>CM068371.1:448081063-448742313 GCA_034769895.1 Magicicada septendecula
TTCCATGGCGAGTACTGATGACTGCACAGGGAAACACTGGCGTATTTATTCTGTTTCCCCCGACCACGTTCCTTCCTTCTAAAGCGTCATCTCCTTCGGTCACGACCGGACGACGACACCCTACCCCGCACCCCGCACCTCTACCGCAACGGTAACGGCTACAATTTTTCTTCCTACCCCACCCCGCGTCGTCCCGGCCACCATCTGCTTTCGGTCACGACCTGACGATGACATTCTACCCCGCACCCAGAGCCTCGCCACCACCCCGCACCTCGCCAACATATTTTGTTCAATTACTTTGTCTGTCGCTCCGCAACGACCGGGTTTACCCCCCCCACCAACCGAAATCGAGTCCGTCGGTCACGGTCACCCCTACCCGCACCCCCAACCCCGCACCCTGAGCCTCACCACCACCCCGCACCTCGCCTACATATTTTGTTCAATTACTTTGTCTGTCGCTCCGCAACGACCGGGTTTACCCCCCCCACCAACCGCAATCGAGTCCGTCAGCGACAACCTAGCTTCCTACCCCGCACCCCTCCCCGCGTCGTCTCGCTCCACCATCTGCTTTCGGTCACGACCGGTCGTACAACCCAGCCCTCCCGTACCCGCACCCTACATCCCGCGGGAGGCGAGTCAACGAGCGCGCTTCGGTCAAGGTCGCCGGCATCCTGTACCCCGCACCTCGCCTACCTCTCGGTCACGGACACCGGCTGCAACCTAGCTCCCTACCCGCAAGGTACGCGGTGACAAAGTGAAAAGTTTTTAAAATACATCCACTTTTCGTTCTCGTCAGGAAGTTTTATTTCTGTACTCCGTACTGAGAACAGTTGCGTTCGTGTTCTTCAACTCGTTTCGTGCCGCGTTAGTATCTTTATTGTCCGCAAATCTGTGTAGACAGTAGTTGCAGTACACCGATGCACGACAATTTTTTGTCAACGACGAAAGCATACGCGAAAGGTTCCGTATTAGGCAGTAGTGAGTAGTGTTCGCGTCGGACAGTAGCAGTAGGTTTACGTGGTATTTTCTACTGCGATGTTCAGTAATACGTAAAGGATATACCTCGCCTTCGTAGCCAAAACTTTAACGGATATGTTTTCGTTTAATTTTTCAAAACGTTTTATCTTATTGACTGCGACGGGATAAGGTATGTCCTTCATGTTTATTTCTTCTTCGTACGGAAGGTAATGGCTAACGCGATGCGGGTTACACGCGATCGGGTGTATACCGGCGAGCACAGACCACAAGAAACACTTTCATCTTCTAAATTTTTCACATTAATAATTCCTTTCTTACTGTGTGACAATTTCGATGGTGTAGGTAGAAAGCTCGACCCACAAGAGGATTGTATTTTGTAATATTTAATTCCACCGACTCGACACCGTTTTCGACCCACCCGCTTCCGTCACGCGTGAATTTGTCAACGGATTCCATTATTTCTCGCTAGCTATCGAATACTGTTAATCGATATCGTCATACTGTGACTTAAGTTCTGTACGTGATCTAAATACCGCATCACAATAAATATTTTCGGTGTTTATTAATTTTTTAAAAGATACACGAACTGCTAAATACCACTTTATATAATTATTTAATGCTACGGCTTCGCTACAAATCTTATCAACAACCGTGTGTTTGTAATCTAATAATACTGTTTGTGTGTTTAGTATATGTCAAGTATCATAAATTTTATAGTAATTACATTACCATTGATAGCACGGTGTTCGCTGCTGCTGCTGTCGGTCATTGTGAAAGGAGTGAGGCCGGCTTCGCGTCGTCGGTTCCCTATATAGACAGTCCGGTGACCGGTAACGCTGTCGCCGCGCTCCGCTCGCGAGGAGCAGCTGCGCGGGTGGGGTGCGGGGTTGTCGAGACCGATGCGGTGTGTGCTGGTGGTGCGGGGTGGGGGTGCGGGCTAGGATGTCATCGTCCGGTCGTGACCGATGACGCGCGTTGCGGAGGGCTGGGTGGGGTGGGGAGTGCGGTATAGGAAGCGACGTCCGTGACCGATGCGGTGCGGGGTGCGGGGTAAAGGTGTGGATGGTGGTGCGGGTAGGGAGCTAGGTTGCAGCCGGTGTCCGTGACCGAGAGGTAGGCGAGGTGCGGGGTACAGGATGCCGGCGACCTTGACCGAAGCGCGCTCGTTGACTCGCCTCCCGCGGGATGTAGGGTGCGGGTACGGGGGGGGCTGGGTTGTACGACCGGTCGTGACCGAAAGCAGATGGTGGAGCGAGACGACGCGGGGAGGGGTGCGGGGTAGGAAGCTAGGTTGTCGCTGACGGACTCGATTGCGGTTGGTGGTGGGGGGGGGGGTAAACCCGGTCGTTGCGGAGCGACAGACAAAGTAATTGAACAAAATATGTAGCGAGGTGCGGGGTGGTGGTGAGGCTCTGGGTGCGGGTTTGGGGGTGCGGGGTAGGGGTTACCGTTACCGACGGACTCGATTGCGGTTGGGGGGGGGTAAACCCGGTCGTTGCGGAGCGACAGACTAAGTAATTGAACAAAATATGTAGGCGAGGTGCGGGGTGGTGGCGAGGCTCTGGGTGCGGGGTAGATGTCATCGTCAGGTCGTGACCGAAAGCAGATGGTGGCCGTGACGACGCGGGGTGGGGTAGGAAGAAAAATTGTAGCCGTTACCGTTGCGGTAGAGGTGCGGGGTGCGGGTAGGGTGTCGTCGTCCGGTCGTGACCGAAGGAGATGACGCTTTAGAAGGAAGGAACGTGGTCGGGGGAAACAGAATAAATACGCCAGTGTTCCCTGTGCAGTCATCAGTACTCGCCATGGAAGCAATCGTTGCGAACGCGAAGACAGTTGAAAATTTTTTACCAAAAAGAGACTTGTCAAGTCTTTCTTTAGGAGTAAAGTATCATATAATTCACATGAAATTTGTGAAAACGAAATTCGGGGAGTCAGTTGTGGTAGATTTGGAAGATACCGGAGCCTGTCCTCAGCCGGAGGATAAACTGTTCTATGTATACCTACCTAAAAGATGGTGTGACGTATTTACAGAGGAGCAATTGAAAGCTGTGAAGCTTGTGTCCTATCACTATGCGTAACCTCACACACTCCGCTGGCGAACGAGAAAGTGAGCGTGCAGTTGGATATTGATTATGTGAGTATGATATTTCAGTACCACTAATAATTACTTATACAGAAGTGGTTATGTATTAATTTTTTCTCTTTTTTTTCAAGACCAATAAACGAGAACAGGATTGATTATTTATAATAATAATAACATTAATAGTAAAACGTTTTTAACTGTTTGAAGTAGACTTCTCTATTTTTTTGTCGTTTTTTAATGTTAACTGTTCATTTTCAGAGAAAGAACAAGGTGTTGCTTGGATCTAATATTGTTGAAAAACTTTTAAACAGAGAAATAAATGGTAATAATAGATTATATTGTCAATGCGACATGATTAAATTCGATTATAGTTTTAGAAATAATCGTAAGACACTGAGTAGATGGATATCAATACGAAACGAAAAGTATATTTACAAATGAAAGTATTTATTCGTAATGAGTTTTTCAAACTCTTCAAAACATCAATTAGTTATTGTAACAACCATAATATTGAATATATTCAAATAAAAGATTTGCTAATTGCTAAAACAAAGCTGGTTAATCAGATGTACTATATGATGTATAATTTTACTGGTACAGCGTATACCTCGCTGGGTAAAAAATATGAGTGGTCAAGGCATGACTCTAGCGGATGTCCGCTTCGTAACCGTTGTCGCGTCTGTTGTTATCTAAGATATCAAAATGAATTTAATTCAGAATACATGTTTTTTTAATACCACACTAACTATCATTTGATGTGTCTACATTCTTTTGTATTTGATCAAGTATTATTAATTGTAGGAAATTATATTCTGTTTTTTAATTATTAAAAAACGTATGTGGTTATAACATTAAAAGTTAAGATAAACAATCATTAAAGTGTTAATTAAATTTTTATGTTTAATTAAATTTTTTAAAAGATTTCTCTCATAGTTACAGAAACCTTGTTTCGATGTTATGTGTTTGTGCGAATGCGAGGGATATGTATGTCGTTCACAACCATATGGTGACCACTGTAACATTCTGAGTGCATGTGAGTGGAGAGAATTTACACTCTGAAGAACAATTGTTTTAAAAAATTATAAGCGTTGTTACCTTTGTTATTATCTAAAATACTAAAAACAGTTGAATTCAAGGTTTTGGTGTACCATTTTACACATGTCGTTAACACCATAGTAATTATCATTTGATGTGTGTCTACATTTAGTATGTTATTATTACCATATTACACATCAACATTGTAATATTGTATGTTATTAATTATTATTACTATTTTTATTGTTAGACATATAAGGCTTGTTTTGGTTGTAGTAAATGTAATTATTATTTGATTATTTTGTTAATTGTGTGTGTGTGTGTGTGTGTGTGTGTGTGTGTGTGTGTGTGTGTGTGTGTGTGTGTGTGTGTGTGTGTGTGTGTGTGTGTGTGTGTGTGTGTGTGTGTGTGTGTGTGTGTGTGTGTAGAGAGGGAGAGAATATATATGTAGAGAGAGAGAGAGAGAGAACCTTCAAGGCTGCAAAAGAGAGAGAAAGCGAGAGAGAAAAAAGATAATTTGTATAATTATGTAAATATGTATATAGAGAGAGAGAGATAAAGTGTTTATTTTGTTTATAGAGATACACAAACAGAGTATATGTATGTTAGAGAGCGCGCGTATGTTTTGCTCAATTATAATTGTCTTGTGAATATAGAACGTGTGTGTGTAGAGAGAGAAAGAAAATTATAGCTTATGATTTGATTGTAAAAGCTTTCGATAATATTAAAACTTATATATATATAAACCGTAACCTTTGTTATTTTATTATTATACCTTTATACAAAACAGTTATTCCTATCATACTTGAATAAGGTATACGCCAGCGAAGATAACAAGTTTTTATAGTTGAGATGCAGCCAACTTATTGATAAAGAGATACACAGCTGGATTGTGGTATGCGCCAGCATACGAAGAAAACGGTTTATAGAGTTCAGATGAGTCTCTCTCTAAAGAGAGAGAGAGAGACAGAGAGAGACAGAGAGAGAGAGAGAAGAGAGAGAGAGAGAGAGAGAGAGAGAGAGAGAGAGAGAGAGAGAGAGAGAGAGAGAGAGAGAGAGAGAGAGAGAGAGCGTATAATCTGTTTGTACCAAACACAGCGATTCAACCAGACCTGTTTGACTACTTTGTTACAATTTTGCAGGTACACAGAGTAAAATATATTTATACAATTACACAATTTTAGTAATGCATAATTTTAATATGTGTTTTTCTAAACAATATTCAAATGGATGCATCTGTTCTATAATAACACAATATACTCATATATAATAATATAATATATGGTTTGCGAACAGCAGATCCAGGTTCAAATCCCGAGGAGTCAAAATTTATTTTGTGGAAACCAACACCTGTCGGAACCCATCTGTATAGCCCCCTGTTTCGTCGTAACCAGTGTTTTATAAATGCGTCAAGTGGGCGTACCCACAAATTTGCGGTACCCCTATCCGTTGTTTTAATCATTTAGGGTACCAAAATTCTGATATTAAAAATTTCGAGAGAGAACGATTATTTTGTTACATCAAAATAAACCAGAACGCGGAAGTGTTTTAACATTCGGACACCAGCTGCCAGGACCTCTGTCATGAACTGGAACCCGGTTAGGGCGTACCCACAAATTTCGGGTACCCCCATCCGTTGATTTAAACATTTCGGGTAACGGTACCCGATACCCCCAAAATTTGGAGTAACGGTACCCGATGACATCGCCTCTGCGGGCAACCGCCGAATTCCGGGTACCCCCATCCGCTACACATTGTTTTCGGCTACCAAATTTTGGACATGCAGAAACCACGCCCTCCGTGACGTCTTGAAACAGGTTTTAGCCATCCGGACGCCAGCGACTTGAGCCTCTGTGTGATGTCATGAACTGGAACACGGAAGTGTTTCAGTCACACACACACACACACACACACACACACACACACACACACACACACACACACACACACACACACACACACACACACACACACACACACACACACACACACACAAAACAGTGACGTCACATGGACAGCTCGGACACCAGCTGCCAGTGCCTCTATGACGTCATGAACCGGAACCCGGTAGTGTTTTCAACTGGGGGTTCCCCAACCCATTGTTTTCACACCGCGGAAGCCAGCTACCAGTGCCTCTCTGTGACGTCATCGCCATTGTTCTCTAACATACACTTTCCCTCTACTAATATACATGTATAAAATAATATATCGTTCGTGGCAGGTAAGCATATCTCAGTTATGTAATGTTTACGTTTCCATTTTATTATTATGACTACAGCAATAAAAAGGCAGGGAAGACACACACACACACACACACACACACACACACACACACACACACACACACAATTCGTGTTATTTCTGGCCTCACTCATGTTTATTTTCTTACATTTGCACGCTTTTTAAATGGTAAGTGCCGAAACACATACCAACATAACGCGTGCAAACCGAAAAAGAGTCCAGCGTGGATAGCAATTTGCTTCCTGTGGATCGCTGGGCAGTGTAACTGCACGTGTTTACAGAGGAACGATTCATAGACACACTTTTCGTCTTTAGGGAATGAACCCTCTGCAATATGCTGAGGGTCCATGAGTGACTTCGGATGGCTCCTGCTTTTTCGCGTGTTTGTTCTGTGAAACATACACTGTAGATTCGCAGCTTTAATCTAAGCAACGCTCAATAGGAAATGTTGAAAATTTTTGTCCACGGTGTACCCTCATACACACTAAACCTGCTCTGATGTTTTAATTACGGACATCATAATATTAAAACTTTGGAAACTTGAGCAATACTTAATGGAGATCAATCATTAACTTATACAAGCCATTAATTTTATGCATATTTTTTATATATGTGAGTACAACGTTATCGGCAACAAAGAAGTAGTTTTTGTTAAAATTCATTCCCGGGATATTTGGCCGAAGTCCAATTTTTTCTACAAAACCAGACGTTTCGGCAATGCCATCGACTTCCATCATCAGTGAAAATCGAGTGCGATAACGTGAGGTGGTATACGTTAGTGACCACAGTACTGTGGTAAGGCTGAAGCAGTAAGTAGAAAGAAGTAGTTTCTATGGTAATATTTAATTTCGAAAATGATATTAAATATAAATCTTAGAATATGGAAGTCATGTATGGTTCTCCATACCGATTTTTTTCTATGGCAAACGATAACAGCCGCAAATTCAAACAGAATCAACTACTCTTTTGCATACAGCCCAGAATTGTAGAGTTCTCAAGACCTATTGTTTTTGGTGAAGATCGGTTAAGGGAAAGGGGTAGTTTACCAGCAACATTTTATGTTTTAACAAGGGAATTTTCTATGGCAAACGATAACAGCCGCAAATTCAAACATAATTAAATAATTTTTTGCATGCAGCCCTGATTTATAGGGTACTCCAGACCTATTGTTTTTGGTGTAGATCGTTTTGGGAAAGGGGTAGTTTACCTGCAACATTTTATGTTTTAACAAGGGTATTTTCTATGGGAAACGATAACAGCCGCAAATTCAAACAGAATCAAATAATATTTTGCATACTGCCCTGATTTGTAGAGTACTCAAGACCTATTGTTTTTGGTGAAGATCGGTTAAGGGAAAGGGGTAGTTTACCAGCAACCGTTTTTTATCAAGGGTAATTTTACTTCCATGTTCCTTAAGGAAATGGAAGTATGGTGATGGTTTACTTCCATGTTCCTTAAGGAAATGGAAGTATGGTGATGGCAAAAAAAATCGTGTTCGAGATTATTGCAGATTCTGATTGTACTACAATCAAAACATGAAAAAAAGTCGTTTTTCGAAAAGTGTCTGTGTGTGTGTCTCTAGATTTTTTTTCTATGGCAAACGATAACAGCCGCAAATTCAAACAGAATCAAATAATTTTTTGCATACAGTCCTGAATTGTAGAGTTCACAAGACCTGTTGTTTTTGGTGAAGGTCGGTTAAGGGAAAGGGGTAGTTTACCAGCAACGTTTTATGTTTTAACAAGGGTAATTTTTTCTATGACGAACGATAACTGCCGTAAATTCAAAGAGAATCAAATAATGTTTTGCATACAGCCCTGAATTCTAGAGTTCTCAAGACCTGTTGTTTTTGGTGAAGGTCGGTTAATTTAATAGGGTAGTTTACCACAACGTTTTATGTTTTAACAATGGTGTTTCCTATGGCAAACGATAAGAGCCGCAAATTCAAACAGAATCAAATAATCGTTTGCATGCCAGCCTGAAATGTAGAGTACTCAAGACCTATCGTTTTTGGTGAAGATCGGTTAAGGGAAAGGGGTAGTTTACTGAAAACGTTTTATGTTTTAACAATGGTATTTTATATGGCAAACGATAACAGCCGCAAATTCAAACAGAATCAAATGATTATTTGCATACAGCCCTAAATTCTAGAGTTCTCAAGACTCATTGGTTTTGGTGAAGATCGGTTAAGGGAAAGGGGTAGTTTACCTGCAACATTTTATGTTTTAACAAGGATAATTTTTTTATATGACGAACGATAACTTCCGCAAATTCAAACAGAATCAAATATTGTTTTGCATGCCAGCCCTGAATTGTAGAGTACCGAAGGTCTGTTGATTTTGGTGAAGATCGGTTAAGAGAAAGGGGTACTTTACCTGCAACCTTTTATGTTTTAACAAGAGTAAAGTACTTAATTTTGATAAATAATGTATACTAATAAGAAGCTCATAATAATCCACTGTAGAAACGTAGATGAAATATCTATAAATGAAGAGGTTAGGTGAACGGGGTGGGGGTAATTTTCTATTAATGAAAATTGTAGTCGATTGGGGAGGGTAGTTTTTCTTATATGTGTACTACGTTATCGGCACCAAAGAAGTATTTCTTTGTTAAAATTCCTTCCCGGGCTGTTTAGCCGTAGTCCAATGTTATCTGCAAAACCAGACTTTTCGGCAATCCATCGACTGCCATCATCAGTGAAAATCGAGTGTGAAAACGTCAGGTGGTATACGTTAGTGACCACAGTACCGTGGTTCAGGCTGAAGCAGTAAGTAGAAAGAAGTAGTTTCTATGGTAATATTTCATTTCGAATATGATTTTAAATATAAATCTTAGAACATGGTAGTCATGTATGGTTCTCCAAAACGATATTTTTTTTTGGCAAACGAGAACAGCCGCAAATTCAAACAGAATCAAGTAATGTTTCGCATACAGCCCTAAATTGTAGAGTTCTCATGACCTATTGTTTTTGGTGAAGATCGGTTAAGGGAAAGGGGTAATTTACCATCAACGTTTTTTTAACAAGGGTGTTTTCTATGGCAAACGATAACAGCTGCAAATTGAAACAGAATCAAATAATTTTTTGCATACAGCCCTGATTTGTAGAGTACTCAAGACGTATTGTTTGTGGTGAAGATCGGTTAAGGGGAAGGGGTAGTTTACCAGCAGCGTTTTTTTTATCAAGGGTATTTTCTATGGCAAACGATAACAGCCGCAAATTCAAGCAGAATCAAATAATTTTTTGCATACGGCTCTGAATTGTAGAGATCTCAAGACTTTCGATTTTGGTGAAGATCGGTTAAGGGGAAGGGGTAGTTTACCTGCAACCTTTTACGTTTTAACAACAGTAAAGTACTTGAAAATTCATTTAAACTTTTTCAAAGAATGGTAATTGTTAAAAATAAAATTATAATTTTTCATTTTAATGTAAATTATGTATGAGTTAATATACATGTATAAAATAATATATCGTTCGTGGCAGGTAAGCATATCTCAGTTATGTAATGTTTACGTTTCCATTTTATTATTATGACTACAGGAAAAAAAAGGCAGGGAAGACACACACACACACACACACACACACACCCACACACCCACACAATTCGTGTTATTTCTGGCCTCACTCATGTTTATTTTCTTACATTTGCACGCTTTTTAAATGGTAAGTGCCGAAACCCATACCAACATAACGCGTGCAAACCGAAAAAGAGTCCAGCGTGGATAGCGATTTGCTTCCTGTGGATCGCTGAGCAGTGTAACTGCACGTGTTTACAGAGGAACGATTCATAGACACACTTTTCGTCTTTAGGGAATGAACCCTCTGCAATATGCTGAGGGTCCATGAGTGACTTCGGATGGCTCCTTCTTTTTCGCGTGTTTGTTCTGTGAAACATACACTGTAGATTCGCAGCTTTAATCTAAGCAACGCTCAATAGGAAATGTTGAAAATTTTTGTCCCCGGTGTACCCTCATACACACTAAACCTGCTCTGATGTTTTAATTACGGACATCATAATATTAAAACTTTGGAAACTTGAGCACTACTTAATGGAGATCAATCATTTACTTATACAAGCCATTAATTTTATGCATATTTTTTATATATGTGTGTACAACGTTATCCGCAACAAAGAAGTAGTTTTTGTTAAAATTCATTCCCGGGATATTTGGCCGTAGTCCAATTTTTTCTACAAAACCAGACGTTTCGGCAATGCCATCGACTTCCATCATCAGTGAAAATCGAGAGCGATAACGTGAGGTGGTATACGTTAGTAACCACAGTACTCTGGTTAAGGCTGAAGCAGTAAGTAGAAAGAAGTAGTTTCTATGGCAATATTTCATTTCGAAAATGATATTAAATATAAATCTTAGAATATGGAAGTCACATATGGTTCTTCATACCAATTTTTTTCTATGGCAAACGATAACAGCCGCAAATTCAAACAGAATCAACTACTCTTTTGCATACAGCCCAGAATTGTAGAGTTCTCATGACCTATTGTTTTTGGTGAAGATCGGTTAAGGGAAAGGGGTAGTTTACCTGCAACATTTTATGTTTTAACAAGGGAATTTTCTATGGCAAACGATAACAGCCGTAAATTCAAACATAATTATATAATTTTTTGCATGCAGCCCTGATTTATAGGGTACTTGCGACCAATTGTTTTTGGTGAAGATCGTTTTGGGAAAGGGGTAGTTTGCCGGCAACGGTTTTTTTTTATCAAGGGTAATTTTGTTTGTTTGGCAAACGATAACAGCCCCAAATTCAAACAGAATCAAATAATGTTTCGAAAACAGTCCTGAGTTGCAGAGTTCTCAAGATTGGTTAATTTTGGTAAAGATCGGTTAAGGTGAAGGGTAGTTTACCTGCAACGTTTTATGTTTTAACAAGGGTATTTTCTATGGCAAACGATAACAGCCGCAAATTCAAACATAATTAAATAATTTTTTGCATGCATCCCTGATTTATAGGGTACTCAAGACCTATTGTTTTTGGTGTAGATTTTTTGGAAAGGGGTAGTTTACCTGCAACATTTTATGTTTTAACAAGGGTATTTTGTATGGGAAACGATGACAGCCGCAAATTCAAACAGAATCAAATAATATTTTTCATACTGACCTGATTTGTAGAGTACTCAAGACCTATTGTTTTTGGTGAAGATCGGTTAAGGGAAAGGGGTAGTTTACGAGCAACCGTTTTTTATCAAGGGTAATTTTACTTCCATGTTCCTTAAGGAAATGGAAGTATGGTGATGGTTTACTTCCATGTTCCTTAAGGAAATGTAAGTATGGTGATGGCAAAAAAAATCGTGTTCAAGATTATTGCAGATTCTGATTGTACTACAATCAAAACATGAAAAAAAAGTCGTTTTTCGAAAAGTGTCTGTGTGTCTTAGATTTTTTTTATGGCAAACGATACCAGCCGCAAATTCAAACAGAATCAAACAATTGTTTGCATACAGTCCTGGTCTGTAGAGTACTCGCGACCTTTTGTTTTTGGTGAAGATCGGTTAAGGGAAAGGGGTAGTTTACCTGCAACGTTTTATGTTTTAACAAGGGTAATTTTTTCTATGACGAACGATAACTGCCGTAAATTCAAAGAGAATCAAATAATCTTTTGCATACAGCCCTGTATGGTAGAGTTCTCAAGTCCTGTTGTTTTTGGTGAAGATCGGTTAATTTAATAGGGTAGTTTACCACAACGTTTTATGTTTTAACAAGGGTGTTTCCTATGGCAAACGATAGGAGCCGCAAATTCAAACAGAATCAAATAATTGTTTGCATACCAGCCTGAAATGTAGAGTACTCAAGAACTATCGTTTTTGGTGAAGATCGGTTAAGGGAAAGGGGTAGTTTACTGAAAACGTTTTATGTTTTAACAAGGGTACTTTCTATGGCGAACGATAACAGCCGCAAATTCAAACAGAATCAAATGATTATTTGCATACAGCCCTAAATTATAGAGTTCACAAGACCTGTTGGTATTGGTGTAGATCGGTTTAGGGAAAGGGGTAGTTTACCGGCAACATTTTATGTTTTACCAAGGATAATTTTTTATATGACGAACGATAACTGCTGCAAATTCAAACAGAATCAAATATTTTTTTGCATGCATCCCTGAATTGTAGAGGACTAAAGGCCTGTTGATTTTGGTGAAGATAGGTTAAGAGAAAGGGGTAGTTTACCTGCAACGTTTTATGTTTTAACAACAGTAAAGTACTTAATTTTGATAAATAATGTATCCTAATAAGAAGCTCATAATAATCCACTGTAGAAACGTAGATGAAATATCTATAAATGAAGAGGTTAGGTGAACGGGGTGGGGGTAATTTTCTATTAATGAAAATTATAGTCGATTGGGGAGGGGAGAATTTCTTATATGTGTACTACGTTATCGGCACCAAAGATGTATTTCATTATTAAAATTCCTTCCCGGGCTGTTTAGCCGTAGTCCAATGTTTTCTGCAAAACCAGACTTTTCGGCAATCCATCGACTGCCATCATCAGTGAAAATCGAGTGTGAAAACGTCAGGTGGTATACGTTAGTGACCACAGTACCGTGGTTGAGGCTGAAGCAGTAAGTAGAAAGAAGTAGTTTCTATGGTAATATTTCATTTCGAATATGATTTTAAATATAAATCTTAGAACATGGAAGTCATGTATGGTTCTCCATACCGATATTTTTTTTTGGCAAACGATAACAGCCGCAAATTCAAACAGAATCAAGTAATGTTTCGCATACACCCCTAAATTGTAGAGTTCTCATGACCTATTGTTTTTGATGAAGATCGGTTAAGGGAAAGGGGTAGTTTACCTGCAACATTTTATGTTTTAACAAGGGAATTTTCTATGGCAAACGATAACAGCCGCAAATTCAAACATAATTAAATAATTTTTTGCATGCAGCCCTGATTTATAGGGTACTCAAGACCTATTGTTTTTGGTGTAGATCGTTTTGGGAAAGGGGTAGTTTACCTGCAACATTTTATGTTTAACAAGGGTATTTTCTATGGGAAACGATAACAGCCGCAAATTCAAACAGAATCAAATATTATTTTGCATACTGCCCTGATTTGTAGAGTACTCAAGACCTATTGTTTTTGGTGAAGATCGGTTAAGGGAAAGGGGTAGTTTACCAGCAACCGTTTTTTATCAAGGGTAATTTTACGTCCATGTTCCTTAAGTAAATGGAAGTATGGTGATGGTTTACTTCCATGTTCCTTAAGGAAATGTAAGTATGGTGATGGCAAAAAAAAATCGTGTTCGAGATTATTGCAGATTCTGATTGTACTACAATCAAAACATGAAAAAAAATCGTTTTTATCGAAAAGTGTCTGTGTGTCTGTAGATTTTTTTTCTATGGCAAACGATAACAGCCGCAAATTCAAACAGATTCAAATAATTTTTTGCATACAGTCCTGATTTGAAGAGTACTCGCGACCAATTGTTTCTGGTGAAGATCGGTTGAGGGAAACGGGTAGTTTACCGGCAACGGTTTTTTTTTATCAAGGGTAATTTTGTTTTTTTGGCAAACGATAACAGCCGCAAATTCAAACAGAATCAAATAATGTTTCGCATACAGTCCTGAATTGCAGAGTTCTCAAGATTTGTTGATTTTGGTAAAGATCGGTTAAGGGGAAAGGTAGTTTACCTGCAACGTTTTATGTTTTAACAAGGGTGTTTTCTATGGCAAACGATAACAGCCGCAAATTCAAACATAATCAAATAATGTTTTGCATACTGCACTTAGTTGTAGAGTTCTCAAGACCTTTTGTTTTTGGTGAAGATCGATTAAGGGAAAGGGGTAGTTTACCGGCAAGGTTTTATATTGTAAAAGGGTATTTTCTATGGCAAACGATAACAGCCGCAAATTCAAATAGAATCAAATCTGTTTTTGCATACAGCCCTGATTTCTTGAGTACTAAAGACCTATTGGTTTTGGTGAAGGTCTTTTAAGGGAAAGGGGTAGTTTACCGGCCACGTTTTTTGTTTTATCAAGGGTATTTTCTATGGCAAACGATAACAGCCGCAAATTCAAACAGAATCATAATATTTAGCATACAGCCCTGAATTTTAGAGTTCACAAGACCTGTTGGTTTTGGTGAAGAACGGTTAAGGGAAAGGGGTAGTTTATCGGCAACGGTTTTTTATCAAGGGTAATTTTTTTCTATGGTAAACGATAACAGCCGCAAATTCAAACAGAATCATATGATGTTTTGTATACAGCCCTGTTTTGTTGAGTACTAAAGACCTATTGTTTTTGGTGAAGATCGGTTAAGGGAAAGGGGTAGTTTACCGGCCACGTTTTTTGTTTTATCAAGGGTATTTTCTATGGCAAACGATAAGAGTCGCAAATTCCAACAGAATCATATAATATTTAGCATACAGCCCTGAATTGTAGAGTTCTCAAGACCTGTTGGTTTTGTTCAAGATCGGTTAAGGGAATAGGGTAGTTTACCAGCACATTGTATGTTTTAACGAGGGTAATTTTTTGTTATGACGAACGATAACTGCCGTACATTAAAACAGAATCAACTACTCTTCAGCATACGTTTTTGAATTATTCAGGTCTGTTGATTTTGTTGAAGATCGGTTAAGGGAAAGGGGTAGTTTACCTGCAACGTTTTATGTTTTAACAAGGGTAATTTTTTCTATGACGAACGATAACTGCCGTAAATTCAAAGAGAATCAAATAATGTTTTGCATACAGCCCTGAATTGTAGAGTTCTCAAGACCTGTTGTTTTTGGTGAAGATCGGTTAATTTAATAGGGTAGTTTACCACAACGTATTATGTTTTCACAAAGGTGTTTTATATGGCAAACGATAAGAGCCGCAAATTCAAACAGAATCAAATAATTATTTGCACACAGTACTAAATTCTAGAGTTCTCAATACCTGTCGGTTTTGGTGAAAATCGGTTAAGGGAAAGGGGTAATTTACCTGCAACATTTTATGTTTTAACAAGGATAATTTTTTATATGACGAACGATAACTGCCGCAAATTCAAACAGAATCTAATATTTTTTTGCATGCTTCCCTGAATTGTAGAGGACTGAAGGTCTGTTGATTTTGGTGAAGATCGGTTTAGAGAAAGGGGTAGTTTACCGGCAACGTTTTATGTTTTAACAAGAGTAAAGTACTTAATTTTGATAAATAATGTATCCTAATAAGAAGCTCATAATAATCCACTGTAGAAACGTAGATGAAATATCTATAAATGAAGAGGTTAGGTGAACGGGGTGGGGGTAATTTTCTATTAATGAAAATTATAGTTGATTGGGGAGGGGAGAATTTCTTATATGTGTACTACGTTATCGCCACCAAAGAAGTAGTTGTTTGTTAAAATTCCTTCCCGGGCTGTTTAGCCGTAGTCCAATGTTTTCTGCAAAACCAGACTTTTCGGCAGTCCATTGACTGCCATCATCAGTGAAAATCGAGTGTGAAAACGTCAGGTGGTATACGTTAGTGACCACAGTAGCGTGGTTCAGGCTGAAGCAGTAAGTAGAAAGAAGTAGTTTCTATGGTAATATTTCATTTCGAATATGATTTTAAATATAAATCTTAGAACATGGAAGTCATGTATGGTTCTCCATACCGATATTTTTTTTTGGCAAACGATAACAGCCGGAAATTCAAACAGAATCAAGTAACGTTTCGCAAACAGCACTAAATTGTAAAGTTCTCAAAACCTATTGTTTTTAGTGAAGATCGGTTAAGGGAAAGGGGTAATTTAATTGCAACGTTTTTTTAACAAGGGCATTTTCTATGGCAAACGATAACAGCTGCAAATTGAAACAGAATCAAATAATTTTTTGCATACAGCCCTGATTTGATGAGTACTCAAGACCTGTTGCTTTTTGTGAAGATCGGTTAAGGGGAAGGGGTAGTTTACCAGCGGCGTTTTTTTTATCAAGGGTATTTTCTATGGCAACGATAACAGCCGCAAATTCAAACAGAATCAAATAATTTTTTGCATACGTCTCTGAATTGTAGAGATCTCAAGACTTTCGATTTTGGTGAAGATCGGTTAAGGGGAAGGGGTAGTTTACCTGCAACCTTTTACGTTTTACCAACAGTAAAGTACTTGAAAATGCATTTAAACTTTTTCAAAGAATGGTAATTGTTAAAAATAAAATAATTTTATTGCCAGGCAATAAAATTATAATTTTTTCATTTTAATGTAAATTATGTATGAGTTAATATACATGTATAAAATAATATATCGTTCGTGGCAGGTAAGCATATCTCAGTTATGTAATGTTTACGTTTCCATTTTATTATTATGACTACAGCAATAAAAAGGCAGGGAAGACACACACACACACACACACACACACACACAAACACACACACACACACACACATACAATTCGTGTTATTTCTGGCCTCACTCATGTTTATTTTCTTATATTTGCATGCTTTTTAAATGGTAAGTGCCGAAACCCATACCAACATAACGCGTGCAAACCGAAAAAGAGTCCAGCGTGGATAGCAATTTGCTTCCTGTGGATCGCTGGGCAGTGTAACTGCACGTGTTTACAGAGGAACGATTCATAGACACACTTTTCGTCTTTAGGGAATGAACCCTCTGCAATATGCTGAGGGTCCATGAGTGACTTAGGATGGCTCCTGCTTTTTCGCGTGTTTGTTCTGTGAAACATACACTGTAGATTCGCAGCTTTAATCTAAGCAACGCTCAAAAGGAAATGTTGAAAATTTTTGTCCACGGTGTACCCTCATACACACTAAACCTGCTCTGATGTTTTAATTACGGACATCATAAAATTAAAACTTTGGAAACTTGAGCAATACTTAATGGAGATCAATCATTAACTTATACAAGCCATTAATTTTAAGCATATTTTTTATATATATGTGTACTACGTTATCGGCACCAAAGAAGTATTTCTTTGTTAAAATTCCTTCCCGGGCTGTTTAGCCGTAGTCCAATGTTTTTTGCAAAACCAGACTTTTCGGCAATGCCATCGACTTCCATCATCAGTGAAAATCGAGTGCGATAACGTGAGGTGGTATACGTTAGTGACCACTGTACTGTGGTTAAGGCTGAAGCAGTAAGTAGAAAGAAGTAGTTTCTATGGTAATATTTCATTTCGAAAATGATATTAAATATAAATCTTCGTATATGGAAGTTATGTATGGTTCTCCATACCGATTTTTTTCTATGGCAAACGATAACAGCCGCAAATTCAAACAGAATCAACTACTCTTTTGCATACAGCCCAGAATTGTAGAGTTCTCAAGACCTATTGTTTTTGATGAAGATCAGTTAAGGGAAAGGGGTAGTTTACCTGCAACATTTTATGTTTTAACAAGGGAATTTTCTATGGCAAACGATAACAGCCGCAAATTCATACATAATTAAATAATTTTTTGCATGCAGCCCTGATTTATAGGGTACTCAAGACCAATTGTTTTTGGTGTAGATCGTTTTGAGAAAGGGGTAGTTTACCTGCAACATTTTATGTTTAACAAGGGTATTTTCTATGGGAAACGATAACAGCCGCAAATTCAAACAGAATCAAATAATATTTTGCATACTGCCTGATTTGTAGAGTACTCAAGACCTATTGTTTTTGGTGAAGATCGGTTAAGGGAAAGGGGTAGTTTACCAGCAACCGTTTTTTATCAAGGGTAATTTTAAGTCCATGTTCCTTAAGTAAATGGAAGTATGGTGATGGTTTACTTCCATGTTCCTTAAGGAAATGGAAGTATGGTGATGGCAAAAAAAATCGTGTTCGAGATTATTGCAGATTCTGATTGTACTACAATCAAAACATGAAAAAAAATCGTTTTTATCGAAAAGTGTCTGTGTGTCTATAGATTTTTTTTCTATGGCAAACGATAACAGCCGCAAATTCAAACAGATTCAAATAATTTTTTGCATACAGTCCTGATTTGAAGAGTGCTCGCGACCAATTGTTTCTGGTGAAGATCCGTTGAGGGAAACGGGTAGTTTACCGGCAACGGTTTTTTTTTATCAAGGGTAATTTTGTTTGTTTGGCAAACGATAACAGCCGCAAATTCAAACAGAATCAAATAATGTTTCGCATACAGTCCTGAATTGCAGAGTTCTCAAGATTTGTTGATTTTGGTAAAGGTCGGTTAAGGGAAAGGGTAGTTTACCTGCAACGTTTTATGTTTTAACAAGGGTGTTTTCTATGGCAAACGATAACAGCCGCAAATTCAAACATAATCAAATAATGTTTTGCATACTGCACTTAGTTGTAGCGTTCTCAAGACCTTTTGTTTTTGGTGAAGATCGATTAAGGGAAAGGGGTAGTTTACCGGCAAGGTTTTATATTATAAAAGGGTATTTTTTATGGCAAACGATAACAGCCGCAAATTCAAATAGAATCAAATCTGTTTTTGCATACAGTCCTGATTTCTTGAGTACTAAAGACCTATTGGTTTTGGTGAAGGTCTTTTAAAGGAAAGGGGTAGTTTATCGGCAACGGTTTTTTATCAAGGGTAATTTTTTTCTATGGTAAACGATAACAGCCGCAAATTCAAACAGAATCATATGATGTTTTGTATACAGCCCTGTATTGTAGAGTTCTCAATACCTACTGGTGTTGGTGAAGATCGGTTAAGGGAACGGGATAGTTTACCAGCAACGTTTTATGTTTTAAAAGGGTATTTCCTATGGTAAACAATAAGAGCCGCAAATACAAACAGAATCAAATACGTTATTGCATACAGCCCTGTTTTGTTGAGTACTAAAGACCTATTGTTTTTGGTGAAGATCGGTTAAGGGAAAGGGGTAGTTTACCTGCAACGTTTTATGTTTTAACAAGGGTAATTTTTTCTATGACGAACGATAACTGCCGTAAATTCAAAGAGAATCAAATAATGTTTTGCATACAGCCCTGATTTGTAGAGTTCTCAAGACCTGTTGTTTTTGGTGAAGATCGGTTAATTTAATAGGGTAGTTTACCACAACGTATTATGTTTTAACAAAGGTGTTTTATATGGCAAACGATAAGAGCCGCAACTACTGGTGTTGGTGAAGATCGGTTAAGGGAACGGGATAGTTTACCAGCAACGTTTTATGTTTTAAAAGGGTATTTCCTATGGTAAACAATAAGAGCCGCAAATACAAACAGAATCAAATACGTTATTGCATAAGGGAAAGGGGTAGTTTACCTGCAACGGTTTTTTTTTTATCAAGGGTAATTTTGTTTGTTTGGCAAACGATAACAGCCGCAAATTCAAAGAGAATAAAATGATTATTTAACACAGCCCTAAATTCTAGAGTTCTCAAGACCTGTTGGTATTGGTGATGGTCGGTTAAGGGAAAGGGGTAGTTTACCTGCAACATTTTATGTTTTAACAAGGATAATTTTTTATATGACGAACGATAACTGCCGCAAATTCAAACAGAATCTAATATTTTTTTGCATACTTCCCTGAATTGTAGAGGACTGAAGGTCTGTTGATTTTGGTGAAGACCGGTTTAGAGAAAGGGGTAGTTTACCTGCAACGTTTTATGTTTTAACAAGGGTATTTTTTATGGCAAACGATAACAGCCGCAAATTCAAACATAATCAAATAATGTTTTGCATACTGCCCTTAGTTGTAGAGTTCTCAAGACCTTTTGTTTTTGGTGAAGATCGCTTAAGGGAAAGGGGTACTTTACCAGCCACGTTTTTTGTTTTATCAAGGGTATTTTCTATGGCAAACGATAACAGCCGCAAATTCAAATAGAATCATAATATTTAGCATAGAGCCCTGAATTTTTGAGTTCACAAGACCTGTTGGTTTTGGTGAAGAACGGTTAAGGGAAAGGGGTAGCTTACCTGCAACGGTTTTTTATCAAGGGTATTTTTTTTTATGGTAAACGATAACAGCCGCAAATTCAAACAGAATCAAATGATTATTTGCACACAGCCCTAAGTTCAAGAGTTCTCAAGACCTGTTGGTTTTGGTGAAGGTCGGTAAAGGGAAAGGGGTAGTTTACCTGCAACATTTTATGTTTTAACAAGGATAATTTTTTATATGACGAACGATAACTGCCGCAAATTTTTACAGAATCTAATATTTGTTTGCATACTTCCCTGAATTGTAGAGGACTGAAGGTCTGTTGATTTTCGTGAAGACCGCTTTAGAGAAAGGGGTAGTTTACCTGCAACGTTTTATGTTTTAACAAGAGTAAAGTACTTAATTTTGATAAATAATGTATCCTAATAAGAAGCTCATAATAATCCACTGTAGAAACGTAGATGAAATATCTATAAATGAAGAGGTTAGGTGAACGGGGTGGGGGTAATTTTCTATTAATGAAAATTATAGTTGATTGGGGAGGGGAGAATTTCTTATATGTGTACTACGTTATCGGCACCAAAGAAGTAGTTCTTTGTTAAAATTCCTTCCCGGGCTGTTTAGCCGTAGTCCAATGTTTTCTGCAAAACCAGACTTTTCGGCAGTCCATCGACTGCCATCATCAGTGAAAATCGAGTGTGAAAACGTCAGGTGGTATACGTTAGTGACCACAGTACCGTGGTTCAGGCTGAAGCAGTAAGTAGAAAGAAGTAGTTTCTATGGTAATATTTCATTTCGAATATGATTTTAAATATAAATCTTAGAACATGGAAGTCATGTATGGTTCTCCATACCGATATTTTTTTTTGGCAAACGATAACAGCCGCAAATTCAAACAGAATCAAGTAATGTTTCGCATACAGCACTAAATTGTAGAGTTCTCAAGACCTATTGTTTTTGGTGAAGATCGGTTAAGGGAAAGGGGTAATTTACCTGCAACGTTTTTTTTAACAAGGGTATTTTCTATGGCAAACGATAACAGCTGCAAATTGAAACAGAATCAAATAATGTTTTGCATACAGCCCTGATTTGAAAAGTACTCAAGACCTATTGTTTTTGGTGAAGATCGGTTAAGGGGAAGGGGTAGTTTACCAGCAGCGTTTTTTTTTATCAAGGGTATTTTCTATGGCAAACGATAACAGCCGAAAATTCAAAGAGAATCAAATAATTTTTTGCATACGTCTCTGAATTGTATAGATCTCAAGACTTTCGATTTTGGTGAAGATCGGTAAAGGGGAAGGGGTAGTTTACCTGCAACCTTTTACGTTTTAACAACAGTAAAGTACTTGAAAATTCATTTAAACTTTTTCAAAGAATGGTAATTGTTAAAAATAAAATAATTTTGTTGCCAGGCAATAAAATTATAATTTTTTCATTTTAATGTAAATTATGTATGAGTTAATATACATGTATAAAATAATATATCGTTCGTGGCAGGTAAGCATATCTCATTTATGTAATGTTTACATTTCCATTTTATTATTATGACTACAGCAATAAAAAGGCAGGGAAGACACACACACACACACACACACACACACACACACACACACACACACACACACACACACAATTCGTGTTATTCCTGGCCTCACTCATTTTTATTTTCTTACATTTGCACGCTTTCTAATGGTAAGTGCCGAAACCCAAACCAACATAACGCGCGCAAACCGAAAAAGAGTCCAGCGTGGATAGCGATTTGCTTCCTGTGGATCGCTGGGCAGTGTAACTGCACGTGTTTACAGAGGAACGATTCATAGACACACTTTTCGTCTTTAGGGAATGAACCCTCTGCAAGATGCTGAGGGTCCATGAGTGACTTCGGATGGCTCCTTCTTTTTCGCGTGTTTGTTCTGTGAAACATACACTGTAGATTCGCAGCTTTACTCTAAGCAACGCTCAATAGGAAATGTTGAAAATTTTTGTCCACGGTGTACCCTCATACACACTAAACCTGCTCTGATGTTGTAATTACGGACATCATAATATTAAAACTTTGGAAACTTAAGCACTACTTAATGGCGATCAATCATTAACTTATACAAGACATTAATTTTATGCATATGTTTTATATATGTGTGTACAACGTTATCGGCAACAAAGAAGTAGTTTTTGTTAAAATTCATTCCCGGGATATTTGGCTGTAGTCCAATGTTTTCTACAAAACCAGACGTTTCGGCAATGCCATCGACTTCCATCATCAGTGAAAATCGAGTTCGATAACTTGAGGTGGTATACGTTAGTGACCACAGTACTGTGGTTAAGGCTGAAGCAGTAAGTAGAAAGAAGTAGTTTCTATGGTAATATTTCATTTCGAAAATGATATTAAATATAAATCTTAGAATATGGAAGTCATCTATTGTTCTCCATACCGATTTTGTTCTATGGCAAACGATAACAGCCGCAAATTCAAACAGAATCAACTACTCTTTTGCATACAGCCCAGAATTGTAGAGTTCTCAAGACCTATTGTTTTTGGTGAAGATCGGTTAAGGGAAAGGGGTAGTTTACCAGCAACATTTTATGTTTTAACAAGGGAATTTTCTATGGCAAACGATAACAGCCGCAAATTCATACATAATTAAATAATTTTTTGCATGCAGCCGTGATTTATAGGGTACTCAAGACCTATTGTTTTTGGTGTAGATCGTTTTGGGAAAGGGGTAGTTTACCTGCAACGTTTTATGTTTTAACAAGGGTATTTTCTATGGGAAACGATAACAGCCGCAAATTCAAACAGAATCAAATAATATTTTGCATACTGCCCTGATTTGTAGAGTACTCAAGACCTATTGTTTTTGGTGAAGATCGGTTAAGGGAAAGGGGTAGTTTACCAGCAACCGTTTTTTATCAAGGGTAATTTTACTTCCATGTTCCTTAAGGAAATGGAAGTATGGTGATGGTTTACTTCCATGTTCCTTAAGGAAATGGAAGTATGGTGATGGCAAAAAAAATCGTGTTCGAGATTATTGCAGATTCTGATTGTACTACAATCAAAACATGAAAAAAAGTCGTTTTTCGAAAAGTGTCTGTGTGTGTGTCTGTCTGTGTCTGTAGATTTTTTTTTATGGCAAACGATAACAGCCGCAAATTCAAACAGAATCAAATTATGTTTCGCATGCACCCCTGAATTGTAGAGTTCTCAAGATCTGTTGATTTTCGTAAAGATCGGTTAAGGGGAAGGGGTAGTTTACCGGCAACGTTTTATGTTTTAACAAGGGTATTTTCTATGGCAAACGATAAAAGCCGCAAATTCAAACAGAATCAAATGATGTTTTGTATACAGCCCTGTATTGTAGAGTTCTCAATACCTATTGGTGTTGGTGAAGATCGGTTACGGGAAAGGGGTAGTTTACCAGCAACGTTTTATGTTTTAAAAGGGTATTTTCTATGGTAAACAATAAGAGCCGCAAATTCAAACAGAATCAAATACGTTTTTGCATACAGCCCTGTTTTGTCGAGTACTAAAGACTTATTGTTTTTGGTGAAGATCGGTTAAGGGAAAGGGGTAGTTTACCGGCCACGTTTTTTTAACAAGGGTATTTTCTATGGCAAACGATAACAGCCGCAAATTCAAACAGAATCAAACAATGTTTTGCATACAGGCCTGATGTGTAGAGTCCTCAAGACTTAATGTTTTTGGTGAAGATCGGTTAAGGGAAAGGTGTAGTTTACCTGTAACGTTTTATGTTTTAACAAGGGTATTTCCTATGGCAAACGATAACAGCCGCAAATTCAAACAGAATCAAAAGATTATTTGCATACAGCCCTAAATTGTGGAGTTCTCAAGACCTGTTGTTTTTGGTGAAGATCGGTTGAGGGAAAGGGGTAGTTTACCAGCAACGTTTTTTTAACAAGGGTATTTTTTATGGCAAACGATAACAGCCGCAAATTCAAACAGAATCAAATAATGTTTTGCATACCGCCCTGAGCTGTAGAGTACTCAAGACCTATTGTTTTTGGAGAAGATCGGTTAAGGGGAAGGGGTAGTTTACCAGCAACGTTTCTTTATCAAGCGTATTTTATATGGCAAACGATAACAGCCGCAAATTCAAACAGAATCAAATAATTGTTTGCATACGTCCCTGAATTGTAGAGGTCTCAACGACTTTCGATTTTGGTGACGATCGGTTAAGGGGAAGGGGTAGTTTACCTGCAACCTTTTACGTTTTAACAAGAGTAAAGTACTTGAAAATTTATTTAAACTTTTTGAAACAATGGTAATTGTTAAAAATAAAATAATTTTGTTGCCAGGCAATAAAATTAAAATTTTTTCATTTTAATGTAAATCATGTATAAGAGAAAATATATCGCTCTTGGCAGGCGATATTAAGATTTAAATATAAATCTTAGAATATGGAAGTCATGTATGGTTCTCCATACCGATTTTTATTATTATGACTACAGCAATAAAAAGGCAGAGAAGACACACACACACACACACACACACACACACACACACACACACACACAAAATTTGTGTTATTTTTGGCCTCACTCATGTTTATTTTCTTACATTTGCACGGTTTTTAAATGGTAAGTGCCGAAACCCATACCAACATAACGCGTGCAAACCGAAAAAGAGTCCAGCGTGGATAGCGATTTGCTTCCTGTGGATCCCTGGGCAGTGTAACTGCACGTGTTTACAGAGGAACGATTCATAGACACACTTTTCGTCTTTAGGGAATGAACCATCTGCAAGATGCTGAGGGTCCATGATTGACTTCGGATGGCTCCATCTTTTTCGCGTGTTTGTTCTGTGAAACATACACTGTAGGTTCGCAGCTTTACTCTAAGCAACGCTCAATAGGAAATGTTGAAAATTTTTGTCCACGGTGTACCCTCATACACACTAAACCTGCTCTGATGTTTTAATTACGGAGATCATAATATTAAAACTTTGGAAACTTGAGCACTACTTAATGGAGATCAATCATTAACTTATACAAGCCATTAATTTTATGCATATTTTTTATATATGTGTGTACAACGTTATCGGCAACAAAGAAGTAGTTTTTGTTAAAATTCCTTCCCGGGATATTTGGCCGTAGTCCAATGTTTTCTACAAAACCAGACGTTTCGGCAATGCCATCGACTTCCATCATTAGTGAAAATCGAGTGCGATAACGTGAGGTGGTATACGTTAGTGACCACAGTACTGTGGTTAAGGCTGAAGCAGTAAGTAGAAAGAAGTAGTTTCTATGGTAATATTTCATTTCGAAAATGATATTAAATATAAATCTTAGAATATGGAAGTCATGTATGGTTCTCAATACCGATTTTTTTCTATGGCAAACGATAACAGCCGCAAATTCAAACAGAATCAACTACTCTTTTGCATACAGCCCAGAATTGTAGAGCTCTCAAGACCTATTGTTTTTGGTGAAGATCGGTTAAGGGAAAGGGGTAGTTTACCTGCAACATTTTATGTTTTAACAAGGGAATTTTCTATGGCAAACGATAACAGCCGCAAATTCATACATAATTAAATAATTTTATGCATGCAGCCCTGATTTATAGGGTACTCAAGACCTATTGTTTTTGGTGTAGATCGTTTTGGGAAAGGGGTAGTTTACCTGCAACATTTTATGTTTTAACAAGGGTATTTTCTATGGGAAACGATAACAGCCGCAAATTCAAACAGAATCAAATAATATTTTGCATACTGCCCTGATTTGTAGAGTACTCGAGACCTATTGTTTTTGGTGAAGATCGGTTAAGGGAAAGGGGTAGTTTACCAGCAACCGTTTTTTATCAAGGGTAATTTTACTTCCATGTTCCTTAAGGAAATGGAAGTATGGTGATGGTTTACTTCCATGTTCCTTAAGGAAATGGAAGTATGGTGATGGCAAAAAAAATCGTGTTCGAGATTATTGCAGATTCTGATTGTACTACAATCAAAACATGAAAAAAAGTCGTTTTTCGAAAAGTGTCTGTGTGTGTGTCTGTCTGTGTCTGTAGATTTTTTTTCTATGGCAAACGATAACAGCCGCAAATTCAAACAGAATCAAATTATGTTTCGCATGCACCCCTGAATTGTAGAGTTCTCAAGATCTGTTGTTTTGGTAAAGATCGGTTAAGGGCAAGGTGTAGTTTACCTGCAACGTTTTATGTTTTAACAAGGGTATTTTCTATGGCAAACGTTAAAAGCCGCAAATTCAAACAGAATCAAATGATGTTTTGTATACAGCCCTGTATTGGAGAGTTCTCAATACCTATTGGTGTTGGTGAAGATCGGTTAAGGGAAAGGGGTAGTTTACCAGCAACGTTTTATGTTTTAAAAGGGTATTTTCTATGGTAAACAATAAGAGCCGCAAATTCAAACAGAATCAAATACGTTTTGCATACAGCCCTGGTTTGTTGAGTACTAAAGACCTATTGTTTTTGGCGAAGATCGGTTAAGGGAAAGGGGTAGTTTACCGGCCACGTTTTTTGTCTTATCAAGGGTATTTTCTATGGCAAACGATAACAGTCGCAAATTCAAACAGAATCATATAATATTTTGCATACATTCCTGAATTGTAGAGTTCTCAAGACCTGTTGGTTTTGTTGAAGATCGGTTAAGGGAATAGGGTAGTTTACTAGCACATTTTATGTTTTTACAGGGGTAATTTTTTGTTATGACGAACGATAACTGCCGTACATTAAAACAGAATCAACTACTGTTCAGCAAACGTTTTTGAATTATACAGGTCTGTTGATTTTGTTGAAGATCGGTTAAGGGAAAGGGGTAGTTTACCTGCAACGTTTTATGTTTTAACAAGGGTAATTTTTTCTATGACGAACGATAACTGCCGTAAATTCAAAGAGAATCAAATAAAGTTTTGCATACAGCCCTGAATTGTAGAGTTCTCAAGACCTGTTGTTTTTTGTGAAGATCGGTTAATTTAATAGGGTAGTTTACCACAACGTTTTATGTTTTAACATGGGTGTTTTCTATAGCAAACGATAAGAGCCGCAAATTCAAACAGAATCAAATAATTGTTTGCATACCAGCCTGAATTGTAGAGTACTCAAGACCTCTCGTTTTTGGTGAAGATCGGTTAAGGGAAAGGGGTAGGTTACTGGAAACGTTTTATGTTTTAACAAGGGTATTTTCTATGGCAAACGATAACAGCCGCAAATTCAAACAGAATCAAATGATTATTTGCACACAGCCCTAAATTCTAGAGTTCTCAAGACCTGATGGTTTTGGTGAAGATCGGTTAATGGAAAGGGGTAATTTACCAGCAACGTTTTTTTAACAAGGGTATTTTCTATGGCAAACGATAACAGCTGCAAATTCAAACAGAATCAAATAATTTCCTGCATACAGCCCTGATTTGTAGAGTACTCAAGACCTATTGTTTTTGGTGAAGATCGGTTAAGGGGAAGGGGTAGTTTACCAGCAGCGTTTTTTATCAAGGGTATTTTCTATGGCAAACTATAACAGCCGCAAATTCAAACAGAATCAAATAATTTTTTGCATACGTCTCTGAATTGTAGAGATCTCAAGACTTTCGAAGACATTTTTTCATTTTAATGTAAATTATGTATGAGTTAATATACATGTATAAAATAATATATCGTTCGTGGCAGGTAAGCATATCTCAGTTATATAATGTTTACGTTTCCATTTTACTTCCATATTCCTTAAGGAATGGAAGTATGGTGATGGCAAAAAAAATCGTGTTCTAGATTATTGCAGATTCTGATTCTACTACACTCAAAATATGAAAAAAAGTCGTTTTCCGAAAAGTGTCTGTCTGCCTGTGTGTCTGTCTGTGTGTGTCTGTAGATTTTTTTTCTATGGCAAACGATTACTGCCGCAAATTCAAACAGAATAAAATAATTTTTTGCATGCAGCTCTGATTTGCAGAGTACTCGCGACCTTTTGTTTTTGGTGAAAATCGGTTGAGGGAACGGGGTAGTTTACCTGCAACGGTTTTTTTTTTAGCAAGGGTAATTTTGTTTGTTTGGCAAACGATAACAGCCGCAAATTCAAACAGAATCAAATAATGTTTCGAATACAGCCTTGAATTGTAGAGTTCTCAAGATCTTTTGATGTTGGTGAAGATCGGTTAAGGGAAAGGGGTAGTTTACCGGTAACGTTTTATGTTTTAACAAGGGTAATTTTTTCTATGACGAACGATAACTGCCGTAAATTCAAAGAGAATCAAATAGTGTTTTGCATACAGCCCTGAATTGTAGATTTCTCAAGACCTGTTGTTTTTGGTGAAGATCGGTTAATTTAATAGGGTAGTTTACCACAACGTTTTATGTTTTAACAAGGGTGTTTTCTATGGCAAACGATAAAAGCCGCAAATTCAAACAGAATCAAACAATTGTTTGCATACCAGCCTGAATTGTAGAGTACTCAAGACCTCCCGTTTTTGGTGAAGATCGGTTAAGGGAAAGGGGTAGTTTACTGGAAACGTTTTATGTTTTAACAAGGGTATTTTCTATGGCAAACGATAACAGCCGCAAATTGAAACAGAATCAAATGATTATTTGCACACAGCCCTAAATTCTAGAGTTCTCAAGAACTTATGGTTTTGGTGAAGATAGGTTAAGGGAAAGGGGTAGTTTACCTGCAACATTTTATGTTTTAACAATGATAATTTTTTATATGACGAACGATAACTGCCGCAAATTCAAACAGAATCTAACATTTTTTTGCATGCATCCCTGAATTGTAAAGGACTGAAGGTCTGTTGATTTTAGTGAAGATCGGTTAAGAGAAAGGGGTAGTTTACCAGCAACGTTTCATGTTTTAACAAGAGTAAAGTACTTAATTTTGTAAAATAATGTATCCTAATAAGAAGCTCATAATAATCCACTGTAGAAACGTAGATGAAATATCTATAAATGAAGAGGTTAGGTGAACGGGGTGGGGGTAATTTTCTATTAATGAAAATTATAGTTGATTGAGGAGGGTAGAATTTCTTATATGTGTACTACGTTATCGGCACCAAAGAAGTAGTTCTTTGTTAAAATTCCTTACCGGGCTGTTTAGCCGTAGTCCAATGTTTTCTGCAAAACCAGACTTTTCGGCAGTCCATCGACTGCCATCATCAGTGAAAATCGAGTGTGAAAACGTCAGGTGGTATACGTTAGTGACCACAGTACCGTGGTTCAGGCTGAAGCAGTAAGTAGAAAGAAGTAGTTTCTATGGTAATATTTCATTTCGAATATGATTTCAAATATAAATCTTAGAACATGGAAGTCATGTATGGTTCTCCATTCCGATTTTTTTTCTATGGCAAACGATAACAGCCGCAAATTCAAACAGAATCAAATAATGTTTCTCATACAGCCCTAAATTGTAGAGTTCTCATGACCTATTGTTTTTGGTGAAGATCGGTTAAGGGAAAGGGGTAATTTACCAGCAACGTTTTTTTAACAAGGGTATTTTCTATGGCAAACGATAACAGCTGCAAATTCAAACAGAATCAAATAATTTCCTGCATACAGCCCAGATTTGTAGAGTACACAAGACCTATTGTTTTTGGTGAAGATCGGTTAAGGGGAAGGGGTAGTTTACCAGCAGCGTTTTTTTATCAAGGGTATTTTCTATGGCAAACGATAACAGCCGCAAATTCAAACAGAATCAAATAATTTTTTGCATACGTCTCTGAATTGTAGAGATCTCAAGACTTTCGAAGACATTTTTTCATTTTAATGTAAATTATGTATGAGTTAATATACATGTATAAAATAATATATCGTTCGTGGCAGGTAAGCATATCTCAGTTATGTAACGTTTACGTTTCCATTTTACTTCCATATTCCTTAAGGAATGGAAGTATGGTGATGGCGAAAAAAATCGTGTTCGAGATTATTGCAGATTCTGATTCTACTACACTCAAAACATGAAAAAAAGTCGTTTTCCGAAAAGTGTCAGTGTGTGTGTCTGTCTGTCTGTGTGTCTGTCTGTCTGTCTGTGTGTCTGTCTGTGTGTCTGTCTGTGTGTGTCTGTAGATTTTTTTTTATGGCAAACGATAAGTGCCGCAAAATCAAACAGAATAAAATAATTTTTTGCATGCCGCTCTGATTTGCAGAGTACTCGCGACCTTTTGTTTTTGGTGAAGATCGGTTGAGGGAAAGGGGTAGTTTACCGGCAACGGTTTTTTTTGCAAGGGTAATTTTGTTTGTTTGGCAAACGATAACAGCCGCAAATTCCAACAGAATCAAACAATGTTTCGCATACACCCTTGAATTGTAGAGTTCTCAAGATCTTTTGATTTTGGTGAAGATCGGTTAAGGGAAAGGGGTAGTTTACCTGTAACGTTTTATGTTTTAACAAGGGTATTTCCTATGGCAAACGATAACAGCCGCAAATTCAAACAGAATCAAAAGATTATTTGCATACAGCCCTAAATTGTAGAGTTATCAAGACCTGTTGTTTTTAGTGAAGATCGGTTGAGGGAAAGGGGTAGTTTACCAGCAACGTTTATTTAACAAGGCTATTTTTTATGGCAAGCGATAACAGCCGCAAATTCAAACAGAATCAAATAATGTTTTGCATACAGCCCTGATTTGTAGAGTACTCAAGACCTATTGTTTTAGTGAAGATCGGTTAAGGGGAAGGGGTAGTTTACCGGCAACGTTTTTTTATCAAGCGTATTTTCTATGGCAAACGATAACAGCCGCAAATTCAAACAGAATCAAATTATGTTTCGCATGCACCCCTGAATTGTAGAGTTCTCAAGATCTGTTGATTTTCGTAAAGATCGGTTAAGGGGAAGGGGTAGTTTACCGGCAACGTTTTATGTTTTAACAAGGGTATTTTCTATGGCAAACGATAAAAGCCGCAAATTCAAACAGAATCAAATGATGTTTTGTATACAGCCCTGTATTGTAGAGTTCTCAATACCTATTGGTGTTGGTGAAGATCGGTTATGGGAAAGGGGTAGTTTACCAGCAACGTTTTATGTTTTAAAAGGGTATTTCTTATGGTAAACAATAAGAGCCGCAAATTCAAACAGAATCAAATACGTTTTTGCATACAGCCCTGTTTTGTCGAGTACTAAAGACCTTTTGTTTTTGGTGAAGATCGGTTAAGGGAAAGGGGTAGTTTACCGGCCACGTTTTTTTAACAAGGGTATTCTCTATGGCAAACGATAACAGCCGCAAATTCAAACAGAATCAAACAATGTTTTGCATACAGGCCTGATGTGTAGAGTCCTCAAGACATAATGTTTTTGGTGAAGATCGGTTAAGGGAAAGGTGTAGTTTACCTGTAACGTTTTATGTTTTAACAAGGGTATTTCCTATGGCAAACGATAACAGCCGCAAATTCAAACAGAGTCAAAAGATTATTTGCATACAGCCTTAAATTGTGGAGTTCTCAAGACCTGTTGTTTTTGGTGAAGATCGGTTGAGGGAAAGGGGTAGTTTACCAGCAACGTTTTTTTAACAAGGGTATTTTTTATGGCAAACGATAACAGCCGCAAATTCAAACAGAATCAAATAATGTTTTGCATACCGCCCTGAGTTGTAGAGTACTCAAGACCTATTGTTTTTGGTGAAGATCGGTTAAGGGGAAGGGGTAGTTTACCAGCAACGTTTCTTTATCAAGCGTATTTTATATGGCAAACGATAACAGCCGCAAATTCAAACAGAATCAAATAATTTTTTGCATACGTCCCTGAATTGTAGAGGTCTCAACGACTTTCGATTTTGGTGACGATCGGTTAAGGGGAAGGGGTAGTTTACCAGCAACCTTTTACGTTTTAACAAGAGTAAAGTACTTGAAAATTTATTTAAACTTTTTGAATCAATGGTAATTGTTAAAAATAAAATAATTTTGTTGCCAGGCAATAAAATTAAAATTTTTTCATTTTAATGTAAATCATGTATAAGAGAAAATATATCGCTCTTGGCAGGCGATATTAAGATTTAAATATAAATCTTAGAATATGGAAGTCATGTATGGTTCTCCATACCGATTTTTATTATTATGACTACAGCAATAAAAAGGCAGAGAAGACACACACACACACACACACACACACACACACACACACACACACACACACAATTCGTGTTATTTCTGGCCTCACTCATGTTTATTTTCTTACATTTGCACGCTTTTTAAATGGTAAGTGCCGAAACCCATACCAACATAACGCGTGCAAACCGAAAAAGAGTCCAGCGTGGATAGCGATTTGCTTCCTGTGGATCCCTAGGGCAGTGTAACTGCACGTGTTTACAGAGGAACGATTCATAGACACACTTTTCGTCTTTAGGGAATGAACCATCTGCAAGATGCTGAGGATCCATGATTGACTTCGGATGGCTCCATCTTTTTCGCGTGTTTGTTCTGTGAAACATACACTGTAGGTTCGCAGCTTTATTCTAAGCAACGCTCAACAGGAAATGTTGAAAATTTTTGTCCACGGTGTACCCTCATACACACTAAACCTGCTCTGATGTTTTAATTACGGACATCATAATATTAAAACTTTGGAAACTTGAGCACTACTTAATGGAGATCAATCATTAACTTATACAAGCCATTAATTTAATGCATATTTTTTATATATGTGTGTACAACGTTATCGGCAACAAAGAAGTAGTTTTTGTTAAAATTCATTCCCGGGATATTTGGCCGTAGTCCAATGTTTTCTACAAAAACAGACGTTTCGGCAATGCCATCGACTTCCATCATTAGTGAAAATCGAGTGCGATAACGTGAGGTGGTATACGTTAGTGACCACAGTACTGTGGTTAAGGCTGAAGCAGTAAGTAGAAAGAAGTAGTTTCTATGGTAATATTTAATTTCGAAAATGATATTAAATATAAATCTTAGAATATGGAAGTCATGTATTGTTCTCCATACCGATTTTTTTCTATGGCAAACGATAACAGCCGCAAATTCAAACAGAATCAACTACTCTTTTGCATACAGCCCAGAATTGTAGAGTTCTAAAGACCTATTGTTTTTGGTGAAGATCGGTTAAGGGAAAGGGGTAGTTTACCAGCAACATTTTATGTTTTAACAAGGGAATTTTCTATGGCAAACGATAACAGCCGCAAATTCATACATAATTAAATAATTTTTTGCATGCAGCCGTGATTTATAGGGTACTCAAGACCTATTGTTTTTGGTGTAGATCGTTTTGGGAAAGGGGTAGTTTACCTGCAACGTTTTATGTTTTAACAAGGGTATTTTCTATGGGAAACGATAACAGCCGCAAATTCAAACAGAATCAAATAATATTTTGCATACTGCCCTGATTTGTAGAGTACTCAAGACCTATTGTTTTTGGTGAAGATCGGTTAAGGGAAAGGGGTAGTTTACCAGCAACCGTTTTTTATCAAGGGTAATTTTACTTCCATGTTCCTTAAGGAAATGGAAGTATGGTGATGGTTTACTTCCATGTTCCTTAAGGAAATGGAAGTATGGTGATGGCAAAAAAAATCGTGTTCGAGATTATTGCAGATTCTGATTGTACTACAATCAAAACATGAAAAAAAGTCGTTTTCGAAAAGTGTCTGTGTGTGTGTCTGTCTGTGTCTGTAGATTTTTTTTTATGGCAAACGATAACAGCCGCAAATTCAAACAGAATCAAATTATGTTTCGCATGCACCCCTGAATTGTAGAGTTCTCAAGATCTGTTGATTTTCGTAAAGATCGGTTAAGGGGAAGGGGTAGTTTACCGGCAACGTTTTATGTTTTAACAAGGGTATTTTCTATGGCAAACGATAAAAGCCGCAAATTCAAACAGAATCAAATGATGTTTTGTATACAGCCCTGTATTGTAGAGTTCTCAATACGTATTGGTGTTGGTGAAGATCGGTTATGGGAAAGGGGTAGTTTACCAGCAACGTTTTATGTTTTAAAAGGGTATTTCCTATGGTAAACAATAAGAGCCGCAAATTCAAACAGAATCAAATACGTTTTTGCATACAGCCCTGTTTTGTCGAGTACTAAAGACCTTTTGTTTTTGGTGAAGATCGGTTAAGGGAAAGGGGTAGTTTACCGGCCACGTTTTTTTAACAAGGGTATTCTCTATGGCAAACGATAACAGCCGCAAATTCAAACAGAATCAAACAATGTTTTGCATACAGGCCTGATGTGTAGAGTCCTCAAGACGTAATGTTTTTGGTGAAGATCGGTTAAGGGAAAGGTGTAGTTTACCTGTAACGTTTTATGTTTTAACAAGGGTATTTCCTATGGCAAACGATAACAGCCGCAAATTCAAACAGAGTCAAAAGATTATTTGCATACAGCCCTAAATTGTGGAGTTCTCAAGATCTGTAGTTTTTGGTGAAGATCGGTTGAGGGAAAGGGGTAGTTTACCAGCAACGTTTTTTTAACAAGGGTATTTTTTATGGCAAACGATAACAGCCGCAAATTCAAACAGAATCAAATAATGTTTTGCATACCGCCCTGAGTTGTAGAGTACTCAAGACCTATTGTTTTTGGTGAAGATCGGTTAAGGGGAAGGGGTAGTTTACCAGCAACGTTTCTTTATCAAGCGTATTTTCTATGGCAAACGATAACAGCCGCAAATTCAAACAGAATCAAATAATTTTTTGCATACGTCCCTGAATTGTAGAGGTCTCAACGACTTTCGATTTTGGTGACGATCGGTTAAGGGGAAGGGGTAGTTTACCAGCAACCTTTTACGTTTTAACAAGAGTAAAGTACTTGAAAATTTATTTAAACTTTTTGAAACAATGGTAATTGTTAAAAATAAAATAATTTTGTTGCCAGGCAATAAAATTAAAATTTTTTCATTTTAATGTAAATCATGTATAAGAGAAAATATATCGCTCTTGGCAGGCGATATTAAGATTTAAATATAAATCTTAGAATATGGAAGTCATGTATGGTTCTCCATACCGATTTTTATTATTATGACTACAGCAATAAAAAGGCAGAGAAGACACACACACACACACACACACACACACACACACACACACAATTCGTGTTATTTCTGGCCTCACTCATGTTTATTTTCTTACATTTGCACGCTTTTTAAATGGTAAGTGCCGAAACCCATACCAACATAACGCGTGCAAACCGAAAAAGAGTCCAGCGTGGATAGCGATTTGCTTCCTGTGGATCCCTAGGGCAGTGTAACTGCACGTGTTTACAGAGGAACGATTCATAGACACACTTTTCGTCTTTAGGGAATGAACCATCTGCAAGATGCTGAGGGTCTATGATTGACTTCGGATGGCTCCATCTTTTTCGCGTGTTTGTTCTGTGAAACATACACTGTAGGTTCGCAGCTTTATTCTAAGCAACGCTCAACAGGAAATGTTGAAAATTTTTGTCCACGGTGTACCCTCATACACACTAAACCTGCTCTGATGTTTTAATTACGGACATCATAATATTAAAACTTTGGAAACTTGAGCACTACTTAATGGAGATCAATCATTAACTTATACAAGCCATTAAGTTAATGCATATTTTTTATATATGTGTGTACAACGTTATCGGCAACAAAGAAGTAGTTTTTGTTAAAATTCATTCCCGGGATATTTGGCCGTAGTCCAATGTTTTCTACAAAAACAGACGTTTCGGCAATGCCATCGACTTCCATCATTAGTGAAAATCGAGTGCGATAACGTGAGGTATTATACGTTAGTGACCACAGTACTGTGGTTAAGGCTGAAGCAGTAAGTAGAAAGAAGTAGTTTCTATGGTAATATTTAATTTCGAAAATGATATTAAATATAAATCTTAGAATATGGAAGTCATGTATTGTTCTCCATACCGATTTTTTTCTATGGCAAACGATAACAGCCGCAAATTCAAACAGAATCAAATACTCTTTTGCATACAGCCCAAAATTGTAGAGTTCTAAAGACCTATTGTTTTTGGTGAAGATCGGTTAAGGGAAAGGGGTAGTTTACCAGCAACATTTTATGTTTTAACAAGGGAATTTTCTATGGCAAACGATAACAGCCGCAAATTCATACATAATTAAATAATTTTTTGCATGCAGCCGTGATTTATAGGGTACTCAAGACCTATTGTTTTTGGTGTAGATCGTTTTGGGAAAGGGGTAGTTTACCTGCAACGTTTTATGTTTTAACAAGGGTATTTTCTATGGGAAACGATAACAGCCGCAAATTCAAACAGAATCAAATAATATTTTGCATACTGCCCTGATTTGTAGAGTACTCAAGACCTATTGTTTTTGGTGAAGATCGGTTAAGGGAAAGGGGTAGTTTACCAGCAACCGTTTTTTATCAAGGGTAATTTTACTTCCATGTTCCTTAAGGAAATGGAAGTATGGTGATGGTTTACTTCCATGTTCCTTAAGGAAATGGAAGTATGGTGATGGCAAAAAAAATCGTGTTCGAGATTATTGCAGATTCTGATTGTACTACAATCAAAACATGAAAAAAAGTCGTTTTTCGAAAAGTGTCTGTGTGTGTGTCTGTCTGTGTCTGTAGATTTTTTTTTTATGGCAAACGATAACAGCCGCAAATTCAAACAGAATCAAATTATGTTTCGCATGCACCCCTGAATTGTAGAGTTCTCAAGATCTGTTGATTTTCGTAAAGATCGGTTAAGGGGAAGGGGTAGTTTACCGGCAACGTTTTATGTTTTAACAAGGGTATTTTCTATGGCAAACGATAAAAGCCGCAAATTCAAACAGAATCAAATGATGTTTTGTATACAGCCCTGTATTGTAGAGTTCTCAATACCTATTGGTGTTGGTGAAGATCGGTTATGGGAAAGGGGTAGTTTACCAGCAACGTTTTATGTTTTAAAAGGGTATTTCCTATGGTAAACAATAAGAGCCGCAAATTCAAACAGAATCAAATACGTTTTTGCATACAGCCCTGTTTTGTCGAGTACTAAAGACCTTTTGTTTTTGGTGAAGATCGGTTAAGGGAAAGGGGTAGTTTACCGGCCACGTTTTTTTAACAAGGGTATTCTCTATGGCAAACGATAACAGCCGCAAATTCAAACAGAATCAAACAATGTTTTGCATACAGGCCTGATGTGTAGAGTCCTCAAGACATAATGTTTTTGGTGAAGATCGGTTAAGGGAAAGGTGTAGTTTACCGGTAACGTTTTATGTTTTAACAAGGGTATTTCCTATGGCAAACGATAACAGCCGCAAATTCAAACAGAGTCAAAAGATTATTTGCATACAACCCTAAATTGTGGAGTTCTCAAGACCTGTTGTTTTTGGTGAAGATCGGTTGAGGGAAAGGGGTAGTTTACCAGCAACGTTTTTTTAACAAGGGTATTTTTTATGGCAAACGATAACAGCCGCAAATTCAAACAGAATCAAATAATGTTTTGCATACCGCCCTGAGTTGTAGAGTACTCAAGACCTATTGTTTTTGGTGAAGATCGGTTAAGGGGAAGGGGTAGTTTACCAGCAACGTTTCTTTATCAAGCGTATTTTCTATGGCAAACGATAACAGCCGCAAATTCAAACAGAATCAAATAATTTTTTGCATACGTCCCTGAATTGTAGAGGTCTCAACGACTTTCGATTTTGGTGACGATCGGTTAAGGGGAAGGGGTAGTTTACCCGCAACCTTTTACGTTTTAACAAGAGTAAAGTACTTGAAAATTTATTTAAACTTTTTGAATCAATGGTAATTGTTAAAAATAAAATAATTTTGTTGCCAGGCAATAAAATTAAAATTTTTTCATTTTAATGTAAATCATGTATAAGAGAAAATATATCGCTCTTGGCAGGAGATATTAAGATTTAAATATAAATCTTAGAATATGGAAGTCATGTATGGTTCTCCATACCGATTTTTATTATTATGACTACAGCAATAAAAAGGCAGAGAAGACACACACACACACACACACAATTCGTGTTATTTCTGGCCTCACTCATGTTTATTTTCTTACATTTGCACGCTTTTTAAATGGTAAGTGCCGAAACCCATACCAACATAACGCGTGCAAACCGAAAAGAGTCCAGCGTGGATAGCGATTTGCTTCCTGTGGATCCCTAGGGCAGTGTAACTGCACGTGTTTACAGAGGAACGATTCATAGACACACTTTTCGTCTTTAGGGAATGAACCATCTGCAAGATGCTGAGGATCCATGATTGACTTCGGATGGCTCCATCTTTTTCGCGTGTTTGTTCTGTGAAACATACACTGTAGGTTCGCAGCTTTATTCTAAGCAACGCTCAATAGGAAATGTTGAAAATTTTTGTCCACGGTGTACCCTCATACACACTAAACCTGCTCTGATGTTTTAATTACGGACATCATAATATTAAAACTTTGGAAACTTGAGCACTACTTAATGGAGATCAATCATTAACTTATACAAGCCATTAATTTAATGCATATTTTTTATATATGTGTGTACAACGTTATCGGCAACAAAGAAGTAGTTTTTGTTAAAATTCATTCCCGGGATATTTGGCCGTAGTCCAATGTTTTCTACAAAAACAGACGTTTCGGCAATGCCATCGACTTCCATCATTAGTGAAAATCGAGTGCGATAACGTGAGGTGGTATACGTTAGTGACCACAGTACTGTGGTTAAGGCTGAAGCAGTAAGTAGAAAGAAGTAGTTTCTATGGTAATATTTAATTTCGAAAATGATATTAAATATAAATCTTAGAATATGGAAGTCATGTATTGTTCTCCATACCGATTTTTTTCTATGGCAAACGATAACAGCCGCAAATTCAAACAGAATCAACTACTCTTTTGCATACAGCCCAGAATTGTAGAGTTCTAAAGACCTATTGTTTTTGGTGAAGATCGGTTAAGGGAAAGGGGTAGTTTACCAGCAACATTTTATGTTTTAACAAGGGAATTTTCTATGGCAAACGATAACAGCCGCAAATTCATACATAATTAAATAATTTTTTGCATGCAGCCGTGATTTATAGGGTACCCAAGACCTATTGTTTTTGGTGTAGATCGTTTTGGGAAAGGGGTAGTTTACCTGCAACGTTTTATGTTTTAACAAGGGTATTTTCTATGGGAAACGATAACAGCCGCAAATTCAAACAGAATCAAATAATATTTTGCATACTGCCCTGATTTGTAGAGTACTCAAGACCTATTGTTTTTGGTGAAGATCGGTTAAGGGAAAGGGGTAGTTTACCAGCAACCGTTTCTTATCAAGGGTAATTTTACTTCCATGTTCCTTAAGGAAATGGAAGTATGGTGATGGTTTACTTCCATGTTCCTTAAGGAAATGGAAGTATGGTGATGGCAAAAAAAATCGTGTTCGAGATTATTGCAGATTCTGATTGTACTACAATCAAAACATGAAAAAAAGTCGTTTTCGAAAAGTGTCTCTGTGTGTGTCTGTCTGTGTCTGTAGATTTTTTTTTATGGCAAACGATAACAGCCGCAAATTCAAACAGAATCAAATTATGTTTCGCATGCACCCCTGAATTGTAGAGTTCTCAAGATCTGTTGATTTTCGTAAAGATCGGTTAAGGGGAAGGGGTAGTTTACCGGCAACGTTTTATGTTTTAACAAGGGTATTTTCTATGGCAAACGATAAAAGCCGCAAATTCAAACAGAATCAAATGATGTTTTGTATACAGCCCTGTATTGTAGAGTTCTCAATACCTATTGGTGTTGGTGAAGATCGGTTATGGGAAAGGGGTAGTTTACCAGCAACGTTTTATGTTTTAAAAGGGTATTTCCTATGGTAAACAATAAGAGCCGCAAATTCAAACAGAATCAAATACGTTTTTGCATACAGCCCTGTTTTGTCGAGTACTAAAGACCTTTTGTTTTTGGTGAAGATCGGTTAAGGGAAAGGGGTAGTTTACCGGCCACGTTTTTTTAACAAGGGTATTCTCTATGGCAAACGATAACAGCCGCAAATTCAAACAGAATCAAACAATGTTTTGCATACAGGCCTGATGTGTAGAGTCCTCAAGACATAATGTTTTTGGTGAAGATCGGTTAAGGGAAAGGTGTAGTTTACCTGTAACGTTTTATGTTTTAACAAGGGTATTTCCTATGGCAAACGATAACAGCCGCAAATTCAAACAGAGTCAAAAGATTATTTGCATACAACCCTAAATTGTGGAGTTCTCAAGACCTGTTGTTTTTGGTGAAGATCGGTAGAGGGAAACGGGTAGTTTACCAGCAACGTTTTTTTTAACAAGGGTATTTTTTATGGCAAACGATAACAGCCGCAAATTCAAACAGAATCAAATAATGTTTTGCATACCGCCCTGAGTTGTAGAGTACTCAAGACCTATTGTTTTTGGTGAAGATCGGTTAAGGGGAAGGGGTAGTTTACCAGCAACGTTTCTTTATCAAGCGTATTTTCTATGGCAAACGATAACAGCCGCAAATTCAAACAGAATCAAATACTTTTTTGCATACGTCCCTGAATTGTAGAGGTCTCAACGACTTTCGATTTTGGTGACGATCGGTTAAGGGGAAGGGGTAGTTTACCCGCAACCTTTTACGTTTTAACAAGAGTAAAGTACTTGATCATTTATTTAAACTTTTTGAATCAATGGTAATTGTTAAAAATAAAATAATTTTGTTGCCAGGCAATAAAATTAAAATTTTTTCATTTTAATGTAAATCATGTATAAGAGAAAATATATCGCTCTTGGCAGGCGATATTAAGATTTAAATATAAATCTTAGAATATGGAAGTCATGTATGGTTCTCCATACCGATTTTTATTATTATGACTACAGCAATAAAAAGGCAGAGAAGACACACACACACACACACACACACACACACACACACACACACACACACACACACACACAATTCGTGTTATTTCTGGCCTCACTCATGTTTATTTTCTTACATTTGCACGCTTTTTAAATGGTAAGTGCTGAAACCCATACCAACATAACGCGTGCAAACCGAAAAAGAGTCCAGCGTGGATAGCGATTTGCTTCCTGTGGATCCCTAGGGCAGTGTAACTGCACGTGTTTACAGAGGAACGATTCATAGACACACTTTTCGTCTTTAGGGAATGAACCATCTGCAAGATGCTGAGGGTCCATGATTGACTTCGGATGGCTCCATCTTTTTCGCGTGTTTGTTCTGTGAAACATACACTGTAGGTTCGCAGCTTTATTCTAAGCAACGCTCAATAGGAAATGTTGAAAATTTTTGTCCACGGTGTACCCTCATACACACTAAACCTGCTCTGATGTTTTAATTACGGACATCATAATATTAAAACTTTGGAAACTTGAGCACTACTTAATGGAGATCAATCATTAACTTATACAAGCCATTAATTTAATGCATATTTTTTATATATGTGTGTACAACGTTATCGGCAACAAAGAAGTAGTTTTTGTTAAAATTCATTCCCGGGATATTTGGCCGTAGTCCAATGTTTTCTACAAAAACAGACGTTTCGGCAATGCCATCGACTTCCATCATTAGTGAAAATCGAGTGCGATAACGTGAGGTGGTATACGTTAGTGACCACAGTACTGTGGTTAAGGCTGAAGCAGTAAGTAGAAAGAAGTAGTTTCTATGGTAATATTTAATTTCGAAAATGATATTAAATATAAATCTTAGAATATGGAAGTCATGTATTGTTCTCCATACCGATTTTTTTCTATGGCAAACGATAACAGCCGCAAATTCAAACAGAATCAACTACTCTTTTGCATACAGCCCAGAATTGTAGAGTTCTAAAGACCTATTGTTTTTGGTGAAGATCGGTTAAGGGAAAGGGGTAGTTTACCAGCAACATTTTATGTTTTAACAAGGGAATTTTCTATGGCAAACGATAACAGCCGCAAATTCATACATAATTAAATAATTTTTTGCATGCAGCCGTGATTTATAGGGTACTCAAGACCTATTGCTTTTGGTGTAGATCGTTTTGGGAAAGGGGTAGTTTACCTGCAACGTTTTATGTTTTAACAAGGGTATTTTCTATGGGAAACGATAACAGCCGCAAATTCAAACAGAATCAAATAATATTTTGCATACTGCCCTGATTTGTAGAGTACTCAAGACCTGTTGTTTTTGGTGAAGATCGGTTGAGGGAAAGGGGTAGTTTACCAGCAACGTTTTTTTAACAAGGGTATTTTTTATGGCAAACGATAACAGCCGCAAATTCAAACAGAATCAAATAATGTTTTGCATACCGCCCTGAGTTGTAGAGTACTCAACACCTATTGTTTTTGGTGAAGATCGGTTAAGGGGAAGGGGTAGTTTACCAGCAACGTTTCTTTATCAAGCGTATTTTCTATGGCAAACGATAACAGCCGCAAATTCAAACAGAATCAAATAATTTTTTGCATACGTCCCTGAATTGTAGAGGTCTCAACGACTTTCGATTTTGGTGACGATCGGTTAAGGGGAAGGGGTAGTTTACCCGCAACCTTTTAAGTTTTAACAAGAATAAAGTACTTGAAAATTTATTTAAACTTTTTGAAACAATGGTAATTGTTAAAAATAAAATAATTTTGTTGCCAGGCAATAAAATTAAAATTTTTTCATTTTAATGTAAATCATGTATAAGAGAAAATATATCGCTCTTGGCAGGCGATATTAAGATTTAAATATAAATCTTAGAATATGGAAGTCAGGTATGGTTCTCCATACCGATTTTTATTATTATGACTACAGCAATAAAAAGGCAGAGAAGACACACACACACACACACACACACACACACAATTCGTGTTATTTCTGGCCTCACTCATGTTTATTTTCTTACATTTGCACGCTTTTTAAATGGTAAGTGCCGAAACCCATACCAACATAACGCGTGCAAACCGAAAAAGAGTCCAGCGTGGATAGCGATTTGCTTCCTGTGGATCCCTAGGGCAGTGTAACTGCACGTGTTTACAGAGGAACGATTCATAGACACACTTTTCGTCTTTAGGGAATGAACCATCTGCAAGATGCTGAGGGTCCATGATTGACTTCGGATGGCTCCATCTTTTTCGCGTGTTTGTTCTGTGAAACATACACTGTAGGTTCGCAGCTTTATTCTAAGCAACGCTCAATAGGAAATGTTGAAAATTTTTGTCCACGGTGTACCCTCATACACACTAAACCTGCTCTGATGTTTTAATTACGGACATCATAATATTAAAACTTTGGAAACTTGAGCACTACTTAATGGAGATCAATCATTAACTTATACAAGCCATTAATTTAATCATATTTTTTATATATGTGTGTACAACGTTATCGGCAACAAAGAAGTAGTTTTTGTTAAAATTCATTCCCGGGATATTTGGCCGTAGTCCAATGTTTTCTACAAAAACAGACGTTTCGGCAATGCCATCGACTTCCATCATTAGTGAAAATCGAGTGCGATAACGTGAGGTGGTATACGTTAGTGACCACAGTACTGTGGTTAAGGCTGAAGCAGTAAGTAGAAAGAAGTAGTTTCTATGGTAATATTTAATTTCGAAAATGATATTAAATATAAATCTTAGAATATGGAAGTCATGTATTGTTCTCCATACCGATTTTTTTCTATGGCAAACGATAACAGCCGCAAATTCAAACAGAATCAACTACTCTTTTGCATACAGCCCAGAATTGTAGAGTTCTAAAGACCTATTGTTTTTGGTGAAGATCGGTTAAGGGAAAGGGGTAGTTTACCAGCAACATTTTATGTTTTAACAAGGGAATTTTCTATGGCAAACGATAACAGCCGCAAATTCATACATAATTAAATAATTTTTTGCATGCAGCCGTGATTTATAGGGTACTCAAGACCTATTGCTTTTGGTGTAGATCGTTTTGGGAAAGGGGTAGTTTACCTGCAACGTTTTATGTTTTAACAAGGGTATTTTATATGGGAAACGATAACAGCCGCAAATTCAAACAGAATCAAATAATATTTTGCATACTGCCCTGATTTGTAGAGTACTCAAGACCTGTTGTTTTTGGTGAAGATCGGTTGAGGGAAAGGGGTAGTTTACCAGCAACGTTTTTTTAACAAGGGTATTTTTTATGGCAAACGATAACAGCCGCAAATTCAAACAGAATCAAATAATGTTTTGCATACCGCCCTGAGTTGTAGAGTACTCAACACCTATTGTTTTTGGTGAAGATCGGTTAAGGGGAAGGGGTAGTTTACCAGCAACGTTTCTTTATCAAGCGTATTTTCTATGGCAAACGATAACAGCCGCAAATTCAAACAGAATCAAATAATTTTTTGCATACGTCCCTGAATTGTAGAGGTCTCAACGACTTTCGATTTTGGTGACGATCGGTTAAGGGGAAGGGGTAGTTTACCCGCAACCTTTTAAGTTTTAACAAGAATAAAGTACTTGAAAATTTATTTAAACTTTTTGAAACAATGGTAATTGTTAAAAATAAAATAATTTTGTTGCCAGGCAATAAAATTAAAATTTTTTCATTTTAATGTAAATCATGTATAAGAGAAAATATATCGCTCTTGGCAGGCGATATTAAGATTTAAATATAAATCTTAGAATATGGAAGTCATGTATGGTTCTCCATACCGATTTTTATTATTATGACTACAGCAATAAAAAGGCAGAGAAGACACACACACACACACACACACACACACACACACACACACACACACACACACACACACACACAATTCGTGTTATTTCTGGCCTCACTCATGTTTATTTTCTTACATTTGCACGCTTTTTAAATGGTAAGTGCCGAAACCCATACCAACATAACGCGTGCAAACCGAAAAAGAGTCCAGCGTGGATAGCGATTTGCTTCCTGTGGATCCCTAGGGCAGTGTAACTGCACGTGTTTACAGAGGAACGATTCATAGACACACTTTTCGTCTTTAGGGAATGAACCATCTGCAAGATGCTGAGGATCCATGATTGACTTCGGATGGCTCCATCTTTTTCGCGTGTTTGTTCTGTGAAACATACACTGTAGGTTCGCAGCTTTATTCTAAGCAACGCTCAATAGGAAATGTTGAAAATTTTTGTCCACGGTGTACCCTCATACACACTAAACCTGCTCTGATGTTTTAATTACGGACATCATAATATTAAAACTTTGGAAACTTGAGCACTACTTAATGGAGATCAATCATTAACTTATACAAGCCATTAATTTAATGCATATTTTTTATATATGTGTGTACAATGTTATCGGCAACAAAGAAGTAGTTTTTGTTAAAATTCATTCCCGGGATATTTGGCCGTAGTCCAATGTTTTCTACAAAAACAGACGTTTCGGCAATGCCATCGACTTCCATCATTAGTGAAAATCGAGTGCGATAACGTGAGGTGGTATACGTTAGTGACCACAGTACTGTGGTTAAGGCTGAAGCAGTAAGTAGAAAGAAGTAGTTTCTATGGTAATATTTAATTTCGAAAATGATATTAAATATAAATCTTAGAATATGGAAGTCATGTATTGTTCTCCATACCGATTTTTTTCTATGGCAAACGATAACAGCCGCAAATTCAAACAGAATCAACTACTCTTTTGCATACAGCCCAGAATTGTAGAGTTCTAAAGACCTATTGTTTTTGGTGAAGATCGGTTAAGGGAAAGGGGTAGTTTACCAGCAACATTTTATGTTTTAACAAGGGAATTTTCTATGGCAAACGATAACAGCCGCAAATTCATACATAATTAAATAATTTTTTGCATGCAGCCGTGATTTATAGGGTACTCAAGACCTATTGTTTTTGGTGTAGATCGTTTTGGGAAAGGGGTAGTTTACCTGCAACGTTTTATGTTTTAACAAGGGTATTTTCTATGGGAAACGATAACAGCCGCAAATTCAAACAGAATCAAATAATATTTTGCATACTGCCCTGATTTGTAGAGTACTCAAGACCTATTGTTTTTGGTGAAGATCGGTTAAGGGAAAGGGGTAGTTTACCAGCAACCGTTTTTTATCAAGGGTAATTTTACTTCCATGTTCCTTAAGGAAATGGAAGTATGGTGATGGTTTACTTCCATGTTCCTTAAGGAAATGGAAGTATGGTGATGGCAAAAAAAATCGTGTTCGAGATTATTGCAGATTCTGATTGTACTACAATAAAAACATGAAAAAAAGTCGTTTTCGAAAAGTGTCTCTGTGTGTGTCTGTCTGTGTCTGTAGATTTTTTTTTTATGGCAAACGATAACAGCCGCAAATTCAAACAGAATCAAATTATGTTTCGCATGCACCCCTGAATTGTAGAGTTCTCAAGATCTGTTGATTTTCGTAAAGATCGGTTAAGGGGAAGGGGTAGTTTACCGGCAACGTTTTATGTTTTAACAAGGGTATTTTCTATGGCAAACGATAAAAGCCGCAAATTCAAACAGAATCAAATGATGTTTTGTATACAGCCCTGTATTGTAGAGTTCTCAATACCTATTGGTGTTGGTGAAGATCGGTTATGGGAAAGGGGTAGTTTACCAGCAACGTTTTATGTTTTAAAAGGGTATTTCCTATGGTAAACAATAAGAGCCGCAAATTCAAACAGAATCAAATACGTTTTTGCATACAGCCCTGTTTTGTCGAGTACTAAAGACCTTTTGTTTTTGGTGAAGATCGGTTAAGGGAAAGGGGTAGTTTACCGGCCACGTTTTTTTAACAAGGGTATTCTCTATGGCAAACGATAACAGCCGCAAATTCAAACAGAATCAAACAATGTTTTGCATACAGGCCTGATGTGTAGAGTCCTCAAGACATAATGTTTTTGGTGAAGATCGGTTAAGGGAAAGGTGTAGTTTACCTGTAACGTTTTATGTTTTAACAAGGGTATTTCCTATGGCAAACGATAACATCCGCAAATTCAAACAGAGTCAAAAGATTATTTGCATACAGCCCTAAATTGTGGAGTTCTCAAGACCTGTTGTTTTTGGTGAAGATCGGTTGAGGGAAAGGGGTAGTTTACCAGCAACGTTTTTTTAACAAGGGTATTTTTTATGGCAAACGATAACAGCCGCAAATTCAAACAGAATCAAATAATGTTTTGCATACCGCCCTGAGTTGTAGAGTACTCAAGACCTATTGTTTTTGGTGAAGATCGGTTAAGGGGAAGGGGTAGTTTACCAGCAACGTTTCTTTATCAAGCGTATTTTCTATGGCAAACGATAACAGCCGCAAATTCAAACAGAATCAAATAATTTTTTGCATACGTCCCTGAATTGTAGAGGTCTCAACGACTTTCGATTTTGGTGACGATCGGTTAAGGGGAAGGGGTAGTTTACCCGCAACCTTTTACGTTTTAACAAGAGTAAAGTACTTGAAAATTTATTTAAACTTTTTGAATCAATGGTAATTGTTAAAAATAAAATAATTTTGTTGCCAGGCAATAAAATTAAAATTTTTTCATTTTAATGTAAATCATGTATAAGAGAAAATATATCGCTCTTGGCAGGCGATATTAAGATTTAAATATAAATCTTAGAATATGGAAGTCATGTATGGTTCTCCATACCGATTTTTATTATTATGAGTACAGCAATAAAAAGGCAGAGAAGACACACACACACACACACACACACACACACACACACACACACACACACAATTCGTGTTATTTCTGGCCTCACTCATGTTTATTTTCTTACATTTGCACGCTTTTTAAATGGTAAGTGCCGAAACCCATACCAACATAACGCGTGCAAACCGAAAAAGAGTCCAGCGTGGATAGCGATTTGCTTCCTGTGGATCCCTAGGGCAGTGTAACTGCACGTGTTTACAGAGGAACGATTCATAGACACACTTTTCGTCTTTAGGGAATGAACCATCTGCAAGATGCTGAGGATCCATGATTGACTTCGGATGGCTCCATCTTTTTCGCGTGTTTGTTCTGTGAAATATACACTGTAGGTTCGCAGCTTTATTCTAAGCAACGCTCAATAGGAAATGTTGAAAATTTTTGTCCACGGTGTACCCTCATACACACTAAACCTGCTCTGATGTTTTAATTACGGACATCATAATATTAAAACTTTGGAAACTTGAGCACTACTTAATGGAGATCAATCATTAACTTATACAAGCCATTAATTTAATGCATATTTTTTATATATGTGTGTACAACGTTATCGGCAACAAAGAAGTAGTTTTTGTTAAAATTCATTCCCGGGATATTTGGCCGTAGTCCAATGTTTTCTACAAAAACAGACGTTTCGGCAATGCCATCGACTTCCATCATTAGTGAAAATCGAGTGCGATAACGTGAGGTGGTATACGTTAGTGACCACAGTACTGTGGTTAAGGCTGAAGCAGTAAGTAGAAAGAAGTAGTTTCTATGGTAATATTTAATTTCGAAAATGATATTAAATATAAATCTTAGAATATGGAAGTCATGTATTGTTCTCCATACCGATTTTTTTCTATGGCAAACGATAACAGCCGAAAATTCAAACAGAATCAACTACTCTTTTGCATACAGCCCAGAATTGTAGAGTTCTAAAGACCTATTGTTTTTGGTGAAGATCGGTTAAGGGAAAGGGGTAGTTTACCAGCAACATTTTATGTTTTAACAAGGGAATTTTCTATGGCAAACGATAACAGCCGCAAATTCATACATAATTAAATAATTTTTTGCATGCAGCCGTGATTTATAGGGTACTCAAGACCTATTGTTTTTGGTGTAGATCGTTTTGGGAAAGGGGTAGTTTACCTGCAACGTTTTATGTTTTAACAAGGGTATTTTCTATGGGAAACGATAACAGCCGCAAATTCAAACAGAATCAAATAATATTTTGCATACTGCCCTGATTTGTAGAGTACTCAAGACCTATTGTTTTTGGTGAAGATCGGTTAAGGGAAAGGGGTAGTTTACCAGCAACCGTTTCTTATCAAGGGTAATTTTACTTCCATGTTCCTTAAGGAAATGGAAGTATGGTGATGGTTTACTTCCATGTTCCTTAAGGAAATGGAAGTATGGTGATGGCAAAAAAAATCGTGTTCGAGATTATTGCAGATTCTGATTGTACTACAATCAAAACATGAAAAAAAGTCGTTTTCGAAAAGTGTCTCTGTGTGTGTCTGTCTGTGTCTGTAGATTTTTTTTTATGGCAAACGATAACAGCCGCAAATTCAAACAGAATCAAATTATGTTTCGCATGCACCCCTGAATTGTAGAGTTCTCAAGATCTGTTGATTTTCGTAAAGATCGGTTAAGGGGAAGGGGTAGTTTACCGGCAACGTTTTATGTTTTAACAAGGGTATTTTCTATGGCAAACGATAAAAGCCGCAAATTCAAACAGAATCAAATGATGTTTTGTATACAGCCCTGTATTGTAGAGTTCTCAATACCTATTGGTGTTGGTGAAGATCGGTTATGGGAAAGGGGTAGTTTACCAGCAACGTTTTATGTTTTAAAAGGGTATTTCCTATGGTAAACAATAAGAGCCGCAAATTCAAACAGAATCAAATACGTTTTTGCATACAGCCCTGTTTTGTCGAGTACTAAAGACCTTTTGTTTTTGGTGAAGATCGGTTAAGGGAAAGGGGTAGTTTACCGGCCACGTTTTTTTAACAAGGGTATTCTCTATGGCAAACGATAACAGCCGCAAATTCAAACAGAATCAAACAATGTTTTGCATACAGGCCTGATGTGTAGAGTCCTCAAGACATAATGTTTTTGGTGAAGATCGGTTAAGGGAAAGGTGTAGTTTACCTGTAACGTTTTATGTTTTAACAAGGGTATTTCCTATGGCAAACGATAACAGCCGCAAATTCAAACAGAGTCAAAAGATTATTTGCATACAACCCTAAATTGTGGAGTTCTCAAGACCTGTTGTTTTTGGTGAAGATCGGTAGAGGGAAACGGGTAGTTTACCAGCAACGTTTTTTTTAACAAGGGTATTTTTTATGGCAAACGATAACAGCCGCAAATTCAAACAGAATCAAATAATGTTTTGCATACCGCCCTGAGTTGTAGAGTACTCAAGACCTATTGTTTTTGGTGAAGATCGGTTAAGGGGAAGGGGTAGTTTACCAGCAACGTTTCTTTATCAAGCGTATTTTCTATGGCAAACGATAACAGCCGCAAATTCAAACAGAATCAAATACTTTTTTGCATACGTCCCTGAATTGTAGAGGTCTCAACGACTTTCGATTTTGGTGACGATCGGTTAAGGGGAAGGGGTAGTTTACCCGCAACCTTTTACGTTTTAACAAGAGTAAAGTACTTGATCATTTATTTAAACTTTTTGAATCAATGGTAATTGTTAAAAATAAAATAATTTTGTTGCCAGGCAATAAAATTAAAATTTTTTCATTTTAATGTAAATCATGTATAAGAGAAAATATATCGCTCTTGGCAGGCGATATTAAGATTTAAATATAAATCTTAGAATATGGAAGTCATGTATGGTTCTCCATACCGATTTTTATTATTATGACTACAGCAATAAAAAGGCAGAGAAGACACACACACACACACACACACACACACACACACACACACACACACACACACACACAATTCGTGTTATTTCTGGCCTCACTCATGTTTATTTTCTTACATTTGCACGCTTTTTAAATGGTAAGTGCTGAAACCCATACCAACATAACGCGTGCAAACCGAAAAAGAGTCCAGCGTGGATAGCGATTTGCTTCCTGTGGATCCCTAGGGCAGTGTAACTGCACGTGTTTACAGAGGAACGATTCATAGACACACTTTTCGTCTTTAGGGAATGAACCATCTGCAAGATGCTGAGGGTCCATGATTGACTTCGGATGGCTCCATCTTTTTCGCGTGTTTGTTCTGTGAAACATACACTGTAGGTTCGCAGCTTTATTCTAAGCAACGCTCAATAGGAAATGTTGAAAATTTTTGTCCACGGTGTACCCTCATACACACTAAACCTGCTCTGATGTTTTAATTACGGACATCATAATATTAAAACTTTGGAAACTTGAGCACTACTTAATGGAGATCAATCATTAACTTATACAAGCCATTAATTTAATGCATATTTTTTATATATGTGTGTACAACGTTATCGGCAACAAAGAAGTAGTTTTTGTTAAAATTCATTCCCGGGATATTTGGCCGTAGTCCAATGTTTTCTACAAAAACAGACGTTTCGGCAATGCCATCGACTTCCATCATTAGTGAAAATCGAGTGCGATAACGTGAGGTGGTATACGTTAGTGACCACAGTACTGTGGTTAAGGCTGAAGCAGTAAGTAGAAAGAAGTAGTTTCTATGGTAATATTTAATTTCGAAAATGATATTAAATATAAATCTTAGAATATGGAAGTCATGTATTGTTCTCCATACCGATTTTTTTCTATGGCAAACGATAACAGCCGCAAATTCAAACAGAATCAACTACTCTTTTGCATACAGCCCAGAATTGTAGAGTTCTAAAGACCTATTGTTTTTGGTGAAGATCGGTTAAGGGAAAGGGGTAGTTTACCAGCAACATTTTATGTTTTAACAAGGGAATTTTCTATGGCAAACGATAACAGCCGCAAATTCATACATAATTAAATAATTTTTTGCATGCAGCCGTGATTTATAGGGTACTCAAGACCTATTGCTTTTGGTGTAGATCGTTTTGGGAAAGGGGTAGTTTACCTGCAACGTTTTATGTTTTAACAAGGGTATTTTCTATGGGAAACGATAACAGCCGCAAATTCAAACAGAATCAAATAATATTTTGCATACTGCCCTGATTTGTAGAGTACTCAAGACCTGTTGTTTTTGGTGAAGATCGGTTGAGGTAAAGGGGTAGTTTACCAGCAACGTTTTTTTAACAAGGGTATTTTTTATGGCAAACGATAACAGCCGCAAATTCAAACAGAATCAAATAATGTTTTGCATACCGCCCTGAGTTGTAGAGTACTCAACACCTATTGTTTTTGGTGAAGATCGGTTAAGGGGAAGGGGTAGTTTACCAGCAACGTTTCTTTATCAAGCGTATTTTCTATGGCAAACGATAACAGCCGCAAATTCAAACAGAATCAAATAATTTTTTGCATAAGTCCCTGAATTGTAGAGGTCTCAACGACTTTCGATTTTGGTGACGATCGGTTAAGGGGAAGGGGTAGTTTACCCGCAACCTTTTAAGTTTTAACAAGAATAAAGTACTTGAAAATTTATTTAAACTTTTTGAAACAATGGTAATTGTTAAAAATAAAATAATTTTGTTGCCAGGCAATAAAATTAAAATTTTTTCATTTTAATGTAAATCATGTATAAGAGAAAATATATCGCTCTTGGCAGGCGATATTAAGATTTAAATATAAATCTTAGAATATGGAAGTCATGTATGGTTCTCCATACCGATTTTTATTATTATGACTACAGCAATAAAAAGGCAGAGAAGACACACACACACACACACACACACACACACACACACACACACACACAATTCGTGTTATTTCTGGCCTCACTCATGTTTATTTTCTTACATTTGCACGCTTTTTAAATGGTAAGTGCCGAAACCCATACTAACATAACGCGTGCAAACCGAAAAAGAGTCCAGCGTGGATAGCGATTTGCTTCCTGTGGATCCCTAGGGCAGTGTAACTGCACGTGTTTACAGAGGAACGATTCATAGACACACTTTTCGTCTTTAGGGAATGAACCATCTGCAAGATGCTGAGGGTCCATGATTGACTTCGGATGGCTCCATCTTTTTCGCGTGTTTGTTCTGTGAAACATACACTGTAGGTTCGCAGCTTTATTCTAAGCAACGCTCAATAGGAAATGTTGAAAATTTTTGTCCACGGTGTACCCTCATACACACTAAACCTGCTCTGATGTTTTAATTACGGACATCATAATATTAAAACTTTGGAAACTTGAGCACTACTTAATGGAGATCAATCATTAACTTATACAAGCCATTAATTTAATGCATATTTTTTATATATGTGTGTACAACGTTATCGGCAACAAAGAAGTAGTTTTTGTTAAAATTCATTCCCGGGATATTTGGCCGTAGTCCAATGTTTTCTACAAAAACAGACGTTTCGGCAATGCCATCGACTTCCATCATTAGTGAAAATCGAGTGCGATAACGTGAGGTGGTATACGTTAGTGACCACAGTACTGTGGTTAAGGCTGAAGCAGTAAGTAGAAAGAAGTAGTTTCTATGGTAATATTTAATTTCGAAAATGATATTAAATATAAATCTTAGAATATGGAAGTCATGTATTGTTCTCCATACCGATTTTTTTCTATGGCAAACGATAACAGCCGCAAATTCAAACAGAATCAACTACTCTTTTGCATACAGCCCAGAATTGTAGAGTTCTAAAGACCTATTGTTTTTGGTGAAGATCGGTTAAGGGAAAGGGGTAGTTTACCAGCAACATTTTATGTTTTAACAAGGGAATTTTCTATGGCAAACGATAACAGCCGCAAATTCATACATAATTAAATAATTTTTTGCATGCAGCCGTGATTTATAGGGTACTCAAGACCTATTGCTTTTGGTGTAGATCGTTTTGGGAAAGGGGTAGTTTACCTGCAACGTTTTATGTTTTAACAAGGGTATTTTATATGGGAAACGATAACAGCCGCAAATTCAAACAGAATCAAATAATATTTTGCATACTGCCCTGATTTGTAGAGTACTCAAGACCTGTTGTTTTTGGTGAAGATCGGTTGAGGGAAAGGGGTAGTTTACCAGCAACGTTTTTTTAACAAGGGTATTTTTTATGGCAAACGATAACAGCCGCAAATTCAAACAGAATCAAATAATGTTTTGCATACCGCCCTGAATTGTAGAGTACTCAACACCTATTGTTTTTGGTGAAGATCGGTTAAGGGGAAGGGGTAGTTTACCAGCAACGTTTCTTTATCAAGCGTATTTTCTATGGCAAACGATAACAGCCGCAAATTCAAACAGAATCAAATAATTTTTTGCATACGTCCCTGAATTGTAGAGGTCTCAACGACTTTCGATTTTGGTGACGATCGGTTAAGGGGAAGGGGTAGTTTACCCGCAACCTTTTAAGTTTTAACAAGAATAAAGTACTTGAAAATTTATTTAAACTTTTTGAAACAATGGTAATTGTTAAAAATAAAATAATTTTGTTGCCAGGCAATAAAATTAAAATTTTTTCATTTTAATGTAAATCATGTATAAGAGAAAATATATCGCTCTTGGCAGGCGATATTAAGATTTAAATATAAATCTTAGAATATGGAAGTCATGTATGGTTCTCCATACCGATTTTTATTATTATGACTACAGCAATAAAAAGGCAGAGAAGACACACACACACACACACACACACACACACACACACACACACACACACACACACACACACACACACACAATTCGTGTTATTTCTGGCCTCACTCATGTTTATTTTCTTACATTTGCACGCTTTTTAAATGGTAAGTGCCGAAACCCATACCAACATAACGCGTGCAAACCGAAAAAGATTCCAGCGTGGATAGCGATTTGCTTCCTGTGGATCCCTAGGGCAGTGTAACTGCACGTGTTTACAGAGGAACGATTCATAGACACACTTTTCGTCTTTAGGGAATGAACCATCTGCAAGATGCTGAGGATCCATGATTGACTTCGGATGGCTCCATCTTTTTCGCGTGTTTGTTCTGTGAAACATACACTGTAGGTTCGCAGCTTTATTCTAAGCAACGCTCAATAGGAAATGTTGAAAATTTTTGTCCACGGTGTACCCTCATACACACTAAACCTGCTCTGATGTTTTAATTACGGACATCATAATATTAAAACTTTGGAAACTTGAGCACTACTTAATGGAGATCAATCATTAACTTATACAAGCCATTAATTTAATGCATATTTTTTATATATGTGTGTACAATGTTATCGGCAACAAAGAAGTAGTTTTTGTTAAAATTCATTCCCGGGATATTTGGCCGTAGTCCAATGTTTTCTACAAAAACAGACGTTTCGGCAATGCCATCGACTTCCATCATTAGTGAAAATCGAGTGCGATAACGTGAGGTGGTATACGTTAGTGACCACAGTACTGTGGTTAAGGCTGAAGCAGTAAGTAGAAAGAAGTAGTTTCTATGGTAATATTTAATTTCGAAAATGATATTAAATATAAATCTTAGAATATGGAAGTCATGTATTGTTCTCCATACCGATTTTTTTCTATGGCAAACGATAACAGCCGCAAATTCAAACAGAATCAACTACTCTTTTGCATACAGCCCAGAATTGTAGAGTTCTAAAGACCTATTGTTTTTGGTGAAGATCGGTTAAGGGAAAGGGGTAGTTTACCAGCAACATTTTATGTTTTAACAAGGGAATTTTCTATGGCAAACGATAACAGCCGCAAATTCATACATAATTAAATAATTTTTTGCATGCAGCCGTGATTTATAGGGTACTCAAGACCTATTGTTTTTGGTGTAGATCGTTTTGGGAAAGGGGTAGTTTACCTGCAACGTTTTATGTTTTAACAAGGGTATTTTCTATGGGAAACGATAACAGCCGCAAATTCAAACAGAATCAAATAATATTTTGCATACTGCCCTGATTTGTAGAGTACTCAAGACCTATTGTTTTTGGTGAAGATCGGTTAAGGGAAAGGGGTAGTTTACCAGCAACCGTTTTTTATCAAGGGTAATTTTACTTCCATGTTCCTTAAGGAAATGGAAGTATGGTGATGGTTTACTTCCATGTTCCTTAAGGAAATGGAAGTATGGTGATGGCAAAAAAAATCGTGTTCGAGATTATTGCAGATTCTGATTGTACTACAATCAAAACATGAAAAAAAGTCGTTTTCGAAAAGTGTCTCTGTGTGTGTCTGTCTGTGTCTGTAGATTTTTTTTTTATGGCAAACGATAACAGCCGCAAATTCAAACAGAATCAAATTATGTTTCGCATGCACCCCTGAATTGTAGAGTTCTCAAGATCTGTTGATTTTCGTAAAGATCGGTTAAGGGGAAGGGGTAGTTTACCGGCAACGTTTTATGTTTTAACAAGGGTATTTTCTATGGCAAACGATAAAAGCCGCAAATTCAAACAGAATCAAATGATGTTTTGTATACAGCCCTGTATTGTAGAGTTCTCAATACCTATTGGTGTTGGTGAAGATCGGTTATGGGAAAGGGGTAGTTTACCAGCAACGTTTTATGTTTTAAAAGGGTATTTCCTATGGTAAACAATAAGAGCCGCAAATTCAAACAGAATCAAATACGTTTTTGCATACAGCCCTGTTTTGTCGAGTACTAAAGACCTTTTGTTTTTGGTGAAGATCGGTTAAGGGAAAGGGGTAGTTTACCGGCCACGTTTTTTTAACAAGGGTATTCTCTATGGCAAACGATAACAGCCGCAAATTCAAACAGAATCAAACAATGTTTTGCATACAGGCCTGATGTGTAGAGTCCTCAAGACATAATGTTTTTGGTGAAGATCGGTTAAGGGAAAGGTGTAGTTTACCTGTAACGTTTTATGTTTTAACAAGGGTATTTCCTATGGCAAACGATAACAGCCGCAAATTCAAACAGAGTCAAAAGATTATTTGCATACAGCCCTAAATTGTGGAGTTCTCAAGACCTGTTGTTTTTGGTGAAGATCGGTTGAGGGAAAGGGGTAGTTTACCAGCAACGTTTTTTTAACAAGGGTATTTTTTATGGCAAACGATAACAGCCGCAAATTCAAACAGAATCAAATAATGTTTTGCATACCGCCCTGAGTTGTAGAGTACTCAAGACCTATTGTTTTTGGTGAAGATCGGTTAAGGGGAAGGGGTAGTTTACCAGCAACGTTTCTTTATCAAGCGTATTTTCTATGGCAAACGATAACAGCCGCAAATTCAAACAGAATCAAATAATTTTTTGCATACGTCCCTGAATTGTAGAGGTCTCAACGACTTTCGATTTTGGTGACGATCGGTTAAGGGGAAGGGGTAGTTTACCCGCAACCTTTTACGTTTTAACAAGAGTAAAGTACTTGAAAATTTATTTAAACTTTTTGAATCAATGGTAATTGTTAAAAATAAAATAATTTTGTTGCCAGGCAATAAAATTAAAATTTTTTCATTTTAATGTAAATCATGTATAAGAGAAAATATATCGCTCTTGGCAGGCGATATTAAGATTTAAATATAAATCTTAGAATATGGAAGTCATGTATGGTTCTCCATACCGATTTTTATTATTATGAGTACAGCAATAAAAAGGCAGAGAAGACACACACACACACACACACACACACACACACACACACACACACACACACACACAATTCGTGTTATTTCTGGCCTCACTCATGTTTATTTTCTTACATTTGCACGCTTTTTAAATGGTAAGTGCCGAAACCCATACCAACATAACGCGTGCAAACCGAAAAAGAGTCCAGCGTGGATAGCGATTTGCTTCCTGTGGATCCCTAGGGCAGTGTAACTGCACGTGTTTACAGAGGAACGATTCATAGACACACTTTTCGTCTTTAGGGAATGAACCATCTGCAAGATGCTGAGGATCCATGATTGACTTCGGATGGCTCCATCTTTTTCGCGTGTTTGTTCTGTGAAATATACACTGTAGGTTCGCAGCTTTATTCTAAGCAACGCTCAATAGGAAATGTTGAAAATTTTTGTCCACGGTGTACCCTCATACACACTAAACCTGCTCTGATGTTTTAATTACGGACATCATAATATTAAAACTTTGGAAACTTGAGCACTACTTAATGGAGATCAATCATTAACTTATACAAGCCATTAATTTAATGCATATTTTTTATATATGTGTGTACAACGTTATCGGCAACAAAGAAGTAGTTTTTGTTAAAATTCATTCCCGGGATATTTGGCCGTAGTCCAATGTTTTCTACAAAAACAGACGTTTCGGCAATGCCATCGACTTCCATCATTAGTGAAAATCGAGTGCGATAACGTGAGGTGGTATACGTTAGTGACCACAGTACTGTGGTTAAGGCTGAAGCAGTAAGTAGAAAGAAGTAGTTTCTATGGTAATATTTAATTTCGAAAATGATATTAAATATAAATCTTAGAATATGGAAGTCATGTATTGTTCTCCATACCGATTTTTTTCTATGGCAAACGATAACAGCCGCAAATTCAAACAGAATCAACTACTCTTTTGCATACAGCCCAGAATTGTAGAGTTCTAAAGACCTATTGTTTTTGGTGAAGATCGGTTAAGGGAAAGGGGTAGTTTACCAGCAACATTTTATGTTTTAACAAGGGAATTTTCTATGGCAAACGATAACAGCCGCAAATTCATACATAATTAAATAATTTTTTGCATGCAGCCGTGATTTATAGGGTACTCAAGACCTATTGTTTTTGGTGTAGATCGTTTTGGGAAAGGGGTAGTTTACCTGCAACGTTTTATGTTTTAACAAGGGTATTTTCTATGGGAAACGATAACAGCCGCAAATTCAAACAGAATCAAATAATATTTTGCATACTGCCCTGATTTGTAGAGTACTCAAGACCTATTGTTTTTGGTGAAGATCGGTTAAGGGAAAGGGGTAGTTTACCAGCAACCGTTTTTTATCAAGGGTAATTTTACTTCCATGTTCCTTAAGGAAATGGAAGTATGGTGATGGTTTACTTCCATGTTCCTTAAGGAAATGGAAGTATGGTGATGGCAAAAAAAAATCGTGTTCGAGATTATTGCAGATTCTGATTGTACTACAATCAAAACATGAAAAAAAGTCGTTTTCGAAAAGTGTCTGTGTGTGTGTCTGTCTGTGTCTGTAGATTTTTTTTTTATGGCAAACGATAACAGCCGCAAATTCAAACAGAATCAAATTATGTTTCGCATGCACCCCTGAATTGTAGAGTTCTCAAGATCTGTTGATTTTCGTAAAGATCGGTTAAGGGGAAGGGGTAGTTTACCGGCAACGTTTTATGTTTTAACAAGGGTATTTTCTATGGCAAACGATAAAAGCCGCAAATTCAAACAGAATCAAATGATGTTTTGTATACAGCCCTGTATTGTAGAGTTCTCAATACCTATTGGTGTTGGTGAAGATCGGTTATGGGAAAGGGGTAGTTTACCAGCAACGTTTTATGTTTTAAAAGTGTATTTCCTATGGTAAACAATAAGAGCCGCAAATTCAAACAGAATCAAATACGTTTTTGCATACAGCCCTGTTTTGTCGAGTACTAAAGACCTTTTGTTTTTGGTGAAGATCGGTTAAGGGAAAGGGGTAGTTTACCGGCCACGTTTTTTTAACAAGGGTATTCTCTATGGCAAACGATAACAGCCGCAAATTCAAACAGAATCAAACAATGTTTTGCATACAGGCCTGATGTGTAGAGTCCTCAAGACATAATGTTTTTGGTGAAGATCGGTTAAGGGAAAGGTGTAGTTTACCTGTAACGTTTTATGTTTTAACAAGGGTATTTCCTATGGCAAACGATAACAGCCGCAAATTCAAACAGAGTCAAAAGATTATTTGCATACAGCCCTAAATTGTGGAGTTTTCAAGACCTGTTGTTTTTGGTGAAGATCGGTTGAGGGAAAGGGGTAGTTTACCAGCAACGTTTTTTTAACAAGGGTATTTTTTATGGCAAACGATAACAGCCGCAAATTCAAACAGAATCAAATAATGTTTTGCATACCGCCCTGAGTTGTAGAGTACTCAAGACCTATTGTTTTTGGTGAAGATCGGTTAAGGGGAAGGGGTAGTTTACCAGCAACGTTTCTTTATCAAGCGTATTTTCTATGGCAAACGATAACAGCCGCAAATTCAAACAGAATCAAATAATTTTTTGCATACGTCCCTGAATTGTAGAGGTCTCAACGACTTTCGATTTTGGTGACGATCGGTTAAGGGGAAGGGGTAGTTTACCCGCAACCTTTTACGTTTTAACAAGAGTAAAGTACTTGAAAATTTATTTAAACTTTTTGAATCAATGGTAATTGTTAAAAATAAAATAATTTTGTTGCCAGGCAATAAAATTAAAATTTTTTCATTTTAATGTAAATCATGTATAAGAGAAAATATATCGCTCTTGGCAGGCGATATTAAGATTTAAATATAAATCTTAGAATATGGAAGTCATGTATGGTTCTCCATACCGATTTTTATTATTATGACTACAGCAATAAAAAGGCAGAGAAGACACACACACACACACACACACACACACACACACACACACACACACACACACACACACACACACACACACACACAATTCGTGTTATTTCTGGCCTCACTCATGTTTATTTTCTTACATTTGCACCCGCTTTTTAAATGGTAAGTGCCGAAACCCATACCAACATAACGCGTGAAAACCGAAAAAGAGTCCAGCGTGGATAGCGATTTGCTTCCTGTGGATCCCTAGGGCAGTGTAACTGCACGTGTTTACAGAGGAACGATTCATAGACACACTTTTCGTCTTTAGGGAATGAACCATCTGCAAGATGCTGAGGGTCCATGTTTGACTTCGGATGGCTCCATCTTTTTCGCGTGTTTGTTCTGTGAAACATACACTGTAGGTTCGCAGCTTTATTCTAAGCAACGCTCAATAGGAAATGTTGAAAATTTTTGTCCACGGTGTACCCTCATGCACACTAAACCTGCTCTGATGTTTTAATTACGGACATCATAATATTAAAACTTTGGAAACTTGAGCACTACTTAATGGAGATCAATCATTAACTTATACAAGCCATTAATTTAATGCATATTTTTTATATATGTGTGTACAACGTTATCGGCAACAAAGAAGTAGTTTTTGTTAAAATTCATTCCCGGGATATTTGGCCGTAGTCCAATGTTTTCTACAAAAACAGACGTTTCGGCAATGCCATCGACTTCCATCATTAGTGAAAATCGAGTGCGATAACGTGAGGTGGTATACGTTAGTGACCACAGTACTGTGGTTAAGGCTGAAGCAGTAAGTAGAAAGAAGTAGTTTCTATGGTAATATTTCATTTCGAAAATGATATTAAATATAAATCTTAGAATATGGAAGTCGTGTATTGTTCTCCATACCGATTTTTTTCTATGGCAAACGATAACAGCCGCAAATTCAAACAGAATCAACTACTCTTTTGCATACAGCCCAGAATTGTAGAGTTCTAAAGACCTATTGTTTTTGGTGAAGATCGGTTAAGGGAAAGGGGTAGTTTACCGGCAACATTTTATGTTTTAACAAGGGAATTTTCTATAGCAAACGATAACAGCCGCAAATTCATACATAATTAAATAATTTTTTGCATGCAGCCGTGATTTATAGGGTACTCAAGACCTATTGCTTTTGGTGTAGATCGTTTTGGGAAAGGGGTAGTTTACCTGCAACGTTTTATGTTTTAACAAGGGTATTTTATATGGGAAACGATAACAGCCGCAAATTCAAACAGAATCAAATAATATTTTGCATACTGCCCTGATTTGTAGAGTACTCAAGACCTATTGTTTTTGGTGAAGATCGGTTAAGGGAAAGGGGTAGTTTACCAGCAACCGTTTTTTATCAAGGGTAATTTTACTTCCATGTTCCTTAAGGAAATGGAAGTATGGTGATGGTTTACTTCCATGTTCCTTAAGGAAATGGAAGTATGGTGATGGCAAAAAAAATCGTGTTCGAGATTATTGAAGATTCTGATTGTACTACAATCAAAACATGAAAAAAAGTCGTTTTCGAAAAGTGTCTGTGTGTGTGTCTGTCTGTGTCTGTAGATTTTTTTTTTATGGCAAACGATAACAGCCGCAAATTCAAACAGAATCAAATTATGTTTCGCATGCACCCCTGAATTGTAGAGTTCTCAAGATCTGTTGATTTTCGTAAAGATCGGTTAAGGGGAAGGGGTAGTTTACCGGCAACGTTTTATGTTTTAACAAGGGTACTTTCTATGGCAAACGATAAAAGCCGCAAATTCAAACAGAATCAAATGATGTTTTGTATACAGCCCTGTATTGTAGAGTTCTCAATACCTATTGGTGTTGGTGAAGATCGGTTATGGGAAAGGGGTAGTTTACCAGCAACGTTTTATGTTTTAAAAGGGTATTTCCTATGGTAAACAATAAGAGCCGCAAATTCAAACAGAATCAAATACGTTTTTGCATACAGCCCTGTTTTGTCGAGTACTAAAGACCTTTTGTTTTTGGTGAAGATCGGTTAAGGGAAAGGGGTAGTTTACCGGCCACGTTTTTTTAACAAGGGTATTCTCTATGGCAAACGATAACAGCCGCAAATTCAAACAGAATCAAACAATGTTTTGCATACAGGCCTGATGTGTAGAGTCCTCAAGACATAATGTTTTTGGTGAAGATCGGTTAAGGGAAAGGTGTAGTTTACCTGTAACGTTTTATGTTTTAACAAGGGTATTTCCTATGGCAAACGATAACAGCCGCAAATTCAAACAGAGTCAAAAGATTATTTGCATACAGCCCTAAATTGTGGAGTTCTCAAGACCTGTTGTTTTTGGTGAAGATCGGTTGAGGGAAAGGGGTAGTTTACCAGCAACGTTTTTTTAACAAGGGTATTTTTTATGGCAAACGATAACAGCCGCAAATTCAAACAGAATCAAATAATGTTTTGCATACCGCCCTGAGTTGTAGAGTACTCAAGACCTATTGTTTTTGGTGAAGATCGGTTAAGGGGAAGGGGTAGTTTACCAGCAACGTTTCTTTATCAAGCGTATTTTCTATGGCAAACGATAACAGCCGCAAATTCAAACAGAATCAAATAATTTTTTGCATACATCCCTGAATTGTAGAGGTCTCAACGACTTTCGATTTTGGTGACGATCGGTTAAGGGGAAGGGGTAGTTTACCCGCAACCTTTTACGTTTTAACAAGAGTAAAGTACTTGAAAATTTATTTAAAATTTTTGAATCAATGGTAATTGTTAAAAATAAAATAATTTTGTTGCCAGGCAATAAAATTAAAATTTTTTCATTTTAATGTAAATCATGTATAAGAGAAAATATATCGCTCTTGGCAGGCGATATTAAGATTTAAATATAAATCTTAGAATATGGAAGTCATGTATGGTTCTCCATACCGATTTTTATTATTATGACTACAGCAATAAAAAGGCAGAGAAGACACACACACACACACACACACAATTCGTGTTATTTCTGGCCTCACTCATGTTTATTTTCTTACATTTGCACGCTTTTTAAATGGTAAGTGCCGAAACCCATACCAACATAACGCGTGCAAACCGAAAAAGAGTCCAGCGTGGATAGCGATTTGCTTCCTGTGGATCCCTAGGGCAGTGTAACTGCACGTGTTTACAGAGGAACGATTCATAGACACACTTTTCGTCTTTAGGGAATGAACCATCTGCAAGATGCTGAGGGTCCATGATTGACTTCGGATGGCTCCATCTTTTTCGCGTGTTTGTTCTGTGAAACATACACTGTAGGTTCGCAGCTTTATTCTAAGCAACGCTCAATAGGAAATGTTGAAAATTTTTGTCCACGGTGTACCCTCATACACACTAAACCTGCTCTGATGTTTTAATTACGGACATCATAATATTAAAACTTTGGAAACTTGAGCACTACTTAATGGAGATCAATCATTAACTTATACAAGCCATTAATTTAATGCATATTTTTTATATATGTGTGTACAACGTTATCGGCAACAAAGAAGTAGTTTTTGTTAAAATTCATTCCCGGGATATTTGGCCGTAGTCCAATGTTTTCTACAAAAACAGACGTTTCGGCAATGCCATCGACTTCCATCATTAGTGAAAATCGAGTGCGATAACGTGAGGTGGTATACGTTAGTGACCACAGTACTGTGGTTAAGGCTGAAGCAGTAAGTAGAAAGAAGTAGTTTCTATGGTAATATTTAATTTCGAAAATGATATTAAATATAAATCTTAGAATATGGAAGTCATGAATTCTTCTCCATACCGATTTTTTTCTATGGCAAACGATAACAGCCGCAAATTCAAACAGAATCAACTACTCTTTTGCATACAGCCCAGAATTGTAGAGTTCTCAAGACCTATTGTTTTTGGTGAAGATCGGTTAAGGGAAAGGGGTAGTTTACCAGCAACATTTTATGTTTTAACAAGGGAATTTTCTATGGCAAACGATAACAGCCGCAAATTCATACATAATTAAATAATTTTTTGCATGCAGCCGTGATTTATAGGGTACTCAAGACCTATTGTTTTTGGTGTAGATCGTTTTGGGAAAGGGGTAGTTTACCTGCAACGTTTTATGTTTTAACAAGGGTATTTTATATGGGAAACGATAACAGCCGCAAATTCAAACAGAATCAAATAATATTTTGCATACTGCCCTGATTTGTAGAGTACTCCAGACCTATTGTTTTTGGTGAAGATCGGTTAAGGGAAAGGGGTAGTTTACCAGCAACCGTTTTTTATCAAGGGTAATTTTACTTCCATGTTCCTTAAGGAAATGGAAGTATGGTGATGGTTTACTTCCATGTTCCTTAAGGAAATGGAAGTATGGTGATGGCAAAAAAAATCGTGTTCGAGATTATTGCAGATTCTGATTGTACTACAATCAAAACATGAAAAAAAGTCGTTTTTCGAAAAGTGTCTGTGTGTGTGTCTGTCTGTGTCTGTAGATTTTTTTTTATGGCAAACGATAACAGCCGCAAATTCAAACAGAATCAAATTATGTTTCGCATGCACCCCTGAATTGTAGAGTTCTCAAGATCTGTCGATTTTCGTAAAGATCGGTTAAGGGGAAGGGGTAGTTTACCGGCAACGTTTTATGTTTTAACAAGGGTATTTTCTATGGCAAACGATAAAAGCCGCAAATTCAAACAGAATCAAATGATGTTTTGTATACAGCCCTGTATTGTAGAGTTCTCAATACCTGTTGGTGTTGGTGAAGATCGGTTATGGGAAAGGGGTAGTTTACCAGCAACGTTTTATGTTTTAAAAGGGTATTTCCTATGGTAAACAATAAGAGCCGCAAATTCAAACAGAATCAAATACGTTTTTGCATACAGCCCTGTTTTGTCGAGTACTAAAGACCTTTTGTTTTTGGTGAAGATCGGTTAAGGGAAAGGGGTAGTTTACCGGCCACGTTTTTTTAACAAGGGTTTTTTCTATGGCAAACGATAACAGCCGCAAATTCAAACAGAATCAAACAATGTTTTGCATACAGGCCTGATGTGTAGAGTCCTCAAGACATAATGTTTTTGGTGAAGATCGGTTAAGGGAAAGGTGTAGTTTACCAGTAACGTTTTATGTTTTAACAAGGCTATTTCCTATGGCAAACGATAACAGCCGCAAATTCAAACAGAATCAAAAGATTATTTGCATACAGCCCTAAATTGTGGAGTTCTCAAGACCTGTTGTTTTTGGTGAAGATCGGTTGAGGGAAAGGGGTAGTTTACCAGCAACGTTTTTTTAACAAGGGTATTTTTTATGGCAAACGATAACAGCCGCAAATTCAAACAGAATCAAATAATGTTTTGCATACCGCCCTGAGTTGTAGAGTACTCAAGACCTGTTGTTTTTGGTGAAGATCGGTTAAGGGGAAGGGGTAGTTTACCAGCAACGTTTCTTTATCAAGCGTATTTTCTATGGCAAACGATAACAGCCGCAAATTCAAACAGAATCAAATAATTTTTTGCATACATCCCTGAATTGTAGAGGTCTCAACGACTTTCGATTTTGGTGACGATCGGTTAAGGGGAAGGGGTAGTTTACCCGCAACCTTTTACGTTTTAACAAGAGTAAAGTACTTGAAAATTTATTTAAACTTTTTGAAACAATGGTAATTGTTAAAAATAAAATAATTTTGTTGCAGGCAATAAAATTAAAATTTTTTCATTTTAATGTAAATCATGTATAAGAGAAAATATATCGCTCTTGGCAGGCGATATTAAGATTTAAATATAAATCTTAGAATATGGAAGTCATGTATGGTTCTCCATACCGATTTTTATTATTATGACTACAGCAATAAAAAGGCAGAGAAGACACACACACACACACACACACACACACACACACACACACACACACACACAATTCGTGTTATTTCTGGCCTCACTCATGTTTATTTTCTTACATTTGCACGCTTTTTAAATGGTAAGTGCCGAAACCCATACCAACATAACGCGTGCAAACCGAAAAAGAGTCCAGCGTGGATAGCGATTTGCTTCCTGTGGATCCCTAGGGCAGTGTAACTGCACGTGTTTACAGAGGAACGATTCATAGACACACTTTTCGTCTTTAGGGAATGAACCATCTGCAAGATGCTGAGGGTCCATGATTGACTTCGGATGGCTCCATCTTTTTCGCGTGTTTGTTCTGTGAAACATACACTGTAGGTTCGCAGCTTTATTCTAAGCAACGCTCAATAGGAAATGTTGAAAATTTTTGTCCACGGTGTACCCTCATACACACTAAACCTGCTCTGATGTTTTAATTACGGACATCATAATATTAAAACTTTGGAAACTTGAGCACTACTTAATGGAGATCAATCATTAACTTATACAAGCCATTAATTTAATGCATATTTCTTATATATGTGTGTACAACGTTATCGGCAACAAAGAAGTAGTTTTTGTTAAAATTCATTCCCGGGATATTTGGCCGTAGTCCAATGTTTTCTACAAAAACAGACGTTTCGGCAATGCCATCGACTTCCATCGTTAGTGAAAATCGAGTGCGATAACGTGAGGTGGTATACGTTAGTGACCACAGTACTGTGGTTAAGGCTGAAGCAGTAAGTAGAAAGAAGTAGTTTCTATGGTAATATTTCATTTCGAAAATGATATTAAATATAAATCTTAGAATATGGAAGTCATGTATTGTTCTCCATACCGATTTTTTTCTATGGCAAACGATAACAGCCGCAAATTCAAACAGAATCAACTACTCTTTTGCATACAGCCCAGAATTGTAGAGTTCTCAAGACCTATTGTTTTTGGTGAAGATCGGTTAAGGGAAAGGGGTAGTTTACCAGCAACATTTTATGTTTTAACAAGGGAATTTTCTATGGCAAATGATAACAGCAGCAAATTCAAACATAATTAAATAATTTTTTGCATGCAGCCCTGATTTATAGGGTACTCAAGACCTATTGTTTTTGGTGTAGATCGTTTTTGGAAAGGGGTAGTTTACCTGCAACATTTTATGTTTAACAAGGGTATTTTCTATGGGAAACGATAACAGCCGCAAATTCAAACAGAATCAAATAATATTTTGCATACTGCCCTGATTTGTAGAGTACTCGAGACCTATTATTTTTGGTGAAGATCGGTTAAGGGAAAGGGGTAGTTTACCAGCAACCGTTTTTTATCAAGGGTAATTTTACTTCCATGTTCCTTAAGGAAATGGAAGTATGGTGATGGTTTACTTCCATGTTCCTTAAGGAAATGGAAGTATGTTGATGGCAAAAAAAATCGTGTTCGAGATTATTGCAGATTCTGATTGTACTACAATCAAAACATGAAAAAAAGTCGTTTTTCGAAAAGTGTCTGTGTGTGTGTCTGTCTGTGTCTGTAGATTTTTTTTTTATGGCAAACGATAACAGCCGCAAATTCAAACAGAATCAAATTATGTTTCGCATGCACCCCTGAATTGTAGAGTTCTCAAGATCTGTTGATTTTGGTAAAGATCGGTTAAGGGGAAGGTGTAGTTTACCTGCAACGTTTTATGTTTTAACAAGGGTATTTTCTATGGCAAACGATAAAAGCCGCAAATTCAAACAGAATCAAATGATGTTTTGTATACAGCCCTGTATTGGAGAGTTCTCAATACCTATTGGTGTTGGTGAAGATCGGTTAAGGGCAAGGGGTAGTTTACCAGCAACGTTTTATGTTTTAAAAGGGTATTTTCTATGGTAAACAATAAGAGCCGCAAATTCAAACAGAATCAAATACGTTTTTGCATACAGCCCTGGTTTGTTGAGTACTAAAGGCCTATTGTTTTTGGCGAAGATCGGTTAAGGGAAAGGGGTAGTTTACCGGCCACGTTTTTTGTTTTATCAAGGGTATTTTCTATGGCAAACGATAACAGTCGCAAATTCAAACAGAATCATATAATATTTTGCATACATTCCTGAATTGTAGAGTTCTCAAGACCTGTTGGTTTTGTTGAAGATCGGTTAAGGGAATAGGGTAGTTTACCAGCACATTTTATGTTTTTACAAGGGTAATTTTTTGTTATGACGAACGATAACTGCCGTACATTAAAACAGAATCAACTACTGTTCAGCAAACGTTTTTGAATTATACAGGTCTGTTGATTTTGTTGAAGATCGGTTAAGGGAAAGGGGTAGTTTACCTGCAACGTATTATGTTTTAACAAGGGTAATTTTTTCTATGACGAACGATAACTGCCGTAAATTAAAAGAGAATCAAATAAAGTTTTGCATACAGCCCTGAATTGTAGAGTTCTCAAGACCTGTTGTTTTTGGTGAAGATCGGTTAATTTAATAGGGTAGTTTACCACAACGTTTTATGTTTTAACAAGGGTGTTTTCTATGGCAAACGATAAGAGCCGCAAATTCAAACAGAATCAAATAATTGTTTGCATACCAGCCTGAATTGTAGAGTACTCAAGACCTCTCTTTTTGGTGAAGATCGGTTAAGGGAAAGGGGTAGGTTACTGGAAACGTTTTATGTTTTAACAAGGGTATTTTCTATGGCAAACGATAACAGCCGCAAATTCAAACAGAATCAAATGATTATTTGCACACAGCCCTAAATTCTAGAGTTCTCAAGACCTGATGGTTTTGGTGAAGATCGGTTAAGGGAAAGGGGTAATTTACCAGCAACGTTTTTTTAACAAGGGTATTTTTTATGGCAAACGATAACAGCTTAAAATTCAAACAGAATCAAATAATTTCCTGCATACAGCCCTGATTTGTAGAGTACTCAAGACCTATTGTTTTTGGTGAAGATCGGTTAAGGGGAAGGGGTAGTTTACCAGCAGCGTTTTTTTATCAAGGGTATTTTCTATGGCAAACTATAACAGCTGCAAATTCAAACAGAATCAAATAATTTTTTGCATACGTCTCTGAATTGTAGAGATCTCAAGACTTTCGAAGACATTTTTTCATTTTAATGTAAATTATGTATGAGTTAATATACATGTATAAAATAATATATCGTTCGTGGCAGGTAAGCATATCTCAGTTATGTAATGTTTACGTTTCCATTTTACTTCCATATTCCTTAAGGAATGGAAGTATGGTGATGGCAAGAAAAATCGTGTTCGAGATTATTGCAGATTCTGATTCTACTACACTCAAAATATGAAAAAAAGTCGTTTTCCGAAAAGTGTCTGTCTGCCTGTGTGTCTGTCTGTGTGTGTCTGTAGATTTTTTTCCTATGGCAAACGATAACTGCCGCAAATTCAAACAGAATAAAATAATTTTTTGCATGCAGCTCTGATTTGCAGAGTACTCGCGACCTTTTGTTTTTGGTGAAGATCGGTTGAGGGAAAGTGGTAGTTTACCGGCAACGGTTTTTTTTTAGCAAGGGTAATTTTGTTTGTTTGGCAAACGATAACAGCCGCAAATTCAAACAGAATCAAATAATGTTTCGCATACGCCCTTGAATTGTAGAGTTCTCAAGATCTTTTGATTTTGGTGAAGATCGGTTAAGGGAAAGGGGTAGTTTACCTGTAACGTTTTATGTTTTAACAAGGGTAATTTTTTCTATGACGAACGATAACTGCCGTAAATTCAAAGAGAATCAAATAGTGTTTTGCATACAGCCCTGAATTGTAGATTTCTCAAGACCTGTTGTTTTTGGTGAAGATCGGTTAATTTAATAGGGTAGTTTACCACAACGTTTTGTTTTACAAGGGTGTTTTCTATGGCAAACGATAAAAGCCGCAAATTCAAACAGAATCAAATAATTGTTTGCATACCAGCCTGAATTGTAGAGTACTCAAGACCTCTCGTTTTTGGTGAAGATCGGATGAGGGAAAGGGGTAGTTTACAGGAAACGTTTTATGTTTTAACAAGGGTATTTTCTATGGCAAACGATAACAGCCGCAAATTGAAACAGAATCAAATGATTATTTGCACACAGCCCTAAATTCTAGAGTCTCAAGACCTTATGGTTTTGGTGAAGATAGGTTAAGGGAAAGGGGTAGTTTACCGGCAACATTTTATGTTTTAACAATGATAATTTTTTATATGACGAACGATAACTGCCGCAAATTCAAACAGAATCTAACATTTTTTTGCATGCATCCCTGAATTGTAAAGGACTGAAGGTCTGTTGATTTTAGTGAAGATCGGTTAAGAGAAAGGGGTAGTTTACCTACAACGTTTCATGTTCTAACAAGAGTAAAGTACTTAATTTTGATAAATAATGTATCCTAATAAGAAGCTCATAATAATCCACTGTAGAAACGTAGATGAAATATCTATAAATGAAGAGGTTAGGTGAACGGGGTGGGGGTAATTTTCTATTAATGAAAATTATAGTTGATTGAGGAGGGTAGAATTTCTTATATGTGTACTACGTTATCGGCACCAAAGAACTAGTTCTTTGTTAAAATTCCTTACCGGGCTGTTTAGCCGTAGTCCAATGTTTTCTGCAAAACCAGACTTTTCGGCAGTCCATCGACTGCCATCATCAGTGAAAATCGAGTGTGAAAACGTCAGGTGGTATACGTTAGTGACCACAGTACCGTGGTTCAGGCTGAAGCAGTAAGTAGAAAGAAGTAGTTACTATGGTAATATTTCATTTCGAATATGATTTCAAATATAAATCTTAGAACATGGAAGTCATGTATGGTTCTCCATTCCGATTTTTTTTCTATGGCAAACGATAACAGCCGCAAATTCAAACAGAATCAAATAATGTTTCTCATACAGCCCTAAATTATAGAGTTCTCATGACCTATTGTTTTTGGTGAAGATCGGTTAAGGGAAAGGGGTAGTTTACCTGCAACATTTAATGTTTTAACAAGGGAATTTTCTATGGCAAACGATAACAGTCCTGATTTTTAGATTACTCGCGACGAATTGTTTTTGGTGAAGATCGTTTGAGGGAAAGGGTTAGTTTGCCTGCAACGGTTTTTTTTATCAAGGGTAATTTTGTTTGTTTGGCAAACGATAACAGCCGCAAATTCAAACAGAATCAAATTATGTTTCGCATGCACCCCTGAATTGTAGAGTTCTCAAGATCTGTTGATTTTGGTAATGATCGGTTAAGGGGAAGGGGTAGTTTACCGGCAACGTTTTATGTTTTAACAAGGGTATTTTCTATGGCAAACGATAAAAGCCGCAAATTCAAACAGAATCAAATACGTTTTTGCATACAGCCCTGTTTTGTTGAGTACTAAAGACTTATTGTTTTTGGTGAAGATCGGTTAAGGGAAAGGGGTAGTTTACCGGCCACGTTTTTTTGTTTTATCAAGGGTATTTTCTATGGCAAACGATAACAGTCCCAAATTCAAACAGAATCATATAATATTTTGCATACAGCCCTGAATTTTAGAGTTCACAAGACGTGTTGGTTTTGGTGAAGAACGGTTAAGGGAAAGGGGTAGTTTACCTGCAACGGTTTTTTATCAAGGGTAATTTTTTTCTATGGTAAACGATAACAGCCGCAAATTCAAACAGAATCAAATGATGTTTTGTATACAGCCCTTTATTGAAGATTTCTCAATACCTATTGGTGTTGGTGAAGATCGGTTAAGGGAACGGGGTAGTTTACCAGCAACATTTTATGTTTTTTATAAGAGTATTTTTTATGGTAAACAATAAGAGCCGCAAATTCAAACAGAATCAAATACGTTTTTGCATACAGCCCTGTTTTGTTTAGTACTAAAGACCTATTGTTTTTGGTGAAGATCGGTTAAGGGAAAGGGGTAGTTTACCAGCACATTTTATGTTTTAACAAGAGTAATTTTTTGTTGTGACGAACGATAACTGCCGTACATTAAAACAGAATCAACTACTCTTCAGCATACGTTTTTGAATTATACAGAACTCAAGGTCTGTAGATTTTGTTGAAGATCGGTTAAGGGAAAGGGGTAGTTTACCTGCAACGTTTTATGTTTTAACAAGGGTAATTTTTTCTATGACGAACGATAACTGCCGTAAATTCAAAGAGAATCAAATAATGTTTTGCATACAGCCCTGAATTGTAGAGTTCTCAAGACCTGTTGTTTTTGGTGAAGATCGGTTAATTTAATAGGGTAGTTTACCACAACGTTTTATGTTTTAACAAGGGTGTTTTCTATGGCAAACGATAAGAGCCGCAAATTCAAACAGAATCAAATAATTGTTTGCATACCAGCATGAATTGTAGAGTACTCAAGACCTATCGTTTTTGGAGAAGATCGGTTAAGGGAAAGGGGTAGTTTACTGGAAACGTTTTATGTTTTAACAAGGGTATTTTCTATGGCAAACGATAACAGCCGCAAATTCAAACAGAATCAAATGATTATTTGCACACAGCCCTAAATTTTAGAGTTCTCAAGAACTCTTCGTTTTGGTGAAGATCGGTTAAGGGAAAGGGGTAGTTTACCAGCAACATTTTATGTTTTAACAAGGATAATTTTTTATATGACGAACGATAATTGCCGCAAATTCAAACAGAATCTAATATTTTTTTGCATGCATCCCTGAATTGTAGAGGACTGAAGGTCTGTTGATTTTGGTGAAGATCGGTTAAGAGAAAGGGGTAGTTTACCGGCAACGTTTTATGTTTTAACAAGAGTAAAGTACTTACTTTTGATGAATAATGTATCCTAATAAGAAGCTCATAATAATCCACTGTAGAAACGTAGATGAAATATCTATAAATGAAGAGGTTAGGTGAACGGGGTGGGGGTAATTTTCTATTAATGAAAATTATAGTTGATTGGGGAGTGGAGAATTTCCTATATGTGTACTACGTTATCGGCACCAAAGAAGTAGTTCTTTGTTAAAATTCCTTTCCGGGCTGTTTAGCCGTAGTCCAATGTTTTCTGCAAAACCAGACTTTTCCGCAGTCCATCGACTGCCATCATCAGTGAAAATCGAGTGTGATAACGTCAGGTGGTATACGTTAGTGACCACATTACCGTGGTTCAGGCTGAAGCAGTAAGTAGAAAGAAGTAGTTTCTATGGTGATATTTCATTTCGAATATGATTTTAAATATAAATCTTAGAACATGGAAGTCACGTATGGTTCTCCATACCGATTTTTTTCTATGGCAAACGATAACAGCCGCAACTTCAAAAAGAATCAAGTAATGTTTCTCATACAGCCCTAAATTGGGTTTCTCATGACCTATTGTTTTTTGTGAAGATCGGTTAAGGGAAAGGGGTAGTTTACCGGCAACGTTTTATGTTTTAACAAGGGTAATTGTTTCTATGACGAACGATAACTGCCGTAAATTCAAAGAGAATCAAATAATGTTTTGCATACAGCCCTGAATTGTAGAGTTCTCAAGACCTGTTGTTTTTGGTGAAGATCGGTTAATTTAATAGGGTAGTTTACCACAACGTTTTATGTTTTAACAAGGGTGTTTCCTATGGCAAACGATAAGAGCCGCAAATTCAAACAGAATCAAATAATTGTTTGCACACCAGCCTGAATTGCAGAGTACTCAAGACCTATCGTTTTTGGTGAAGATCGGTTAAGGGAAAGGGGTAGTTTACTGGAAACATTTTATGTTTTAACAAGGGTATTTTTTATGGCAAATGATAACTGCCGCAAATTCAAACAGAATCAAATGATTATTTGCACACAGCCCGAAATTCTAGAGTTCTCAAGACCTTATGGTTTTGGTGAAGATCGGTTACGGGAAAGGGGTAGTTTACCTGCAACATTTTATGTTTTAACAATGATAATTTTTTATATGACGAACGATAACTGCCGCAAATTCAAACAGAATCTAATATATTTTTGTATGCATCCCTGAATTGCAAAGGACTGAAGGTTTGTTGATTTTGGTGAAGATCGGTTAAGAGAAAGGGGTAGTTTACCTGCAACGTTTCATGTTTTAACAAGAGTAAAGTACTTAATTTTGATAAATAATGTATCCTAATAAGAAGCTCATAACAATCCACTGTAGAAACGTAGATGAAATATCTATAAATGAAGAGGTTAGGTGAACGGGGTGGGGGTAATTTTCTTTTAATGAAAATTATAGTTGATTGGGGAGGGTAGAATTTCTTATATGTGTACTACGTTATCGGCACCAAAGAAGTAGTTCTTTGTTAAAATTCCTTCCCGGGCTGTTTAGCCGTAGTCCAATGTTTTCTGCAAAACCAGGCTTTTCGGCAGTCCATCGACTGCCATCATCAGTGAATATCGAGTGTGAAAACGTGAGGTGGTATACGTTAGTGACCACAGTACCGTGGTTCAGGCTGAAGCAGTAAGTAGAAAGAAGTAGTTTCTATGGTAATATTTCATTTCGAATATGATTTTAAATATAAATCTTAGAACATGGAAGTCATGTATAGTTCCCCATTCTGATTTTTTTCTATGGCAAACGATAACAGCCGCAAATTCAAACAGAATCAAATAATGTTTCTCATACAGCCCTAAATTGTAGAGTTCTCATGACCTATTGTTTTTGGTGAAGATCGGTTAAGGGAAAGGGGTAATTTACCAGCAACGTTTTTTTAACAAGGGTATTTTTTATGGCAAACGATAACAGCTGCAAATTCAAACAGAATCAAATAATTTCCTGCATACAGCCCTGATTTGTAGAGTACTCAAGACCTATTGTTTTTGGTGAAGATCGGTTAAGGGGAAGGGGTAGTTTACCAGCAGCGTTTTTTATCAAGGGTATTTTCTATGGCAAACGATAACAGCCGCAAATTCAAACAGAATCAAATAATTTTTTGCATACGTCTCTGAATTGTAGAGATCTCAAGACTTTCGAAGACATTTTTTCATTTTAATGTAAATTATGTATGAGTTAATATACATATATAAAATAATATATCGTTCGTGGCAGGTAAGCATATCTCAGTTATGTAATGTTTACGTTTCCATTTTATTATTATGACTACAGCAATAAAAAGGCAGAGAAGACACACACACACACACACACACACACACACACACACACAATTCGTGTTATTTCTGGCCTCACTCATGTTTATGTTCTTAGATTTGCACGCTTTTTAAATGGTAAGTGCCGAAACCCATACCAACATAACGCGTGCAAACCGAAAAAGAGTCCAGCGTGGTTAGCGATTTGCTTCCTGTGGATCCCTGGGCAGTGTAACTGCACGTGTTTACAGAGGAACGATTCATAGACACACTTTTCGTCTTTAGGGAATGAACCCTCTGCAAGATGCTGAGGGTCCATGAGTGACTTCGGATGGCTCCATCTTTTTCGCGTGTTTGTTCTGTGAAACATACACTGTAGGTTCGCAGCTTTACTCTAAGCAACGCTCAATAGGAAATGTTGAAAATTTTTGTCCACGGTGTACCCTCATACACACTAAACCTGCTCTGATGTTTTAATTACGGACATCATAATATTAAAACTTTGGAAACTTGAGCACTACTTAATGGAGATCAATCATTAACTTATACAAGCCATTAATTTTATGCATATTTTTTATATATGTGTGTACAACGTTATCGGCAACAAAGAAGTAGTTTTTGTTAAAATTCATTCCCGGGATATTTGGCCGTAGTCCTATGTTTTCTACAAAACCAGACGTTTCGGCAATGCCATCGACTTATATCATCAGTGAAAATCGAGTGCGATAACGTGAGGTGGTATACGTTAGTGACCACAGTACTGTGGTTAAGGCTGAAGCAGTAAGTAGAAAGAAGTAGTTTCTATGGTAATATTTCATTTCGAAAATGATATTAAATATAAATCTTAGAATATGGAAGTCATGTGTGGTTCTCCATACCGATTTTTTTCTATGGCAAACGATAACAGCCGCAAATTCAAACAGAATCAACTACTCTTTTGCATACAGCCCAGAATTGTAGATTTCTCAAGACCTATTGTTTTTGGTGAAGATCGGTTAAGGGAAAGGGGTAGTTTACCTGCAACATTTAATGTTTTAACAAGGGAATTTTCTATGGCAAACGATAACAGCCGCAAATTCAAACATAATTAAATAATTTTTTTCATGCAGCCCTGATTTATAGGGTACTCAAGACCTATTGTTTTTGGTGTAGATCGTTTTGGGAAAGGGGTAGTTTACCTGCAACATTTTATGTTTTAACAAGGGTATTTTCTATGGGAAACGATAACAGTCGCAAATTCAAATAGAATCAAATAATATTTTGCATACTGCCCTGATTTGTAGAGTACTCGAGACCTATTGTTTTTGGTGAAGATCGGTTAAGGGAAAGGGGTAGTTTACCAGCAACCGTTTTTTATCAAGGGTAATTTTACTTCCATGTTCCTTAAGGAAATGGAAGTATGGTGATGGTTTACTTCCATGTTCCTTAAGGAAATGGAAGTATGGTGATGGCAAAAAAAATCGTGTTCGAGATTATTGCAGATTCTGATTGTACTACAATCAAAACATGAAAAAAAGTCGTTTTTCGAAAAGTGTCTGTGTGTGTGTCTGTCTGTGTCTGTAGATTTTTTCTATGGCAAACGATAACAGCCGCAAATTCAAACAGAATCAAATAATTTTTTGCATACAGTCCTGATTTGTAGTGTACTCGCGATCTATTGTTTTTGGTGAAGCTCGGTTGAGGGAAAGGGTTAGTTTGCCTGCAACGGTTTTTTTTATCAAGGGTAATTTTGTTTGTTTGGCAAACGATAACAGCCGCAAATTCAAACAGAATCAAATTATGTTTCGCATGCACCCCTGAATTGTAGAGTTCTCAAGATCTGTTGATTTTGGTAATGATCGGTTAAGGGGAAGGGGTAGTTTACCGGCAACGTTTTATGTTTTAACAAGGGTATTTTTTATGGCAAACGATAAAAGCCGCAAATTCAAACAGAATCAAATGATGTTTTGTATACAGCCCTGTATTGTAGAGTTCTCAATACCTATTGGTGTTGGTGAAGATCGGTTAAGGGAAAGGGGTAGTTTACCAGCAACGTTTTATGTTTTAATAGGGTTTTTTCTATGGTAAACGATAAGAGCCGCAAATTCAAACAGAATCAAATACGTTTTTGCATACAGCCCTGTTTTATTGAGTACTAAAGACCTGTTGTTTTTGGTGAAGATCGGTTAAGGGAAAGGGGTAGTTTACCGGCCACGTTTTTTGTTTTATCAAGGGTATTTTCTATGGCAAACGATAACAGCCGCAAATTCAAACAGAATCATAATATTTAGCATACAGCCCTGAATTTTAGAGTTCACAAGACCTGTTGGTTTTGGTGAAGAACGGTTAAGGGAAAGGGGTAGTTTACCTGCAACGGTTTTTTATCAAGGGTAATTTTTTTCTATGGTAAACGATAACAGCCGCAAATTCAAACAGAATCAAATGATGTTTTGTATACAGCCCTGTATTGTAGAGTTCTCAATACCTATTGGTGTTGGTGAAGATGGGTTAAGGGAACGGGGTAGTTTACCAGCAACGTTTTATGTTTTTTATAAGAGTATTTTTTATGGTAAACAATAAGAGCCGCAAATTCAAACAGAATCAAATACGTTTTTGCATACAGCCCTGTTTTGTTGAGTACTAAAGACCTATTGTTTTTGGTGAAGATCGGTTAAGGGTAAGGGGTAGTTTACCGGCCACGTTTTTTGTTTTATCAAGGGTTTTTTCTATGGCAAACGATAACAGTCGCAAATTCAAACAGAATCATATAATATTTTGCATACAGCCCTGAATTGTAGAGTTCTCAAGACCTGTTGGTTTTGTTGAAGATCGGTTAAGGGAATAGGGTAGTTTACCAGCACATTTTATGTTTTAACAAGAGTAATTTTTGTTGTGACGAACGATAACTGCCGTACATTAAAACAGAATCAACTACTCTTCAGCATACGTTTTGAATTATACAGAACTCAAGGTCTGTAGATTTTGTTGAAGATCGGTTCAGGGAAAGGGGTAGTTTACCTGCAACGTTTTATGTTTTAACAAGGGTAATTTTTTTTATGACGAACGATAACTGCCGTAAATTCAAAGAGAATCAAATAATGTTTTGCATACAGCCCTGAATTGTAGAGTTCTCAAGACCTGTTGTTTTTGGTGAAGATCGGTTAATTTAATAGGGTAGTTTACCACAACGTTTTATGTTTTAACAAGGGTGTTTTCTATGGCAAACGATAAGAGCCGCAAATTCAAACAGAATCAAATAATTGTTTGCATACCAGCCTGAATTGTAGAGTACTCAAGACCTATCGTTTTTGGAGAAGATCGGTTAAGGGAAAGGGGTAGTTTACTGGAAACGTTTTATGTTTTAACAAGGGTATTTTCTATGGCAAACGATAACAGCCGCAAATTCAAACAGAATCAAATGATTATTTGCACACAGCCCTAAATTTTAGAGTTCTCAAGACCTGTTGGTTTTGGTGAAGATCGGTTAAGGGAAAGGGGTAGTTTACCGGCAACATTTTATGTTTTAACAAGGATAATTTTTTATATGACGAACGATAACTGCCGCAAATTCAAACAGAATCTAATATTTTTTTGCATGCATCCCTGAATTGTAGAGGACTGAAAGTCTGTTGATTTTGGTGAAGATCGGTTACAAAAAATTACTCTTGTTAAAACATAAAATGTGCTGGTAAACTACCCTATTCCCTTAACCGATCTTCAACAAAACCAACAGGTCTTGAGAACTCTACAATTCAGGGCTGTATGCAAAATATTATATGATTCTGGTTGAATTTGCGACTGTTATCGTTTGCCATAGAAAATACCCTTGATAAAACAAAAAACGTGGCCGGTAAACTACCCCTTACCCTTAACCGATCTTCACCAAAAACAATAGGTCTTTAGTACTCAACAAAACAGGGCTGTATGCAAAAACGTATTTGATTCTGTTTGAATTTGCGGCTCTTATTGTTTACCATAAAAAATACTCAAATAAAAAAAAAAACGTTGCTGGTAAGCTACCCCGTTCCCTTAACCGATCTTCACCAACACCAATATGTATTGAGAACTCTACAATACAGGGCTGTATACAAAACATCATTTGATTCTGTTTGAATTTGCGGCTGTTATCGTTTACCATAGAAAAAAATTACCCTTGATAAAAAACCGTTGCAGGTAAACTACCCCTTTCCCTTAACCGTTCTTCACCAAAACCAACAGGTCTTGTGAACTCTAAAATTCAGGGCTGTATGCTAAATATTATGATTCTGTTTGAATTTGCGGCTGTTATCGTTTGCCATAGAAAATACCCTTGATAAAACAAGAAACGTGGCCGGTAAACTACCCCTTTCCCTTAACCGATCTTCACCAAAAACAACAGGTCTTTAGTACTCAATAAAACAGGGCTGTATGCAAAAACGTATTTGATTCTGTTTGAATTTGCGGCTCTTATCGTTTACCATAGAAAAAACCCTATTAAAACATAAAACGTTGCTGGTAAACTACCCCTTTCCCTTAACCGATCTTAACCAACACCAATAGGTATTGAGAACTCTACAATACAGGGCTGTATACAAGACATCATTTGATTCTGTTTGAATTTGCGGCTTTTATCGTTTGCCATAGAAAATACCCTTGTTAAAACATAAAAAGTTGCCGGTAAACTACCCCTTCCCCTTAACCGATCATTACCAAAATCAACAGATCTTGAGAACTCTACAATTCAGGGGTGCATGCGAAACATAATTTGATTCTGTTTGAATTTGCGGCTGTTATCGTTTGCCAAACAAACAAAATTACCCTTGATAAAAAAAAACCGTTGCAGGCAAACTAACCCTTTCCCTTAACCGATCTTCACCAAAAACAATAGATAGCGAGTACTCTACAAATCAGGACTGTATGCAAAAAATTATTTGATTCTGTTTGAATTTGCGGCTGTTATCGTTTGCCATAGAAAAAAAATCTACAGACACAGACAAACGCACACACAGACACTTTTCGAAAAACGACTTTTTTTCATGTTTTGATTGTAGTACAATCAGAATCTGCAATAATCTCGAACACGATTTTTTTTGCCATCACCATACTTCCATTTCCTTAAGGAACATGGTAAAAAACAATGGTAGAGCATGAATAACAAAAATGTACAGTTTAGACTATGTACAAAACAGGTTGAATTTAAATTGTTAAAATGATATATCTTAGTTATTTACATGTAGTAGCTTTTTAAGACACAGTAAATAAATTCCGAACCTGACTTTGCAACCCTCCTAATGCCCTCTCGGGACCCTGCAGTGGCTCATGTCCAATAGGTTAAGAAATGCTGAACTAAAGGCATGTTTGTGGAGTGAAAACATAAAAGATAACCCAGACTTCTAAAATGCTCTTAGTGAAATGGGATTTTCAGGAGTAACAACACACTATTTGGTTAACAAGCACATTTTACTAATATTCTAATACCAAGTCAATTAGATAGCTTAAATGTGTAGTACTCTATGTGATGCTGATCACATACTGTTAATCAGCAGCACTGCAGAATATTCTAGAGCCACACTCTTGGCATTCATCTGGAACTTTATCACATTAGCCTGATAATTAGGATGTTGCCACCAGCTGAGTTTTAGAAAGTTGGTGTAGTAGGTTGTGCATTCATATAGGATGATATTAGACAGCAGTTTTGAATAAAAGTGACAAATGATCAATTGTTTACTTGTGTTGTAAACTATTGTGATTTTTTTATTACTGTTTGTAGGCTATACAGTGTGTCCTGGATAATTATATAAAGAGAACTGTTGTAATATAAGTGTGTTTGTTTTAGCAATTGAGAGTATCTGGTATTCAGTAATTCATTCCACTGTTTTAAGTTCATAATTCTTGTCACTGGTTGTAAGAATATTATTCTCATTAATTTTCCAATTCTATGAAGTCTTCAGTAGTTTTACCACGATGAGACTCAACTTTATCACTGAAGATGCCACATCACTGAATGAGCAAAACTTTTCTTTAATAATCTCAACAAAGCATGGTTATCAGCTGAAAAAAAGTTTTAGTATTAAAAGTTTTGATCACGCAAATCTATAAGGGATACTAAAAATAAATAACATAATAATTGTATTGGACATAAAGTTATGTCCACAAAACAGATTTTGTTTGAAATAAATAAAAAACAATTTTACACAAATATTAATTTTATGAATACTTGTTTGGCACATATTACAGAAGGTTACACCATTAAATGAGTTTGCCTAAGTATAAAATTCTTGTCAGATGAAAAACGTGTACAGTCAGAATACTATTTGTTATGTACAATACAAATGATTCACTATGGGTAGCAGTGACACATAAACACTAGACATTGACACTGAATTGTACTTGTTTTGAATGATTCATTGTGTGCTACCTGACCAGAGTACAGGTATTAACCAAGAGATGTTTAGTATACTGCTGTGTAACTGCTACAATGATGAATTATAAGTAGTACTTTTTGTTTTAGTCATCAACCTTGAAAAGGATAATAGAAACTTTGTATACCATGCTTCCAGCAGTTTTACATGATACATTCCTAGCACAAATAAGAAAAGTTTAAATCTGCTGATGATCTAAAGGAGTGATAGTTATTTGCAGACTGACAGGGTTATAAAATAATTCTGAAAGAATTGTTGCTTTTACAATACCATCCTTTATCAAGTGGCTACTCAAATCTGCCAGCTTTTCACAGAAACTGAAGTTTGATTATTAGATCCATCATGATGACCTAGTGATGCTCCAAACATTTCAAGGATTCTCCTAGCCTTAAAAAACTGGACTGGCCTCATTGATTGACATAATTAATGTTAAATTTACTTTGGGATACTTCCAAACATAATACAGTTTAAAATAAACAAAAAAATTGTATTTCTAATTTTTCCAGAACTGTATACACATAATTTGATCTGGATAGAACGTGTATTAAACAATAATACTATTTGATGCAAATAATGAAAATATCCGTGTGGAGAAATATACATGACTTCAATGTTTTAAGATTTATATTTAAAATCGTTTTAGAAATGAAATATTTCTACAGAAACTACTTCTATCTTCAGCCTCAACCACACACACACACACACACACACACACACACACACACACACACACACACACACACACACACAATTCCTTTTTTCTTTATTTAATTTGAATTCAGAGTATTGGCACATATTTTATTAAAAGGGTGTATTTATTGGAAGTACAGAAATTAGTTTCCATTTATCGCACATAATTACGGTACAGAGACGTTTTTGGGAGGTTGTGTCTACGTTTAATTATCTAACTTAGATAGTAGGCTTCGTTATTGGTGCATATTTTATTGGGGTTTACTGGCACATATTTGATTAAAAGGGTGTATTTATTGGAAGTACAGAAATTAGTTTCCATTTATGGCACATAATTACGGTACAGAGACGATTTTGGGAGGTTGTGTCAACGTTTAATTATCTAACTTAACCTTTTAGATTTTTAAAATTAATTAGACTTAACAAACATTTCCTTACTTAGTGTACATTCAAAGGCTGTATTTATTGTATGGATAAAAGGCTGTATTTATTCGAAGTATCGGAATTAAAACCTACTTCCAATTTAGAACACAGTACAATCTAACGTAGGCCTATAATCAAACAAGTACATTAAAATCCTTTTTTCAACATAATGCAATAAAAAGCAATGTGCAGTTTCTGTTAACACCCAAATGATTAAGTATTAATAATGGGTTAGAGTGGAATTCAATGTTACTATGGTCTAAATTGAAGACAAAAAATAAACATAATCTGTGTTTATCAACACATAAGTGATACATAAGTCAGTTGTTACAAAGATTAAACAAAAACATGTCTAAGAGTAGGCTATAACCAATTATAAGTGAGAGACCCGTTTCTAAAACGGCTTAAGTAGTGCAAAGTTTTTTTCTTGCTTTCATTTGAGCAAACTGGTCAATAACATCTGACTGATAAATTAATACCGTTAGCCAATTCATTTTTAATAGCTAAAATTGCCAAATTATTAAGCCTTTCTTGGTAGGTAGTGCTTCTCTGCCAAGTTTTCAGTGAATTCGCTATATTGCTCAAAGATTTTTCAGGAGACGAAACTGTAACTGGAATAGTACAGAAAAGCCTATAGGCAAGACAGGAGTTCACAAATACAGTTTGAAGGTTTTTGGAGTAGGCTTAGTGGATTCTTTTCTGATTCAAACTCTGTTTTATAAATGATCTTCAAGTGTAATATTTCTTCAAATAGATCCATTGCCAATTCCTTTTTAAACTTGCTAATGAGAACTTTTACTTTCAATTCTAATTCATCATTTTCCATGTCCGTAAAGTTCAATACTGGTGGAAACAAGTCACGAATTGAACTAATTGCAGTGAATCGTGTTTTTATGTTGCCCATTACGAACTCTAATACTGGGTACATGACTGAGGTTTTAAATTTATTTTCTTGATCATTATATAAATTATATATATTTCTTGACACACTGTATAGCCTACAAACAGTAATAAAAAAATCACAATAGTTTACAACACAAGTAAACAATTGATCATTTGTCACTTTCATTAAAAACTGCTGTCTAATATCATCCTATATGAATGCACAACCTACTACACCAACTTTCTAAAACTCAGCTGGTGGCAACATCCTAATTATCAGGCTAATGTGAGAAAGTTCCAGATGAATGCCAAGAGTGTGGCTCTAGAATATTCTGCAGTGCTGCTGATTAACAGTATGTGATCAGCATCACATAGAGTACTACACATGTAAGCTATCTAATTGACTTGGTATTAGAATATTAGTAAAATGTGCTTGTTAACCAAATAGTGTGTTGTTACTCCTGAAAATCCCATTTGACTAAGAGCATTTTAGAAGTCTGGGTTATCTTTTATGTTTCACTCCACAAACATGCCTTTAGTTCAGCATTTCTTAACCTATTGGGCATGAGCCACTGCTGGGTCCCGAGAGGGCATTTGGAGGGTTGCAAAGTCAGGTTCGGAAATTTATTTACTGTGTCTTAAAAAGCTACTACATGTAAATAGCTAAGATATCTCATTTTAACAATTTAAATTCAACCTGTTTTGTACATAGTCTAAACTGTACATTTTTGTTATTCATGCTCTACCATTGTTTTTTACCAGCTCTGATGTTTAACTCTCTATAACCAGATTGAAAGTTGCTTCCCAGAGGGATACAGTGAATTCAATTGGATTCAAGACCCATTCTTGTATTTTGAAAGTTCTAACATGTTGTCAGTAAAACTAAATGAGCAATTGTGTGATATCATCTGTGATGCTGGGATTAAAACTAAATTTTTAGTAAATTATTTTGTATAGTTAGTGATAACATGAGACATGTCATGGACAACAAAATCCATAAACTTTTAGATTCTGACTTAACAAAGTTCTGGATATCTTTAAGAGATGAATATCCTGAACTTTCGGAGTTGCTCATCCCATTCATCACCTCATTCTTGAGTGAAATGGGATTTTCATCTCAAGTGAAAAGCAAGCACAGAAATAGACTTGACGCACACTCAGATTTATGACTTAATTTAACCACTCTTGAATCCAACATACCCCAGCGTTTGCAGAAAAAGCAGCTCCAACTGTCACATTAGTAACTAATGATTAGTTAGGCAAGTAAAAACTCTTTTGTTTTTAACTTCAGCATGTGTTTATTAGAGCAAATTAGTCTTTTGAATTACATATTTGCTTTTTGCTTTTCTATAATTAAGTGTATATATAATTTGTTTAAGCATAAAAGAAGGCTTAAAGTTGTCAGTGTTACCAAAAATATGATTATAAAGTGGGTGCACACCCCTACAAGTAGTTCTGCCATGCACACCCCTACAAGTCTAATTAATTTTAAAAATCTAAAAGGTTAAGTTAGATAATTAAACGTAGACACAACCTCCCAAAATCGTCTCTGTACCGTAATTATGTGCGATAAATGGAAACTAATTTCTGTACTTCCAATAAATACACCCTTTTAATAAAATATGTACCAATAAACTCCAATAAAATACTGTATGTACGAATAACGTAGCCTACTAGGTTATACGTTCTAAATTGGAAGTACCGATAGGTTTTAATTCGAATAAATACAGCCTTTAATGTATATACAGCCTTTTATCCATACAATAAATACAGCACTTTACTAAAAATGAACTTTATCTTGTGAAAAACTTACTTTTTTTTGAAAAAAAAGTAAGTTTTTCACAAGATAAAGTTCATTTTTAGTAAAGTGATAGTGCTGTGAAAGAAGAGATGAACAATCAAGACAACAATAAATACAGCCTTTGAATGTACACTAACAAAGGAAATTTTTGTTAAATCTAATTAATTTTAAAAATCTAAAAGGTTAAGTTGCATTGTTAAACGTACACACAACCTCCAAAAATCGTCTGTGTACCGTAATTATGTGCAATAAATGGAAAATAATTTCTGTACTTCCAATAAATACACCCTTTTAATAAAATATGTGCCAATAAACCCCAATAAAATATGCAAATAGGTTATAGGTCTACGTTCTAAATTGGTACTAGGTTTTAATTCCGGTACTTCGAATAAATACAGCCTTTAATGTTATGTACAGCAGCCTTGTATGCATACAATAATTTAATGTACACTAACAAAGGAAATTTTTGTTAAATCTAATTAATTTTAAAAATCTAAAAGGTTAAGTTGCATTGTTAAACGTAGACACAACCTCCAAAAATCGTCTGTGTACCGTAATTATATGCGATAAATGGAAAATTATTTCTGTACTTCCAGTAAATACACCCTTTTATTATACACTAACAAAGTAAATTTTATTTAAGTTACATTGTCTACATAACCTCCATAACCTGGCATTAGTTACTTGTGAAGAAAACAGTTCTAGTACACATCGAACACGGAAGAAAAATACAAACGTGGAGACGGAAGTTTATTTGGCCGCAGGAAAAAATGAAAGACCCAAAAATTCTTTTACATACTGTTGACTACAAATCCTATCAAAGCAGCACCCAAACCTATTCTTTTGCAGGGTTCCCAGCCAGAAAGTCAAACTAATTTCCTTGACATTTCCCTGATCAAAATATTGTATTTCCCTGACAAAAATTTGGCATTTGCTCAATTTTTAACAGCCTCCTCCACCCCTATTAGCTGTCCAACACATACCTGTACACAATATTTATTACTCAAATAGGAAATACAACATTTTGAACAGTAAAGTACATACAATTTAATAATGATCTGCCAGATAATAATAAATGTTAATACATTTTATTTATACATCAATAATGAAAGTATTACTATTAAAATTACTAATGAACACACAATGTTGGTAATAATGTAAAAAAAACAAAATGCAGCACAACAACAAAATGGTTTAGCCAAGTAACGAGGAATTTAGAAACGGTTTTTTCCATTCTGGTAAGTTAGAATTATATAAAACTAATACTATTTGTATATTTTTTGTGTAGAAAATATACTCTATGACCAATTAATGAATTTATATAATATGTAAAGGTGGTGACAGGTCACGTGTTTAGTGTCCTTATAGGTTATGTGGTGTTATGTAGATTTTTATTTGGAGATGTAGGGGTAATAGTTCCGAGTGACAGACAAAACTTACAAAAACCGCGCTTTTTGTGTTTCTACTGTAACTACAGGTGCGGAAGCAAAAGATTCGCACAAAATAAGGTGCGTTTTTTGACGTAAATAAGGTAAAATTGACATTGGTAGGTTAACATGTAAACTTACCTAACTACTACCCTTTCTCGTTTTTTGTGAAATCCACGTAAAAAAAACTCGAAATAAGGCCTATATGCATGTCTCCCTGTCTGTGGCATAACTCGTTTTCCACTAGTACTCGGTTTTTGTGCAGGTCACTGGAAAAGCAACCAACTCGAACAACATTGTGTTTCAATGCTGTATTGCTATAAGTATACGTTGCTATGTTGCGAATAAGTTTTTTCGCGACTTACAAATAAAAAGTGCGAATTTTTCGCTTCCGCACCTAGTTTTGGCCCGTGTTTATGTAGAAATATTAAGAAACCCGGTTTTTGCAAGTTTTGTGGCTGTCGGAGGCAAGGTAATCAATCGGAACTATACGGAAACCTCATCATTCGTCAAAAGCTGCAAAGTTGCAATCGTTGAAAGTTACAGTGAAAGATGATTTAGTAATTTATTAAGAAGAGGCGTAATCTTCTTAGGTGTAAAAGATCTTTAAGTGATAGTTTTATTTAATCTGTTTGGTTTTCTAAAATAATCATAGACAACATGAGACAGGATTGTGTGTGAGCGTGTGTAGTTTGTAAATATAATTTCATTGATTGTAGTTTAGGATTATTTTGTATTGGTGATGCATGTAAAAGTAAAGTAACAACTCTTTTCAGTATAACAGATCATTTTATTTATTTATTTTTTTAAATCAGATTTTTTGCCCATACTGTAATGAGGCTCAGGTAACATTGATGTGTACAAAATATTTATTCCTGTCTGTTTATGCAGTAAGTCAATTTATAGATAGGGGTGGGTTAATACTTTTTACTCAGTCGCTTTTGTGTCACTGAGTATACACTATCATAGTATGGACGAAACGTTAAGAAAAATGAAACTATGTCCATTACCAAAAAAAGAGTTATCATCAAAGAAAAACGCAAAACCATGTGAACAAGATTAAAGTAACAGTACTTATTTGATTTCTGTGTGTGAGAGTAGTACATGGAAGTAAATAACTCTGAGTGTCCCCAGTTTGATTAGTTTAGAAACATGGAAGCTCTTGATCTTTATGACATCACAGATAATCTTGGCTGGGGTTTATAAACAGAACAAAGGGAGTGAAAACTGAGTTAATTAGTTTTATAAATTGTTTTACAGAGTAGCCAGTTTAGGAATGTAAAAATCACAGGAGGCCATGTGTTTGCTAATGCCAAGGATAAATAGAAATTGCAGGATGACTGCAAACTATTGTAGGAGAAAACTATGAAATAAAGTGGGTTCTTAGTAATATATATCCAGCTTTTTATAAGGTGTTCTTTGCACATGTATTGTAACATATGACTATTATTAAGGGTCATTAAATATGGTAATGTTTATACTATATTCTAAAAGCACAGGTATTATATTTCAGGTCACAGATTTTAATAAATTATTTTCCTAAATAGGCTAAAATATTAACCAATCAGGTTTCTTTCTATAGGTTTAGCAATCTGCATCTGAATCCCCCCCCCCAAATAAAAAATATTTTTAAAAAGTCAGAAAATTACAGAAATGTCAGAAAAGTCAGAAAATTGTATGTAATGGTATTTTGGTAAGTTGCCTTGTCCGATTTTTAGCTGCACAGTTTGTCTCACCTCATCTTCACGTGTAAATTTACCTTCTCTCAGCCAGCAGATCCTTGGTATGCAGTGGTGGCTCGTATCCAAAAAAATCTGGTAGTGCACCAAAAAATTAAGCCTCAAGCAAGAACAAATTAAGGTTTTATTTAAATATTATTAGAACTAATTAATTGTAAATGTATATAATTCAAATAAATAAACATTGTTTATTCAAATAAATGTTTAAGTCACTAACAACTGACTGTGTGTAACACTACATGCACAGGATTATTCAAATAAACTTTAACCAGCCATTGACAAACAAAACCACACTGCAGTGCTGGCAGCGTGTACGTAGCTCACCATATGTTACCTAAGCCAGTCTCACTTGCTTCTCTTCTCTCTTGCGCACTCTTGTGCTTAACTGGGGCATACCCCTCAACTGCCTCAGACTAGTCATGTGACTCCCTAATACTTTGTGTGAAGTAGCCAGAAACTGCTACCTAGACTCGAGCGACTTACTCTGAATGTAAAACTATCCCATTTGGAGTCGGCGGTGGCAGTTTAAAAAGAACCTCAGTATGAACATTTTAATAACATTATATATAGGAACATAAATTTAGTACATTTGTTAATACAAAAAAACGTACAGGAACTGCCACCTACAGAAACTGCCCTCGATGGTTTGAAATTCCTGTTATTACATGAAGAGCATTTGTAGAAGTCACTTGTAAGCTGGCCCTACTGTTATCATGAACATTTCTGGATTGTACCCTCTATATCATGTTGGTATATTATTTTATCTGTAGCACATATTAGAGCTTCATACAGCAGATTGGAGTGCATGTCTTCATAGAATACTGTTTTCCATACACTTGGTATGCTAACATTTGTAACGTAAAAAACGAGGTCGTACCTGTTAAAATGTCTCACACTTGTCTATTTTGTGTATTAGTGTGATTGTAGTGTGTTTGCCTCACACTGGTTGTTACATAAATCGACGTCACTACTGGAGTCCGTAGCGTTGTCAATGTCACCAGTACAACCTACCTGTTAATTCATAGGGATTACGATTCCCGGGTGGTGCCAAATTGTTTTGTTAAAACAATTAAAACATTTAGTTTTTAAAGTAATATGTGGTATTAGCATGGACAGCTGTGGCGTTCGAATTATTCCTGCTGCTACACAGGTTGTCGACTCGGCCACTCGTGACAAGCGCTAGTTGGCTATGACTTAAACTTCGCTAACACACATATATTTACAACAAAAAATCCTATGAAATAACAAGATAGTATTGTTCTGTACTGCGCTTTTTAATACACATTTAATTATTAATAAACATGACAATTGAATAATAAACAAATTTATAATATTATGCTCCGGCTTAGAGCTTGAAACACAAAACACCTCAGGTTGGCAAAATTGATTGAAAACGTTATCATTCAGTTGTTTCTAACAAATTAATATGTTTTTTCAATCTGGGGTTCTTTTGATCATGAAAATAGACATAAACGTTGATTACATGAAAAGAAAGTACACTATTATACCTTATAGGTACTTAGGATTTATAATGTGTTTGTACAATTTGTTCTGTAGTGTCGTATTTCTGTTACAGTAGTTATGTTCACAAATAAGGTTATCTTGATAAATGTTTTTTAATATAAGTAAGTAACTTATGCCTTTACCTTTGAAAGAAAATACTATTTTTTAAATAGTGAGAAATTTTATCATTTGAAAATAATTTAAGTGATTTGGGGTTTTTTAGGAGTAATAAATTATTCGGTACTTATCAGTTCGTCTCACGTTGAAGGGTCATCATAGGTAGGCGTGTAGTTTTCGAATTTGGGCTGGTTGTAGGCTTCCAGCATCTTCTTCAAACTGGTCTGGGTTTTTTCTTTAATTAGTTTGTTTAATTTCATTCCTGGTCATCACGAATTCTGTACAGATCGACGTCTCTTCACATTGGATCATTTTAGTTCACTATTCCACTTGTTGTAACTGTTTAAATTAAAGTTTTAGTTTGTCTAATTTCTTGCGTGGCGTACCCACGCTTCGTTTCTTCAGCGTCTGTCTAATTTTTAACGGAAAAATAAGCCTCAAATGACTCGTTGTCATAGTAACTAATAATTCAATGCTTGTTTAATTACTCTTTACTTACATTGTTAGAGATATTTGAATTTTTATTCAAATTTATTAAGTATTTTCCCAATGATTTTATTCCCTTACAATTCCTTTGGGATAATAAATGACATCACTATTATTTTTCTTTCCTTTCAAAGTTTACAATGATACCTCATAAGGTCATATTTTGTTACACTTTAACTATAGTCTAATTAGTTGACATTTAAAAAATAACATATCTTTCTTGAATTAAATTATTACAATAATATTTCTGTGTAGAAATAACTGATATACAATCATTGTCCATTCTCTGTTCTTAGATTAGTAAGATTTTTTATGAAATTGATATAATTTGCATTTGAAATGTTCTTGGCAGTTAATTGTTTTCCTAGTTACAAACAGCCATGATTGTTTTCTAGTGTATTTCCTTTTTAAATTACCTTCTGAATTCAGCCTGATGGGCTTCATTTATTTGTTTGTGTTTTAATTATTATTCAACATACATTTTCATTGCTTTTCATTTAAAATATAATAGCTAGGTTTATGGACTGTAAGTCCTCCTTCAGTCATATTCCCTCTTTAACATTGAATCAACTATTATTTATTAGTCATAAATTATTCTTAGTACTAACATTGATTTCTTTCTTGTCTTATAAACTAGGGTGATAAACATTATTACTTTCTTTAATATTATGAAGGTTGATTCCCCTTTCAACATGGGGTGTTGTATTCTTTATAATTTTAATCTTTAATAACAAACTTTACTTCCATCCTATCATGCCATGTTAACACAAGTTATGGTACTGGGCTTTCTCCCTGATATGTCACATGCTTCCCTTATATTAATTTTAAATACTATTTTTAATTACATCTAGGTATTCAACTAATTATAATTCCACTCCACTCATTGGTGATTTATCAATGTTTTAAAGAGTGTCTATTTCCTTAGCATTCTAATTTGAATGTTTCACATTCACTTTCACTATTTTTAGGGCATTAACACTTCACTAAAACACTTCACTTTGGTTCACTGTTTTGTAATTAGTGTTATTTAATGGGTAACCCCTATACCTACTCCTACCATTTCTCACTATTTTTGTTTTAGTATTATTTTTACTATAAACAATATTAGGCTAGTTGTGTTTTGGGTTGAATCTAACCTTTCTGACAGGGTTAGTGTACCCTTCCTATACTACATTGTTTTACAATTGTATTGTCTTAAAAATTGGATACATATGTTAAATTAATGCTAATAATAACATTGGTTTTATCAATATATAATTATTTAAGGTTTATTGACCGTATTCTATCTTTAACATACAATCTCTCCCTTTTATATATGTGTGTTAGTTTCCCTTGGGTTCTATCTGTCTCCTCTTCATTCTTCCTCTTCTTCTTCTTCTTCAATAATCTTCATCTTCATTCTTCATCTTGGTTTGGTTCTCCTTTAGTTCTGTGTCCATCATTGTTTTGTCAATCACATTTTCTTAAGTATTTTTGGGTTGTCGGCTTAATCATGTCAAAATATTTACATTTTAGTAAGTATGTTACGTGGTTCCCTTCTTTATGTTTATGTTTTTTGGCTCAATCACTTGGGTTGGGTAATGTCGTTGTACGTCATGTCAAAGTATTTACATTTTAATCATTTTTTACACATTTTATTTCATATGAAGTAACTTTTATATTAAGAATTATCTTTTTTATTACTGGTACGAGATTTGGCTTAATTGTATCGTTACATAATGCCTCTCCTCTAAAATTGATCATTTTAATAAAATACTAGCATAGTGTTTTATGAAATTATCAGTTATAGATAACTTTTTTCCTTCTCTTCCTTGTTTGTTTCTCCATTCTCCATTTCTCTTCTTACTTAATTCACTCCATTTTATCTGGATCTGTTTTTATTTATTTCCATTGGTGCATATTCCCTCATACACAAAATTTATTTCCCTAACTTTATATAGTAGCTGGTTTCTCCCATTACTACTCAATTTTCTGAGACTAGAGGCACATCTTCTCTACTCAGTTCACATAGATTGCTGGACTTTTCAACAGTCAATCTTAAATCTTTGTCAACTTGTGACTTAATAATAATAATAATATAATTGGGATTGTCCACCTTGTGGTTTGTTTTTAGATCACTTTATCATTACTACTCATTCTTCCTTCCGCTATACCTTAACTATACACTATCGTCTACTCGTATACTATATTGAGAAATTTTATCTTTATTCATATGTTAATTTCATCATATCTCACTTTTCATTATTTTATTTTCAATGCTTGTTGTGATCATTTTAATTGTTTTAGACATTTTTTGGTCATTTAGCAGGATTCTGCTTTAGCCATATTTGTATATTTGTTTTATATACAATTTCTCTCTCTCTCCTTGTACCAGGTAAAGTTTTATTTATTTTTTCTGATAATACTTTTGATTCATTATAATTTCAAGTATTTATCTCAGTAATTTGAACTTGATTTTATTTTTGTTTATTTTACACTGTATTCAACATCATTTTTGATAATTCTTTGGTAAGTTAATGGTCTTACCTTAAAGGAATGTTTGTAGCGTATTCCTTTTTAGCTATTTTTTGTTTTTAATTATAATTGTAAGTTTGTGCTTCTTACATTTTTATTACATAGGAATGTGTGTAATAACGTATTCCTAATTATCTCACTTTTTACTTCATACTTCATATTTCAATCTTTTGTTATATTTTAAACTGATTGAAATTGAAAAGAATTTGTGTAACTGTTTCCTTGGTTTTTCCTTTTTTTTTTTTTTTTTTCATTAAAACTATTTATTGTTCCTTGTTCCGCATACATCATCTAAATATTTGAGTAAGCTGCTCTTACAATCTCTTTTAGAATTTTGAAATTGGTTTCATTTCACAATGGTTTTATTCTTCTTCGTAAAACTTTTTTATTGAAGTATGATTGTAAACTCCTTTGATTTTCCTTGTATTGATATTACTGATTTGGTAAGTATTATTACCATTGTCTCTTGTGATGATATACGGATTATTATGATATACATAATTGTTCTATTCATATTACTATACACAGGTCCTTGTTATTTATATTCTTGGTAAGTTGACTTCTCCTTTTCTTTCCTTTATTATTTCCTTCTCTTGTTCGACTCTTTGTTGTTATGCACCTCTACTCCTTCAAGTGCTTGGTAGACACACTTATTCTGGATGATATGATTAAATTTATTTATTAATTATGGTTTTTTTTTTTCATTTAATTCGTCTTGGTGATTGTCATTGGTCTAATTTAACCTTCCTTCTGTTCCATTGGGTTGCTGGGTCAGTAACTTGAAGATCAGTCCCTTTTCTTGGTTTGTGGTATCTTCACTTAGTTTACCCATGGTCCATCAGTTCCTCTGCCCTTATGGTTCGGATAACTCTGGCGTGTAGAACTGTTTTCTTACTGGTGAAATAGGTCTCCTCCGTCTTGTACCATAATTCCTTTAATACCATATGTTCCGTGGTATTTATTTTTACCTCCATCAGTTGATTAGTTTGTCCATTAATCAGAGAAGTTATTTGTGCCTCTCTCATTAATATTATTTTTGCCTTTTTATTTGGTATTTCCATTTCTGGTGTGCTCCAGTATTTTATTGACCTTCTTGGTTTGCTGTACTCTGTTTTGTTGTCAGTCATTTCTATTTCTGGCATCTTCCATCTAAGTATTGATTTGCTGAATTTTTCATCCACTGGTTGGTTGTGAATTTCTTTTATAATTTCCCTCAGAGTCCTCCTACAATCTTTGTACTTTATTAATTTGCTTTGATAGGTAATGGGCAAATTAAATACATCGATGAGTCCGTTCTTCATCATCTCCACTTCTTCTCGTGTTTTGATGAGTTTCTTCTTATATACCTTTCTCAATCCCTCTGTTTTCTTAATCTTCTTAATAATTCGATTCTTCTTCATACGACTGTTTACACCTATTTGTAGTTCTTGGTGCCTCTCCTCCAGTTCCTTGACCATCTCCTTCTGTGTTATTTTCTGATTCTCCGGTTCCATGTTCTCATTCAACGTTTCTTTAATACCTTTAGAAGTGCTGTCTAGTGTTTCATTCCATTGTTTGAAATCACTAGCTACTGTTTCTTGAAGTTGATTTACTGGGTAACTTGTTTCCTCCCATCTCTTATTCATCCCTGTTTTTGTCCGTTTGTCTTCTTCACGAAACTCTGCAAACATGAATCTCAATTCTTCTCTGTTCTTCTCACTTTCTTCCTCGATTTTCCTTTGGAGGATATCATGGTTATTTTCCATCTTTTTGTTCACTACCTCCAGATCCTTCTTGATCTGTTTCTTCAGTTCTTCACTCTTCTTCTCCAATGCCTCTTGACTTCTCTTCAAGTCTTCATGGTTGCTCTCTATCTTGTCATTCAGGAATTCTATACTCTCCTTCATTTGCGTCTTCAAATCTTCGCTGTTTATGTCCAGTTTTTCCAATTTTTTATTCAAATGTCCAAAATGTTCCGTCATCATTTTCATCAAACTATCTAGTTTCGTTTCTTCTGTTGGTTTTATTGGTTGGTTATTTACCATGACTACTGCTTCTATTTCAGGTTCAGGTTCAGGTTCAGGTGGATTTGGATTTTCCACTTGGTCCTCCTGTGGGTTTTCTTCTGACAATTCTCCGGTCGTTTCCTCCATTTCTATTTCCTCGACTTCCTCCATTTCTTCTGGGTTTCCTTCTTGGTTTGATGATTCCTTCCCTTTGTGTCTCGTAACCATACCGTGCCTATTCATGATCGCCGCTAGTTATTCTTTCTAGCCCCACGTTGGGCGCCAATATGTAACGTAGAAAACGAGGTCGTACTTGTTAAAATGTCTCACACTTGTCTATTTTGTGTATTAGTGTGATTGTAGTGTGTTTGCCTCACACTGGTCGTTACATAAATCGACGTCACTACTGGAGTCCGTAGCGTTGTCAATGTCACCAGTACAACCTACCTGTTAATTCATAGGGATTACGATTCCCGGGTGGCGCCAAATTGTTTTGTTAAAACAATTAAAACATTTAGTTTTTAAAGTAATATGTGGTATTAGCATGGACAGCTGTGGCGTTCGAATTATTCCCGCTGCTACACAGGTTGTCGACTCGGCCACTCGTGACAAGCGCTAGTTGGCTATGACTTAAACTTCGCTAACACACATATATTTACAACAAAAAATCCTATGAAATAACAAGATAGTATTGTTCTGTACTGCGCTTTTTAATACACATTTAATTATTAATAAACATGACAATCGAATAATAAACAAATTTATAATATTATGCTCCGGCTTAGAGCTTGAAACACAAAACACCTCAGGTTGGCAAAATTGATTGAAAACGTTATCATTCAGTTGTTTCTAACAAATTAATATGTTTTTTCAATCTGGGGTTCTTTTGATCATGAAAATAGACATAAACGTTGATTACATGAAAAGAAAATACACTATTATACCTTATAGGTACTTAGGATTTATAATGTGTTTGTACAATTTGTTCTGTAGTGTCGTATTTCTGTTACAGTAGTTATGTTCACAAATAAGGTTATCTTGATAAATGTTTTTTAATATAAGTAAGTAACTTATGCCTTTACCTTTGAAAGAAAATACTATTTTTTAAATAGTGAGAAATTTTATCATTTGAAAATAATTTAAGTGATTTGGGGTTTTTTAGGAGTAATAAATTATTCGGTACTTATCAGTTCGTCTCACATTGAAGGGTCATCATAGGTAGGCGTGTAGTTTTCGAATTTGGGCTGGTTGTAGGCTTCCAGCATCTTCTTCAAACTGGTCTGGGTTTTTTCTTTAATTAGTTTGTTTAATTTCATTCCTGGTCATCACGAATTCTGTACAGATCGACGTCTCTTCACATTGGATCATTTTAGTTCACTATTCCACTTGTTGTAACTGTTTAAATTAAAGTTTTAGTTTGTCTAATTTCTTGCGTGGCGTACCCACGCTTCGTTTCTTCAGCGTCTGTCTAATTTTTAACGGAAAAATAAGCCTCAAATGACTCGTTGTCATAGTAACTAATAATTCAATGCTTGTTTAATTACTCTTTACTTACATTGTTAGAGATATTTGAATTTTTATTCAAATTTATTAAGTATTTTCCCAATGATTTTATTCCCTTATAATTCCTTTGGGATAATAAATGACATCACTATTATTTTTCTTTCCTTTCAAAGTTTACAATGATACCTCATAAGGTCATATTTTGTTACACTTTAACTATAGTCTAATTAGTTGACATTTAAAAAATAACATATCTTTCTTGAATTAAATTATTACAATAATATTTCTGTGTAGAAATAACTGATATACAATCATTGTCCATTCTCTGTTCTTAGATTAGTAAGATTTTTTATGAAATTGATATAATTTGCATTTGAAATGTTCTTGGCAGTTAATTGTTTTCCTAGTTACAAACAGCCATGATTGTTTTCTAGTGTATTTCCTTTTTAAATTACCTTCTGAATTCAGCCTGATGGGCTTCATTTATTTGTTTGTGTTTTAATTATTATTCAACATACATTTTCATTGCTTTTCATTTAAAATATAATAGCTAGGTTTATGGACTGTAAGTCCTCCTTCAGTCATATTCCCTCTTTAACATTGAATCAACTATTATTTATTAGTCATAAATTATTCTTAGTACTAACATTGATTTCTTTCTTGTCTTATAAACTAGGGTGATAAACATTATTACTTTCTTTAATATTATGAAGGTTGATTCCCCTTTCAACATGGGGTGTTGTATTCTTTATAATTTTAATCTTTAATAACAAACTTTACTTCCATCCTATCATGCCATGTTAACACAAGTTATGGTACTGGGCTTTCTCCCTGATATGTCACATGCTTCCCTTATATTAATTTTAAATACTATTTTTAATTACATCTAGGTATTCAACTAATTATAATTCCACTCCACTCATTGGTGATTTATCAATGTTTTAAAGAGTGTCTATTTCCTTAGCATTCTAATTTGAATGTTTCACATTCACTTTCACTATTTTTAGGGCATTAACACTTCACTAAAACAGTTCACTTTGGTTCACTGTTTTGTAATTAGTGTTATTTAATGGGTAACCCCTATACCTACTCCTACCATTTCTCACTATTTTTGTTTTAGTATTATTTTTACTATAAACAATATTAGGCTAGTTGTGTTTTGGGTTGAATCTAACCTTTCTGACAGGGTTAGTGTACCCTTCCTATACTACATTGTTTTACAATTGTATTGTCTTAAAAATTGGATACATATTTTAAATTAATGCTAATAATAACATTGGTTTTATCAATATATAATTATTTAAGGTTTATTGACCGTATTCTATCTTTAACATACAATCTCTCCCTTTTATATATGTGTGTTAGTTTCCCTTGGGTTCTATCTGTCTCCTCTTCATTCTTCCTCTTCTTCTTCTTCTTCAATAATCTTCATCTTCGTTCTTCATCTTGGTTTGGTTCTCCTTTAGTTCTGTGTCCATCATTGTTTTGTCAATCACATTTTCTTAAGTATTTTTGGGTTGTCGGCTTAATCATGTCAAAATATTTACATTTTAGTAAGTATGTTACGTGGTTCCCTTCTTTATGTTTATGTTTTTTGGCTCAATCACTTGGGTTGGGTAATGTCGTTGTACGTCATGTCAAAGTATTTACATTTTAATCATTTTTTACACATTTTATTTCATATGAAGTAACTTTTATATTAAGAATTATCTTTTTTATTACTGGTACGAGATTTGGCTTAATTGTATCGTTACACATTGGACATGAGGAATATCAGTGTCCATGCCACTTCTTTTTTTTCTGTGACTTTGTTGTCTTTACTGAACTTCAGTTTATCATTGTATCTACCTGGCTTCTTCTTCAAGTTTCATGGAACAAATTTTTTTAATAGTTTAGTGTTATTAGCCTCTTTTCAACCAAATCATGCAAATTTTGTGGACCAGATAATTTTTTTCTTGCTTTGTTTTCCGTAGAGATGTAGGAAACAATATCATAATACAGCAGCTTGTTAGATTTGATATGTCATGTGTCTAATTTTCCAGGTACATCCCGTACCTGTAAATCCTGTATGTCATCAGTGCAGACCATAGATTATAAAATTCACAAAGGTAGACCTACAAGTATATTGTAAAATCGGACTTTTCCATCATACTTCTCATAAATATTAACTGTAAGTGCAGAACAGTTTAGATTAACCAGTGAGCACAGAATAACAGAGAGGACATACCCATTTAACTGTGTGTAGGGATGATGAAGCTGGATCTACCATATTGCTCATTCATATAATTGAAAAATTAAGAATGAAAATGAAACATTTAAATGTGTGTACTTCGAATGTACTGTGACTTCACTCCCTTAGAATTGTGATGAACTTTACAGATTTTGTAGCAATAAAATGTAGAAATTATAATATGTTAGACTGAGCGAGCCTATTGGGACGTGTCCAGGTAAAGGTTCTGTGATTGGCTGATACTTGGTCAGCGAGAGTATAAAGGTAACCTTGTTGCTTTTACCTGATACAGGTATCGGGTAGTGTTCGGTATCATCAGCCGCTATTGTGTTTTTACTCTCTGTTGCTTCTTAGTGGCCTGAAGAAAATTCCTGGTGTGGAATCGAAACGTTAGCCGACGTAGTGACGTTTAATAGCAACCGACCACGGCCTAACTGCCCGGTTTTTAATCGTAATTTTGAATTTATTGACACCATCCGTGCGAGCTTCAGGCATCTTAATTTCATTGTCACAGGATTTTTTTTCTTTTTATACTGGCTGACATTTTCAAAACACTACAGAAATACACACTTTCTTAACACTGTACTAAAATTGTGCACTTTGGAAGAAACAGATCCACGTACACATAAGAGGCCAGTGCTTCTAAACATGTCAGCTTTATTTGACATACACCACCAACCTGAGTCAAGGATGCTATGGGTTGATAGCGGGGGATGAGATGTTAGGAATGCGATGAGTCATACGTTACTGCAGGTGTGCAAACAGAGAAAGCAGATGGGTGTGCGCTCGCTGGCGGGTGTGCAGGTCATTGTGCAGCCCAACTAGAGTGTTGAATTACCTACATGGAATGTCTAATTACCGGTACCGGGAGTTGAGTTTGTGAGGTATTACTGTATTATTAAGGGCATGGTCTAGCAGGAGGCTTTTGGTAGATCATCACATAATGCTTAGAAGTTACAGCAGTCCACGAAGTAACATAGTTTCTGTGTAGTGGTTGTTGGTGCTGCCCGTACCTACTGTTGGAGCAGGCTAATCTTAGATTGGTAACAAAAGTTTTGCTTGTTTATAGAAGAACTCCTCTGTAAGATACCCTTGCAGTTAATCTAATCATAATTTTGTGGGGATGAAATTTGTTTTTCTTACACTTTGATGTGAAATTCCCAAGTAACAGCATGCTTTGTGATTGAACAGTGTAGAGGACACATAACAGCGTCAGTGTTTTGAGTGTCCCCATATGGTCTTTCAGTAGATTTTTTGTTGTTTAAAAGAACTATTGTTTTTAAAATTATTTACCCAGAGCAATACCATATTTGTACTGGGATTACCACATTTTAATGTATGTTAGAACTTAAATGAAGTAAACGTGGTGTTGTAACAGAACTCTTGAAATCAGTTTCAATAAACATTGATGACAATCTGAGCACACCATGTTGACACTAAACTTGCAGAATAGTGCTACCTATCCCCACCTTTTCACACATATTAGTAGCAGCATTATTACAGTTACAAAACAATAATATCATTTTGATGGAATGTGTGTAAAATTGTTTCTATAACAGAGCAGACAAAAATTATTTTGGAAGTGTTCAATAATAGGCAACTATTTACCTTGTTGATATTGTGTAGATCAAAAAATTTCTGGTTCTTCCTTTACCAAGTTACTAATGTCATATGTTACAATACACGTACGATGAAAAGAAAAAAAATGTTGGTAAATGAAAAGAGTAGCTAGAATTAACTGTGGTGAAATTTTGGGGAAAATTGTTTTATATGTACATGAAGAAAATTGTGTGCATGCGTGCTTGCGATTCAACATTGATTTCTTGAGTGGTAGTTTGGAACTGAGTTGTTCATTTGTCTTGAAAAGACTTGTTTCTGTTGCAACATTTTGGTTCAGTACCACATGCCTTCTTCTGATGAGTATTTTTAGGAAGTGTATGTCTACTCTGTATTGAAATGGTTGTATATTTATTTATAGGCATTATCAACAAGGTTGATGGTTTTCTGTTGAGTCGCTAAAAACCAAGTGGGACTTAACCAGATTTTGGCATATGGGTTTGTGTGCTAAAACTTTACAACAGAAACTACACTTTTCAGAACCAACAAATAACTCAGACACGGGGTACTATAGCTGGGAAACTGACAATGAATATTGACCTGCATAGCAATATATATATATTGCGACAACACAAATTTTTAATCGCAATTTTTCGCACACCACAACGGTTCTATGGATCTTACTATTTGTTAAATTTCATATAGAGTTTATAACTTACAAGTATCTCAGGTAATAGTGAGTTTTATATAACAACGGTATATTAAACATATACCACTCCGGACTCTTCAAGTGTTCACGCGAATCACAGGGTCTACCGCGATCAGCAGACCACCCTATGTGGAAATCTTCCACTAACGCGGAAACTTCTTGATGATAAAATTTACTATTGCGTAATTATTAAATTTTACTGTCACTGCAGAAAATCTCACACAGTGATACAGTCCACACTCACTTATTACACACGCAATGCTTTAGTAATAATGCCGTGTGTAAAAAGGTAATATTCAACTGTTCTGAGTCTTCGCACGCGTTACTATCGCCGAATAGTCTTTACAGATTCTTGCAAGCGGAAAATTCTTGAACAAGAACTGCGCGACCCGATCGTGATAGCTGGTAGAGAAGAACTGCCGTAATTATGCACACAATGCTGTAATAATAATACTGTGTGTAGATGTAAAACACGAATAACTCTGAGTCTTCACACGCGTTACTACCGCCAAACAGTCTTTACAGATTCTTGCAAGCGGAAAATTCTTGAACAAGAACTGCACGTCCCGATCGCGATAGCTGGCTGAGAAGAACTGCCTGTGTAACAACAGGCTTAAGAAAATTTCCGACTACCTTCCAGCATTTTATTGGTGGAAGGAAGTCACATGGTTACATACAACATGACAAGCAACTTTTCATGCTGTAAAGTGCATTAACTTTGTAAGAGCATGCATAGCTGGTAAACACAGAATACCCTTATCTCATGCATAACTGCATACTTTAATAAGATCATATATGAATGTCAAATAATAGCCAGAAATATACAGGGATTGTAGCGAATACATTTGTCTATGTTCAGTTCAGTGTCACAACACAATGATAATTTATTCACGCACAGCCGGGGAAACGTTTATCACTCGCGCACGCGCGCACATTTCTATAGACATAGTACATGAATAAACAACAAATAAATAATACACAGTTTTACTAAACTTAAATCCTTATCCTTACTAAAATACAACTGATATCACAACCAAATCTAACAAACTACCAGTTTAAACATGAATGTTCATAGTCTGTGTATTATATGAGCTTGCCCTGCTTATCAGGATCCTGTGATTCATTGCAGGATTAACCCCTTCCTGCATAATTTTTTTTTTTTTAGTAGACTAACAAAAAAATAAAAAAATTTTTTTTTTCTTGATATACTAAAACAATTTCCTAATCCTAAGAATAATAACACTAATATCCTAAAACATAAAATCAAATAAACATCCTCATAGCAATACTAACATTTCATAACTGTCACCTTGACAGAAACAACAAACCAAAGACACGTGGTAACCTTTAAACCAAAACAAATACACATGTTCTTGACAAGCAGATAACAAATTACGCAGGGTCACAAGGTACAACAGACTGCATTCCTTATCTTTAATAGATTATCGCTCATTCACAGAGTCATCTTACATATAACATTTATACCCGAACTGACATAATTAAATAGCTACACATTCTTACATCCTATATCCTGACATTTATTTCTGAGTTTTTTGTATAAATTCATCTCAGTTTTGAAATGCACACGTTTATTTGGACATATAGACTTGAATTTATCTAATATACGCCGTATTTGCTTTATCTCGCAACCCGTTAACTGAACCTGGGGGGTCAGTGAGTTATTTGTTATCTTATCTTTCGAGCGACCCAGTCTGATAATGTGCAGTCCACTATCAACTTTACCTTGCAATGTTTCGTTCGGAAATTCAATTGTAGCATGCAGTTTATCCAATTTATCGACTTCCAAAATAATATCATGTCCGAGTTTTCTAACTCCAAGTGCAGTCACCTCTATTTCCGTTCCCTGTACGTATCTTGTTATAAGTGCCTGTTTTTCGACTATCTGCGACTCACACGTTGCTGATTTTATCCTTGTGTGACTTACCGGCAGAACTGGAGTTTGTATAAAGTGGTTTGTATGCCTCTTTAGTAACCGCTCGTCCATCAGCGATATTTCTGCGCTGCTGTCGAACAATATCTCGTCAACATAACCACTGATTGTTGCTTCGACAATAAGGTCGGTGCCATTTTCAATACTAATATTTCCCTCATGGTTATTACTATTATCATTACTATACACTAAACTATCCCTAATTTCTGCAGGATATAGGCCAGACATAACAATTTTATTCTTACAACTAACATCACTCACATCCAATCGATTGAACTGCTTTTTAACTGAATCACTTTCAGTAACCGTTGCTAATAAGTTGGTATTAAATTGCTGAGTTGTATTTTTATGTTGTTGTGATTGTGGCTGATTTTGTGGTGATTGAACTTGAAACTGATTACGCGGTGGTTCATTATTATTTACTATAATTGTTGTCACCTTATTGTCATCAGTATCATTCACCTCTCCGTCCTCCATAAACACCTCAGTATCTGATATAGATTCATCTAGTACCTCATCATTACGACATGTGTCATAAATACCTGCACCGTTAGTATCCATACTAGTTCCAGGCTCTACTATTGGTTCGGGATTTCTATGTGTTATGCATACACTGTCCGAATCCATGATAGCTTCAGATTCTACCCTACGTTCATGGTTCTCGCATGCTATATCTGTCACATTATAAACTGTCACCTCATCATAGCAATTACCTGAAGTATGTTCGGGACTAATAGTGTTGTTATTACTAATGTCACTTCCGTTATCTTCACTACCATTTGATGCAGAATCTAGATACTCAACTTTACCGAGAGATGAGTTACTAGGCCTTAATTGTGTTGTTTCTGTATAATCACTTTCAATCTCACCTACTACGCTACTGTTCTCCGTTAAACCTTCAGATGTAACATCTTGGTTAACTTCCATATTACTTTCGTTGAGAGTATGTTCAACAAGAACATTTGGTACTCCAAAATTATCACAATGTACAATATTCTCAACAGTTAGTCTACTTCAGTATCAGCTGAAATTTCCTGTAGATTCACTATCATCTCCTCTCTATCGGCTTCCATTTCTTCCCAAAATTTCTGCCTAATGGCTATCATCTCTTCTTCCTCGGCTTTCATCTTCTCACGCCAGGCTTAATTTTCTTCTTAAGATTTTCTGTATACTGGTTGTATTTCCTTCTGAACTTTTCTGTATACTCGCTTTACTGGCTTTAATTTCTTCGGACATGGTTTCCATCTTCGCTAATATGGCCGCTAAAGCATTCTCTATCCCTTTTGACTCCGCCATAGTGATCAAAATTCAATTTAAAATTTTAATAAATTTAAATTCACTGATTTATACGCTAAGAAAATTATTATTACTACAAGATTATTAACGTAGTGTAACCAGTTTATACGCACACAGAAAGCAGTTCAATATATCAAAATGTAAATAAACCTTATCTAACACACAAAACAACTAATAATCTACCTCCAATATACTGATAAAATTGTTCATATATGACACACAAGAGAATATGCACAATTGATAAATTATATCCTCAGATTTTCATATGAATCATACACATACAAATATTACATTAATTATAATTATACGTCGGATGTTACCAACAAATTTTATACTCTTAGACAAATATAGAATAGCGTAAAATTACCGCTATTTTATGTGCCCTACGTTGCTAAGCGCCAAATATCACTATGCGACAACACAAATTACTAAACTATTGGCGCATAGGATATGATGGTATGTGTATCTTAAATCAAAAGTCTATATTGGAGGGTTTAAGATTATTTATTGCACAAGACATATGTAATTGTTTATATGGTATATTTGATAAGTATAATAATGGTAGTGTTTGATATAGTCTTTTAAAATGTTAAATACTGTTCATACACGTGATGTGATACGTTACATAAGTGATGATTCCCACGATGATGTTGCTGAAGAAAAGGGGGGGGCTTTGCTGCGTTGTTGAGTCGACAGGCATGGCTTAGAGATGATAGACGGTTCACCCTGGAAATGCTTTCAGCTGGGCTGGTGTCCTGTAGTTCCCACGATGACTCTGACGCTTCGCACACCACAACGGTTCTATGGATCTTACTATTTGTTAAATTTCATATAGAGTTTATAACTTACAAGTATCTCAGGTAATAGTGAGTTTTATATAACAACGGTATATTAAACATATACCACTCCGGACTCTTCAAGTGTTCACGCGAATCACAGGGTCTACCGCGATCAGCAGACCACCCTATGTGGAAATCTTCCACTAACGCGGAAACTTCTTGATGATAAAATTTACTATTGCGTAATTATTAAATTTTACTGTCACTGCAGAAAATCTCACACAGTGATACAGTCCACACTCACTTATTACACACGCAATGCTTTAGTAATAATGCCGTGTGTAAAAAGGTAATATTCAACTGTTCTGAGTCTTCGCACGCGTTACTATCGCCGAATAGTCTTTACAGATGCTTGCAAGCGGAAAATTCTTGAACAAGAACTGCGCGACCCGATCGTGATAGCTGGTAGAGAAGAACTGCCGTAATTATGCACACAATGCTGTAATAATAATACTGTGTGTAGATGTAAAACACGAATAACTCTGAGTCTTCACACGCGTTACTACCGCCAAACAGTCTTTACAGATTCTTGCAAGCGGAAAATTCTTGAACAAGAACTGCACGTCCCGATCGCGATAGCTGGCTGAGAAGAACTGCCTGTGTAACAACAGGCTTAAGAAAATTTCCGACTACCTTCCAGCATTTTATTGGTGGAAGGAAGTCACATGGTTACATACAACATGACAAGCAACTTTTCATGCTGTAAAGTGCATTAACTTTATAAGAGCATGCATAGCTGGTAAACACAGAATACCCTTATCTCATGCATAACTGCATACTTTAATAAGATCATATATGAATGTCAAATAATAGCCAGAAATATACAGGGATTGTAGCGAATACATTTGTCTATGTTCAGTTCAGTGTCACAACACAACGATAATTTATTCACGCACAGCCGGGGAAACGTTTATCACTCGCGCACGCGCGCACATTTCCATAGACATAGTACATGAATAAACAACAAATAAATAATACACAGTTTTACTAAACTTAAATCCTTATCCTTACTAAAATACAACTGATATCACAACCAAATCTAACAAACTACCAATTTAAACATGAATGTTCATAGTCTGTGTATTATATGAGCTTGCCCTGCTTATCAGGATCCTGTGATTCATTGCAATATATATATATATATATATATATATATATATATATTGTGACGGCAGCGGTATGCAAACATCTGCTCTCCGGTACCAGCAACACGGCGCGTGACACCTGAAGAATACGAGGCGAGCCAATCTGGCATCAGCAGCCGCCGAGACGTGACCAACTACGTGTTCGGAGCTAGCCAATCAGCGATCCCGGTTAGTCAGTAAAACCCAGGCCTGCAGAAAATGTTGGGCACTTCATCGCCACGCCATCGGACGCACTTCATCTCCTCTCCTCTCTCGGACGACATTGGCGCGGAGTCAGCCGAAAGGAACTGCCGAAGAATAGAACCGGCGTTCTTGCGTCTTCACCCTCCAGTTCCGCTCCAGTGATGAATTTCGCTGGGCCAGCAGCTGAGTGTACGATTGGCACCAGTTGTCATGCGGCAAGCCTTTTGTCCGGTGACAATATATATATATATATTGTAATATATATGTTCTTATAGGTATAATATAATAAATAACTCCCGTATTTAGTTTATTTCTTAAGCCCCACTGTTGGATTCGCCAATTTGTAATATAAATGATATTACGTTATTAATTATATTTGAGAATGTTTAAAAGCCCCCACGTTGTCGGCGTCAATTTGTAATATAAATGAGACTCCTTATACTCTTTGAAACTCTCGCCTAATTAAGCCCTACTGTTGGGTTCATCAATTTGTAATATAATCAATATGAAGTAGAACAAGGTTTAAATACATTCCACGTTGGAAACGCCAATTTGTAATATAATTTTTCAAGGTGTGTGTTTCTTATTTATGAAGTTGTAAGTGGTCTCTCTTAAATACTGCAATATCAATCTATTTATAAGGGGACAATATTTTATGTGGGTTATATTATTCAATTATTGATAATATCTCTATTTTAGATAGTATTTAAGTGCTTTACAAAAGAATAACGCTCTACACCAGTTAATATATTGGGTAATTCAGTCGTTATTCTTCAAGCCTAGTCTCCATCCACTATCGAGAGAGCGAAGAGAGGAGAGCGGATAAAGCGAATTAGTTTTCTATTCTCCCGTATTCACCAGCTGTCCGCAGACGAGCGCGGTTGTTTACGATCGTCCTGTTATTATAGGTTAAGTTGTTCCGCTTGCTGTATTTCTCACGTTCCTTTCTCTGTAAATTACAACTTATTTGAAATGCACTAATTACTGTACAAATAACAAGAAATCGTCAAATTCAAGAAGGGTTCTTTATTTTATATATTTTTTAATTCAAAACAGATGCTTCCTCATGCCACAGATACAACACATCGATTACACAGGATTGAATCGATTCGTCATTGAATTCGGATTTAGATGTTTTAAAATTTAATTATATTTTTTAATTTGTTTTTTTCTCAGGGTACATGGAATTCTTGTGACTATTAGTAAGGTCAGGTAATGCAATTTGAGGTTACTAGGTATTACAATTTAGTTATGAAATCTTATTATATAAAGTTCAAACATAAGATGGTTTTTTACCGTACGTTGACAAGATACTTAATATGGCCGTGTTTCGCTACGCAGAGACGAGAACAGAATGTTGATTCAATGTCTGGAAAATATCAGCCTCCAGCTTCTCAATAAAAGTTTGGTATTGATGTCCCAGGATGTAGTAGAAGTTTCAGTTCTGATCTTCGTGAATCTTCACGGTTCTGGTGGTTACAGGTCCCAATGGAATTTGTGTAGTATTAAGACTTCGTTCGGTTGTGGAAAGTGAGGTTTTGGACGTTATTTTAAATTTCTTTGTTTGCTTTTAATATATTTAATTAATTTGGCATCTCCAGGCTATGGATCGTCTTCATTTATTTACAGTTAATCTTCATTATTACTCATTTGCAGTTAATAGGTTGGTTAATTTATTTTTTAGAAATTCGTTAACTTTGTTGGTAGGTCGAATTATATTTGTTGAGTGATAGCCTTGGAAGTTGATCCACTGTCCTTTTTAATGGATTACTATTTATGAAATTTCATTTATATTGATTTTATTCATTAGGTTTTTTGGTTTCTTTTCTAAATTTTTATCAACTGAACTCAACTCATTCATATATAACAATTAAGTCTGAATCAACAAGATGTCTCCTAATTTGTAGTCCTTGACAACCATTTCTTTTTCTGTTATTGGATAATATTTGTTATCCTAGTGCCATAATTAGAAAATATTCTTGCACTTACTTAATAAAATACTCCCTTATTAAAATTACATTACATCATATAAAACTTTCACATAATGTGCATTATTAAACTATATACATTTTACTACATTTTCTTCTTGATCGACTTAGTTTAAAAGGTATTATTTTCCCTTTACAAAATACTAGCTTTAGGCCTATTTGTTTTATTACATGTGTTATAGTTTTTATATTTTAACTTTTCTGACCTGACCTACTGTACAATGAGTCACTGGCTTATGGCCAATTATTCTAATTTTATTTCATCCTGATTTCAATTTATTATTATTTATTTTAGTATTGAACCCTTCATCTTTTTATAATATAATTACAATGACCCCTTGGCAATTCATTAACAATTATTGCCTTCATGGACAAGCTTACAAATACAATCCAATAATATCTCTATTATTTATTAAAAGTCAGTATCCTAATATTTACTCTTATAAAATTTAACATAAATGAAATTAACATCCATGAATTGCTGCTTTCTCAAAGCAATTGCTTCACTCCTGCTACATACAAAATACAGAATAAATATCATGCAAACAAAATAACATGACAAAATATAATAACATGCACATCATCATAACATTTTAAATAACACTTAATTAGTCTCCTCTTTAGTATGTAATTATACTAATTATCTATAGACAATTAATGAATCTGTCTATAGTATTTTTACATTGTTTTACACTGTTTATAGCTTACACCTTCCACTGATCACTTTATAGTTTGTAATTATAGACATTTTTATTTTTCTATTACCTAGTAACCTTACTAGGTATTATTAATCTGTTTATTATACGACGGTTTACCTTCCTGACCTTAATTATCGCACACATTGAGTGTTGTTTTATTTTGATAGTGATAAAGCTTTTATGTAACGTATGGGACCTTAACTTCGTTACGTTACTATATATATATATATATATATAAATGTGTCTTATTGTGTACTCCTCGAATATGTGTAAACTGTAGACAGACTATTTCAGTACCTTCATGGTAAACATTTGAAATTTAGAAAAACTCTGGAAGCTTATTGTTGTTACATTAAAGTGGCTTTGTCTAGGTTATTATAAACACTATAGAGATAGTGTTAGATGAGTTAGTTTTACAAATTGTTTATAAAGTGTTTAGTTTATTGGGTGGTTTATGTAGTAAAACAGCGCACATTGTAGCAAGTGAAGTCTAAGTCTTTATGTTTTGTGGATTAGTAACATAATTTAACTCAGCTACATACTGTTTGTTGTGTGTTGTTCATATTACATATTTGTATGAGAGAGAACTATTGTAATAAAAGTTTGACTATTGTATAGGAGTGTTAATAAAACATGTGCCAATTTCTGGAGAAAATAATGATTTATTTTGTTGTTCCAAGTTTACGATCAATTCAAACACCATGTATGCAAATAATAATTGTGCTTTTTGAATAATACAGAATGGTAACTAGTGATGTGCCACAAGATAATATGGAGGAAAACGATGTAATTGAGGAAATATTTGAAGATGAGATTGCTGAAGAAGTGCCTGATGATGTCGAGCTAGTAGAAGATGACCAGGATGATTTTTTTGGATTCGATGATGCCATGGATCATGCAAGTGCACTCCCAGAAAGGGATGATGCAGAGTTAGTTTACAAAGGACATACTGGTAGGTATTTTTTTGTTTTAGGCACAAAGATACTTATAGATAGATAGTGTTTTTTTTTTTTTACTTCATTCTCTTTCTCTGTTATTTGCTAATCATTACTTTAATCTTTGGGTGTATAAATATTTTCTCACCCTCATACTTTATCTCAGGAGGCAGTCTTTTTCATTCCATTAATATGTTTAACTGTTGTCTTGTGAATATGTGTGTTTTCAAAACACAGTTTATTACAAAACAAAAACAGTATTCTTCGTATTGTTTGAATTAGCAGCCATCCTTACTTCTCTTTTATGAAATTGCTAAACTGCTAAAATTTATTGTTCAGACAAAGCTTTTCATCATCACTGACATCATCAGGTCTTAAAAAACAGTATTGATTAGGTTATCAATAAGTATGTCACATATTGCTTAAAATGACCAAGCTGTTTTAATAAACAAGAACTTCCTGCAAGTCACAATGAGTCATCGAAATATCTTACTTGACTACTATGTCTGTAGTTGCTGTATTGAGTAGTAAAGCGTTATTAGAAATAATGACTTAAGTATCTGAATGTCATATTTAAAAAGTTTAATTTTTAATATTTGTATTTGTATGCATATTTTTTAATGTCTGATATATTTAATAGCACATGTTTACACAAACATGTATGTATGTACGCCTATGTGTGCATATTGTAACATCACAAAATGTTCCATAACCATAATGAACACCAGAAGGGTGAATAATACCAAAAGATCTATAAATGAGTAAACAAAGAATGTAACAAAATAAATAATAGGCCAACAAAGAAGAAAAGAAGAGAAGGAATCCTAGTAAACAGTGATGAATCCACTACATGTACTAAATGACACTACAACTTAAGTAAACTGAATGACTATGACAAATTGACAAGACAAGTTTCCCACATAAACTGTCAAGTGAGCCCAATAAAAACATTTGATAAATAAAATCAGCCAGTATAAATAAAATCAGCCAGTATAAATAAAATAACCACGGACTTGAATAATATTGTACTATATATTATGAATAAATAACAGCATATTAGCTGAGATAAATAGAACAATAATATAGCAAAGACAAATACAATGTACTATGCTAGAGGTAGCCACAAAACTGTAAAAGATAAAATGAAAACCAAATATGTGTTAGTATCAATTAAGAATAACTATAAATGTAAGCAATATATGTGTTTTGGTAACTTCATAAGTGAGTAATATGTGTACAAAAGATAATAATAGTCAGGAGACAAACATTGGAATATAATGATAACAGATCCTGAATGACCAATTTAAATCAATGAAATGAGATTTAAATAGAAGCCCTACTAACCATAATATAGTAGAGTCATGACTATAATGAATAGAATGTAAAGTACCACCACATGGGTGATATTATACAAATGAGAAATGAGAAGGACATGTTGTTACAACACAAACAAGCCACCCCAATACCAGGGAAAAAACAATGAATCAACTATATAAAATGTTTAAACTAAAGAAAATAAAATGACGACGCGACAAACGACTACATGGCCCAACCCAAGTGATTGAATCAATAGATAAACCAAATAAAATGAAACCAAATGAGAAGGGGAAAACCAAAATAAAATGAAATCGAAGAAGAATGAAAATGAAACAAACCAAGTATAAATGAAACAAAACAAGAAGAAATGAAAAGACACAAACAAATAATATAGAACAGAGAAAGGAGAAATGTTACACTCAAATATAATAATGAAAAAGAAACCAATAAATAACAAATGTAAAAGATAATTATTAGTATCGACTAAATAATCAATGTAAATGATAATTGATAAAACCCGATAAAGTAATGACAAACTAAAAGTACACTAACCAAAGAAATAGAGTTTAAATGTAATAAAGGACTTTATAAGGAACTGTATAAATAACCTTTGTAAAGTGATTGATAGAGAGATAAAGAGATAGTGAACATAAGTAAGTGACAAAGAAAATGTAATGTTAGGGATTACCCACTAATAACACTTAAAATAAAATGCATATTAGTTCTTGGTATCCAAGTCACGTATGAACAGTAAATTATTATAAATAAATCACCTTATATCCATCGTGTGACTTCGTTACGTCGATTAAAATGACGCGTTTCGGAACATCTGCTCCATCATCAGATAAAATCGCTCTATTGAGGTCGTTAAACGTTAAAAACACATGTTACACATAATTGTCCACTTAAAATAAAATATAAGAAGTGCAAAGTGACGGTGTAAAACCCCAAAATAATAAGAAACCCTATTGATAGGTATAAACACTTAATAAATCTGTGATAAACACTAAAGGTTTAATGGTGAACATTATTATTAAATAAGAATTTTGTTATTGATAGTATTATGATTAATTGTAAATGAGGGATACATAGTATTCAGGGAAGAGATCCCATGGAATGTAAAAAGTTAGTGTTACCATGGCCAGAGAGTAAAGTTAATATAAGAAAAAATATAGTAAAGAAAATAAAAGCAAAATCAATAAACACCCTATATTTTAAGGGATTGACTAGTCAGTTAAGGAAAGTTAAATGGTGTGATGATGTTTATCACCCAAAAAATAATTAGGAATAAAACAAATTCTAAACAAACGTTGCATAATAGCTGTTAAAGAATTGTTCGTTTAAATCTATGAATAGGAATATGGCTGAAGGGATTAAACAGACCATAAACCTAAATTGTAACGGGGCTAAAAAGAGGGGTTTTTATTTTATTAAAAAAAATCATAAATTTGTTTTTGCATCTGTGTGGCCAGTCACATGTTAAATAAAAGTTTCGTCAAACAAAGGAACAGTGGTGTGAAGTTGAACGTAGTCGGGACAATGGAATGCGATGCATGTCGGTCAACGCAATTCAATTCCAAGAAATCAAAGGTGTGTGACACACTCGTGCGCGCAACAACAAACTGGCGCGCGGACGGGACGCCAAGCAGCTTCAACCGACTTTGTGAAAAAATGGTGAAACGATGAAAGTTTTGTGCCATGCGGTCCGATGCTGGCGGAAGTATGGCTAAGTCACACCCATTTGTGTGACGTGACGAAAGGCAGAGAAATTTCGTCGACATTTAACACACATGAATGACAGCGTACTTTGTGAACAGTGACGAACATTTTCACGTAGCAGGCATTGCGTTCCTCTTCAGCAACCCAGGTGGTGGGAGAAATTTTGGTAGCGTTCTCCCCAGTCGAATAAGACTCTCATCCCGGCTGGGATCTAGGAACAAAACGTGTGCACCCGAAATTTAAATTTATTATGTAAAAGTATTATACAACAAATAAAAGTGAATAAAATCAGAAGAATAAGTCAGTGAAGTAAACGGAAAGTGAAAAATTGTGAGTTAAAACTTTCGGACTTTAAACGCACATCGCCATGAGAGGAGTGACGCCGGTTGGGTAATACATCCAAATAATTTCATTTTTTCTCAAAAGGGGTTCAAACAAAGTAGTCAGGGAATTGTTTTCTTTTTATAAATCGGAGTTGCGTATGTTATTCAAATAACCTTGCAATCATGCCTGCATTGCACTGTTCGTGTGACGTAACTCTGGGCTGAAAGAAGATTTAAAGGTAAGTGGGAGATATATATTATTATTATAAAAATATATTAAAGGAAGTAACTTCACAAAATGTTATATTATATTTTATAGAGAATAGTAAATAATTGCGAAATAATAAACACTGGCAAAATAAATGAGAAAAAAGATAAAGTAATATAAATCTAATAATACTGAAGGGCAGTTAGAAAATAATAAACAAAACATAATGTAGAAACTAATGAAAACATTCAATAATTGTAAAACAGATCCAAAACAAGTCAACAAGTAAACAAATCATTTATAATACCAACACAAAACATGTATGAGAGTAAATTAATAAGTAATTAGTATAAAATAAGTAAATAAGGCCAATTACTACTTAGGCCTATGAAAAGCCTAACTGTACAAAACCAATAACTACAAATTGTAAAAAACTAACAAGGAAATTAGCAAATCCAAGGCAAGTAACTAGTCAAGGATAATTAGTGAATCATATTAAAAGATAAATGTTAAATTAAGGACATAAAATAAGAAAGAAATGTAATTAAATAATATCAACATAAATGTTCAAATAATAATACATAAGAAAACCCAGCTTTGTGGGATGTCAAAATGATCTTTGAAAGAAAATACGAACAGTAGTGATAATATTTAATACATAGAGAGGAAGACGGAAGAATAATAGTAATCGGAAGATATACAGTAATTCTGAATAAAAATTCAAATATGATAACAATGGAACTAAGTCAAGTTCAGCCAATCAGGATCTATCAGTTACCATGACAACTGAAACGTTATTTATGAATTTTCCGTTAGGATTTATTATTCCATTCTTGACGCTCAACAGGAATAGACGCCAGGCCGAAAATGACCAAAATTTTAATATAAAACGTTTAAAAAGTAATCCAAATTCGAAAATATGAAGACGTAAGAAGCTGATGAAGGACTAGAACATTTAACTGATGCCAAGGACCAATTTAACAAATTCCAAATTAATAAATTTCAACAACTAATACGAAAAAGAAGCCAAACGTACTTAAGTTCCAAGATAATTGAAGATTGAAGACTATTGAAGACCCCAACCCATTTCAAATGATTGACAGTACACATCAAGTCGACTGAGTTGATAAGTATTGCTAAATTATCCGAATTTCTGAATTAAATTCTCTTTAAATTTTTCTCACAACAATCTGAACTCTCACTATAAACTGATGATATTATTTCTTTCAAAGATTAATCAAAAAAATAAAACACTAAACTTATGTTAACTAGAAAAATAACCTGTATGAAAATTACAAACTTTTGAAACACACTTTACCACACTTCAGGAACAAATTATAATTACACATTATATTATCTAAGTACAATTAATGTAAGGTAGTGTACTTATTGTAATCATTATTAATATTTTTTTTGTAATCACAAGTATCCAGAAATCCAGAATCATAAACAGCTCCGAAGTACATTCAACACCCAATGTAGGTAAAGACAATAAAATAGAAATAAGTGTTACAGATGAAACAAACATGACAGAGGATTCGGGAGTCCAGTTAACTCCAACCTCAGTAAAATGTAACAAATTAGACAATGACATGATGAGTATTTTATTAAATCAATTCGATAAAATGAATTGTAAATTTGACGAACAAAAGAGTAGTTTTGACACCAAATTCAATGAACAAAATAATAAATTTGACGCTAAATTTGATGAACTTAAAATTGATATAAATGACGTAAAAAATCAGTATGTGAGTAAGTGTAACGAATTGAAACAAGATATTGAGAAAGTGGTAGAGTCAGTAGGGGAACAAATTAAAAGTAAAGCAATTCAATTAATTAATAACAAGGTGAGTAACAACGATAATTATAATAAAGAGGTAACAAGTGATAACAATGATGTTGAAAATGATAATATAATTAAGAATGTGGTATCAGAGAGTGATACATTGAAAATAGTTAGTGAGATAGTGAGTGAGAGTGAAAGAGTAATGGGTTGTAACGTAGTAGTAATTAGTGTTGATGAATTAGAGAAAGAGTGGGAAGAGAGTTTAGATGAAAGTTTAGAGGGCAAAGGGCAAATTTTCCCCTAGTTTATGGTGAAACAGAAGTTTCACAGATGTTTAATGAGGACAGAGTTTCCTCTTGTAGTTGTATGGAAGACGAGGTGTCTTCAGATGGTCCCTTTATTTTTTGTGATGGTCTTGGAAGTGCCAAGACATATAGTAAGTTTGTGTGGCCCTTTGCATGGAATGAGATAGTTCAGGGGGGTAGTGACAGGTGTTATGATGATGAAAGATGTTTTGAGAGAGAGAGTTGCGTGCAGGTAGGGAGATAATAATATATCAGTTAAAGAGAAAATATAATGAGTTGAAAGAGAGGTTAGAATTGAAGGGAATAGATGATATAAAATACTTACCTTGTAAAATAGAGATTGATAATTATTTTGATGATACCTTTATAAATGATAATAACTTACCTGATCTTAACCAAAAATACTAATGGAGACTGGACAAAAATAACTAATATTGACAAGGTTTATGAAATAATAAAAGGGAATAATCCTATAAACTATAATGGTACAATGAATGACATAGAGTTAATGGGGTATAATAATAATAATAAGTTGAGTATGAGTAAGAATGAGAAGTGTTATAAAAAAGTAAGACTATCATACAACGATGGCGGTTAGAAGAAATCAATAAATGAACATTTTAATTTGAGGTTATGACCTTGCTGAATTAGGAAATGAAGTGTGGTAAATAGAAAAAGAATGACAAAGATTTGTAAATAAATGTTAGTGAAATTAATTGTGCTTGTATGGTAACAAGTATGTAATGTAAACAATATGTGTAGGTAGTAGAAATTGTTTTAATAATATTTTGACAGACTAAATAAATAATGAGAATAATTTTGAAGACAGTAATTAATGAATTGTAATTGTTTTGATAATAATTGAAATATGTTGTGTTTTCAATAATTGATTTAATTAAGGTAATTTGAGATGTTTAAATATTTTTTTGATTGATTTACAATGTTATAAAATTGAATTGTGAAGATGAATTTAAATTATTTTACGAGATCTAAATTTGACAATAATTAATAAATAAATGTTAAATTGTGTTTAGTTTGTGGAGTAACATGGTTGTTAAAATGCTTAAGAAGGTACATGGAGTTATTGGTGTTTGGTGTTTATATTTTTGTGTTTATGACAGTGTATGAGTGATGTACTGTAAGTATGAATTTTCAAATGCAATTTATGTAAAGCAAAATGTTCAATGTTTAAATGTAAAGTATATGATGATAACTATATAATTTTGTGTATTTGTATTAGTTGTATGTAGTAGGTTAGGGGTAAGAATTATGAACATGTGTACTTTATATAATTTTAAAACATATCTGTAGTAAGGTCACTCACCTTGCCAAGAAAATCAGCTGATCTGCTGGAATTATAAATGTAGTATGTCACTTAGAAAAGATTTGCAAACTTTTCAATGTAATTAAATGTTTGAATATAATTAATATCTGAATATAGTATTTTCAATGTGTTTAATAGATTGTGAATTAACTGGTAAAATGGATTGAGCTAGTTTTGAATTTTCAATAGTAACTGTATTGTAAAATATGGTAAATGTTAGAATTTGGGTGATTATTATTTGGTTAGGACATTTAGATCAGTCCAAGTTGAGTTTAGAAGGGGAGTTGAACAAAGTAAGATTGTTGTGAATAAAAGTAATGTAGAATTTGAGAGATAATAGTGACACAGTAGCTATGGGGAAAATATGTAGAGTAAAGAGTGATATATTGAGGTAATAAATAAATGGAGATATTTTGTAGATGAAAGTGATGTAATGGGAGAGTAATTAGTTGATGGGGAATTTTGTAAGGGGGGTGGTGTGATAAGGAGTCTTCAACAAAAAGCGTTGTGGCGGGAAGGGAACCGATTAGCGCTGGAAAGGGTTACCTAGGGGGAGTCCAGGAACCAACATAAGGGAATGAGCATTGGGAAGGGAACACACATCCTGAGTACAAAGGGGTAGAGAGTATTTTGTTATAAGAGTAGAATGATGCGAAATGAGTTGAGTAGTAAGTTAGAGGTAGGGAATGGTTGGTAGATGTTTTGATAGATGGGTGTCATAATAGTTAAAAGCTGTTAAGTGAGTATTAGAGTCAGAAGGGGGGAAGATTATATATATATATGCCAAGTTATAAATCGTAATGTTATTATGAATAATTAAGTCACCCAAACTAATGGAGAATGAAAATGTTAAAGAAAGAAAGTCATAGTTAAAATATATAAATAATTGAAACAAGTGACAGATTTAATAGAATTTGAAAATAATATGAAGCTATAAAATGTGAAATTTTTGGTCAATTTAAATGTAAATTTTATTGTTTGTGGTAAGATAATAATAACCATGTTAATTTTAAATGTCTTATTTTATTATGTTGTATTATGTTTGAAGATAAAGAATTTTAACGATGTTTCCTGTACTTTATGATGTAGCTCTATGTAACATATGTATGTCAAGGTCGTTCACTTGACCCAAAGAGATCAGCTGATGGTTGATGTTATAGACAAAACCAGTTTCTAGCAATTGATTGATGCAATTTTGTCATTTAATTGAATTAAATGATTTTAAATGTTTCTGAATATTGAGAAAAATATATTTTGATAACATCAAAATTAAAAAAAAAAAAAAAAAATTTATTGAATTACATTGTTTAGTATATCTGTATAAACAAATGTTAGAGTAAGTGAATTCATGTTTTAATAAGGTGTTCAATTTGTTTTTTCTTTAGGATTGTTATTAGTAGAGAAGAGAATTAATAGAGTTGATAGCTTCATGTAAAAGATTTTGATTTTTTGATTTTGAGAAAGTAATGGAGATATAACAATTTGATTTTGAACGTAAATGAATTTTTGAATTTAAAGATAAATATTTTTTGAATAAGGAATTTGTTAGGATGTATTAATGAATATGTGTATGCGCCCAGTACTTGCTAAAGGCAGCCCAGTGTGCATCATAAAGGGGAACATATCGGTTGAGGATCTGGCATGGTATAAGGCAAAGGGTTTGGATTTTGGGTGTGCCATGTTAGAAGGTTAGGTGCGCTGTGGTGCGTGTCTGGTCGATTTTATGGTGTTGGGATCTCGGATAGAGAAGTCCAGTAATATCGTTCAGGTGCAGCCATAGTCACCGAGCTAGGGGGATAGTTTACCCATGATGCATTAAGAATTAATGGGGGGTTGTTGGCACCATGTCCTCTCCGATCCTCTTAGGGGTTTAGCAATGAGAGTTCTTCTGTTCCAGCAGAAGATCTCTCATTGGGGGGGGTATTGTAACGGGGCTAAAAAGAGGGGTTTTTATTTTATTAAAAAAATCATAAATTTGTTTTCCATCTGTGTGGCCAGTCACATGTTAAATAAAAGTTTCGTCAAACAAAGGAACAGTGGTGTGAAGTTGAACGAATTCGGGACAATGGAATGCGATGCATGTCGGTCAACGCAATTCAATTCCAAGAAATCAAAGGTGTGTGACACACTCGTGCGCGCAACAACAAACAGGCGCGCGGACGGGATGCCAAGCAGCTTCAACCGACTTTGTGAAAAAATGGCGAAACGATGAAAGTTTTGTGCCATGCGGTCCGATGCTGGCGGAAGTATGGCTAAGTCACACCCATTTGTGTGACGTGACGAAAGGCAGAGAAATTTTGTCGAACACACATGAATGACAGCGTACTTTGTAAACAGTGACGAACATTTTCACGTAGCAGGCATTGCTTTCCTCTTCAGCAACCCAGGTGGTGAGAGAAATTTTGGTAGCGTTCTCCCCAGTCAAATAAGACTCTCATCCCGGCTGGGATCTAGGAACAAAACGTGTGCACCCGAAATTTAAATTTATTATGTAAATGTATTATACAACAAGTAAAAGTGAATAAAATCAGAAGAATAAGTCAGTGAAGTAAACGGAAAGTGAAAAATTGTGAGTTAAAACTTTCGGACTTAAAACGCACATGGCCATGAGAGGAGTGACGCAGGTTGGGTAATACATCCAAATAATTTCATTTTTTCTCAAAAGGGGTTCAAACAAAGTAGTCAGGGCAAAATGGGGTTTTAAATGGAATGAGTGTGAGTGCGAGCAGGCTGGGCTGCTTTATTTGATCTAAGGTACCTATTTTTAACTTTTATTTATATAAGCTGGTTTATCAATACTTAAAAAAAATGTTGTTTTTTGTATTAATTGTTGGGAGTTAATGGATAACTTAAAAGAAATGAATAATTCATGACAGAAAAGTAGTTAAAGAATCGAATAAAATTGTAATTGTTTTCTTTTTATAAATGCGAGTTGCGTATGTTATTCAAATAACCTTGCAATCATGCCTGCATTGCACCGTTCGTGTGACGTAACTCTGGGCTGAAAGAAGATTTAAAGGTAAGTGGGAGATATATATTATTATTATAAAAATATATTAAAGGAAGTAACTTCACAAAATGTTATATTATATTTTATAGAGAATAGTAAATAATTGCGAAATAATAAACACTGGCAAAATAAATGAGAAAAAAGATAAAGTAATATAAATCTAATAATACTGAAGGGCAGTTAGAAAATAATAAACAAAACATAATGTAGAAACTAATGAAAACATTCAATAATTGTAAAACAGATCCAAAACAAGTCAACAAGTAAACAAATCATTTATAATACCAACACAAAACATGTATGAGAGTAAATTAATAAGTAATTAGTATAAAATAAGTAAATAAGGCCAATTACTACTTAGGCCTATGAAAAGCCTAACTGTACAAAACCAATAACTACAAATTGTAAAAAACTAACAAGGAAATTAGCAAATCCAAGGCAAGTAACTAGTCAAGGATAATTAGTGAATCATATTAAAAGATAAATGTTAAATTAAGGACATAAAATAAGAAAGAAATGTAATTAAATAATATCAACATAAATGTTCAAATAATAATACATAAGAAAACCCAGCTTTGTGGGATGTCAAAATGATCTTTGAAAGAAAATACGAACAGTAGTGATAATATTTAATACATAGAGAGGAAGACGGAAGAATAATAGTAATCGGAAGATATACAGTAATTTTGAATAAAAATTCAAATATGATAACAATGGAACTAAGTCAAGTTCAGCCAATCAGGATCTATCAGTTACCATGACAACTGAAACGTTATTTATGAATTTTCCGTTAGGATTTATTATTCCATTCTTGACGCTCAACAGGAATAGACGCCAGGCCGAAAATGACCAAAATTTTAATATAAAACGTTTAAAAAGTAATCCAAATTCGAAAATATGAAGACGTAAGAAGCTGATGAAGGACTAGAACATTTAACTGATGCCAAGGACCAATTTAACAAATTCCAAATTAATAAATTTCAACAACTAATACGAAAAAGAAGCCAGACGTACTTAAGTTCCAAGATAATTGAAGATTGAAGACTATTGAAGACCCCAACCCATTTCAAATGATTGACAGTACACATCAAGTCGACTGAGTTGATAAGTATTGCTAAATTATCCGAATTTCTGAATTAAATTCTCTTTAAATTTTTCTCACAACAATCTGAACTCTCACTAAAAACTGATATTATTTCTTTCAAAGATTAATCAAAAAAATAAAACACTAAACTTATGTTAACTAGAAAAATAACCTGTATGAAAATTACGAACTTTTGAAACACACTTTACCACACTTCAGGAACACATTATAATTACACATTATATTATCTAAGTACAATTTATGTAAGGTAGTGTACTTTATTGTAATCATTATTAATATTTTTTTCGTAATTACAAGAATCCAGAAATCCAGAATCTAAATGAATTTAACTGTATACAAACGATTTCAGTCGCCATGTCTGACTGAATAATTCGTTCAAAGTCACTTCGCCAAACTTGAGATTTTTGTCTTATAATAATTGCCGGTGCAAATTTGTTGAATAACAAAATATAATATTGTATAACACTGAATAATTACCAATCACAAGTAAATAAACTAGTACAGAGTTGTAACCACTGTTCTTTATTCCATAGGAAAGTGCATTATATTATTTGTGTAGTTTAGCAAAAAACAAGGGTGACGGTAAGCGCTCACGTCGGGAACTCGGCGAACTAACAGCTCGATTAAGAAGGTCGAACGAAGGCGGGATTAAATTTTAATCCACCATACCGTCATAGTTAAGAACGTTTATTCGTCATATTTTTTATTTAATTGTTTTTAATTAAACAATTAGGTGCCACCCGGGATTTATGAACACAGATTGAAGAACAGGTAAGGTTTCCACTCGCGTGTACTGGTAATTCGAAGTATCACTACGGACATCGTCAGCGCAGCATAAAGTAACGACACCAGTGTGAGGCGAACACACAAAACGTTCACATTTACAGAGACGTAAGAATCTGGTTGTTACAATGTGAAAATATAAATAGTAAATTATGAAAGTTTATGTTAGTAAATCAACATAATTAGACAGATAATTAATATTGTTCAGCTGAATGCAGCAATTATATATAATAAGGTTTCTTTTTAATCTTTTAATCATGTTCAAAGTAGAAAGTAAGAATAATTCAACGAATATTAGAAAAATGTTAATAGTCGGATTTGCCATTGTTAGCAGACGACAGTTATAAACAATGTTCTAGTAAGTTTAAATTACTGAAATGTTAATGAAATCTGTAACTAAACTGGCATCAAGCCATATCAAATTAAAGATAAATAAATAAGCTGTAAAATGATAGTAATAGAATCTGAAATGGAATTGTAATAGCCGAGATACTAACGTTAGCATCATAAATTTGGTGAAAAACGATTGAATACAAATAACACTAACAATATTGAAAGTTGACGCCAAAATACGAATATGTAATGCCTATTAATAGAATTACGTCATCATGACATAATTTCAGACCAATCACGAATGAGTTTAGTAAGAACTACGGCGCTCTATACGGACGGATGGAAAAACTATAAGCAAGAATCGTGGTAAACATGAGGCATTGTGTCAAATTTCACTCAACCAGCAACAACAAATCCAGAACAAATAATCATCATAATTTTATAAACCAACAATAGAGAAGAAGTGTAATTCAATCTGTGCATCGAAAACAGTAGTGAACTTTAACCAGTAGTGCGTGTATAGGAACGAGGTTATCTATCAACATAACCAAAAAGCAGTAGCTTATTCAAGAAGTAAATTAATTCGTTCCAGTGTGAATAATAGTGAAGTGAAAAAACAATCATATAATCCGATCGTTAAAGTGTTCATAAATTAATCATTATGATTAATCAACAGGTAGTACAGTGCTCATAATTACTTGTTTACATTTTAGCAAATAACAGTATAACATAACACACGATTGTACTGACGCAAAAACAATAAGACTATAAGTAACTAACACTGTATCTATGTTATTTAGAGGAATTAACATATTCCGACTTAAGATTATATAAGTTAACTTTTTTGTAACTGAACTCAATTTTAGTCAGAAGAAACGAACTTTTCGTTCATTAACTTTCAATTAGTAAAGGTGTCTAACCTAACCATATGATATCATAATAGTATTTTGAAATAAAGTGGCGTTCTATTCTGTAGCTTAAACGAAGCCACCCTTGAGATAAATAAATAGAATAAATAATTTATCAATCATAATTAGAGTTTTCATTGTTAACTAAACTGAGCTAGGCAAAGTATAGAAACGGGACGATTTGTGATCCGTTAATTGTTATCTAGTGAATGTATTTAATTGAAATTATTCAATAATGAATAATAAATACCAGTATTGTACAGCAACAACCTTTGTCAATAATTATTTCAACTAATAATTGGTAATCAGTATTACTAATCACTGAGGTGCATTTGATAGTGAACATACAAGCAGAAGTTTAATGCATGATCTCAATCTAACTATTTGATCATTAATTGAGTAATTAAATAACAGCATTAACTATCAAGTCATTCAGAAGAATTCTTTTTATGGGACATTTCTATCGAAAACCCATATGGTGCCCAAATAAAAACTAAAAGTGTTCATAAAAGCTTTTACAACATTAATAGACTGCTCAATCAAAAGCTTGACAGTTTATTAACCACCTGTGAACAACTGAACGTCCAGTACTTCATCACAGGTACGTGAAAGTTTAATTTATGTGTAATAACCTTGTCAAGACAATACACAGACGACACTTTTAAACAGGAGAGTGAACTAACATCAAGAGATCTACGACATTGTGTATATTCATCAACGGATCTATAATTAAATATTTACTCATAAAAATCTAAACATATGTACTAAACAACTTCAAGAGTAAGTGAACTGATTTATTTATATTGGATTCAATAATAGATTGAATTGGATTGAATAAATCACTAAACCGAAACACTAATAAATAACGATTACTACAATCGAGTCACATTATAAAACCATAGGATCTACTAGTTACCTTACAGAATTGGCGACCAACATTAGAGGCTAGAATTAGGTGAAACCTAATTAAAAAATAAATAAAAAATAATATTTTAAACAACCTAACTTCTAGTTGGAGCTACAATACGAACAAACGGAAGATGCAACGTTCGAGAGCCACATCGAAGAAACTAACTCCCGCGGAACCTACCATAACCGCACGACCAGAGGAACAACCCGAGAGCCCACACAAACAGGGGAAGTCAACTTACAGTAAATAATGGAGGCGATAATGGAAACCAACAAGAATATCAAATCATTAAAGGAAGATAGTCAGAAAAATATCGAGTCATTAAACGAGAAATTAAATAAAAAATTAGACGATAATAATAAAAATATCTAGTCATTGAAGGAAGATGTAAATAAAAAATTAGACGACAACCGCCAAAAAATGGAGGAGAAAATAGACGACAGCAAGAGTCATCAGCAAGAGAATAGAGAACAACAACGCGAAGATAAACACGAAAATAGACAGAGAAAGAACAGTAGTTAGAAGAGAGATTGCGGAAGTACACGAGAGGTGTGAACAATACAACCAAGAGTTGCAGCAAACTAGAGAAGAGGTCGATGGACGGATAAACAGCCTCGAAGAAATTAATGAAGTCAGAATAGAATCTCTGAAGAAGATGAATCAGGACAAAATAAAACGGGTACGAACGGACGTAGGTGAGAGATGCGAGGAAATAGACGCGTCAGTAAACAATGTACGAAGCCTGACCATCAATAATAAAGAGAAGATTGAAGAGTTACGACAACGGGAGATCCTGCAGATACGAGAGGAACTCGAAACAATTCGTAACCGACCATCACTGGGTCAATACATGCAGAACGCGGACAATCGCGACAACATAAACTTCAAAAACTACAAAAAGAATCCAATCGAATTCCTAGAAAGAGTAGATGAGAACTTGGCCAGAATTCGAGAGAATAGATGGACCGTGATACGTAGTTTAATCGACGAGTAGTTTAAAGAAATACACGACAACTGGTGGACGGCAACCCGACATGAGGTTCAAAGTTATGAGGAGTTTAAGACGCTTTTCAGGGCTAAGTATTGGTCAGAGTCCACTCAAAATTTGTACAAGACGACATGTCACGGCAAGTACGACACCAGTCGAGGGACGACACCAACCGCTTACTTCCTTGGTAAAGTATGTTTGGCAAGGAACCTCGAACCTAAAATACCAGAGGAATGCCTGTTGACGAAATTATCGTATCACTACGAGGAGGGAATAGCACGAACACGTCAGTGGGGTCAGATTAAAACCATCCAATCCATGGCGGCGCTACTCGAGGACAATGAACATGAGGGTTATTACAGAAGAAGTCGTAAGCGGAACGATTATTACCTAGAGAGGAATAACAACCCCACTTACCGGAATAACTACAACAACAGGTTGTTGTTGAAGAAATAAATATTCTAAACAAAGGGTTAAAATACAACATCCCATATAACAATAGAAACCATATAATTCAAGAAATAGTTAATGCCGAGGCAGCTATTAAAATGGTGCCGGACCATTGATTGCAGAACGAAACACGCATAATAGTAAACAGTAAACTGAACAAGAGATTAAAAACCCCAAATAATATCGGTAATGTTGGTCGTAAACACATTACAGACTTTAAACTTTTAAAACAGATACAAAATAAACTGACAGATAATAATGCTCTCATTACTAGAGCTGATAAGGGAAACACCATAGTTGTAATGTACATGAACCAATATATATCGAAGGTTAATGAATTTATAAACAATAACAATATCCAAACATTGTCAGCTGATCCAACCAACGGTTTTGTTAAGAACTTGAATAACATGATTAACAGATGCACGAGTCTATTTGACGAAACCACACGACGCTTATTAAAGCCTATAAACGTACGGGCACCTCAGTTCACAGGTTTACCCAAGATTCATAAAATTGACGTACCAGTTAGACCACTTACAAATTTTACAACAGCACCAGGGTATAAAATCGCCAAAAAACTAGCAAAAATAATAAAAGACAACATAAGATTATAAAATAATCATAGTATCAAAAATAATATTGATTTTGTTAATAAATTAAAAGACATTAAATTGCAGCCTAACTACAAAATCGCGTCATTTGATATCGTTAATCTGTACACAAACATACCTATTCAGGAAACAATAGCCATTTTAAGGGAACACCTCAACGAAGCAAAATTACTAAGTTCACAAAAAATTAACGAATTAATTGATTTATTAGAAGTTATATTAAAGCAGAACTATTTCACGTTCAATAGTAATTATTTTATTCAAGAGGAGGGCCTCGCCATGGGCTCACCACTTTCTGGCTTATTATCAGATATCTACCTGAATCATTACGAAAATACACATTTACTGTCCAATAAAAATAAACTTCACAGCAAAATAGTCTTTTACACACGATATGTCGATGATACTTTTATAATTTTTGACGGTTCACTACGACAGGTAGATACATTGAGACATTATATGAATAGCATACATAAACGCATACAATTCACCCTCGAAACTGAAACTGACAATAAGCTGCATTTTCTTGACTTAACAGTGATAAAAGCAAAAAATAGATTCCAATACCAAATCTATAGAAAACCAACCACAACAGATATCACTATACACGCAGACTCCCACCACCCTACATCTCAAAAAATGGCTGCATATAACAGTTTTATTCATAGGCTAATTACAATACCACTTGAGACAATTGATTTTCAAAAAGAGTTAAATACAATAAAATACATAGCCAGAGCTAACGGATATCAAAGTTCAATGATAGATAGACTACTTAAGAAACAGCAAAACAGACAAATGAGGCCCCCGAAGAACAAGGATGGAGCAATACACATATCAACTGAGTATGGTAATGTCCTTCCGAAAATTCTAACAAATGTCTTTAAGAAAATGAATATAGTGACGGCCTTTCAAACAAGCAATAACATATATAAAATACTTGGTCCAAAAACGGCCAGACCTTTAGAAGAAAAAACAGATGTATACAAGATAATATGTGATGACTGTAACTGTTTTTATATAGGCCAGACGGGGAGACCTTTCATAAAGAGATTCAAAGAACATCTCCCCAAAAAAGACTTTGGAAAAACTAAATCCAATTTTGGACGACATTTGATTGACAATCATAATTATACAGATTTTAGTACAAACTTTAAACCAATACACATATGCAATAAAGGTAGGAATATGAATGCGAATGAAGAATTTGAAATATATAAGGCCTTTAAAACCAGTCCAGATTATTTATTAAATGATCAGTTGAATTTTCGCTCTAACTCGTTGTATGACGCTGTGATGCAAATCTCTTAGAACAACTAAGGTCCACGTCACATCATGCGCGAGCAGCGATAGCGGTGAACTGATGGCGTTAGTTCAGTGTTGTCAAGGTGCGCACCGAAAACGTATTGCGCGCGTTAGATACTGAATACGAACTATATTAGTGTTTTATGTGTTTGTGATATATTTTAATGTTTCGACGACCTCGCAAGAGTAATTACACCTGATGATGGAACATACATTCCGAAACGCGTAGTGTTGTTTTAAAAAGGGAAGTCACAAGAGGGATAATAAGGTAAAATATTAATATATTAATTTATTCAAAGTGTGACTTGGATACGAATATCATGGATTTTAAACCACTAAATTATCGCCACAATTATCTTCAAAGGACAAATGGACGTGGGGACCAAATCAAGACACAGTATTTCAATTGATTAAGAACAAGTTTCTGGAGACTGTAATGCTACATCACCCAGATTTCAATAAGCCATTCTACTTGAATTGTGATGCAAGCGACATCAGTTTAGGGTCTGCACTGTACCAAGAGGACGAAGAAGGGAACCACCTGATTATAAGCTTCGCCAGTAGAACACTGAACAAGTGCGAGCGAAATTACAATGTGACAGAAAAAGAACTGTTAAGCATAGTATTTGCCTGCGGAAAATTCCGGACCTATATTTTGGGATATTCAATAACTGTACGGACTGACCACAAGTCCATATCATTCCTGAAGAACTGTAAATTAAGCCACGGTAGATTGACAAGATGGACCCTAGTCTTACAGGAATATAACATCAGTTGGGAGTACATTCCAGGCAAGAAGAATATAGCAGCAGACGTATTGTCACGTATCAATATAGCCAATCAAACCTATGAAGGAGAGAAGGAAACGATTGCATAGGTCTATCACATCATTAAGGGTCGATCGGACTTATAAGAAATAGTCAAAGGAATCGAACAACACCAGAAGCAAGACACCAAGTTACTACAAATTCAACAGAGACTGGGTGCATAGGACAATAGGGTAATACCTTACTATTGTATACACCACAATCTTTTATTTATCAAGACGAGATACCACAATAATACTTGGAAATTGGTAATACCCCAAACGATAGAGAAGGAAATCATCATCGATTATCACATACGTTATGGACACATGGGAGCATTGAAAGTGATAAGGGCACTGGAAGAACACCTGTACATCAAGGACATAAACAGAAGGGTGCGTAATTATATTAGAAATTGCCACATATGTCAATTAGTAAAATGCAACAACGAGAAGAAAGAAGGGATAATGATACCTATAACTTCATCAAACAATTAGAAAGGTTTTCGTAGACATCTGCGGTCCATTCCCTCGCAGTGGAGGGCGACATCAGTATAAATACCTCATAATAATTATTCCTCAGGCTTTCACGGCCGGTGTCATATGAATTATTCATGATATCCGGGCTGTTTGGCCGTGGTCCATGGTTTATAACAAAACCAAACATTTGTTTGGCTGATGGTGTCATGCTTACCTGTACGTGGGACTTTGCTGAATTTATAAGTACAGGTAGCATGGCAGGACAGCTTTAGCCTATACCACAGTACTGTGGGCCTGTACGTAAACACCCGGCATGCAGATTTTTATACCACTGATGATGGCAGCCAGTGGAGCTGCCGAAACGTTTGGTTTTGTTATAAACCATGGACCACGGCCAAACAGCCCGGATATCATGAATAATTCACCTCATAATAATATTCGACCATTACACGAAATTCACAAAATTATACCCGATAAATTGTGCCACCACCAAGAAGATACTCACAATAATAATACAAAACTATATACCTGAAGTGGGAAGTCCGAAGACTATCATAACAGATCATGGAACCCAACTCAAGGGGAGGAAGTGGAAGAACATACTGCTAGATCATGGTGTGAGAACTTATAAAACTTCGGTATACCATCCTAGCAGTAACCCGGCAGAAAGAGTGCTAAGAGAAGTGGGGAGAATCCTCAGGACATACTGTTCCAACCAACAACGGAAATGGAATGAGTACATATCGGCAGCAGAAGATTTCATAAATCTAGCTCACCACCAATCCATCAAAACCACCCCATGTAATGCCATGTTTGAGAAACCACCACCACGAGAAATCACTGACATTATTAAATTTCCCCAAAGCCCGGAATACCAGTTCAACAAGGTCCAATTTCATAATAAGATTGTAGAGAAGATAGAAGAAAGAAGAAGAAGGTACCAGAACAAAATACCACAGAAAATAATATAGTACCAAGTAGGGGATAGAATATTACTAAAAAATCGAGAATTACCCAGTACAATGGAGGGTATCACGAAAAAACTACTACTACTGTATACAGGTCCATATACCATCACCAAGAACAACCAGAACAACACATGAAATTTCAGACCCAGTGAGTAAGAAAGTCAAAGGTACGTTCAACCAAGCATCGTTGAAGAAATTCTATGAGTAATGAGAGCTATTAATTATGTAATATTGCATAATATCCAACAATAACTGAGCATAGAGAGTGCTACATACAACTTTAATGTAAATGACCAAGATAAATAGAAGGTGATTTTAAATAAATAAAGAATACATCGGTAACACACTGATGAAGATGATAAAGGAAATAATGACAATGACTGAGACGAAATGTAATTGACTGACAATTAACCCAATAGATATGGTGAAAATGTGAAAACCAAAGCCAATTAAAGGAAACTAACCAACATAAAATGTTACAAACTATTATATAAACAATGTTAAAAATGAATAATGATGAAAATGAAGAAGAATAGAAGACTATAACATAAGGTGAAGATGAATTTAAGAATTAACTGCATAACTATATGGTGATGAAAATAAGTGTGTAATTAAAAATAATGAATAATCACCAAACCAACGTGCAAAGTAGTATTGATGAATAACAGCAAAGCTTATGATAATATAACAAATACGTCAAGTTATAACCAATAATGACCTGTGAAGAGAAATATGTTAAATGAACTGATAAAGCGTCAGAAGTGATAAAGTAATGGAATTTATGTATATGGAACCTCTAATCCCTTGAGTATTCTAATGAATATGATGTCTTATAATGAAATATAAATAATATATTATGTCTTATGTGTTGTGATAGTGCAACTGTTGTTATGTACAACTTTTTATTGTCCCAGACAGAGATGAAGATTCCTCTGATCTGTGAGTGTATAGTTAAGGAACGGCGGAGAATGGATGCCAATAAGAGCCCCTCTGACTCTGAACCTGCTATAAATGTTAGGGAATTATGATACTTCAAGGATTAAATCAACAACTTCGAGGTAAATGAAAGAGCAAAGGAGAATTGTTATAAGAATCAGGATACGTATAATGTGAAGGAAAAATGTATTACTACAGGAGAACAGGGAAATTATCAAAATAAGAATAAATGTATAATATAACCAAGTGACCAAGAGAATAAAAGTTGACCAATACTTGTAAGCTGAAGATAGGACTAACGATGAACATAGTCTAGACCAACACACCAAAAAACCATTAAATTAGATAAAGAAGAAAGCAGTAGTCTTATAAATAAACCAAGTTAAGGTGATAATTTCATCAAACCACAGAACTTGTTTTTCTCAAATTATCAATTTTGAGAGGGGAGCATATGTAACATCACAAAATGTTCCATAACCATAATGAACACCAGAAGGGTGAATAATACCAAAAGATCTATAAATGAGTAAACATAAAGAATGTAACAAAATAAATAATAGACCAACAAAGAAGAAAAGAAAAGAAGGAATCCTAGTAAACAGTGATGAATCCACTACATGTACTAAATGACAGTACAACTTAAGTAAACTGAATGACTATGACGAATTGACAAGACAAGTTTCCCACATAAACTGTCAAGTGAGCCCAATAAAAACATTTGATAAATAAAATCAGCTAGTATAAATAAAATAACCACTGACTTGAATAATATTGTACTATATATTATGAATAAATAACAGCATATTAGCTGAGATAAATAGAACAATAATATAGCAAAGACAAATACAATGTACTATGCTAGAGGTAGCCACAAAACTGTAAAAGATAAAATGAAAACCAAATATGTGTTAGTATCAATTAAGAATAACTATTATAATATGACCCGTTGCGTTCGTATCTATCTTTCTCTGTTGAGAGTGCCAATTTATAATATAACGGGTGTCTCCTCGTTAAGCCTCTCTGTTGTGAATGCCAATTTATAATGTATCTTATTTCAATATGTGGTATAATAGTGTTTAAGTATATCCCAGTTCTCCCTTTTTTAATATAATTGTGTTATTGTGAGTGAAAATTATGTATAGAGTGTGTAATTCGAATTTTTCGTTCAAGCCTATTCCGCGTTGAAGAGAAGAGAAGGAATTTTTATGGTATTCTCATTCTCTTTAATACCCAAGCAGTCCGCGAATAGCGCTGTGGCTCCCAGACAACTGAAATTTGTAGGTTAGCCCACCGCGTACAATAATTCTCAGTTACACTCTCTACTTATATCTTGTTCACACTACACTAAATATTATATAAATGAGAGGATATCTGAATTCTGAAAGGATTCTTTATTAATATTTTAATATTTCTTGTCCAACAAAGTTGTTTCTTTTACGGAGATACAAAAGGCTATATGTTAGAAGTAATCGATTATCGATCGGATTCAAGGTTTTATATTATTTTTAGTTATGATTTTATATTTCTTTAAATACAGGGCGTGAAGGTTCTTTCAACTGTTAGTAAGATCAGAAAATGCATAAATAGGAATACAAGGTATTACAATATAGAATTAAGTTTTTATTAAATAATATTTAAAATAATTGTAGTTTACCGTCCGCTCGGCATCGTGACTCGAGAAGGCAGTGTACAGATAACCTCTTCGTCGTGTTTGGTCAATAATAGAATGCAGATGAATTCGTTCTCGTCAGTCTTCACTCCAAGTTGAAATAAAAGTTGAATTCTTGGTCCTGGGATGATGCAGGAATACCGCTCCTTTTGTTCACCAATGTCCGAGTTTTGTGGTTACGTGCTTCGACGAAATTCGAGTCCAACTATGTTTTTTCTATTTCATTGTGGAAACTGAAGTTCAGATATAATTTTGTGTATTATTTTCGTTTTATGTTACAGGATTATATCGCTTTATTCAGGTAGTTATTTCTCTGTTTTGGTTGGTTAACTAAGTTAACATTTGTTCATTATATTGTGTTTTACTATCAGAGTTCTTCCTTTATATTTTTTGTTAATTTTCCTGTATAGGTGTTAGATTGTTCAGTTATATAATACGGTTGAATGACAGTGGACCATACTATGGTGATTTATTATTCAGTTTACTTCCCACTTGTATTATTTGTATTTAAATTAATTAAACCTTTTCTGAGTGTCTTCTAACTAAACCGTCTTCGTTCATGTAAATTTATTCAATAATCAAATCAACAAATTCTATCTCTCTCGTCGTCCCTGACATCTTTTCTATTCTTATTGGATATTATATTTTTACCTATTGCTTGTTACTAACTTTTATATATTTTGCTGTCGTTTCCTCTTAGTCTACTTACTTTAACAAATATTATTTTTCTGTTACAAAACATTATCTATCGGTATCATTGCACTATGGCATTATAAGAATTTATTTCATTTGAATTTATTTATATGTTATTAGCAATTATTATTAACTTCTCCTAACTCATTAGATTTTATTTAGTATTTGTTACAAATTTCTTTACCTAACCTTTCTGATCTGACTTACTAAATAATGTTACTGGTTGTTAGGCGTATCATTATACCTTGATCTACTTCTGAATTTAACTTGTTACTATCTGCAATATTACAGAATCCTTTATCTATTTATGACATGGTTATACTAAATTCTTTTGTATCTCATTAACAATTATAGCCTTTTTGGCCAAGTTTACAATTATAATCATCCTACTATCTAAGTCAATGTATACAAATAATTAACTCTATAAAGTCTAACAAAAGCTTTATCATGACATATGGATAACACATAAAGTGAAATTAATTAGTAATCAATTACTGAGTTTAACAACAGCTCTATAATGGTAAATTGATAACACATAATACTTATTTACCTGGTATTCTATTAACAGAATAACTTCACTTGCTAACACAAAAAATAACATCACTATCATGATAATAATATAACATGATACAATTAATAACAGGTATATTTGAGTAACCTAAGTCGTGCAACATTTACTCATTCTCATCTCCTTTAAAACATCAATTATTATGAAACAGTCTAAATTATTTTTTACATTATTTGTCAATGTCTGTTGTTTACACCTTTCACTGAACTTTGAGGTTTATAATTATTAACATTATTAATTTCTTTTCTTTCTACCTTGTATTCTTATTTAATTTAATCAATCATGGGTTGGGTTTCTGACCTTTTACAAGTGTGGATAATTAATAATTTTATTCTATTTTAAATCTTATAAGTTGATTTATGTAACGTAGGGGACTGTATTTTCGTTACGTTACACTATAAATGTAAGCAATATATGTGTTTTGGTAACTTCATAAGTGAGTAATATGTGTACAAAAGATAATAATAGTCAGGGGACAAACATTGGAATATAATGATAACAGATCCTGAATGACCAATTTAAATCAATGAAATGAGAGTTAAATAGAAGCCCTACTAACCATAATATAGTAGAGTCATGACTATAATGAATAGAATGTAAAGTACCACCACATGGGTGATATTATACAAATGAGAAATGAGAAGGACATGTGAAAATATAAATAGTAAATTATGAAAGTTTATGTTAGTAAATCAACATAATTAGACAGATAATTAATATTGTTCAGCTGAATGCAGCAATTATATATAATAAGGTATTCTTTTTAATCATTTAATCATGTTCAAAGTAGAAAGTAAGAATAATTCAACGAATATTAGAAAAATGTTAGTAGTCGGATTTGCCATTGTTAGCAGACGACAGTTGTAAACAATGTTCTAGTAAGTTTAAATTAATGAAATGTTAATGAAACCTGTAACTAAACTGGCATCAAGCCATATCAAATTAAAGATAAATAAATAAGCTGTAAAATGATAGTAATAGAATCCGAAATGGAATTGTAATAGCCGAGATATTAACGTTAGCATCATAAATTTGGTGAATTACAATTGAATACAAAGAACACTAACAATATTGAAAGTTGACGCCAAAATACGAATATGTAATGCCTATTAATAGAATTACGTCATCATGACATAATTTCGGACCAATCACGAACGAGTTTAGTAAGAACTACGGTGCTCTATACGGATGGATGTAAAAACTATATAAGCAAGAATCGTGGTAAACACGAGGCATTTTGTCAAATTTCACTCAACCAGCAACAACAAATCCAGAACAAATAATCATCATAATTTTATAAACCAACAGTAGAGAAGAAGTGTAATTCAATCTGTGCATCGAAAACAGTAGTGAACTTTAACCAGTAGTGCGTGTATAGGAACGAGGTTATCTATCAACATAACCAAAAAGCAGTAGCTTATTCAAGAAGTAAATTAATTCGTTCCAGTGCGAATAATAGTGAAGTGAAAAAACGATCATATAATCCGATCGTTAAAGTGTTCATAAATTAATCATTACGATTAATCAACAGGTAGTACAGTGCTCATAATTACTTGTTTACATTTTAGCAAATAACAGTATAACTTAACACACGATTGTACTGACGCAAAAACAGTAAGACTATAAGTAACTAACACTGTATCAAAGTTATTTAGAGGAATTAACATATTCTGACTTAAGATTAACTTTTTTATAACTGAACTCAATTTTAGTCAGAAGAAACGAACTTTTCGTTCATTAACTTTCAATTAGTAAAGGTGTCTAACCTAACCATATGATATCATAATAGTATTTTGAAATAAAGTGGCGTTCTATTCTGTAGCTTAAACGAAGCCACCCTTGAGATAAATAAATAGAATAAATAATTTATCAATCATAATTAGAGTTTTCATTGTTAACTAAACTGAGCTAGGCAAAGTAAAGAAACGGGACGATTTGTGATCCGTTGATTGTTTAAATAATTTATCAGTCATAATTAGATTTTTCATTGTTAACTAAACTGAGCTAGGCAAAGTAAAGAAACGGGACAATTTGTGATCTGTTAATTGTTATCTAGTGAATGTATTTAATTGAAATTATTCAATAACGAATAATAAATACCAGTATTGTACAGCAACAACCTTTGTCAATAATTTTTCAACTAATAATTGGTAATCAGTATTACTAATCACTGAGGTGTATTTGATAGTGAACATACAAGCAGAAGTTTAATGCATGATCTCAATCTAACTATCTTATCTTATACTATTAAGTGAGCAATCTTTGTATGTATGTCCTTATTTTCTCGGAAACGGATCTAACGATTTTCTCGAAATTTGGTACTTAAGCATATTTGGACGTATTTGGGCTAGGTCTCATTTTCCGCAAAAATTGCCTAAAGCCTAAACCGTAGGGTCTTTTAAGTATACATTTTAATTCATGTAGGTTTAAATATTCACACAACAATTGCTATTGTTATAACTCTGTCACCCAGCAACAAATATTTTTTATTTGAAATTAAAATGTTAATTTTAATTCTGTTCATAAAGAATAGATCTTATCGATGTTTATAAATAATATAAAATTGCTGTGGCAATGAATGTAAATAAACAAACTAAGAGTTGAGACATACAATCCCAGTATCGATGTTTATAAATAAATATCAATAGCTGTTGTTATGAATGTAAATAAACAAACTAAGAGTTGAGACATACAATCTAATCTATGGATGTCCTTGAAACGGCTCTAACGATACCGTAGGGTCTTTATAGGTCTTTAACCTGCGGCCTAAATGGCGCAGTATTGATGTTTATAAATAATATAACAGATGTTGCTATGACTGTATATAAACAAACTAAGAGTTGAGACATACAATTGTGGGTTTGTGCGCAGCGATTTTTGTACAATCTATCTGATATACATAATCTAAACTATTAAGTGTTCTGTATACGCTGTTGTGTTTTTTGCATTCTCTGAGGTAAGTGGTAGTCATATTCTGTCTAACGGGAATCTTATTGATGAAGTATTTGGTGATTGTTTGGCAAACAACAGATACGAAGATATGAAAGACAGAGCTATATTAGCGCCTTTGAATAAAGACGTAAATAAAATTAATGACGAAATTATTAAAAAGCTTCCTGGAGAATATTATAAAGTATATAAAAGCTACGATTCTGTTAAAGATCAACCAGAAGGAGCTCTTCAATTCACTTCTGAATTTCTAAATTCTGTTGAGATGGCTGACTTACCACCACACAAATTAAAGCTTAAAAAAATACAATAATAATGCTTTTACGAAACTTGGACGCCTCTGAAGGGCTGTGCAATGGAACAAGATTGGTTGTGACGGAATTATGTAATAACATTATTAAAGCCAAGATTATCACAGGTGAATATTCAGGCCGAGAAGTTCATATTCCAAGGATTACAATAGATTCCAGCAAGTCAGCTTGGGTGCACTATGCAAAGGCATCAATTTCCTGTCAGAGCAGCTTTTGCTATTACTATTCACAAGGCTCAAGGTCAAACATTTGAAGTGGTGGGAATTCACTTATCAATTCCTGTGTTTATGCACGGCATGTATGTAGCATTTTCCAGAGTCAAAAGGCGAAGTGGCTTAAAAGTTCTTTTACCACCAGAAAATCCTCGCCATACAAGAATCGTTGTATGGAAAGAAGTATTAAATAATTGTGATTCCAATAACAGAAACCGTCGATAAACGCAAACGGCGTAGTATCGATATGTTTATATATGAAAATAAATATCAAAACATAAATAATTAATAAAAATAAATAAATAATTAATAATAAAAAATGTTTTTTTTTAAATCTGTATATTTATAAATAAATGTGAAAACCGAGCAAAGCTCGGTCACCCTGATATTTTGATCATTAATTGAGTAATTAAATAACAGCATTAACTATCAAGTCGTTCAGAAGAATTCTTTTCATGGGACATTTCTATCGAAAACCCATATGGCGCCCAAATAAAAACTAAAAGTGTTCATAAAAGCTTTTACAACATTAATAGAGTGCTCAGTCAAAAGCTTGACAGTTTATTAACCACCTGTGAACAACTGAACGTCCAGTACTTCATCACAGGTACGTGAAAGTTTAATTTATGTGTAATAACCTTGTCAAGACAATACACAGACGACACTTTTAAACAGGAGAGTGAACTAACATCAAGAGATCTACGACATTGTGTACATTCATCAACGGATCTACAATTAAATATTTACTCATAAAAATCTAAACATATGTACTAAACAACTTCAAGAGTAAGTGAACCGATTTATTTATATTGGATTCAATAATAGATTGAATTACAAGTAGATTGAATAAATCACTAACCCGAAACACTAATAAATAACGATTACTACAATCGAGTCACGTTATAAAACCATAGGATCTACTAGTTACCTTACAATATATTTATACAGTTTATAATGTTTGTACATATAATTGTACATTATAATTACATATTTCATATATCATGAAATCTGTGATGTCCAAAAATTATATTCAAAAACATATAATACTTTCCTTGATACTGTCAAGCTGCAGCAGATTGTTAGCTCTGTTATTGGTCCTTTCTAGTACCTTGATAATATGGTTCTGGAACCACTGTTCTTTAAACTTTAGTGGTTCACTATCTTTTTTTCAAAGATACTTTTTTGCAACACCCCTTCTCTTTGGAAAAAACTGTTCATCAGTTTATTACAGACAATACTGTTCTGTGGTAATAATTTTATTCATATCATTGGGAGTTCATTCCTAAATTTAATTTGACAGGACAGGGGGTTTCAGTTTTTTTTACATTGTGTTTTTGTTTGCACATCTGAACAGTCTGTTTGCCATTATATGAATGCGATAATCACTCATACTGCATTTTGAAATAAATTTGTTTGATTTCTGTAAAAACCGCCCATAAGTATAATCAGTGGATAGGAATGGTATAACAGTTATTATGTACATTTCTAAAAGAGCTCAAAGAAAAAAAAAACAAAGAAATGTTGTGTTGTAGGCAAGGCATTTGAGGAATTATAAGGAAATCAGTCTATGACTTAGTTGCCACAAAATTAGCTAAATGACTTGTATTAGTGTCTGGTAGGTTACCATGTTTGAAATTTAGAAAGTTTCCTTAATTTTCCATAAAAATATGCAAAGCAGATGGTTTCCAGTGTAGTCGGAGCTGCTTTCCAAGCTCATCCTGTACTCGGAACCCTGTAAGCCAAATATTGAGCAATATAAATCTGTGTTACTTACGTAACTAACAGTGCCAGTTTGATACTTATATACATAATTTTCTGTAACAATGGAGGTACTTGGTACTTCGTGAGGTACTATATATTTTTTTTTTATGCAATGCCCAGTGTTTGTAGCATTGACTTTTAGATTGCTTTGAGATAGCATAATTTTTTCATTTCTGTGTCACAGTTGATTATTTCTAAAAATTCTGTAGAAAGTGTTAAATGTGGTTCAGTTGCCTGAAAGTGCTGGTGTCAATTCTCTGTTGTAAATGAGTTAATTAACTCTGGATTAATTACCAATTGGTACAAATTCGTAACAAATGACGAGCATTGTGGCAAGTGAGGGGTCTTTGATAAGTCAGTGCAAAAATAAAGAAGACACAATTTTTCAGGAAAAGTATTTTGTATTTCTCACTTGGAGAACATAATCTCCTTTCAAGACTATACACTTAGTCCAATGATGTTCTAGCATTTCAATCCAATCCTTATAGTATTGTTACACAATTAGGAACATTCTCGAACCATGTGTCATTCTACCCATTTCTCGGCTAGTGCAGCAGATGCGTGTTTATGCCAAGTACCCTCTAGAGTTTTTGAGTGCTTGTTAAGTACGCATATTATGGAACCTTGCAGGCTATAAATAGGGAACACCTGCCGCTTAGTTTCAGTTTACGTCCGGCGATTTACTCAGTGTGTCTCAAGTGGTTATTAGTTAAAAGTGATTACCGTATTTTCTCGCATAATTAACGCCCCCGCATAATTTATGCATCCCATTTCTGGGGGGTTCAAAGTGGGAAAAAAGAAATATTTGCGTATTTGACGCACCCACTTTCTCGATGATTTCATTGCACAACCTCGCATTTCAAACCCTCGTGCAACTTCCTGTTATTACTCACTGCGGTATTTCAGTCCGGTGAGTGAATCAGCGAAGACGTGATTAGTGACGATCTATTCCAGTCGGGTAGAAACTCATTTTACGAGTGTTTCGGGTACACGGATGTTTTGTGATCTCAAAGTCGTTCATTAATCCACAATGAGCAAGTATTCGAGTAATACTGCGTCATATAAACTTGCGGTGATTGCTTACGCCGAAACACACGGGAATAGGGCAGCAGGCCGCAAATATTCTGTGTCCGAGTGTAACGTGCGGTACTGGCGAAAACAGAAAATTGCCCTTCAAGAGACCAACAAGTCTCATAAAGCATTTTGCGGTCCAAAAAGTGGCATGTTTCCGCAAGTAGAGGAGTATCTTCTGAAATATGTGATTTCGTTACGCAATGATGGATATGCCGTTTCTTATGAAATGCTGTATTTTAAAGGACGAGAAATAGCTGCAGCACATGGGATCAGTGTCTCGAATTTTAAGGTTAGCCGAGGCTGGGTGATTAAATTTATGAAGAGAAATTGACTCTCTCTTCAAAGAAGAACATCCTTATGTCAAAGAATGCCGAATGGTTTCGACCAAAAAGTCATTGATTTTCATCGCTTCGTGATTAGGAAACGGAAAGCGAAGAAATATTTGCTTTCCCAGATAGGAAACGCAGATCAGACGACCATCAGTTTCGATATGCCACAAAGTCGAACAATCGACACGAAAGGAACATCGAGTGTTATTGTGCGCACTACTGGAAATGAAAAACAACGGTGTACGGTAATGCTTGCTGTAACAGCTGATGGCAGAAAGCTTGCACCGTACGTTGTCCTGAAGCGAAAAACAATGCCGAAAGTAAAATTTCCACGTGGGATCCACGTTCGTGTCCAAGAAAAAGGGTGGATGGACATGTCACTCGTAGAAGACTGGATACGAACAGTTTGGGGAAATAGAGGGGGGTCTCTCCTTCGGTGCCCGGCTCTTTACGTGTTGGACAGTTTTCGTGGCCATCTGACAAAAAACACTAAAAAATTATTGGAAACCATGAAAACCGATTTGGCTGTGATTCCTGGTGGACTGACATCAGTACTTCAACCCTTGGACGTTTCGATAAATAAACCATTCAAGGACAATGTGCGAAAACTCTTATCAGTGCTGGATGGCGGGAAATGTGCATGAACTTACTCCAACAGGCAAAATTCGAAAACCATCTGTGGAACTCCTTTGTGAGTGGATATTGCGCGCTTGGGACATGATTTCTTCGAAGGTGATTGAAAAGAGCTTCAAAAAGACGGGAATCTCGAATGCGTTAGACAGGACTGAAGATGACTTCTTATGGAGAGATATGAGCAGTGATAGCAGCACCAATTCTTCCTGCAGTTCCAGTGGCGATGGCCAACTCGGTAGCCTATAAAAGGTAAGATTATTTTTCTTCCTTTTTAGTAGGTATGTCATTATTACTTACGTCGTTAGTACTTTTGTTAATTCATATTTATTTTGCTTCAGGTCGTACTATCAGCTCGTGCGGGAAGAATATTTTCCGGTGTCTGTACTTGAAACTGTATGTCCAACTTGCCTAATGTACTCTATTTGATTGTTCAGAAGAAAACTCAACCGTAATTTTACGCCAAATGACGATAACTTCAATGAGTTGAACTGATTTTGTGTATAATATATTTAATGTATCTTTTAAATGTCAATAAATTTCAAATGAAATTTGGGTATATCTGAAATCCTTGAATAATTTACGCACCCGAAATATTCACCGGTATTTTTCGTCAAAAAAGTGCGTTAATTATGCGAGAAAATACGATATTGTGCAGGACTCTATTAGTTGACATTATTATTGCTTGTGAACAAATTTAATTTGAATTATTGTACGATTATAATCTTGTTGAGTAACTTATTGATTATGAACTGTTATTTGTGATTAATTAAATTTGGTAATTAGTGACTTCATTGGTGTCTGTATTTTGTTTTCTACTGTACCATAACACAATATTAGACCATCGTAACAGTATGATTTATCATAGTCTCCAAAATACTGTTTTGGCAATAACTTCATCAATTTGGGTAAATCTCTTTCTAGCAATCCACTTCTTCAAATATGTTCAAACATGCTAAGTGTAGCGAGTACCGGGGGGGGGGGGGGGGAGAATTTCATATCTTAATTCAAACAATTTAGCTGTCACAATCGCAGAAGAGTGAGCTGGTGCATTGTCTTGGTGAAAAAAAACCTTCTTTTTCATAAAATGTGGTTGCTTTTTCTTTATTTCCTCGTTTAGACGACTCAGCAGAGATGCATAATATTGCCTAATTATCGTTTTACTCTTCTCCAGAAAGTCAATTAAGATTTTGCATATGTAAATGTTCATGTAAAATATGATGCACCCATTCATTTGAAATACCTATTGTAGTAGCAATTACACTCACTTTCAATCTTCTGTCCTCCATCATCATATCATAGATTTTTTTTCAATATTTTCTGCAGTTGTAACCTCAACCGGCCGTCTTGAACGTTCAGCGTTGTTTGTGCTCATGTGACCACTATGAAAATAACCAAACCATTTTTAAACTGTTCCAGTCAATGGAGCTGACTCACTATAATATTTATCCAGCTTGGATTTAGTTTCCTGTGCGGTTTCGCCTTTCAAAATGTAATGTTTCACACCACACGAAATTCTCTTTCATCCATTTTTTGCAAATCACAATACTTCATTTCAAACGATTGGCAACAATAGAATTATGAATGTGTGTTACTGAAACATGATGTATCCTCCTAGTGGAGATGCAGGAATGTAAAAATGACATCATTTGTACACTACGAGTGCCATCACCAGAATTTGCATGGACTTATCAGTCACCCCTCATGTAACAAGATACTAAGTTTTTATATATTTACATGTACTTTACATGAGACAGAAACATTATGTATAACAAAAACAAGTCATTGTCGGGTATATCTCTAGGGAGGAGTGCTTGGATACATTTTACATGAACATTAGGTTCTGCCTGTGGTGTAGGTGCTACATTGGTCAATCTTTGTGATGTGGAATGCTATACTGAGTTGGTTTACTCATTGAATAAGTGAATAATTCATTTAATTTTTTTTGCCTGAATTATCCTCCCCTGCAAAAGAAATGTGTACAAAAAAATAGCAACTTTGGTTAGTGTGGCTATTTATATGGGTTTCTGATGTGATTTTCAAAAATTAGTAGTTTAAATGAATGCACAAAAAATGATATAGGTTAGTTTTGTTTGCTAATTGAATTTTTTGTTTGGCTGACATATGAATAATTACGGTTTGGCTGATAAGTAATGCACAGTCGCATGTAACTCGGAAATGAAAAGGGGGAGTTAACTGAAACAAATATGGAGTAAAAGTACATTTTATTTGCTGCAAAAAGTTACATTTATTTTTCCATGTAACCATTTACAGCTACACATTTTTCCAACAGTGAACCAGTTGTCACATCCTATCAATGAAGAGTGGCGGTAGTCTTTCCTTGATCCACAACGTCACTGCGTCTTTCACTTCATCATCATCTTCTTCTTCACTCCATGGCTTTGGCTCCCTTTCCGACTTCACAGAGTGTCTGACCATTTTTTCCAGTGTTTTCCACAATCTCTCGTCCCCACTGGCCTATATTCAAACGCTTGTTTAGGAATACGCATCTCTACCATGCGATCATCTGTCGATCATCTACCATTTTATCATCTGTGGTGAAATGAATACCCTTAATATCCCTGTTTAAATGCGGAAAAAAGTGAAAATCGTAGTGTGCCATATTTGGTGAGTATGGTGGGTGTGGATTAGGTTCAGATTTCAAGCTCATGAGAGCCTTGAGTATTGTACGCGATGTGTGCATGGCACCCACCTTGTTGTGTGATGCGACAGTCATTTTGAATCTATTCATTCATCTCCATTTGGTGCTTCTCACCAGTCACAGAAACTGGTTGACCACTGCGAGGTTCATCCTCAATATTCACTTTACCAGCTTTCAATGCACGGAATTTTATCGCCCACCTACTCATAGTACTTTGATCAACAGTTTCATCACCGTAAATGGCTTTTAGATGATGGTGAGTGTCACTAGCGTTCACTTTTTCAGATGTTAAAATCACTGCATGTTGTTTTAGATGCATTGACATAGCTGGCATACTCGACTCCATAACCGTGGTGACTGACAGAAAATGAGGAGTTGGTCAACGAGATTTGGGATGTTTGTAATAAAAGAGTCGCTACAAGATGGCAGCACGCATTGTTTGTTTTCCTGTTATATGCGACTGTGCATTACTTATCATCTGCCCCTTGTAGGTAGTCTAAATATTCTGATTTTTTTGGTCGATTTACAGAAAAACCATAGTTTGCAAAGAAAAAGTTCATATGTCTAAGTTTAGTTAGCTTAATATGTCTAAATTTCACAATAGACATTAGTGGCAAAAAGTGCCAATTTGTGTTATTAACCAGATTTTAAACAAGACAGTTAATTATAAAAGTAACTGGTAATAAATAATTTATGTTTTAAAGTTTATGAAAAATATGTTCAGGACCTGTTTTCTGCTGTGACATTAATCCAAAAGTTGCTAATATTGTAATAACTGGAGGCCAGGATGACAGAGCATTAGTGTGGGACATGAAGACAGGGGAAACAGTTTTTGAGTGTACAGGACACAAAGTGAGTACTTCGCAACAAAGAAGTAAGTTAGCTGTGTTAGTTCATACTTTGTGGTTTGTTGTTGGTGCACTGACCAATGACAGAGAAGCCTATGATAGCCTTTATTTCTGTATGTCTGTCTTGTTATAGATAATTACTTAAAAATACAAAACTGACCCAAAATCTCTCCAGCATTGTTTGTCTCAGCGAGAGACTGTAATTGAGGATTTTATGTTAGTAGAGGTACAGAAAGGCATACTGTTACGCCTAGTTTGTGCATGAGTTTTTGTGTTCAGGTGAATGTATATCATTAGAATACTATTTCTTTGCTCTTGCAATTACTGTTGGCTGTATAGAGTCAGATCTCATTTTTAGATTTTCTTAATGCAACTGTTTGAAGTCCAATGAACTTTGGAAATATTTTGGTATAGTCATCTCACTTTAATGGAGAAAGTATGAAATCTACATATGTTTAATCTAAAACTAAGAATAGTTCACAAACATTTTCCCTACAGTCATTTATGATAAAAGTTATATTCTACTGTTTAAAAACACAAGAAACATGTAATACTTACATGGAGTCAAGACGATAATTAAGTCTGCTAGAGGGACGGACTTCTTCTATCACTACTTTTTTACATAAAGCGATGTTTTGGGTATGCAACAAATCTGTAGCTGTCTACAGGCAAATACTCTATGTCAGAGAGTCTGATAACTTTCATATTTTATCACAATTACTAAAAGACATATAACTGTATTCTCAACATTATTATTAATTCACATAACACTTACCTTTTCTGGGTCCAGGATTCTTTTACACGAACTCACAATCTGTAAGAGAGCTTAATGGGTTCGTTACGTAATAAACACGCTTTTTTGGCTATGTTAATCAGCTCTGTTTATTATTCAATTTCAACATTTAGTTTACTTTTCTTTTAAATTTACTTAGTATTCATTTTCTTCTCAAACTACTACTGTTTATCTCGATTACTTTTTCTTCAAAAAATACAAAACATTTCGGCTACGTTTACATGGCAAACATTCTACTAGCTAGCTTCAAACTTTGACGTAAATAACTAATTAAATTAACTACTTAAATTATAAAAAGACAACCCAGTAATTCCTCATACGTACGCATTCATTCATTTATTACCCCATAATTTACTATAAAGAGCTCTTTTACTTAAATTTTCAGGATTGATTGAATGTTATACAGTTACTCGGCTATGGATATTCCTTCCGACCACGTGCCGCACTGATTTCCTTTTTGTTCACGGGTTTGTTCGAATTAAGTCATCACTGAAGATTTACTGTTGTCGCATCATTTTATATCACTTACTTGTAACTTTAAAACAGATTTTGAAATTTTAATGAATTTTCGGCTCGCGAGCCTTTATGTCGAACCACACGGTTCTATGACTGTTAGACGACTCACGCCAAAACCGACGCTTCAAGATGGCGAAAAATGTTCTCTTGCTGACCAGCTCGCCCTGTGATTGGCCCAAAGGGCACCACGTCACACGCTAATTAGTTAAATTCGTCTTCCTTCCGTTATAAACTTCGGGTTCAAGATTACATACCTTCTCATGTCCTTTTGTCCTCTGAGCACATGTCGCCAAAACAACAGCACACACGCGCGCTCTTACGCATTCCTCGACGCTTAATTGTTCTCGTACCTAGCTCGGCCTGGCACCGAGCTAACCACAGGGTGTTAAACAAATCAAACTTTTGTGATAATAAATGGTGCCCAACCAAGTTGGCCCCAGATTATTACGATTACTATAAAAATGAAAAATAAACCCCCAGCTTTATTTGCCCCGTTACAAGTCAAAACATACTAAAGTATTTATTTACACAACAAACAAAAAATAAATGAATAAAACTTACTATGGAACTATGGATTCTATAAGACACAGAAAACTCACCTTTACAAATAACTCACATAGAAATGGTTTCAATGTAGATTTAAGGAAGCTGCTTTCATAACGACTAATAGTAACTGTATGAGTCAAATAAGCAGGAAAATTTTGAATATCTGGCTTTGTTCCATTAGAAAAATAGTTTAGGTGTTGGGTAGGTTGGGCTTTGCGGCAGGCAAGCGTGTGTTACTATCTTTTGGGCGTTAGTTGGTGGTGTGGGGGAGGAGTGTCATCTGGTTGACTATATAAAGGGGTGTGGCTTAGTGCCACCTGTTGCAGTTTGCGGTTGACCTTGAGGCGTGTGGGTTCATGTGATTTTTGTGCATGTATTCAGTGTGTGTGTTTTAGATTTCATAGTTGGTAAGTTTTATTTATTTGTTTGTTATATAAATACTTCAGTATGAAGCACCCCTTTATATAAAAAAAGCAGTGATGGAAGAAGTCTATCCCTCTAATGTGATTGGCTTAATGTCAATCACATGTCGCTGACATCTTTTAAAGAAATTGAAGATAATATTATTAAGTGTGTGTTCAGTTTTAAATAAACATTCAATTAATCTGAATTCTCAGTGTAATAATAAGTAAAGTACTATATGAGGGGGTGTTTGATAAGTTCCGTGCAAAAATAAAGAAGACACACTTTTTCGGGGAAAATCTTTTTTATTTCTCAATATAATGTCCTTTTAAGACTATACACTTAGTCCAACAATGATCAAGCATTTTGATCCCATCCTTGTCGAAGTCTTCAAAATACACAGATGTTTTGGCAATAACTTCATCATTTCGTGTAAATCTCTTTCCAGCAAGCCACTTCTTCAAATTTGGAAACAGATAATAGTCTGAAGGTGCTAATTCTGGCGAGTAGGAGTGAGGCGGAAGAATTTCATACCGTAATTCAAACAATTTTGCTGTCACAATCACAGAAGAATGAGCTGGTGCATTTTCTTGTGAAAAATAACCTTTTTCGTCAAATTTAGTAGTTTTTTTCTTTACTTCCTCCAGGAGAGATGCATAATATTGCCTAATTATCGTTTTACCCTTCTCCAGAAAGGCAATTAAGATTACGCCATGAGCATCCCAAAAGACAGTGGGCATCACCTTACCTGCTGATAGAACAGTTTTTGCTTTTTTTGGAGCACGTTCTCCTACTGAAACCCAATGTTGTAACTGTTCCTTGGTTTCAGGTTGGTATTGATGTATTCAAGTTTCATCACCTGTTATGAAACGCGGCAGAAAATTCTTCTCAATTCTGTTGAAACAGCTCCAAACCGTGTTTAGCAATGTTTATTCGTTCATGCCTTTGATCGATTGTGAGCAAACACAGCACCTATCTTGCGGACGGTTTTCACATATGTAAAAACCATATCTTGCATGGTTCATATAAAATATGATGCAACCATTCATTTGAGATGCCTATTGTATTAGCAATTTCACTCACTTTCAATCTTCTGTCCTCCATCGCCAATATCATTTATTTTTTCAATTATTTCTGCAGTTGTAACCTCAACCGGGCGTCCTGTACGTTCAGCGTCATTTGTGCTCATGTGACCGCTACTAAAATAACCATACCATTTGTAAACTATTCAAGTCGATGCAGCTACTCTCCATAATATTTATCCAGCTTGGATTTAGTTTCCTGAGTGGTTTTGCCTTTCAAAATGTAATGTTTCATCACCACACGAAATTCTCTTTCATCCATTGTTTGCAAATCACAATACTTGGTAAATTAAAATGATTTGCAACAATTATGAATTGTACATGATTGAAACATGGTGTACGCTCCTAGTGGAGATGCGGGAAACTAAAAATGGGGTTATTTATGTACTACAGCGCCACCTCCTGACTTTGCCGGGACTTATCAAACATCCCTCATACATTTATTGCCATTATTTAAACAAAATTGGCCTTTAGGTAATAGGTGTGTAACATAATACAATAGACTCTCGACTATCCAGCTCACGACTATCCGGCCTCCATACTATCTGGCCTATTTTTGAGTCAGTGGTGTATCGGATGTCAACAAGTGCGGAATATGTTTGCCACTGTTCCTGATTACCTTTGTAAATTGTTTTTTGGTATGCTTCGTTGTTTTTTTTTAATTGAAGATTACGAAATGGGTGATAAATGAAAAAAAGGTTGTAGTGACTATGGAGGAGAAACTACGCGCTATGAAACGACTGGACTCTGGGGTAACAGCAAAAACTATTGCTTCGGAGTTAGGAGTTGGGAAAAGTACAGTTGGTAACTGAAGAAAAATCGAGCAGAAATTGAAAAGTGGTGTGCTGCCCAAGCTAGTGGAAGTGGAATGAAAGTAAGAAAAACCATGCTGAAAGGTAAGCATGAAGAAGTTGCGGAAGCTTTATTTTTGTGGCATGAAAACTTAAGAGGCAAAGGCTTGCCTGTTACTGGGCCGATATTCCAGGAGAAAGCATTGCAATTTAAGTGACAAATAGAAGGAGAAGATTCAGAATTTGCTGCGAGTTATGGATTGTTAGATCGGTGGAAAAAAACGATTCAGTATTCGCCAGATAACCATAAGTACGGAGGCTTTATCTGCTGATAAAGAGGCTGTACCTTTGTTCAAAGACTATCTTTTTAAGATTATTGAAAAGGAGGGAATTTCTGGGGAGCAGTTGTACATCTGCGATGAGACCAGTTTAAATTATAAGATGCTCCCTAGAAAAGCACTTGGATCAAAAAAAGAAACCGCTGCACCAGGATACAAGAAAAGCAAGGAATGAGTCACCATCTTGGCTTACAGTAATGCAGCCGACAACCACAAGCTTAGGTTGACTTTAATAGAAAAATCATAGAAACCTAGAGCTTTTAAAAAACTCTACTGCACTCCACATTTTCACCACTATTTTTCCGAAAAATGTTTTAATCTCAAAAAGTTTCTGTTTTAAATTGGTTCACTGCATCAAATGTTACATTCTGCACTGTTTTATTTTAGTTATTTCACATTTTATACCGGTTTTATGAAATTTTCGGCTCGCGAGCCTTTATACTGAACCGCGTGGTTTGATCGCTGTAGTCAGACAACAGAAGCCAACTATGTTTTTCAAGATGGCCAGGCATGCTTCATCCACAGCAACTTGGTATGTGATTGGTTCCCAGAGGGACCACGTGATACGACAAATATTTAATACTGGGTGTAGTACATTCACTGTAACTGCTCGACTATCCGTGTCGTGATAATTCAACTGCAAAGACGGGCACTTCCGCGCTTGCTGCTCACATTCCAGAGTACCTGCTAGCAGTGCTTGTTGACATATTTTCTGGACCAACATGCGGATGGGCGTCACCTACAGGAATGTCTATTGTTACAAATTGAGGCCTTGTGTGGGTAACTACACTGCGTCGTATTCACAATTAAATTTAAACCTATCATCCCATCCTGCCCCATTACAATACCCCCCCAATGAGAGGTTTTCTGCCGAAACAGAAAAACTCTCATTGCTAAACCCTAAGACGATCAGTGAGGATATGGTGCCAACAACCCCCCTTTAATTCCTTAACACATCATGGGTAATCCACCCCCCTAGCTCGGCGACCATGGCTGCACCTGTACGACATTACTGGACTTCTCTGTTCGAGATCCCAACACCGTAAAGTCGGACAGGTAATCACCACAGTACCACCTTACCTTGTAACATTCCAAATAAAATTCCAAAACTGGCCTTATACCATACCAGATCCTCAACCGATATGTGTCCCCTTACATACATGCTGGATTGCCTTTAGCAAAATACTGGTACACATATTCATTGCTAAATTAAACATCCTACCTCCTAATTAATTATGAACATAAAATTCACAGAAATATTTTATATTTACTTCCAAATAAAATTCCTTCATCTTTCTCAACCTTAAATTTCTCTTGACGTTCAAATCAAAACAAAGTATTTAAATTTTGTTCACGTAGTGAAATTAATCTAAGTCCCTTATCAAACTCCACATCCAAGTCAATTTACATCATCTCTTTCCATTACTTAATTTCATCACAAATTTTAAATCTTTCCAAAAATTCCCAAAATCTTTTAAACGAATTTACCTTATCATTCATATTAACTAGATGCTAACAATCATAATAAACAAATAAAAATAAACAACTTATTTCTACCATAAATTCAAAAATAACTACACTTGATTACAAAAGATAACCTCATGAATCAGCTGACACCTTCTCTACTTATAGTGAACATTATGATTTAAAATAAAATTCTTTACTGCAAAGAACAAAATATATATATATTTTTTTTCCAAAAAAAATTAATTTCCAAAAAAACTATCTTGCCAATTAATAAAAATAATCATTCAATCATTTCATTAAATTGATTAACAAAAGAATCTATGAATCAATTATAAGAAACATACTACCTCTTGTGAAGCTACTTTCCAACTGTAAGAAAATAATTTACAAAATAAGCTACTTACCTTCACATAAAAGTCACTAACAATCATTGTATATTTCTCGGGCGCCATCTTGCCAACTGCAAGAAAATAATTTATGAGGGTTCTTTTCAGCGAACTAGGAGAACAGAATGGTTTATTTGTAATAATTAATTTAATTCATATTGGCAATGAACCTAAGGTTTATTTATTCTTTAATACACACAACAACAAAAAATAAAACTTCTTTTCCTACACTTACATACTATTGCCAACTTAACTATGAACTCGTGAAATGAATGTCATTAAAATTATTTTTCTTACATCTTTTTCATTATTAATTTGGTCTTATTTATTAATTATATTTCTTTGATTATATTTCACCAATAATTACATTTAATGATTATATATCTTCACAAACCAGCACTTCTTTTAAATTTCTATATTCGCTCTCTCTCTCTCTCTCTCTACATTTCTATTCCCCTCCCATGTTTAATTGATTCATTAATTTAATTTTATTTTTAGGCTGCCAGTTCTTTGTTAAACATTCTCAAAATTTGCTTTCAAAAGGTTTTAGATTTAACCAATGTTGGTTACTTATCTGCCAAAGATCTTGATGAGTCCGTCTCTACCACGTATTTCGTTTCGATTCCGCACATTTTCTTATTTTATTCACTCTCCGGAACTGTAACTCTATAAAACTGTTTATTTTTATAAACCATATTGTTACATACGGGTGCCCGATTTGCGTTCCGGAACTTATATCTGTGACCGGCCGGTTCACTGACTAATTTTATACTGGGACTTAGCCACTGGCGCTATTTTATGAAGTCGCCGTTGTTCTTTCAATTCTGATTGGTTTATATTTTGTATTCGTTCGCCAGTGGACTGTTTTTGGCTTGTTGACAGAACTGGTGACACACATCGTTATATAATTTGCTGACGTAACACATCGCCTGATGTCTGGTTGTGTAACGTGTTTACAGATCTTGTTACATAACGTGTTCGTCATTGTCCTTGAACTGAGTTTGGTACAGTTGCCGGTTATTAAAACTGTTTATATGAATATTATTAAACAAGTCTGTATTCATAAGGTTAACAGCAGTGCAGCCACGTTGCGATCGTTTCAAAATAACAAATTTACCCAAGTCTATAATTTCTGTCCCTATCACTCAACAAGGGATAAAGTTATTATTATTTATTTATATAAAAAAAAATACAAATTATGTTATTTATTATCAATAAAATATAAACTTCTTTACATTGTCTCAGGTAGGCCCCAAAAATGCCCCGCTACAATACCCCCTCAATGAGATATTTTATGCCGAAGCATAAAAAATCTCATTGACACATTCATACTTGCTAAAGGGATCAGCCAGGATATGTCGCCACAACCCCCTGTACGGTTTCCAAAAAAAAAATATTAATAATCAACTCACCCTTGGTCTGGTGACTGTGACCGCATCTGCATGACAATACTGGACTTCTCTCTCGAGATCCCAACACCGTAGAGTCAGACAGATACTCAACGCCCCTGCCCTGACGCGCAGGCCAGCTCAGGTCCGCCGCCACAGCATCACCAAACACTGAAACAACAAATCAAAATATTAAATAGTGGCCTTATACAACACCATATCCCCAACTGATCTGTTCCCCCCTAGCGGTGCTGGTTTGCGCTAAGAAGCACTGGTTTTGTTTTTACTCACTTATTACTAACATGTATATATCAGAATACCTAACATAACTTAACATAAGAAAACACAGTACATTAAAATAAAATTCATTTTAAAATAAACAACTTACAATTAAAATGTTACACACTTTACATCATTAAATTAGCATATAAAATCAAAAAATTACTTTCAAACTTGATTCACTCTTATTAATGCGTTTCTCAAAATTACAAAAAATTTTTTATTTTATTTATTTTTTTTCAATTCTGGCCATCATTATTCCATTTCATTACTTTGGGTGATTCTACGTTATTCATTATTTCATTATAATTTACTTCATCCATTTGGCATTTACTCATAATCTTACCCCTTTTATTACTCTAATGCTCCCTTACAAAATCTCTAACTAGTATGACACCCCACTATCAAAATTTTACTAACCCTTCTCTACCTCTAACTACTTACTATTTTAACTCCAATCGCCACCTTCTACTCTTATTAAAAAAAATACTCTCTAACCCTTTGTACATAGGATACGTGTTTCCTTCCCAAAACTCATTCCCTTATGTTGGTCCCTGGACTCACCCTAGGTAACCCTTTCCGGCGCCAATCGGTCCCTATCCCGTCCCAACCCTTGTTGCGGACTCCCCAAATACACTACCACTACTACAACATTACCATCCCCAAAAAATCTCAATCTCATAACCTCACTACAATTACAACAAATTAACATCAACAAATAAACAATATATCGCTCCAAACTCTACATAAAATCTCTATTTCTACTGTGTCTCCACTTATACTTCTCAAATTCTATAACATTACATTAACTCAAAACAACATTGCATTATTTTCATTTCCACTATTACTTTAACTTTTACTTCGATTTGGACAAATCTATGTCCCACAAAATTCAACTTGAATTGACTCAAACATTTTCTTCAACTAATTATTATCACCCATTTCTATCTTTTACAACCCATTGAAAATTTTACCTATCACAACTATTTTTCATTTTATTTTTAAATCTATAAACACATTGAAAACATATTATTATATTCTTATAATACTTATTCCTAACATACTAATGCAATCAACACAATAAGACATAATAACACAATATAAGAAGTATTTAGTGCATCTATTTTTTAAATTCAAACAAAATTATTGAGTAGCTAATCATCATTATTAATTAAAATATATCAAATTTTTAATACGTTATCCCCTTGGATAACCTCCCAGCCACACACACTATTTCAATTATGTAAGACTGTGGCGCCTTTTCGCTTCCACAGAGACTGTATATTTTGGAGCAGGGTTTTACCTCTCCGTGTCTCTGCTTCCGCTGTTAAGTTTAAAATTGTTGAACATCAACATGTTCTCGTTAATAATTATACACCCTTAAACGGATCTACCACCTGGCTCTGCTGTTCCTTCTCGAACAGAGTGGCAGCCGCTGTTCCATAGTTTGGTGATTCCCCTTTTTATTACCCCCCATCAATTTCAAAATACACCTTTACAACGATAACAGCTATGGCCAGTTATGGCAGCGCGCAATCGTAATGTGCCCCAACCATAGCTGTTAAAGCTAAACCAATTCCACGGTCAGGGTTCGGTGAGGCCGTGACCGCCCGAAAAGTTGGGGAATCACAAGTAAAATTAAATTTACGAATTTATATTTAAATGACAATATTAATTTAGATGGGGTTTTAACCCACCTTGTATGGAAGCTTAACCATTATTAACATAAAATAATTAATACAAAATCTACAACCTTCCCCCATAGCAGTTCCACACTACACTGTTATGTCACTTCATTGAGCACCAAACTACCCCCCAAAATTATCCCCACATCTTGTATTGATAACAAGTTCTCATATTACTACACATTTCTTCAAAATGTTCCTATACCCACTAATACTAAAATCTAACAATTATATTTGGTCACCTAATGCTAGAAAATTTAGAAGAGAAAAAACATTATATCTTAAATTTAAAATTATACACATCCAAAATTATGTTGGGTTTTTTTTTTTTTTTTTTTTTTTTATAGGAGGCTGACTCTATTGTCATAATATAATTTGCTGACGCAACACATCGCCTGAAATGCCGGGTCTTGCTGCAAAACGCATCGGAACCCGATAGATATACTACGTGAATTCACGTCCCCTCTCTAAAACACACTACCCCCTCTCCTACCATTTCTTCTACCCCGCCTTCTACCGTGCTCCAATACGTCTTGCCCCAAAACTCGTCGTTTCGGGCCAAACAGAAAATATTGTCAAAGGCTCCATTTTAAATTTGCCCTTGACACTAAAAAAATTTAAATAGAATGCACTGCCTTTTACTTAAATGCAGCCTCCATTATTTACAAACACTCTAAGGCAGTGCAGGCACGTGACAGGCACACCAAAACCGCTGCACCGGGAGTGTATAAGAAAATAATTTATGTCACGTACCTGTGGGGTCCCCCTCCCCGTTCAAATGTGCAGTTAGGTTTTCTACTTTATACCAATTTTGGTGGAGCCGGACCATCGTTGTTTTCACCGCCCGAAGGAAGATCCGCCAACCATGGCCCGCCTCCGAGTTCCGAATTCCACGGCCAGGACTGGTAAGATCGTGACCGCCCGAAAATGGGGGAGGATCCCTTCTGAAAACATACAATAATATCTGAAAAACTTATTTATAAACATAACAATTAAAGTGACCTATATAATTTTAAATTCGTCGCATTTTGAGTACCTACTATTTCCTGCGTCGCTGGGTTCCTCAGCACATACGCATTCTGCATTTTTATGTCTATGACTTCATAAGGTCCTTCATATAACAAGAAAAACTTTTTTATTTCCCTATCTTGAGCACTGGACAAATCATGTCTTTTTACTAACACTAACTGACCTACCTCATATTTGGTCCATTTACCCTTGGCATCATGTTTCTGTTTTCGTCGCTCTCCTCTAGTAAGTAAATTCTCGTTCGCCAATCTAATCTTCATATTCCTGTCCAAAATTTGACCTTCAGGTGGGTATGTGAAAAGTTGTTCTAATATCCTGGGCGGCCTTGTTCCCCTGATCAACTCATGCGGCGTAAATCCCGTGGAATCATGGGTGGTACAATTCAGCCACTCCTCTACTTTTTTCACGTAGGATGGCCATTCTGTGTGTTTGGCGTGACAGTACGCCCGAAATATCCTACCAATCTCTCTCATCACCCGTTCTGCTTGGTTCGACTGAGGATGGTACACTGCCGTATGCTTGGGTATGATGCCTTCCCATCCAAGCGTCTGCCGCCACTTGCCGCTTATAAACTGTGGACCATGGTCAGATAATATAATTTTCGGCTTTCCCACATTAAGCATATAATCTTTTACTATTCTCTCACTAAGTACTTTACTAGTTGCCCTCTTAATGCTATATAATTTTACAAATTTTGAAAAAGTGTCTAAAACTACAAATACATATACCACACCCCCTCTACCTCTGGGTAACGGTCCATATAAATCAACCGCAACTAGATCAAAAGGCTTATCTACTTTTATATAATTCATCTCTCCTTCCACTCTATAATTCACCACTTTCGATTTTTGACATAAATCACACACTCTCAACACTTTCCTCACTCTCCTCTCCATATTCTTAAATATACATGACTCTTTCAAAACATTTGCACACTTTCTCGCACCAAAATGACCATACCTTATATGACAATCCCAAATAATTTTATCTATTAACACATCAGGTATAATTAACCTCCAATCCCGCTCCCCACCATCTACTTTTTTAAACAAAATGCCTTGATATATTTGAAATCGCTCATTATATTCAGATCCCGCTACATCTGTTTCTAAACTAACAATTATTTTACCCAGTTTGCTATCAGATCTTTGCAAGTTTTTAATGTCTCTTAATTCCTCACCAAAAATCCTATCTTCTCTAGTTAACCTAAAAATTTCTATTTCTTTAAGGTCCCTACCAGTCTTATTATCTATAACATCTATTCTAGAAAGTGTATCTGGTACCTTATTATCTGACCCCTTTATGTACTCCCATGAAAAGTTATATTCCTGTAAGGCTAATACCCACCTGGTTAATCGGCTGTGTGTTAGCTTACATGAATTCAGAAATGACAGTGCCTTGTGGTCCGTCCGGATGATCGTAGTATTCCCTAGTATGTACGTGCGGAATTTACCCACGGCGAACACAATGCTCAGAAGTTCCTTTTCTGTTGTCGTGTAATTCTTTTCCGCCGATAACAGCGATCTACTGGCGAAGGCGATCGTCAGGTGTTCCTTGTCGCAGCTCTCTTGGTATAACTCAGCACCTAGCGCTACATTGCTGGCGTCGGTCTGCAAATAAAAGATCTTATTAAAATCGGGATGATTCATCATTATCATGTGACTGAACTTTCTCTTAATTTCATTAAATGCAGCTCGTTCCGCGTCGCCCCACCTCCACTGTTTATTCTTCTGCAGGACAGAACTCAGTTTGGATGTTGTGTGTGCGTAGTTCTCCTGAAATTTCCTGTAAAAATTGCATAAGCCTAAAAAACTCTGTAGTTGCTTAATGTTTTTAGGTTCAGGGAATCGCATTATTGCTTCGACTTTGTCAGGGTTGGCTAATATCCCCTCTTGTGTAATAATAAATCCTAAAAAGTGTATCTCTGTCTGCAGAAACTTAGACTTGTCCCAATTCACTGTTAAAACCCCTCTTTGAAGCTTATCTAATACATATTCTATGTGTTCTAAATGTTCAGTGAATGTTCTAGAGGCTATCAAAATATCATCGACATACACAGTTAAAAAATCTAAGTCCTTAGGTTGTAAAATATTATCTAAACATTTGATAAAACTGGCAACACTGGTGTTTAATCCAAAAGGTAAGCGTTTAAACTGGTAATTCTTACCATTAAAAAGAAAAGCTGTATATTTCCTACTCTCTGTTGCTAATGGTACCTGCCAGTATCCAGCGGTCAGGTCTAAAGATGTCAGGTACTTGACTCCGCTAAACTTTTGTAAAATCTCATTTATGGGTTCCGGAGATTCTCTGTCCGGTATAATAATTTGATTTATTTTTCTAGCATCTAAACATAACCTTACCTTGCCATCCTTCTTTATCACTACCACCAAAGGGTTTGAATAAGGTGATACTGAGCGTTCAATTATGCCTCCTTGCATCATCCGGTCTAATTCCTCCTGTACGGCCCTCCTCTTCGAAAACGGCACCGGGTAGCTTCTCTGCATGTATGGTGCGTGGTCCCGAACTTTCAACTCACAGATGTAGTCCTTCGCTTTCCCTGGTGATTCATCAAACACCCCTCTGTACTGCTCCACAACTGCCCACAGCTCCTCTCGCTGAGTACTTCCTACAACTGTATTTTCATTGAAAAATTTATCGGCTCTATTTGCCCACACACTCTCATTACGCTCATGCATCTCTCTCTCCTCATTTTCTACACCATCACTCTCTAGACATATATTTATTTTAGTTTCTATCTCTCTATCACTTATCTGTTTATGTAACATTTTTATTCCAGTGACTTTAGCTTCATTTACTACTTTCTTAAACTCTATTCTGACTGGTTTATTCCCCTTCTCAAATTTTACTATTTGTTTATTAAAATCTATCACTGCCCCGTTTCTTTCCAAAAAATCATTTCCCAATATTACATCTAGACTTAACCCTTTAACTACTAGGAAAGTGTTTTCAAATTCAACTTCATTTATTAAAATATTTAATTGCACTTGTCTGGTTATTCTTTTACTTCTCACCCCAGTTACCCCCACTACTGTAACCCCTGCAACTGGTAATGACGGTATATTCTTGTTTAACTCTTTTAATTCACCCATGACATTTTCAGAAATCACTGATATCTCGCTACCGGTATCAATTAAAGTTTTATAATTCTTACCTTCAATGTTAATCGTCACCTCAGTCAATCCTGTTCTGCGTTCCACCACCTTGTTCTCCTCTTCTTCTAACAACTCTTTTGCCATATCCACCTTGATGACGTTGTTTGTGTATTCGTTAATTACTTGGACCCGGTCCTCCGTTGACAATGGCTGGGCCCGCTTCCCCATTGTCTTCCTCAGTTTTCCGTGGATGGACCTGCTACAGCTTGATGATTTCCTCCTCTACCTCTATTATGATTTCCTCCTCCTCGAGGCGCTCCTCTATAAAATTCTCCTCCTCTCGACTGTTGATTTGGTGGTGGGTTTGTCCTCTCATTTCTGGCGCACTCCCTGGTTCGATGACATCTAAAACAATTCGTTCTATTAGCATAGTTATCAATTTCACAGGCTCTACACCTCCAACTCTCGCCCCTATTATCGAAACTTCCTCCCCGCGCTCCTCTATGAAAATTCTGTGTACCCCTGTTATGATGGAAAAAATTATTATTATTATTATTATTATTATGGTGTGGTACTACTGGTGTGTTTGGACGTCGTCCCATGTCGCGTTCCCCTATATTCTGTAATACATCTAACATGTTTTCTAACTCACTTATACTTGTAATCTCTCTAGTCATTAAAGTTATTTGCACCTCTCTGGGCAGGTGTTTGCTAATATGTCGTACAAATGATCGGAATGGCAACGGCGGTTCTAAATACTTTGCTTCGTTATAAATGGTCATCGCATATATGGTTAGGTGGTTATTAATCCTACCAAAATTCCCATTACCCATTATTTTACTTCTTAGTATTTCTTGGTCTTCTTCTGACCAATATTTATTGCGAAAAGCTATCTCAAAATCTTCATAACTTTCCCATTCGGTATGGTGTACTTCCGACCATATCTCGGCACTACCTTTGAAACATTTGATAATCTTCAGCAACTTAACCTCCCAGCTACTATTATTAAACCGATTAAATTCCCTAACCCTATTTAAAAATTGCATTGGGTGTACTCTACGATTGTCACAATTGAAAGTTTCTAATTCTACCTCATTATTTGTGTCTCGTGTCATAAATACTCGTTCAATAACATTGTTTACATTTTGATTTTTCACTAAACTTAATTCATCTCGCATACTACTAATATTTTGTTCAAGTGAATACAATTTTTTATCATTACTATATTCAGACTGTACATTATTTTTTGCTATTATTTCAATAGATTCATTTACTGCTTGTATCTCCGTCTTATAATTACTTTCAATTTCATATATTTTTGAGTCTATCTTATTTTGGTGTTCATCAATATTCTGACTAAATTTTTCAACTGTCATTACTACACTACTCAATTTACAATCAGTTTCAGTATTACGTTTAATAATTTTAGATTCTATGTCATTGTTATACTCATTCATTGAATTTATTAATATTTCGTTATTTTCATTGATTTGCTTCTCAACTCTAACTATCTGACTATCTATTTCACTAAATTTCACATCTGTCTTTTGTATTGAATCATCTAACTTGGTTTCTACTTGACTGATTTTATTAGTAAATTCTACTTTGGTATTTTCACAATGTTTGTTAATTTCTTGTATCTCATGTTTCAACTCTTTATTCTGATTTTTTAATAACTCCTCAAAACTATTCTGAATATCTAATTTCTTATTTATACTACTTTTGAAATCTTGCATTTCGTTTTTTTTTGTTCATCTAATTTGTTATTGAAATCACTAGTGTTCATGTCAAATTTATTCAACAATAACTGCATCATACTCATCATTTCACTATTACATTCTCTCTTAATTAAGGCCGGCGTTGACTGACTCGTCACACCTTCCATTATTTTCGATTCGGTCAGCTGACTTTCTAAATTATTATCACTCGTTTGAACTCCCGAATCGCTACTAAACTGACTGTCAGATAAGCTGACAGTACTATTATCTGCCATTTTTCTTAAAAACTTTATATATATATTTCTTTATATACTCTTATTATACGTAACACATACTTATTGAAAACATTCTACTCACCCATATGAAACATAACCTTTTACGTCTATTTTACGTACCTACGTAAAGACGAATTCCAAACAACCATTCTGCTTTCCCAGTGGGCCTATATTTATATAATATTATTATATAAATCGTCCCCACGTTCGGAAGCCAAATGTGAAGCTACTTTCCAACTGTAAGAAAATAATTTACAAAATAAGCTACTTACCTTCACATAAAAGTCACTAACAATCATTGTATATTTCTCGGGCGCCATCTTGCCAACTGCAAGAAAATAATTTATGAGGGTTCTTTTCAGCGAACTAGGAGAACAGAATGGTTTATTTGTAATAATTAATTTAATTCATATTGGCAATGAACCTAAGGTTTATTTATTCTTTAATACACACAACAACAAAAAATAAAACTTCTTTTCCTACACTTACATACTATTGCCAACTTAACTATGAACTCGTGAAATGAATGTCATTAAAATTATTTTTCTTACATCTTTTTCATTATTAATTTGGTCTTATTTATTAATTATATTTCTTTGATTATATTTCACCAATAATTACATTTAATGATTATATATCTTCACAAACCAGCACTTCTTTTAAATTTCTATATTCGCTCTCTCTCTCTCTCTCTCTACATTTCTATTCCCCTCCCATGTTTAATTGATTCATTAATTTAATTTTATTTTTAGGCTGCCAGTTCTTTGTTAAACATTCTCAAAATTTGCTTTCAAAAGGTTTTAGATTTAACCAATGTTGGTTACTTATCTGCCAAAGATCTTGATGAGTCCGTCTCTACCACGTATTTCGTTTCGATTCCGCACATTTTCTTATTTTATTCACTCTCCGGAACTGTAACTCTATAAAACTGTTTATTTTTATAAACCATATTGTTACATACGGGTGCCCGATTTGCGTTCCGGAACTTATATCTGTGACCGGCCGGTTCACTGACTAATTTTATACTGGGACTTAGCCACTGGCGCTATTTTATGAAGTCGCCGTTGTTCTTTCAATTCTGATTGGTTTATATTTTGTATTCGTTCGCCAGTGGACTGTTTTTGGCTTGTTGACAGAACTGGTGACACACATCGTTATATAATTTGCTGACGTAACACATCGCCTGATGTCTGGTTGTGTAACGTGTTTACAGATCTTGTTACATAACGTGTTCGTCATTGTCCTTGAAGTGAGTTTGGTACAGTTGCCGGTTATTAAAACTGTTTATATGAATATTATTAAACAAGTCTGTATTCATAAGGTTAACAGCAGTGCAGCCACGTTGCGATCGTTTCAAAATAACAAATTTACCCAAGTCTATAATTTCTGTCCCTATCACTCAACAAGGGATAAAGTTATTATTATTTATTTATATAAAAAAAAATACAAATTATGTTATTTATTATCAATAAAATATAAACTTCTTTACATTGTCTCAGGTAGGCCCCAAAAATGCCCCGCTACACTCTCTTAACACCAGTCATCAGCTGATACCTTATGGTCAGGTGAATGACCTTACCCCTAGACACACTACACAAAATTATACAATGTAAAATACATAATACATGTTTTTAATTCCTACACTCTAACACCTTCACTCCTAGAATTAATCTTTCAAATCAGTAAATTCATCTATAAAATCATCATAGAGAGCAAAACATATTTAAATCAACTACTTCTGAACAAATTATCCACTTGAAAATGTCAATCATCTTCCATTGTCATAATATTTCTTAACTCAAAATAAAATCATTTAGTTATCTCATCAGCTCATCAACATAATTCATTTTAAGACTTTAATACATTACTACCCTTAGTAACCTCCTTCCACACACACTATGGCCCCCCCTGGACTGTAGCGCCCAGTTGCTTCCACAAGGACTGAAGTTAGGGAGGAATTTTGGCATCTCCTGTCCTTGCTTCGGCCTTACATTTTAAAATTCAGATATAATACCTGATTACATAGTCACAACCTTAAGACGGGTCTATCACCTTTTTGTTTGTTCCCACGCGAACAAGGTGATAGCCGCTGTTCCATAGTTCCGGGGATTTCCCCTTGAGTCACCCCCCCCCCCGTTAATTTCAAATTCACACCAATTTTGAAGGCAACCAACCATGGTCAGTTTTACAATTTCTGCCCACAGCTGATTGTCGTCCAAAACCATGATTAGTGCTCGTGAAACAGTAATCGCCCGAAAAGGCAGGGAAATCATCTTCCATTAGCATATTTTTACCTCATCATTGCTTCATACACTGTACGTATAAAATTCACATATAATATAATATTATATAAGGTTGTACAGTATATTTTGTGCCCTATTTAGGCCTCCGATGATGGTAACATGCTGTGATGTTACTCATCAACACTTACCGCTATCTACAGTGACACATGCCACCACTGCAATAGCCTAACTTATAGCTAAACTTATGTCCTTCTGCATTTACTAACACCACATTCCACAATTTATTTTCTCATCTGTTGACAACTAACAACCCCCCAAAATCACCCTTTAATCTTGCACAATATCTTAATATAACATAATAAACATTAACCTTGAACATTAACATTGCTACATTAAACTAAACAATTCACCTTTAAATAATTTGTATAGAAAATTATAAACATTACAACTTGAACATTTTATTAACTCTTTTTTATATCAACCTTTAATTAGTTATCATTTACTACACTTAGATTCCCCCAAAATTCAAATTTATTATCAACATTCATTTTACATCACATTTTATTTATTATTACATTTACACTATGAATTTCTGTTTAACATTTTCATCCCTAATTAGTTTGGGTGATTTTCCGTCATTCACAATGATTTGACTTATTGAATGGGTATTTAGATATAACCTTACCCCCTTCTTACTTCTAACCACTACTAACGGACTTGCATAGGGTGACACCAATATCTCAATAATATTTACTTCCATTAAATTCTCTAAATCACCTTAAATCATTCTCCTCTTAGAACCAAATACCTGCTACCCTCTTTGTACCTAGGATGTGTGTTCCCTTCCTGTATACTCATTCCCTTATTAGTTCCTGGCCCTTTCCCAGGTAACTCCGCCAAACCCCATTTAAAACTATTCACCTCCCGCCACAACGCCTGTCGTTGAGGACTCCTTACCACACCACCCTCTTTACAAAATTTCACCACCACCTGTTTACTCTCCAATTACATTACTCTCACTTTCTCTACATACATGCACTATCGCTACTGTGTCCCTACTATTACCCCGTTTCTGTATTATTTTTATTTCCAAAATTCTTATTTTGTCTAACACCCATTTAAAATTAACTTTGACTGCCTCAAATGCCTTATTTAAATAATTATTATCACCCACACTCTAACTTTTACAACATTTTTCATTAAGTTAACCATTGAAAACTACACTAGAAAATTCACATCTGCCTCAAATTAATTTCATTATTTAATTTAAAACCTTTTAAACTCATTTAAAATTTATTATTCAAACATTAAACATTTTACTTTATTTCAATTGCATTATAAACTTCATACTTACATTACATCACTCAATTGAATAAACACATGATTCCTGTCCTAGACACAAAATTATAAACATTCATTACAACAAATATATAATACCCATATGTACTTTCTGATACATTATATCAAACATATGACTCCACAACTAAACATTTTACATTTATTCATTTACTATTTATTTTAAAGTTCAAATCTTATAAAAATATTTAACTTCATTAGCAAAATTCAATTATACAACATTAATTAATCTCAAATCCTTTAATTGAATCAGTTACTTTGTTACGGTCTTTTTTCTTACCCCCCCCCTTATATTCAACTTTTACTTACCTTTTACTTCACTCGCCCTGACTTGCGAAAAACAGAAGATTCCCAACTTATAGGTCGCCACCAATATTTTTAAACAAAAGGACAAATACGGAAACCTTAATACATTTTCCCATTATTTACTTCTCATTACTTACCAGGTCCGCTTAGGCGAGATTTTCCATACAGGACAGGTTATGTTAAATGGGCGTAATAACTTACTCTACCACATGTTTTATATTGAAATAAATCTTATTTTATTTACCATATCATATTCAACAATTAGAAATAAAACTATTTAACTAAAATTCTTGGCATAACTACTTTTAATAAGGAACCAGTACTTTAATTAATTATTCCCCTTTTCATTTGCATACACTCTCTCATTCTTTATAATCGCTACATATATTTTTTATCCCCCTTTTACCAAGCGCTTTACTGTTTTAAAAACTTACTGACCAATGTACTTATTGAAAAATTGACTGTACTTAACTTTTCTGGCTATTCCACTTAGTCTGCCATTTTCACTTACACTTTCACTTTAACCACACTTACCCTGTCCTAATTACCTTACTTTACGAATTCACTGTGTTCACTGTTTTTTTTTTATAATCTTCTTCATTGGAGTTTCAATACGTTTCGGTAGGTCTCGGCTACTCTTTCCGCTTCGACCTACCGAAATTTCCGAGGCCACTGATATAAAGTTTTACTTATTTAACACGGTATGCTGCTTCTGTCTGATGCTGACACTAGTGAAGAACTCTGCTTACTGTGATTCACAAAGGAGACTGCTACTGGGGCTATTACGTAATATGTCTAGTCTGGTTGTCTAGACATCAGTTGTTTATGCTAACATTGTGTTGCACTGGGGCACCTCACAGGTGGATACTGACAATTAAAAATTAAAACTGAATTGAAATTGAAACTGGGGTAGCACACAATTCTGTACCGTTACAATTTAAAACACAATTTATTTTAATTACCTTATTCCAAAACAATTACAGTTCATTTAATACAACCTCTCATTATTTATTTAGTCTGATAAAATATTATTATTATTATTATTATTAAATTAATTTCTACTACATACATTCCTTGTTTACATAAAATACATTTTACAACACAAACACAATTAATCTCACTATAAATTTATTTACAATTTTTCGTCATTAATTTTCTGTTTACCACACCTCATTTCATAAGTTAGCCAGGTCATCACCATAAACTACAATAATTAAAATGTTCATTCACTGTTTCTAACCCCCATCATCATATATTAACCTGATGTATTTATAACACAAGTTATTTTTATCTACATACATTACATTATAATTATTTAGATAATAACCCATTAACTCTATGTCATTCATTATACCAGTATAATTTATAGGATTATTCCTTTTTATTATTTCATAAACCTTGTCTACATTAGTTATTTTTGTCCAGTCTCCATCAGTATTTTTGGTTAACATAAGGTAAGTTATTTTATCATCTTTCTCCACTATATCCATCACATCATAAGGTAAGTGCTTATTATCTACAACGGTATCATCAAAATAATCATCAATCTTTATTTCACCAGGTAAGCATTTCATATCGTCTATTTTCTCCAATTCTAACTTCTCTATCAACTCTTTATAATTTCTCTTTAACTTAAATAATTCTATCTCCCCATCAACACACAACTCTCTCTCTAAATATCTCTCACCATAACGCCATATCACACTTTCTCTACCATCCCATACAGAGGGTACTGAATCATCACAAAAAATCAGGGAACAATTTGAAGACCTCATGTCTTCCAATAATAAGGGACTCTTGCCCTTCAACAACAACATTTGTAAACACCAACCCCTCTACCTGTAAACTCTCTTCATACTCTCTCTCTTACTGATTAACACTCACTACCATTCCATTATTAAATTCTACTCCCACTAAAACTTCATCATCAGTCTCAATGTTAACCACCTTACTCTCTAACACCACATTTTTAATTATATCACTGTTATCACTTGTTAACTCATTATTAGAATCATCATTATTACTCACCTTGTCTACCGTCACCTGTTTTGCATTTAAACTGACACCATTACTATTAACACATATATATCTGTTATTTTCATTTATTTTGCACTTACTTATATCTGTTCTCCACTCTCCCATTTTCTCCATATTTCGTTCTAATTTGTTAAAGTTATTTTCAACTATCTCATTTGTATTTTCCAAATGCTTATTGATTTCATTAAGATCGTTTTTTAATTCACTATTTTGCTCTTTCAATTCATCGAAATTATTTTCACATTTTATTTTTTGTTCATGTATTTCGCTTTTTAACTCATCAAATTTGTTATTCTTACTTCGAAACTACTCTTTATTTCTTTAATTTCATTCTTTTGTTCTTCAAATTTGGCATTAAAATTACTATTTTGAACGTCAAATTTACTATTTATTTTATCAAATTTATTATTGTGTTCATCCATTTTATTATCATTGACATCAAAACGACAATTAATTTTTCGAATTTTTCATTAAAATCATTGCTTTGTTTACTGAAATTACTATTTACCTTACTGAAATTGGCTTTCATAAAATCAAATATGTCATCTAATGACAATTCTTTTTCTTTTATATTTGTTACTTTGATTTTGCTCCCGTCTCACTACTTATATTTTCATTTGGTTTCTTATTTTTACTATCTAACTTCGGGGTTAATTGAATTCCCGAATCATTCGTGACATTTACTTCATTTGTAACATTAAATTCGTTTATCTTATTGTCTTGACCCACATTTGGAGTCGAATGGACTTCAAGGCCGCTCATGACAGCTGATTCATTCATTTCAACTTCAATCTCATTAGTATCCATTTTTTATATTCTTATGAGCTTTTAATCTTTAGAAAAAAATTTTAATCTTACATGTACGTAGTATTCATTAATATTATAAGTATTACATAACTATAGTATGCACATCATAACCTGTACGTAATTTATACATACTCCCAAATCACGCTTATATTCACTCGTAGGTGTGGGTATATAAATTTTATAAACAGTCCAAGTTCGGTCGCGCCATTGAGATTTTACAACTAATTTAAATTATAAATTTGTCCCTAGTTCGGAAGCGCCATCGAGATTTTACTATTTATTGGATTCATTAATATTGTCCCTAGTTCGGACGTCATTGATATATTACATACTCTTTACCACATTTTAACTACTAATAATACAACACACTTACCTTGTGTAGCCCAGGGTTCTGCACACTGTGAACTATAAACGTGATTTAGGATATGCGTCATTAATGTACTCGACTCTCATTACCATTGTTAATTAATTCAATCTTTATTAGACATGTGATTTCACATACTATCTTTTATTTTGTAAATAAAATATAAATTTCATTCTGTATCCATTTGGATTTAAATCTGACAAATATTAATGTTGAGACTCATGCTCAATTTAACCAAGACAAAAAAAAAAACAAAATTTACAACTTTCCTTAACATACTTGAAATTCAAATGGTTCATTATACTATCTTATTTAAAGGCGACCCAGCATTTGCATACACTCACATTCATTCGTTTTACCCCATTTACTATAGAGAGCTCTTTTAATTTAAATTTTCATAACTGATTGGATGTGATACATTTACGTCTTTAGCGGCGTCACTGCGCATGTGATGTGCTGCACTCCGCATTTTCACCACTATTTGTCCGAAAAATGTTTTAATCTTGAAAAGTTTCTGTTTTAAATTGGTTCACTGCATCAAATGTTACATTCTGCACTGTTTTATTTTAGGTATTTCACATTTTATACCGGTTTTATGAAATTTTCGGCTCGCGAGCCTTTATACTGAACCGTGCGGTTCGATCGCTGTAGTCAGACAACAGAAGCCAACTATGTTTTTCAAGATGGCCAGGCGTGCTTCATCCACGGCAACTTAGTATGTGATTGGTTCCCAGAGGGACCACGTGATACGACAAATATTTAATACTGGGTATAGTACATTCACTGTAACTGCTCGACTAGCCGTGTACGTGATAATTCAAATGCAAAGACGGGCACTTCCGTGCTTGGTCGCATTCCAGAGTACCTGCTAGCGGTGCTTGTTGACATATTTTCTGGACCAACATGCGGATGGGTGTCACCTACAGGAATGTCTATTGTTACAAATTGAGGCCTTGTGTGGGTAACTACACTGCGTCGTATTCACAATTAAATTTAAACCTATCATCCCATCCTGCCCCGTTACAACACAGGGAGAAGAAATAGAGGAGGCATCACATAGAGGTGATAACATCTATAGAGGTGGTGACACAGGGAGGAGGAGGAGGAGGCATCTTTAGATGACAGGAAAAATCTCATCCCACATTCGGAAGGGTTCAAGACCATTGAGGCAGCGCTGCAGTACATTAGTCAGCAGGAGGAAGCGACGCCAGATGATATATATGGTTGTGTAAGTGGAGAGACATTGCGTCACGGAAGTGGACTAAAAAGGAGGAGCAGTCATCTATCAAGGACTTTTTCAAAAACTAAAAACTGTAAGTTTTGGCTCTTTTATCTTAGGCCTACCTTTTCACATTTGTGTAATCATTTATCAATGAACAGTAAAATAAGTTTTAACACATTTTTTTAACAATTTGGCCTACTTTTTACGTTAATGATTTGTTTATTTTAAAATTTGATGTATTCATACTGTACAGTGTACATCATTTTATGTTTCCTGCAATTAAGTTAGACATTATAAAATATATCTCAAAATGTGTAGGTATGCAATATTTTTATTCTTGGCCTTCCTTTTTCTGTAATAAATTTTTAAAATTTACAGTACAGTATTTAACAAACATTTATAAAGTACTGGCCAGTACTAAGAGGTCTGAAAATATGAATAAGAGCGGGTTTTGGTGTAAAAAGTGTGTTTTTAATGGTATGGGTGTGGCAGGAAGTGAGTAATTATAGAACTCCGGCCTATCCAGCTTTTTTGTTATCCGACCTCCCCTTCCACCACATTAAGCCGGATAGTCGGGAGTCTACTGTATATTGTGTAATATACTGTCACTTGTACAGTATATACAATATGTATGTACAGTTGTACCATAAATACAATTTAAAAATGTCTAAAAATAAAATTGGACAACATCCAGTATTAGTTAATAGGAAACATCCAGTATATTCCGAAATTTCCATAAGTGAACAGCTGATAGAATAAGTATCACACTTCCAGTTAGAGAGGCATGATATTAGTAATAAGTAGGGGGCGGATTTCTATGACCTAAAAATGTAGGAAATATGCATGCATTTATGACCTAAAAAAACATTAAAACATGACCAATAAAATCCAAAATATGACTTTATTAATGAGACGTATGTGTTACATTTTTATTTTATTTATTAAATATAGAGCTAATCCTGTTAATTATTATTTTTATTTATCTACTTCAAATGAGTAGATACCCTCCCCATCCCTTCACTTCTGCCCGCTGGCATTATCGCTCACGGAGGCAAACAATAGAGGAACGGTACTTGAAAATCCACATTCTAAAGACATTTCACACCGTATTAACCATTTCTCCGAATTGTCACCAGACAAAAGGCTTGCCGCATGACAAATGGCGCCAGTCGTACACTCTAGTTAATTTGGTGGCCCTAAAAAGGACCGAGTGGCGAGAACGGTGATGTTGGTAGTGACGCGCTGAGATGTTCGGCGGCTGCGCCCGCTGTTCGTGGCGTACTGCAGTCCTCCTCTTCTTCCGGCACCGGTTGTAGAGTCGGCTGCCAGCCCAGCGAAATCCATCGCTGGCGCGGAACTGGAGGGCGAAAACGCAAGAACACCGGTTCTATTCTTCGGCCGTTCCTTCCGGCTGACTCCGCGCCGATGTCGTCTGAGAGAGGAGAGGAGATGAAGTGCGTCCGATGGCGTGGCGATGAAGAGTGCATAAAATTTTCTGCCGGCCCGGGTTTTATTAACTAACCGGGATCGCTGATTCGCTCGCTCCGAATGCTGATGCTGGATTGGCTCGCTGTGTCCACCGCTGGTACCGGAGAGCAGATGTTCGCATACCGCTGCCGTCACAGAATATATAGGTATTTTAAGGACATCCTGAAAGATGTTTTTACTACTTTAACACACCACAATTTGTTACGGAACGAAAAAATGCATTTTGAAAAATACACGAAAAATGCCATTATAATCCATTTTCACTGTAAATATGCTATAAAACTTCATAAATGTCTAAATGTGCATATAAAAAGTCAAAAAATATAACTTAAATATGCATTTTAGTGCTAAATGTGCTACAAAACTTAAAAACTACCGAAATATTCAATTATATAGACAATAAAACACTATCAATCTTCATCATAATACTTGGAATCAAGTTTAAATCAAGCTGAAACCTGAAATAATGTCAAGGGAAAAAATGTGACATATAGAAATCCGCCCCCTAGTAATAAGTATGTGAAAGATATTACACACAAGCTGAATAATTATCAGATGATGTGACACATGCCTAGAATGTTAGGAAACATACAACGAAGAATATTAAAATGAAATGTTATAATGTTATGACAAAATCTGTACTAGAATGTGGAAGTAAATGATGGACATTAACTAAACATGATAAAATGAGAATCCAGTCTCTGCAAATAAAGTTTGGAAGAAGAGTGTAGGTCGGACATTTGAGGGATTGAATACAAAATGACATAAGGGCTAAACTAAACATTTACTCCGCTAATGACAGAATAGAATAGGGAACAGTAAAATTGGAGGGCATAGAAGGTTAGTAGGTTAAGTGGGTTGTTGCTTTCAGTGCAAAAGGGAAAAGAGACAAAAGTGCCCAGGAAAAGGTGGCGTAGTGGAAATCAGAATAGACTATTTTGCCACAGTGTGATACATGTCAAATTATGTAACCTACAAATACGAACACTAGATAATCCAGAATGATACCGATTGTTTACATTGACTAATAATAAATATATTTACCTTATTTCCTGTCTCGTGACCACATGTATTTAATGCAATGAATATAATTTACGCGTTTCGAGACATATGCCTTGTCATCAGAATATATATTAAAATTTAAATCACTCAATGAGGTCGTTAAAAATTTAAACATCAAAATCACAAAATGGAAAACCAAACATATAAGTATTTATGTGATGCGAGTGCGCACTCAACGAAAGCCGGCCAGACACTGGTTGATATCAGTTACAGATAAATTTTAGTGCTGTGTCATATAATGGATTCGACTTGAAATGTAAATGGTTGTTTAATATGAAATTACGGTAGTATTTGTCATTATGTGCTCTATATATTTCAAATTCTTCACGTGCATTTAAATAAGCACCTTTACCACAGTCATGTAAGGGTTTCAAATTGGTGTCAAAGCTTGTATAATTATGGTTTCCTGTATAAGATGACGAGCATAGTTAGACTTTATACAAGATTGTGTTGTCAAATCCTTTACATTATGCTTTGGAGTGTGCTCAACGAAACGTTTATAAAAACTTCTCCCTGTCTGACCAATATAAAAGCATTCACAGTCATTACATGAAAGCTTATAAACACCTGTTTTCATTTCCAAAGGTGTACTGGTTCTATTACGAAGCTTATTAAACAGATTGTTGCTGGGTTTAAATGTTACAGTTCTATTGTTACTATTTAATACTTTTGATAAAATTTTGGGCATAATACTGGTGTAGGCTGTTGAAATAAAGGTTGGTTCATTATTTTTTATCATTCGAGGTTTTGACAATCTACGCTTATAAAACACATTGACAATTATATTATAAAACACATTGCTTTGCCAATGGTTACACATCTCCCATGGTTGATAACCTCCTTAAAAAAGTATTCATTTATCCTTAAAGTATATTCATTGCGTTAAATACATGTGGTCACGAGACAGGAAATAAGGTAAATATATTTATTATTAGTCATTATAAGTGGCCTGGATGCCAACAGACATGTTATTCAAAATGTTTACATTGATTATATCCAGCTAAAAACTTCTGTTAGATGATAGTGTGGACAATATTACAGTTAACATTCAAAATATTTGTACAAAATGCTTGTTTTGGCTTAAATCGCTACTAGTAGATTATGTATAAGATTATTTATGAGAGCCTCTGTGTGTGTGTGTGTGTGTGTACGCATGCGCGCTCGGTGCAGCTAATTAATTAAAACAGTATTATCATGCTTTACCTATTTTACCAAACCTATTATGTAGATACAGGTTTGGTATAAAAATTTGTGATATAAAATTAAACCTTCAAAACGCTTGAATAATATGAAATTGTAAAATTTATTTAAAATATTTTATCATATTTTTATTGTTTTTTAATGCCAGTTTCTTTTTAATTTGATAAATGGAATTTTCTCCAGGTTAATTTATCATGTAACCGAGTTTCCATTTCTCTCTACATATATTCAGTCAAACTTTCAACATAACTCAGCACGGTTTTATGGTAGATTCACGTGCTATAAACCTCTAACCTCTTCCACTATTATAGTGTCTTGTTCTGACCTGTCACAGTTTATCCACAAACCAGTTAATCAGCCTGTAGACGTTCAGAATTCAACCTGTATATGAACTTAAAGTGACTAAAAAGCATCAGGAACAATTTATTTGTTTTTCAAGCACACGAGTGTTTTTTACTGTCTGTGTTATGCTACATGTTAATCAAATTTTTATTTCAAAAGGTTCTATTTTAGAAGCCTGACAGCTAATCCATAAAACAACACAGTGAGTGTTATCCAGAGTCTTTACGCACGTTCTTAGAATGTTGCCTCACAGCATTTGCATGTATAACACATTTTGTTTATATATATTACATATATTTAGAAGTGTGATGTAGGTCATACTATATTTCAGATAAAGTGCAATTGTCATCACTCAGTACTGGAATGAAATCTTTCAGAAATAATATTTTTGTTCCAGATATTTACTTTAAAATTATCAAGAGAAAGCAAAAGATTTCATAAAACTTCATCAGTCATGAACACAACACATTGAAAAAAAGACAATGATACTTAAAAAACCTCACTGACAACTTTGTGTTGATGTTTTCTGTATTAATCCAAACTGTTTTACACATTGGCATCACTAAACAGTACTGATTTTAAATTGTATTTTCTGACAACATGGGTTGATTTAATCCATTTTAAAAAAGTAAGAAACTTTATAAAGTTATAAATATAGTGAAACCTTCCTGATTTGGAGATTCCAAATTAGTGAAATTTTCAGCATAACTGCATGAATTAAGAGGGAATGGCAAAAGACATTATATCACAATGTCTTCACATTATGTCATCACATTGTAACTACACAATATAATATAAAGCAACTCCTCTTGTACATAATACATTATAATAAACCCCTTTTTCTTTTGTATTTTATCTTTACCACATTCTGTACAACTTTTCCATTAGTGTATAAAACTAATGATAATTATTGTTTATATATTTTATTAATAGATTACAATGAAAGTTTAAACTGTTATAAAACATTTTTCTTATGCAACTAATGCCAGATGTTTCACTAATTTGGACAATAGTTTGAATTATGGGGTGAACTGTTAGTCTGAATTATAGCCTACATGAAATGTGTCAGTGTTGAGTCAGTGATAGGTGCAGTGTTTCAGAGCTGACTAGTGAAAAGTACCTGATGCTTGTACATTCCACAGATCAACATGATTAGGATCTGGAAGTTTCTAGTTACAGGTGACCTTTCCCGCATATCAAGTTCCATGAATTGTTTTTTGTACAGTCGATATAAGAATATGTTATTAAAGAACAGTATTAGTGGCAGTATAAAAAATTATTGTGTATTAGTTGGCACAATTATCATTTATTTAAACTGATGACGTTTAGTATGATGATGATGACCAGGGGTTTTGTGAAGTGAAGGGCTAAACTTGTCACCCGCTATTGTGTGGTTGTCCCAAGCTTTTTGTAGAGCTCTTGCTGAGGGGGCCACAAAGTCACTGGGTATTTTGGATGTGACCTGCTACCAGCCATGGGTTTTCAATTAGACAAGTCTAATTTAGCACGAGAGGAATCGCAGAGGCTGGGTCCAAGAATCACCTGGCACAGATGGGTTGTGACCGAGGGTGCTTATGAGGAGAGTGCACTGATACGGGGCACAGTGGTGGTAGAGATTGTCAACGTTAGAGAAGCTCAATTTGCGCCGGTAGGGAGAAAGGTGGGGATACACAACAATATTGGTAGGTATACCCACTCCCCCCTACTCCACTCTCGTTTTTCACTGCGCATACGCTTCTCTATCGTTGACAACCTGTAGAACTTTCTAGAAAGTGTCTGTATAGTAGCATTCAGGGAATGGACACTTGGGGAGTCTCAGATAGTTTGGTTCCAAGTGCCCAACGCAATCCTCTGTCTAAGAGAGAAAGAAACTTTTGCTTATCAGTCTTAGTCAAGTAGGCTCAAACAGGCATTGTGTAGATAACTATCAGTGCCATATAAGCGGTGATGATAAGTGGTTCTAGGTGGAAGTTCATTGATTTGTTGCAAAGCAGGGATCGGAGCTGATAAAGATGACTGGCAGTTTTCTGGGCTGCTTGCTCAGAATGTGAGACGTCGCTCGAGGTGAAGCCCAAAGTACTTCACATCAGGAGACCAAGGCAGGGGGGTGTATTGCCTATGTATAGTCTGTCAGGGAGCCTTCTGCATCTGGGTGCATTAATAATGACCCTCCATTTCTCTTCTTGCTCAATGTAGGAGTCCAACTGTTCCTGGAGCCAGATAACAGCCGTTTCAGGGTGACAACAGCATACACCGCCATATCATCAGCAAACATGGCCAACTTGGACATTTGTTTACATACACAGAGAAAATCAGGGGGTTTAAGACGCTTCCCTGAGGTACACCAGCCGTAAGTACCCTACCGTTTCTTAAGAAAGAGCATGTTTACTTTCACACGGAAGGTTCTGTTCTGAAAAAAGTTAATCAAATGAAGGTAGCAATCTGGAAGAAGAATCTCTGTGAGTTTGTAAAGAAGTCTAGGATGACTTATATTATTGGTTATGTATAATGTGTATTGGATAATTTTACACTTAAAGGGAGCTATTATAATATGAGTTTGATTGTTTTAAATAAATTTATTTTGGGTTTTAGGTCACAATCCATACACTCTCTATAAAAAAATGTATGTATGTACTTTTATTAATATGGTGAATATTTTGTTTAGGATTCTGTTGTGGAAGCATCATTCAGCCATGACGGTGTATATGCTGTAACAGAAGACTTAAATGGACTGATACAAGTGTGGCAAGTTGCTACAAAGACACTTGTTTGGTGTGAAAGCATTGATGTAGAAAAAGTGCATTGTTTGGTATGTAAAAGTTGATAGCAACAAAAATTCAATCAATTAATGTAAATAAATCAGAATTTGTAGGCAGGTTAAGTCTGCTGTGAGTCAGTCATTTTTGGATGAGAATGGTTGTGATATATATAAAAAAGATTATAGTTTATTTAAAACTAATATGTCTCTGAACTAGCATACACATTGTATAATATATTTCATAATATTTCAAAGCTTTGCAAACTGCCTAATGATGAAACATCATGTCACCAGATATCATAGTTAATATCTCCAAGATATTTGGGAAGATACTTTTAAAGCATCTGAAACATGTTATGGAGGAAAGTAACCTGATTCAAAACTAGCAAATGTCATATTTAGTTTGAGAAATAAACATTCAACATTTTACCAAAGTACTCAGAATTACCAGTGCCTCAAGATGTTTGAGAAAAAGAAATCTGCTCAACTATAATCGTGGATTTAACCAAGCCTTTGATGTAGAATGAAAACTATTCTTGAAACCTGGAAGTAGAATGTCTAGAAGTAGACCTGGTCATGAACTATATTTTTCCACTGGAAGTAGAATTATAATTAGGAGATTATATTTAACTCTTTGTAACTTATTTTGTAGTTTATCCCCTCCCCCTCTTCGAAAGAGCTCAAATAGTTAGATATGTAGAGAACAAAAAAATTGACTATATTTTTAATATAGCCGTAGTCAGAAAGGACTGGGTTTATGACTTCTTGAAACAACATCCTGTTGTTCCACTGAGGAACGAACAAGTTTAAACAAAATTTCTGCATTCAGTGCTGAAGAAGTAAAGCTATTTTAACCCTTGTGTGTGTGTTTTCACATGGCCAAATTCAGTATACATATGTACGTTTTCAACTTTCGCTGTCTCAATGTATTTGGTGCCGACATACAAAATTAGTTCCAGTGTTACTTGTGCTATACTCTAGAGCAGTGGTTCCCAAAGTGGGGTCTGCGACAATGTTTCAGGGGGTCCGTGGACACTTTTAAGAAAAAATAGAATATAGCCTACCGGATCATGACCGTGAAAGTAGTTAATTATAGCAAATTATAAATTTTAAGTGTTATAACCGGCTTATGGTTTGTTTTTGTTTTGTTAACCCGGTGGTTTGTTAAATTTAGTTGGGGGGTTATTTTTAGGGGGATCTACCAAATTTTGGAACAGGGCTATTTTCACCTATATAGGGGTGGTAGTCCATTAGGGGTGTATTCATCAGGATTAGTAGGTATGTATACCGAATTTTGTTGTAACGCCGAAGCAAGGATGGGGGTGGAATAAAAGAAAAAATGTCCACCCCTTCCGCATCAGTCCTTGTGGAAGCAACTGGACGCTACGGTCCGGGGGGGGGGTCATAGTGAGTGTGGATGGGGGGTGGCCAAGTTACAGGCCATGAGGGAGATGTGGTTTACGGCTAAGATGAGGTTGGCGATGGCCAAGAAGCCTAGTGCAGAACACAGCAAATTGTAACGGATATCAGGGGTTAAGGGACTGGGGGGGGGGGTAAAAAAAAGGAGTTGAAGGAGGATAGTTGAACTAGCCATATGAGGTTAGTCATTAAATGATTATTGTGGTCATGTTGATGATCACCGGATACTGCTAATAAGGCAGTATCATGGTAGTCCCAGGTGGTATTGACATTTTGATTATCGCTGTAATAGCTGTTCTGTATTACTCTTTATGTATATTCTATTAACTTGACAAACATGATTGATTTTGTGCTCATGACATGGAGAATTGAAAGATAAAATGTTTTTGAAATGTAATAATAATGTGTGTTAAATTAAGTTGTTTTTTTTGGTAGGTATATGGTATGTGATGTAACTTGTATTTACAAGTTTGTTTAATTTTGATGTTTTACTATGTCTAATATGTAAATATAGATATTTCAATGAGTTCATGTAAGGGTAGCCGGTTTGGGAGTAATTTGAAAATTATTTTATTTAGAGACTGTAATAAATACTAAATGAATTTGAGATGAAATTAACTCAATATGAGAGGTTTTTAAATAGTTGGAAAGTGTTTGATGAAAATGAAAGTTTTAAATAACACAGTTAAATTAAATTTAAATGATTTAATTAATTAAGAGGGATTGGATGATTTCAATAATTATTGTTGAAAGTTTTATTAAAAAAAAAAGATGGTGTAGATGTCAAAAAGTTTATGCAGATGTCCCTGTATGGGCATACTCTATTTACATTGCTGTTAAGAATATATATAGATATAATCAACTGTTTTTATATATCAGAATCAAAAACAAGAACCAGAACCAATGCTTTGCCTAAGGTGAACCAATACAATTAAGGGGAAACGCATCAGTGGAGGATATGGAAGATTAAAAGAGCCATTTATTAAATATTTTGATGAAATGTTTAAAAGTCAGGTGGTACGGTGGGTGGTACCTGTTCGGGCCGGCGTGTCGGAGCAGCGACGTCTCGTGTCTGTTTGGCTTTGCGGTGTTGGGATTCTCAGGTAGAAAGTCCAGCAAAGCCGAATAGATACGTCCATAGCCATCTGACTAGGGGGTGGATAAACCCATAGTGATTATAATAAGAATTAAAGGGGGTAATGGTTCCATATCGACACTGGTCCCTTTAGGTTAGGCAATGAGAGTTTTTATGCTTTAGGGCATAAAACCTCTCATTGGGGGGGGTATTGTAACAGGACAAAATGGGGAGGTTTATTTTATTAATTTCTATATTAAAATTAACATTGCGATTTCCCATGACAGTTTGAACAAAGAACTACAACACAGCTTTTTAAACGCACGTTAGTCTAGAACGGTGTGCTTGGTACAAAAATTCGAGAATTGTCACATACAGAATGTGAGTCCACATGCACGGGCGCATCACCTGCGCCGACCAAGTAAAAATGACGCCGTAACAAAAATGGCGTGGGACGACAAATTTGCACCGCGTGTCTGCGAAGACGAAGGAAATGGTGAACCACAGCCTGTGGTATCGCCACAGAACAACTTCGGCGGTCGAAAGAACCAATGAACCGTCAAAACGTCACAGTAAGGGGCTTAGATGTCATTGTATTTCCGCTAACATCCAGTGTGGTGAAGTGTCACTTTACACCCAGTGTCTAGACCGGCCGGTCGTGTGCGTAAGTCATCGGAGTAATTCGAACCGAATTATAAATCAAATGTGTTGCAACTAAACTAAACTAAATGTGATCAAGAAACCGATCGTAATGAGTAGTGGACGGCTAAATTTATAAAACAAACAAACTGTAGTGAAAATAGTATGTGGCACGTGGTCGCATAACAACTCAACGAAAGGATGAGTACCCAGCATTATTTTATAAAGGCCTAAATATAATTATCATTAAAGAAAATAACAACTTTCAAAATTAAATTCATTTTGGCCAAAATCTAGAAATGGGGTGATTGGAATGTGAGTGTGTGTGCAATTACAAAGAATTGGTTCGTTTTATGGATGTTAAAAAATATGTCTATATTTTAGTAATTAAGTAATTGTTTTAGTAATAAAACGTAGATTGTTTGTATTAGTGGGAGTTGGGAGACACAAAAGTTATGTAGATATAACGCAAAGAGTATAACAATAGATTCAGGAAAAGAGAGAATGTCATGTTAAAGAAAATAAAGTCATATCTTATTTTAACTTGCTATATATGTGTTAGCATAATCATTTCAACAACCTAACTTCATTTTCTGTGCGGGTAAATTCGCTATACGAGTTTCCACCACTAGATGATATGGCTAAATAAAAAATACAAGGTAAGTGGGAGTTGGTGGTTGTTTAATATTATTAAAGTAAATTAAAAGTTTACAAATGGTGCAGCGTGACCAGGATTTGGGATAAATATTATATTTATCCCAAATTGGTCTATTTCAAAGCACAGAGAATGGAATCTGGTTGGCGGAAATTGAGAATAACTTGCGTAAAAATTTACGTAATATAGGTGTAATAAGGTTTTGTTGAGGTAAAGTTTCCGAGGGGTTATAAATTGTGCATATTTGATTATAAGTAATATTTAATAATTAATCAGTTAAGCAAGTAAATAATAACAAACAAACAAAATGTCAGAATGAAAAAAAAAATCAATTTAATAGACTCAGCTATGAGTGAAAGTGGTTTTGGATCAATGAACCCGTCACTGAGTGTAAGCGAAGTGGAAGGTCAGTCAGTTCAAACAACTGATTCCTGCTGAAGCTAGGAGGATGAGAACAATAATTTTTGCAATGAGTGCTGCAGGAAATTACCTTTCCCCAAAAGATAGCTATTATGCTTCAGAAAAGTAGTCCTATAGGTGTGCAGCCTATTCATTCCATGGTGGTGTGGTCCTTGTAGAACCTCGGTCTCTGCAACAATGGATTTTTTCCCTGTCTTGTGCCTGTTGTCTCTACCTTCTAGACTCTGGAGCGCGAATGAAGGTGATGAGGGTCAGCTGTGTGCCAACAACAGAGTATCACGTGATCGTGTGAGCCAATAGGTGTCAGTCATTCGTTTCTGCTGTGTGAGTGCACTTTGTGTCACACTGGCAATATTTGTTGATAATTTTTTTTTTAATTGTTTTTGCTTAAGTGTTTTAGTGTTGTGAGTTTCATTAGTTACTTTATTGCTAGATATGGCTTGAAAAAAGAAAACATGCCAAGTGTTGCACAAATAATTTTGGGAAATTGTGTTTCATGTCTATAATCAGTTCTTCAAGCGTGGGGCAGAGTCAAAAACTGGAGCTTGTTTCACTGTTGCCAAATGCCAGGCGAGAACACCTGATGCATGTGGCATAGGGGTAAGAACGGTACAGCAGATTTCTAGTGAAGCAAATGTCTGTGTTAAAGCCTACGAATCCACTATTTTCAAGTCACCAGGCAAGGCAAGCAACACAACCGCAAGAAAGAAGTACATGAACTTGATGACTTTTCTAAGAACATTTTGAGTTGGATTGTTTTCGATATGTACGCAACTGCAGACAAAATGCTTATTTCAGTTTTAAAAATGAAACAAGCTGAAAATTTTAGCAGGATCAAATGGACAATGTTGAGGATACTGAAGGATATGGGCTTCAAGTATCAAAAAAACCAATGACGGTAGGAAATTATTTATGGAGAGAAGTGACATCGTAGCTGCAAGAACTGTGTTTTTAAGAACAATACACGAAATCAGGGAAACTGGAACATCACACATTTGTACCTTTACGAAACATGGGTAAATCAGAACCATGCAAGGTCTATGTGCTGGAAAATGAGCGACGGGTCCAGAGGGCTGAAAGTTTCTGTGGGTAAAGGCAGTCGACTTATTGTGCTTCATGCTGGCTCAGTAGATGTGGATTTCATTCCTCAAAGTAAATTGGTTTTAAGGGGGTTGAAGACTAAGAGTTTAGATGATTGCCATTCAGAAGTGACTTACAGTGTTTTTAAACAGTGGTCGTAGAACATTTATTACCATATCTCCCTTCATGTTTGATTATTGTTATGGTCAGTACCAGCATACACTCTTTACACATCAACAAAGCTCCATCCAAAATTACCAGAAAGACTGATATTATTGCCTGGCTATCTTCTAACAGAATTCCTCACAATTCTTCTCAAACAAGAGTGGAATTGCTGCTTCTTGTTAATGCTAACAAGCCCATGTACCGTTCTTACAAAATAGATACAACAGCAATGCAGCATGGGCACTATTTTACTCTACAAACCGTAAACAAACGGGTAAAGGTTACTATTTCATATGTAAGCACTAAATTATTTTATTTCAAATAAGTTAAGTGACTTATTTATATGTAGGAGAACTTTCAACACTAGCTACACTACCTAAGATTATTACAATATAGTATATAATTTTATATACTTATCACAAATCATTTAATACCATTATCGAGAATATTAAGGGGGTAGGGACCTGAAAATTTTTGAAAAAATAAATTTTTTTTTATTGCCTAAAATTATTCTACGTATCTTCCTGAACACATACATATATAATATGTACATGTAAAAAAATTATTTACGTGTTTAATTGTGTATTTTATGAAGTCTCTCCACTTCGGATTTTGTCCTCTGAGCCAGTGTAATGGAGCGCTTCGATAATACTGTATTATATGCTATAACACTAATAATAACTTTATAATTTTGATTTTTAGGTTGGCTAACCTGGTCTGAAAACTAATATTTTACTGTATTGTAGTGTCAGCTGTTTTTACTATGAGTGTTGTTTGTTTACTTTTTGGTAAGTTTAGGTTACAATGAAAGTTTGTAAAGTGCTGTGATTTTAGATTAGTGTGTAGAGTTATTATAGTTTTTTTATCAGATTAATTTACATTCTTGAGTGTTCATTATGCCTAGAATAAAGAAATTTGATTCAAGACATTTCCATGGAAACCAAAAAAAAAAAATAACCTCTCAGGGTAATGTTATGAATAAACCAAATAGAGATGAAAATGGAAAGGAAAAACCTGTAAGTGCTTCTAACAGGAAGATATCTTCAACCAATTTAGATGTTAGTAAAGATGAATATGTTCATGACAGTGTAAAAGGTCATACCATAATTAATAATTTAGATTTGTTACAAGAACTCATTTTTAGTTCATGTGTGTGCAAAGTGTGTCTTGAAGGAAAGTTAGTATTATCAGAATTGCAGCCAAGAAAAGGCCTTGCTGTTAGTTACAGTTTACAATGTGATAGTTGTGATGCAAAAACTGTATTCTGTAATTCTAAACAACTATCAAATAAGGCCTATGAAGTTAACGTTAGATGTGTATACGCCTTACGATCAATCGGTAAAGGTTTAGCTGGCGGCAACATGTTGTGCTCTTTATTGGACATTCCATCGCCACCTCAGAAATTCATGAGGCTTACCAAAATGTTGGCACCAGCTATTAAAACTGTTGCTGAAGAATCAATGAAAACTGCAGCTAAGGAAGCAGTGGAACAAAATGATAGTGATAGGCCTACCGAAATTTCAGCTGCGATAGATGGAACGTGGCAGAAAAGGGGATATACTTCACTGAATGGCGTTATTACGCTAACTAGTTTTGATACTGGTAAAGTATTGGACTACGAATGCCTCACAAGATTTTGTCATGTTTGTAAGGGGGAAAATAAAGGCCCTCATGAATGTAAAATTAACTATGTAGGCTCAAGTGGGGGGATGGAATCCTCTGGCGCAATAAATATCTTTCGGCGCTCAGTTGAAACCAGAGGGGTCAAGTATACAAAATATCTCGGAGACGGCGACTCAAAAGCTTTTAGCAGTGTAATTGAGGACAAACCATATGAAGATTGTAACATTGAAAAGCTGGAATTTGTAGGTCACATTCAGAAGCGCATGGGTAGCCGTTTGAGGAGACTTTGTAAGGCCATGAAAGGAAAAATTTTCTGATGGCAAAATTATCAGAGGAAAAGGAAGACTAACCGATGCCACCATAGATAAACTTCAAAATTATTATGGTCTGGCAATTAGAAGAAACTCAAATAACTTACAAAATATGATAAGAGATGTTTGGTCAATTTATTTTCATAAACTCTCTACTAACGAGAACCCCCAACATGGGCTGTGCCCAAAAGGCGAAGAGAGCTGGTGTCAATACAATAGAGCCATAGCCACTAACACGACGTACACACACAACCATTATCTCCCAGAGCCTGTTTTACTGGCTATAAAACCCATTTTCAAAGACCTTTCAAACCCAGACCTCCTAAGGAAATGTCTCCATGGCCAAACTCAAAACCCTAATGAATCCTTCAATAGCGTCATTTGGAAAAGAGTACCAAAAACAGAATTTGTGGGGATAAATACTGTTACGACGGTCTACTCAATCGTCGTAGGTACAGTGGAAACAAAATAAGTACAAGACACCAATTAAGTCACTAATCACACCTTTAATTGTTATAGTAAAACAGTTCGTAATTAACAACACAGTGTCTACAACAAATCAAATGAAATTGTTCATACGCAATAAAATGTCCACTAATATTAAAACTCAACTGTATTACAATTATACCGTCCGAATATAAAACGCAACACTTCACTAATAACTACTTGAACGTACACCGTAATAACCCGAACCGCTCTGTAAATATATCGCACTAATACTCTCGAACCGCACAGTCAAAAGTCTTGCATTGAACTGAAAAACTAAGGCCGCTACCCGATGTATTTATAGTCACGCTCACACACCAGAAGCTTCCAAACTGCGTCTTATCTCTCGCGAACTACGTAAATTGCACGGCCTTGACACAGTCCGAGCGCCCGAGCGAGGCCTGGCACAGTCGAGAAAATTCTCGCAAAATGCGTCTAGTAGCACGTACACCGCACGCTTACGTCGAGATCTTTCTGGCGCATTCGATAAACGCGTAGATTGTTCTATGCTGTCGTAGCACTGCCCCCTCCTTAAGCCTGTTCGTCCCGAACTGGCAAAGCGTCTTCGAAGTAATACTCGACCAGGCGATCTAGGTGGCCATCCTTGCGAAGGATAATTTTCCCGTTCTTCGAATTCAGTCTCGTGTGATCCGAACATCACGTTCCCAGGAATGCGAATCTTTCGCGCAACCACTAGCTTCGCTGGAATCACTCTCGTTGCGTCATGTACTAATGACCTAAATACAACTGGCTGATCCAAGTTTGTTTGGTTCTCGTCAACAACCTCTTGCATAACCTCATCTTCAGCCACTTTACCCTCGGCCGCTTCTGTCAGCTCAGGAACAAGCAAGAGTTTTGTCTCGACACCCATAGTTGGCTCTCCAATCACTTCTTTTGTCGTTATACTTATTTGTACTTCCTCTGCTAGTTCTTCCTCCATTTCCGCTTGCAACAGGGAGGTTTCCTCTTGACCAGACTTGTTGAATTTTTCTTCGACTAATGCCACTCGCTTAATCAAATGGTTGGTAGACCCTGTCATTTTAGCCATGCAAAGCTTTATCTTCTCTTGGCCAACTTTCAGGACATTCTCTCTTAAGTCCACAACGAATCCGTAGGCATTCATAATGTCCGTGCCAAGAATCACTTCATCGACAATGTCTGCAACGAGCATTTGGTGGCTAAACTCAAGAAGACCCAGGCGTACACGTACGTCTACCTTTCCTAGCACCTTGACGGGGCTTCCAGTCACAGTCTGTATTGTACAAGAGCTAATTAGAGGATGGCGGTTACAGACTAAGTCAGGGCGCACAATGGCCACTGTTGCGCCCGCAGTGCCGCGCCGACCATGGTCAGCGCCTGTGCGCGAAACCAATGAAGCGCCTCTTTGATTTTGTAAATGAGTGAACCACTTCGCTACCATTTGGAAAAATAGACAAAAAGAAAACTTATATTACATAAAAATTATTTATTAGGTACCTAATAATTTAACTTAAATACAAATTATAAAAGATTAAAGGTTATGTCCTTAAGTATAAGTAACAACTAAATGTTGCTTGCTATTTTTCTCTCGTTTTCATCCTTGACCGTTATCGCTATGTGTCTCGGTTTTGATATTTATAACATTAGTAAAAATTAAGATTAAAAAAGACTCATGCTGATTAAAAATCTGAACAGAGTTATAAAATTTCAACTCTTCTAGCTTTTCTATTTGAAAATTCTTTAATAATGTCGTGAGTATCTATGTATTCTAATATGTTCTCTTCTATTGATATTACAGCCAAATTAGACAATCTTTCCTGACTCATTGTTGAACGTAAGTAATTTTTTATTAATTTTAATTTTGAAAAAGATCTTTCTGCGCTTACTACTGTGACTGGCATTGTTATCAAATTTCGTAATGATATTGTGATATTAGGGCATATGGCTATTAAATTATTTAAAAATATAAATTCCAGAATTTTTATCACATCATTGTCAAAATCTTTAAAAAGAGACTGACATGATATAATTTCCTCGCACAAATCATCAGCATCTATATCACACAAACTATCATTCGCAGAAAGTTTTTCCTGTAAACGATTACAGTTAATGATAAGCTGGCTTTTATCTTGAACATTGCTGAGTTAAAAAAAAAACTAAATACGTTTTCGTGGCTAAATAACAAATCAAACCTTTCTTTCACTGACATTAGAGCTTGATCTAAAATGTAAAAGTAGATATTAACCTTGAAAGAGGTTTTCGAGTCAATTTGAGCTGCCTGGTCTTCATGTTCATAATCAAACGTTTTTGGACTCTTTCGTCGCCTTAGGGGTCTGCAAGTTTCAAACTCAGTTTCTATTTCCAATTTTTCAACACTTACCACTGCATGAAGATGTAGTATTTTTTGAAGTTCTTACCACATCTTGAATTGATTGATTGCTCTCAATACATTCAGATAATTGTTTGGAAGTAGATGGTAGAGTCGTAAAATAATTACTAATTTTTGTTGAATTTCTATCTCGTTCCTCTTCTCTTTTTCTTTTTTTATAAGATTTTGGTAACCAGATAATTTATTTTTTTTATCTTCATCGCACATTTTCAATTATCAATAATAAAATACAATACAATTAAAGTAGTTTAAAGTTTAGTTATTAAATAATAAGGCCGTGACGGTATTTACACGCGCGGCGCGCCCTCACTCTTTCACTATTTATTATTGACTAATACTATGAAATGGGGAATACTACGAAATGGGGAATTCCCGCCTCAATCCTGTGAATCCCGTGCTCGGATCGCACCAGCTTGCATTATCTCCTTGTCGCACTTACGAAAACATAGCGACAACCGCGCCTCGTTCGTTTGATGATAGGTAACGTAACGTATAATCACTGTGGTATAATAGTATACAAAAATCGGACAGATAAGAAACATTAGGTTAATTCAAACGTTAATTAAAAGCCATGGACGGATGTCTGTAAATATTGCATTTTTCTCAACTTTACCTCATATACATTTCGATAATGATTGATAATGGTATTATACCAATTATGCCATTTTCAAATATTTCATTTCATTAAAAGGCGCCGACAGTTTAGGCGCCCCTGAGTACCTGGCGCCTGTGTGCGCTGTACACATTGCACACATGGGCGGCTCGCCCCTGTGCGCCCGTGTCAACTGTAAATGATGTTGGTTTACCATTCGCAAATCCACTAACAATCAAGTTTCCACTGATCTTATGTAGCGTGGAAACTGTGTGCTGTTCTGGGTCTTTACTTCTCCAATTGGTGCGATCAGTCTCTTCTCTCTGTATCTTCTTCTCCCAACAGTCTACCTGTAGATGACCACGTTTTCCACAGTTGTAACATTTCGGTCTTCTGTCTTTTTCAAATCGTTGCGACTCTCTTGAACTTTTGAATTGTTTGTCCGACAACACTGTTTTTCTGCACCCATCGTAACGGTAATGTGATACAGGGATCTTCTGACTGCAACGTGATGGCACAAACCCATTAATGTAGCGGGACGCTGACTTGGCAGCTTCAAACTCTAGGGCGTGAACAAGAGCTTCTGAGCTATCTCGGTGTCTTGCCATTCGTAACACTTGCTGAAGTTCACAATCTCCGATGCCATCAATAAATGTCTGCACCGTAAACCTTATTCGGAATTCTTCTGGTGCTTCAGGCTAGGCCAATCTAATCAATCTGTCGATACTTGCTTCAAATTCTTGCAGACTTTCCCCGGAACGTTGTCGTCTTGTTCTCAACTGAGCGTAGTACACCTCTCGCAAATGTTTATCACCATACCGTAATTCCAGAGCTTTTATCAACTCGGCATAGTTGTTCTGGCTGTCAGGTGGCACTTTCTGTAGTAGTTCTGCCGCGGGTCCTTTTAATGCAAGAACAAGTGAAACAGCCTTGTCTTTTTCTGTCCAATTATTTGCGCATGCAGCAGCTTCAAATTGGCGGAGGTACGTTGCCCAGTGAGTGCTTCCGTCAAAGGTTGGAGCTTTGACATGAACTGTCCCTACTGCAGGCAAAGTGACTTTCTCTGTTAAATTATTTTCTGTCTTGATCACTGGTACAGTCTGTTCAGAAATTTGTTTTGGTTGAATCTTCATGCACTGTTCGACTTCACTTTTAATTTTTTCTCTTATGTTTGCCATTGAGTTTTCTACTGCAGATATTTTATTTGAAACAGATTCTTCTATAACAGATATTTTTGTAGACATCGATTCTTCAACAGTCAAGACAGATTTTTCTACTTCAGCTATTTTTAATGTCATTGATTCTTGTACCTCCGATATTTTAGTAACTTGTTTATTAAGCTCACCTCGTAGGATACCCAATTCTGCGGTACTGTGTTCTTGCAACTGTTTCTGCATAACTTCAAAGAGAGCTTCCGTTTTATCTGCTTCTTGCTTACGTTTTTCATCCTGTCTTTCTTCTGTTTCTAGCATTAGTGCTTTCTGATGTTCCTCAGCTTCTTCTCTTTCCTGCCTGCGTTTTTCATCCTGTCGTTTTTCTGCTTCTTCTCTTTCTTGTCTTCGTTCTTCTTTTTGTCGTCTTTCTGCTTCTTCTGCATCCTGTCATCGTCGTTCTTCTGTCTGCAACAACAGCGCCTGGAAATTTTCCATCATCTGACTGGCATCCATTGTTTTTCGATTAATTACGAATTACACTCGTCTTGTACAAAGTATCCACTGTTTCCACTGTTAACCGTTCTATCCCAGTTCTGACACCACTGTTACGACGGTCTACTCGATCGTCGTAGGTACAGTGGAAACAAAATAAGTACAAGACACCAATTAAGTCACTAATCACACCTTTAATTGTTATAGTAAAACAGTTCGTAATTAACAACACAGTGTCTACAACAAATCAAATGAAATTGTTCATACGCAATAAAATGTCCACTAATATTAAAACTCAACTGTATTACAATTATACCGTCCGAATATAAAACGCAACACTTCACTAATAACTACTTGAACGTACACCGTAATAACCCGAACCGCTCTGTAAATATATCGCACTAATACTCTCGAACCGCACAGTCAAAAATCTCGCATTGAACTGAAAAGTAAGGCCGCGACGCGATGTATTTATAGTTACGCTCACACACCAGAAGCTTCCAAACTGCGTCTTATCTCTCGCGAACTACGTAAATTGCACGGCCTTGACACAGTCCGAGCGCCCGAGCGAGGCCTGGCACAGTTGAGAAAATTCTCGCAAAATGCGTCTAGTAGCACGTACACCGCACGCTTACGTCGAGATCTTTCTGGCGCATTCGATAAACGCGTAGATTGTTCTATGCTGTCGTAGCAATACATTAGAATTAGGAGTAGCGGATGCTGTTCTAACATTTAATGATGGAAATATAGCCAAAAGTACTGTTCTAAAAAGTTTGGGGTGTACACTTAGCAAAAACACAATCCAGGGCCTACAGACTCTTGATCGCACAAGAATTTACAAGGCGGAAAAAGCTGCAGAAGATATAACAAAAGAGGCAAGGATGAAGAAAAGGCAGTTAAAAAGAAAAACAGAGGATGCAGAAAAGCAAGAAGAAGAAAAAAATGGCCCAGATTATGGACCAGGACTCTTTTAGGAGTAAGTTACCTACATTATTTATATATATTTATTTTCAAACGCAATTTACCGAAAACGCCCTTTTTTTAATTTTAGGTACACGTAGATTATTTGTTTTTAGTCCTAGAGGTCTGAAACTTATACCAATAATAAAACTAATTTTTCTCTACATGGTAGACCACATATAATGTCTATAAATGAGATAATAAAATTTATTTAGCCTAAAAAAATCTTTAAAAGTACAAGAAAAAAATGTTACATTCCTTTTTTTTATATGAAAATTTTTTGGGTTGAGCAGAAAGAAAAATAGGTGGTCTACCATATACCCACAGCTCTATTCTTTAATTTAGTTCTTGTTTGAAAGAGTTATGTCGTATACTTTTTGAGTTGTGTACCTAAAAATGCGTTATTTAACATACGTAAGATAGGGAGGTCCCTACCCCCTTAACTTAATAGAACAGATGGCTGTAACCATAACTATTAGACAGAATCAAATTGGACATTTTTTGAGTGGGTATACTTCATCTGTAGAAAAGCCTCATATAAGTGAATGAAAATTGAAACAAATTGATTATAGCATTATCAGTGCAAAAACTAAAACCTGGAAGTTCATCTCAGTTTCAACATTCCAGTTCATCCCAATTATTGAGAAATTTTAATTTTGTTTTTTGGAAGTAATTATACTGTACTTGTATTTTTACTAAAATTTCATGATGCACAGAAAAACGTTTTGGAGGATTTTGTTATTTATAACTTTGATTTCCAGAAGTTCAACTGTAATTAACATTTGTTTGTGATTCATGCATTTGCTACCAAATCCTTTTTTGGCTTCTTGCTGCTTACTAATAGTTCTGTGTGTGTGTGTGTGTGTGTGTGTGTGTGTGTGTGTGTGTGTGTGTGTGTGTGTGTGTGTGTGTGTGTGTGTGTGTGTGTGTGTGTGTGTGTGTGTGTGTGTGTGTGTGTGTGTGTGTGTGTGTGTGTGTGTGTGTGTGTGTGTGTGTGTGTGTGTGTGTGTGTGTTAATATACCTCTTTTTACTTTAAAATATGGTTACACTTTTTCTTAGTTTGGTTAATGTACTTAACAAGGTATGTTCAAGAGTCTCAAAAATTTTTTAGTAGCATGCCAATTTCATAAGAGCAGTTGCACTGCAGTTGCCAGATACTCCTAGCAGCAATTTTTGATAATAAGTTGCTGTTTTTTCCTGTTCCCCTTTGATCATTATACTGGAAGTTTTACAGCAGAGCTATTGATGGTTGCGATGATGTCATCATCATGTTGCCATTTTGTAACCATGTGTTTCTGTTGAATGTCACCGAGCGTAATGCATTCATTCAATACATACTTCACGCAGACAGAACAAATCCAATACGCACAGACTAAATATTGTGACGGTACATAAGTCCGTCTAAGGATTTATCTGTACAGGAAAACAATTTTATTGTGTTTTCATATATTTAAAAATGGTTAGGTTAACTTTCCCCAATGTATTACACACGACGCAGTTTGTCAGTACAACTCGACTCCAAGGTCATTGGCTTACGTGATTTTCGGCACCTATTTGGACAAAACAAGTTGCGAACTGTGTTGAAACGTCATGAATAATACAAAAAACCGTAACAACTGTGACGCAAAGCGATGTCGTCATCAGCTTTAAACAATAGAGTGATGATGGAATAACCCTTCCACATGGGTACATTGTACCAGTTGTTCGCTCTCAGTCTGCAACTTACACTAAGAGCGTTAGCACGCTAAAATATTCGCCGGCAGATTATTGCCAGCAAAAGTGTTTTGGAGTTATAAAAATGTAATCAAAAGGTAACAGTCAGTGAAAATTCAAAATCAGTCAGTAACTAACAGTTCAAAATGTAAATTAGCGTCAGTGATCAAAGAGAAAAGAAACAAGGGACGTTCTGCCAGACAACGTGGAACGCCTGACGAGAACTTCAATCCTACACCCTCAGGGAAGTCAAAATTCAGATCAATACACTTTAATGAATTGTTCATGATATCCGGGCTGTTTGGCCGTGGTCCATGGTTTATAACAAAACCAAACGTTTCAGCAGCTCCACTGGCTGCCATCATCAGTGGTATAAAAATCCTGCACGCCGGGTGTTTACGTACAGGCCCACAGTACCGTGGTATAGGCTAAAGCTGTCCTGCCATGCTACCTGTACTTATAAATTCAGCAAAGTCCCACGTACAGGTAAAAATGACACCATCAGCCAATCACAATTAAGATGGTGTATGATTGGCTCGCACCAAGCTATGCCATTAGGTACTCACTTGTTTTCCGAGAAGTACTGTGGGGAAGGCTGCTGATTTCCCGCAATGATTTCAGCAACCTTCCCCACAGTACTTCTCGGAAAACAAGTGAGTACCTAATGGCATAGCTTGGTGCGAGCCAATCATACACCATCTTTATTGTGATTGGCTGATGGTGTCATTTTTACCTGTACGTGGGACTTTGCTGAATTTATAAGTACAGGTAGCATGGCAGGACAGCTTTAGCCTATACCACGGTACTGTGGGCCTGTACGTAAACACCCGGCGTGCAGGATTTTTATACCACTGATGATGGCAGCCAGTGGAGCTGCTGAAACGTTTGGTTTTGTTATAAACCATGGACCACGGCCAAACAGCCCGGATATCATGAACAATTCATCTGACACCGGCCATGAAAGCCTGAGGAATAATTTAATACACTTTAATATTCTTTTGAGCTCAAAATTACTATGAATTAAAAATGTACCTTTGTTAATGTGTGTGTGTGTGTGAGAGCATGGAAGCGTGTATGTGCCGGCATTTACAACAAAGATTGAGGCATTGGTTTATGTAATTTGAAACGTAGTAAATCAACTAAAGAAGAACTGCAGTTTATTAACATGTTCTTGTAAATAATCAAATACCAGAAATAACTAATTGAAAGTAATGAATAATTAGTATGGGCGGAAGTATATAGCCGCCATTTTGTCTTTGAATGTACAAGATGCCATTTTTGATTTTTGTAAATGTGAATAATGCAAATTCAGAATTATTAAACAAAAGTTTTATGTCACCACAATCGTTGTTAGCGTCATTATTTCGAGATCCCACACTGTCTCTGGTCTCGCTTAATATCGAACTTTGGACCCTAGGGAGAAAATTAATGGTGGTTATAACGCCACGTGCTCAAACCGGATATGTAGTGAATCATACGGTAAGTACCTACATATACCATATTATTATAAATAAATAATTGTGCAAAAGGAGGTAAGTTTACAATGACGACCCGAACAGCGACTTATATTTGTTTGTTAAGTTTACAATGGCTGCCCGAACTAATGACTATATAAAAATTTTTATATAAATAAGCCAGAACACAGAGACAGAGTGGGTGTCGAAATGGTATATAGCATAACACGTAAATAATGTGTATTACGATTGTTAGGTTATGTTGTTGTTAGGTTAAATATACACAAAGCAACAAGTTTAAACAAAAATATTTCAACCAAATTTTCCTTAAAATGGCAAACAACAACGAGATTGGAGTTGAAATGAGCGAGTCGGCTAGTATGGGGGAACCAGGGGTTCATTCAACCCCAGTAAAGGAATACAGCTTAACTGAATCAACAATAGACGACTCAAATACTCACGCAACTCCAACCTCAAAGAAAGATAACAATCAATTTGACAATGACATAATGAGTATGTTAAGAACAATATCAAAAGATATTCATGAACAAAAAGCAAAGTTTGATAACCTTGATGAGAAATTTAATGATGTAAAAAATGAAATCAAAAAACGAAATGTTAATTTTGATAAACGAATGGATGAAATGCATGCACGTTTCAATAAAACGAAAGAGAAAATAGTAGCACTAGTTAATGAGAAGTTTGATAGACAAAAGAATAAAGTAGACAAAAATTACGAGAGTAAAATGGGGGTAGAAAATAGTAGAGAATCAAATAAATTAAATGAAAATAAAGATGACAAGGTAAGTAGTGGTGAGAATTATGATAATAGAATTAAAAATATGATATTAGAAAATAATGGTGTGAATATTGATAGTGATAATGAAATTTTAGAGAGAGTAGAATATAATGATGGAATGTTGATGTGTGTAAATGAGTCACAGAGAAAGTGGAGAGATAGTATAGAGGTAGAGGGGTTGCAGAGGGTAAATTTTCCCCAGGTTTATTGTGAACCAAGGTGTTCACAAATGTTGTTGTTGAAGGGCAAGAGTCCCTTATTATTGGAAGACATGAGGTCTTTGAGTTGTTCCCTGAATTTTTATGAGTTAGTGCCCTCTGTATGGGATGATAGAGAAACTGTGATATGGTGTTATGGTGAGAGATGTTTAGAGAGAGAGAGGTATTGTGATGAGAGAGAGAGAGAGAGAGAGAGATTTTTAAGGTAAATAGGAATTACAGAGAATTTGTGGAGAGGTTAGGTGTAGAGATGGTGTACAATTATATTGAAATGTTACCTTGCATTGAAACTGAGGTAGTAGTAGATGATGTTAAAGATGATAATATAACTTACCTGATTATGACAAATTATACTAAGGGCGACAGGACTATACTATATGACGACACGGTGTATGATATAATGATAAGGAGTAACCCTATTCATTACAATAGTTTTGTGGAAAAACATAAAAAATCAAATGAGTATTATGTTGATAGTACTAGTATTTGGTATTTAATAAAAAATAATGTATGTAGACCTAAGATTCGACTGTTATTTGATGATGGTGGATAAAGTGTTATATTGTGTTATGAACATTTAACTATGTGGACAGTGTGTTTTTAAAATGGATTGTATTATGAACTGATCAATGGTCAATGATAACGAATAATAAGCTGAATTGTATATTTTTGTGTGTTAATGTTAAATGTATTTTTGTATTACAATATGTTGTATATTATAGGTATTTTTGTGTAAACCATGTATGTAATAGGAATGAAGTTAAATGATTAAACATAAATATGGTAATAGAGTGTGTGGTGAGGAGGTTGCTACAGGGGTAGCAATGGTAACAAATATTAAGTATTAAATATATGATGTCGACAATGGTGTTGCATAAAAACAGTTCTGATTCTGTTGTAAAGAAATATTAAAATCAGGGAAACTGATCAATGAAGAAATACTAGTTAGATTGTTTGCCATAGTAAAGTTGTGTTTTGAATTCCATGTATTAGGGATATAGATAAGTTGTTGTTGCTTTTTTGAAAACTTAAGGAATTATTTTGCGTGTTATGATCTTAGTATAAGAATATATTTTTTCGTGTGGTGAAAAGAATGAAGTAGTAAAGTCACTACTACTGGACATCAGACACTGACTGGAGTCAGAAAGTTGGTAAATGTAGGAATGCCTAAGGAGAAAGACCTTCTGTCATAAATCTTGTTTGTTTGTTATTTGAACTTAGGAATTAAGAAAACCAATGCCTCTTAACATAAACCAATGTAGCTAAGGGGAGACATATCAGTTGTGGATATGGGATTATACAAGGCCACTATTTAAAATTTTGTATTCGATGTTCCAGAGTTTAGTGATGCTGTGACGGCGGTCCTGAGCTGGCCAGCGTGTCAGAGCAGGAACGTCAAGTGCTTAAATGGCCTTGCGGTGTTGGGATCTCACTTGAGAAGTCCAGTAAGGTCATGCAGGTACTGTCATCATCATTGGACCAAGGGTAAGTTATTGATGTTCTTTTTTATATAAACACTACAGGGGGTTGTGGCGACATGTCTGGGCTGATCCCTTTAGAGGTGTGAATGAGTCAATGAGAGTTTTTATGTTTTGACATAAAACCTCTCATTGAGGGTGTTTGTGACGGTACATAAGTCCGTCTAAGGATTTATCTGTACAGGAAAACAATTTTATTGTGTTTTCATATATTTAAAAATGGTTAGGTTAACTTTCCCCAATGTATTACACACGACGCAGTTTGTCAGTACAACTCGACTCCAAGGTCATTGGCTTACGTGATTTTCGGCACCTATTTGGACAAAACAAGTTGCGAACTATGTTGAAACGTCATGAGTAATACAAAAAAACGTAACAACTGTGATGCAAAGCGATGTCGTCATCAGCTTTAAACAATAGAGTGATGATGGAATAACCCTTCCACATGGGTACATTGTACCAGTTGTTCGCTCTCAGTCTGCAACTTACACTAAGAGCGTTAGCACGCTAAAATATTCGCCGGTAGATTATTGCCAGCAAAAGTGTTTCGGAGTTATAAAAATGTAATCAAAAGGTAACAGTCAGTGAAAATTCAAAATCAGGCAGTAACTAACAGTTCAAAATGTAAATTAGCGTCAGTGATCAAAGAGAAAAGAAACAAGGAACGTTCGGCCGGACATCTGCCAAACAACGTGGAACACCTGACGAGAACTTCAATCCTACACCCTCAGGGAAGTCAAAATTCAGATCAATACACTTTAATATCTTTTGAGCTCAAAATTACTATGAATTAAAAATGTACCTTTGTTAATGTGTGTGTGTGAGAGCATGGAAGCTTGTATGTGCCGGCATTTACAACAAAGATTGAGGCATTGGTTTATGTAATTTGAAACGTAGTAAATCAACTAAAGAAGAACTGCAGTTTATTAACATGTTCTTGTAAATAATCAAATACCAGAAATAACTAATTGAAAGTAATGAATAATTAGTATGGGCGGAAGTATATAGCCGACATTTTGTCTTTGGATGTACAAGACGCCATTTTTTATTTTTGTAAATGTGAATAATGCAAATTCAGAATTATTAAACAAAAGTTTTATGTCACCACAATCGTTGTTAGCGTCATTATTTCGAGATCCCACACTGTCTCTGGTCTCACTTAATATCGAACTTTGGACCCTAGGGAGAAAATTAATGGTGGTTATAACGCCACTTGCTCAAACCGGATATGTAATCAATACGGTAATCAAATCATACGGTAAGTACCTACATATACCATATTATTATAAATAAATAATTGTGCAAAAGGAGGTAAGTTTACAATGACGACCCGAACAGCGACTTATATTTGTTTGTTAAGTTTACAATATGTATTGGTCTACTTACAAATGAATATTTATTCAGTTATGACTAAAGATAATTCTTAACCGTCCGTCGGGCGCGGCTGATCTGATTGATACTCGTCTTAGGTTTTTTTGTTCCATTTGTCTCTAACAGATGACAGCACCACCTGTCTCTCAGTAGCTTAACATATTCCTTCCCTTTATCTGTCAACAGCGTTTAGTATGCCAACAGCTATTGCAACGTGAAGATAGTGTCTGTTTGTTCAATTTGATACACTGCGCCTGTGGTGTTATATTTTTAAAGGTTTACAATTGTCTTGTTAAATCATTTTGATTAGTAAAATTTTCATATTTATATTCATATTGATTCACTGTTTCAGTCTAAAACAATTTATGTTTGTATTTCTGGAAAATGTGTTGTTTTGGCATCTAGTTTGCATGAGGATAAATCAATAGATACTGATAGTGGAGATAACCAGAAACTGTCTGTGATAATATTTTACAATAGAGCGAAAGGGGGAGTGGACGCTACTGATAAATTATGTGCATCATATAATGTAGCAAGAAATGTACGCCGTTGGCCAATGGTCATATTTTATGCAATGATAAACATGAGTGGTATCAATGCACAAGTTATTTATTTCAGGAATGGTCATGATGTTGTTAGAATAAAAGTGTTTCTGAAGACATTATAACTCATGAATTAGTTCTGCCCCAAATCATTTGAGTGTTTGTACAAACACTTCTGGAATACACAAAAATCTGCAAGATAGCCTAAAATGTTGCAGACCAGAAGGCAATGAAGAAAACCAAGATGATAGCAATGACATTGACCGAAAAAAGAAAGGTGTCAGACATACACAACAAAGCAATGATTAACGAAGTATAATTATGTGAAATGCAAAAAACCTGTTTGTTTGATGCATATAGAAAGCTACTGCATTGATTGTACTAAATTCTTCCTGGTTTATCAGAACATGTTTCCGATGAGGAGAGTAACGAATGATACAACTTTCTTAGTTTTCGTGACAACGAAACTTTTTTTACAAAGTACTTTTTTCTGTCTATTTGTAAATTTCAAGTTATGTATTCATGTAATATCTTAGTTTTTATGAATGTTGAACTGTTTCATAAATAAATATCTGTAAGTAAAATAAAAATTAATAATAAAAAAATGTAAGACAGCAAAATATGAGTCAATGTTTTGTTTTTGTTTACTTTAACCACAAAACCAAAACTAAAACTAAAATTATTATTACCTGCCTGTAGTTGTTCAGCTGTGCCATTAATCTAAAGGTGTTCCGTGACTTAAGTTGCTTCCAGAGTCACTGGATTCTGTGCCCAAATTTATTACCAGTTCCACAGTGTCTTCAAATATTCCTTCATTACTTCATGCTTCATCAATCACTTTCTTTGTGTGCATCACTGCTTTTCCCCCCAGTTGTGTACAGTAACATTTGTAGTACTCTCACATATCAATTTTTACTTCCATGTTCCTTAAGGAAATGTGGAAGTATGGTGATGGCAAAAAAAATCGTGTTCGAGATTATTGCAGATTCTGATTGTACTACACTCAAAACATGAAAAAAAATCATTTTTTGAAAAGTGTGTGTGTGTGTGTGTGTGTGTGTGTGTGTGTGTGTGTATGTGTGTGTGTGTGTGTGTGTGTGTGTGTGTGTGTGTGTGTGTGTAGATTTTTTTCTATGGCAAACGATAACAGCCGCAAATTCAAACAGAATCAAATAATTTTTTGCATACAGCCCTGATTTGTAGAGTACTTGCAACCTATTGTTTTTGGTGAAGATCGGTTGAGGGAAAGGGGTAGTTTACCTGCAACGGTTTTTTTTATCAAGGGTAATTTTGTTTGTTTGGCAAACGATAACAGCCTCAAATTCAAACAGAATCAAATAATTACTATTTCTTTTATGAATTTGCTAACTGCTATAATTTTTTTTTTTATTGTTCGACTAAGCTTTTCGTCATTACTGACATCTTAAGGTCTTAAAAAAAAAAAAAAATTATAGCAGTTAGCAAATTCATAAAAGAAATAGTAAGGATGGCTGCTAATTTAAACAATACGAAGAATCAAATAATGTTTCGCATACAGCCCTAAATTGTAGAGTTCTCAAGATCTGTTGATTTTGGTAAAGATCGGTTAAGGGAAAGGGGTAGTTTACCTGCAACGTTTTATGTTTTAACAAGGGTATTTTCTATGGCAAACGATAACAGCCGCAAATTCAAACATAATCAAATACTGTTTTGCATACTGCCCTGTATTGTAGAGTTCTCAATACCTATTGGTGTTGGTGAAGATCGGTTAAGGGAAAGGGGTAGTTTACCGGCCACGTTTTTTGTTTTATCAAGGGTATTTTGTTTGGCAAACGATAACAGCCGCAAATTCAAACAGAATCAAATAATGTTTCGCATACAGCCCTAAATTGTAGAGTTCTCAAGATCTGTTGATTTTGGTAAAGATCGGTTAAGGGAAAGGGGTAGTTTACCTGCAACGTTTTATGTTTTAACAAGGGTATTTTCTATGGTAAACGATAACAGCCGCAAATTCAAACAGAATCAAATGATATTTTGCATGCAGCCCTGTATTGTAGAGTTCTCAATACCTATTGGTGTTGGTGAAGATCGGTTAAGGGAAAGGGGTAGTTTACCTGCAACGTTTTATGTTTTAAAAGGGTATTTCCTATGACAAACGATAAGAGCCGCAAATTCAAACAGAATCAACTACGTTTTTGCATACCACCCTGTTTTGTTGAGTACTAAAAACCTATTGTTTTTGGTGAAGATCGGTTAAGGGAAAGGGGTAATTTACCTGACACGTTTATTGTTTTATCAAGGGTATTTTATATGGCAAACGATAACAGCCGCAAATTCAAACAGAATCATATAATATTTTGCATACAGCCCTGAAATGTAGAGTTCTCAAGACTTGTTGGTTTTGGTGAAGATCGGTTAAGGGAATAGGGTTGTTTACCAGCAACATTTTATGTTTTATCAAGGGTAATTTTTTTTATGACGAACGATAACTGCCGTACATTAAAACAGAATCAACTACTCTTCTGCATACCTTTTTGAATTATACAGAACTCAAGGTCTGTTGATTTTGTTGAAGATCGGTTAAGGGAAAGGGGTAGTTTACCTGCAACGTTTTATGTTTTAACAAGGGTATTTTTTCTATGACGTACAATAACTGCCGTAAATTCAAAGAGAATCAACTAATGTTTTGCATACAGCCCTAAATTGTAGAGTTCTCAAGACCTATTGTTTTTGGTGAAGATCGGTTGATGGAATAGGGTAGTTTACCAGCAACGTTTTATGTTTTATCAGGGGTGTTTTCTATGGTAAACGATAACAGCCGCAAATTCAAACAGAATCAAATAATTGTTTGTATACAGACCTTAGTTGTAGAGTACCCAAGACCTGTCGTTTTTAGTGAAGATCGGTTAAGGGAAAGGGGTAGTTTACCTGCAACGGTTTTTTATCAAGGGTAATTTTTTTCTATAGTAAACGATAACAGCCGCAAATTCAAACAGAATCAAATGATGTTTTGCATACTGCCCTGATTTGTAGAGTACTCACGACCTATTGTTTTTGGTGAAGATCGGTTAAGGGAAAGGGGTAGTTTATCACCTAAGTTTTGTTTTAAAAAGGGTAATTTTTTTTATGACGAACGATAACTGCCGAAAATTCAAAGAGAATCAAATAAGTTTTTGCACACTTGCCTGATTTCTATAGAACTCAAAGTTTGTTGATTTTGGTGAAGATCGGTTAAGGGAAAGGGGTAGTTTACCGGCAACATTTTAAGTTGTAACAAGAGAAATGTTTCCATGACGAACGATAACTGCCGCATTTTCAAACAGAATCAAATATTTTTTTGCATGCATCCCTGAATTGTAGAGGACTGAAGGTCTATTGATTTTGGAGAAGATCGGTTAAGAGAAAGGGGTAGTTTACCAGAAACATTTTATGATTTAACAAGAGTAAAGTACTTAATTTTTATAAATAAAGTATCCTGATAAGAAGCTCATAATAATTCACTGTAGAAACGTAGATGAAATATCCATAAATGAAGAGATTAGGTGAACGGGGTGGGGGTAATTTTCTATTACTAAAAATTATAGTTGAACGGGGAGGGGAGAATTTTTTATACGTGTACTACGTTATCGGCTACAAAGAAGTAGTTTTTTGTTAAAATTGCTTCCCGGGCTGTTTAGCCGTAGTCCAATGTTTTCAGTAAAACCAGACTTTTCGGCAGTGCCATCGACTGCCATCATCAGTGAAAATCGAGTGCGAAAACGTGAGGTGGTATACGTTAGTGACCACAGTACTGTGGTTAATGGTGAAGCAATAAGTAGAAAGACGTAGTTTCTATGGAAATATTTCATTTCGAATATGATTTTAAATATAAATCTTAGAACATGGAAGTCATGTATGGTTCTCCATACCGATTTTTTACTTCCATATTCCTTAAGGAAATGGAAGTATGGTGATGGCAAAAAAAACCGTGTTCGAGATTATTGCAGATTCTGATTGTACTATACTCAAAACATGAAAAAAAGTCGTTTTCCGAAAAGTGTCTGTGTGTCTGTCTGTCTTGTGTAGATTTTTTTTCTATGGCAAACGATAACTGCCGCTAATTCAAACAGAATCAAATAATTTTTTGCATACAGCCCTGATTTGTAGAGTACTCACGACCTATTGTTTTTGGTGAAGATCGGTTGAGGGAAAGGAGTAGTTTACCTGCAACGGTTTTTTTTTATCAAGGGAAATTTTTTTTTTTTGGCAAACGATAACAGCCGCAAATTCAAACAGAATCAAATAATGTTTCGCATACAGCCCTGAATTGTAGAGTTCTCAAGACCTATTGTTTTTGGTGAAGATCGGTTAAGGGAAAGGGGTAGTTTACCTGTAACGTATTATGTTTTAACAAGGGTATTTCCTATGGCAAACGATAACAGCCGCAAATTCAAACAGAATCAAAATATTATTTGCATACAGCCCTAAATTGCAGAGTTCTCAAGACCTATTGTTCTTGGTGAAGATCGGTTAAGGGAAAGGGGTAGTTTACCTGCAGCGTTTTTTTATCAAGGGTATTTTCTATGGCAAACGATAACAGCCGCAAATTCAAACAGAATCAAATAATTTTTTGCATACAGCCGTGATTTATAGAGTACTCAAGACCTATTGTTTTTGGTGAAGATCGGTTGAGGGGAAGGGGTAGTTAACCTGCAACGTTTTTTATCAAGCGTATTTTCTATGGCAAATGATAAATGCCGCAAATTCAAACAGAATCAAATAATTTTTTGCATACATCACTGAATTGTAGAGGACTCAAGGCCTTTTGATTTTGGTGAAGATCGGTTAAGGGGAAGGGGTAGTTTACCTGCAACCTTTTACGTTTTAACAAGAGTAAAGTACTTGAAAATTCATTTAAACTTTTTCAAACAATGGTAATTGTTAAAAATAAAATAATTTTGTTGCCAGGCAATAAAATTATAATTTTTTCATTTTAATGTAAATCTGTACATAGTATAAAGTAAAGTCGGTCCGTTTTCTCTCTGTGTTTGAAATCGCTAATCTCAGGAAGTACTGAACGGATTTTATTCAAGTTTTCGCCAATAGATAGAGTGTCTATCGAGGAAATTTTTATGTGTATAATTAATACATATATGTTGTACATTAGCTTAGCTATCACGGTTTATGTCAAGTAAGTGGTATAGTTTACATCTTATATATAAAAATGAATGTTTCTTTGTTTGTCCCGTATGCGTTCCTATACCATTCATCCGATTGCGATGAAACTTCGGTGAGTTGTTGTGCGCACGTCCGCGAAGGTTTCTTCCACATCTCCTCCTAAACCACTGTACCGATTTCAACCAAACTTGGCACAAATATTTTACGCAAAGGGAGAACCAACATAGGACAAGTGTTTTTTTCGATACGATCCTTTGGGGTCTTCCACGTCTCCACCTAAACCATTGGACCGATTTCAACCAAACTTGGCACAAATATTTTACGCAACGGGAGAACCAACATAGGACAGGTGTTTTTTTCGATACGATCCTCTGGGGTGTCCTTTGCGGTCTTAAAAAACTATTAGATCTGGTTACTATGGCAACCCAATAGAATAGATTCTGTTCTAAATATATTATCGCATTAAATTGAAGACCACGCGAACGAAGTTGTGGGCAACAGCTATTTATTTTTAAGAAGCCTACTTTAATTAAACTAACATTTTCATTACGTACAACGTGAAACTCAGTAGCGAAGCATGGGTATTCTGCTAGTCATGTATAAGAGAAAATATATCGTGCGTGGCAGGCAAGCATATCTCAGTTATGTACTGTTTACGTTTCCATTTTATTATTATCACTACCGCAATAAAAAGGCAGGGAAGACACACACACACACAATTCGCATTATTTCTGGCCTCATTCATGTTTATTTTCTTACATTTGCACGGTTTTTAAATGGAAAGTGCCGAACCCATACCAACATAACGCATGCAAGCCGAAAAAGTGTCCAGCGTGGATAGCGATTTGCTTCCTGTGGATCGCTGGGCAGTTTAACTTCACGTGTTTACAGAGGAACGATTCATAGACAGACTTTTCGTCTTTAGGGAATGAACCCTCTGCAAGATGCTGAGGGTCCATGAGTGACTTCGGAGCGCTCCTTCTTTTCCGCGTGTTTGTTCTGTGAAACGTACACTGTAGATTCGCAGATTTATTCTAAGCAACGCTCAATAGGAAATGTTGAAAATTTTTGTCCACGGTGAACCCTCATACACACTAAACCTGCTCTGATGTTTTAATTACGGACATCATAATATTAAAACTTTGGAAACTTGAGCACTACTTAATGGAGATCAATCATTAACTTATACAAGCCATTAATTTTATGCATATTTTTTATATATATGTGTACAACGTTATCGGCAACAAAGAAGTAGTTTTTGTTAAAATTCCTTCCCGGGATATTTGGCCGTAGTCCAATGTTTTCTACAAAACCAGACGTTTCGGCAATGCCATTGACTTCCATCATCAGTGAAAATCGAGTGCGATAACGTGAGGTGGTATATGTTAGTGACCACAGTACTGTGGTTAAGGCTGAAGCAGTAAGTAGAAAGAAGTAGTTTCTATGGTAATATTTCATTTCAAAAATGATTTTAAAAATAAATCTTAGAATATGGACGTCATGTATGGTTCTCCATACCGATATTTTCTACTTCTGTTCCTATAAAAAAGTCTTATTATTTTTTGCTACATATCACTTTACTTGTGCCCAGTTGACTCAATGGGTTTAAAATGACAGTGATACATGGGAGTCTTACTACTTTATGGCCACGTTCTTCCATTACTTTGTCAATTACATATTCCGGAAATCGGGGTTTACAACCTGATGTCAGCTCCAACATCTCTGCTTTTTTATGCTAAGTGGTAGTAATGTTATGTTGGTGAAGCCAGTGAATAATTTCTTCTTTACGTGTAGTCAATGTCGGCGCTTTGTTGTACATAACCAAATGATAAGGAGTGTTATCCAGTACAATACTTGATGGCACTGTGATGTTTTTTTTTAATAACGAGTCTGTGAACCACTTGGTAAAATTTCGGAGTTCATTTCTTCGTGGAAGTCGCTTATTTTCGTTGATTTAAAGGCATAAGAACAGTTGGGTATGAACCCTTTGGATGTCCCAAGATGTACAATGTACAATAATATATCTACCACCCTTGTCCTAAAGGTACCTACATTGTTCCTTCCGCAGTACCATGTGTCCAGCCTTTTCGTAAACTGTGATCTATATTTACCCATGTTTTCATCTAACCAGACTATATGTTCAATAGTTTTAATTTGGATTTCTCTTAGAAATGTACAATGTAAAGAAACTACAGTTTCACTTTCCATTAGAACTTTTCTGCATGAAATGTTTGTAAATTTAAAACTGATATTTTGCATTACCTGTGTAATAGATGATTGACTACTGTTAGAATTATCAGCTGCTGCCAACAACATATGAAGTTTATTTATTGCTGGGTGCTCTATTCTACAATAGTAGCTACAAATGTGCTGTCGAATTTCATTTTCTTGGTAAGAATCTAACTTCATAACTCTTTAGTGTATATTAGGTGTTTGAAACTTGGGCTCTGTATCACTAAAATCAGTGAGAAGATTCAGATTCTTCCCTACTTCTAGTCTTTCTCTTTTCCTATACGTACTATAAGATTCTTCCCTCCCTACTTCGCATGCGGCAGCTGTATGCTCTAAAACTTTATTAACGGAAATTAACGGCCCTCCGTTTGGTTTTTCTTTTTCAAAATATTCACACACTGAACAGATAAGTTGTCTTGGCTGTCCATTAAATACTTTTCTTTTTCTTGTCTTGTGTACAGCTGAAGCACTCCTACTGGCGTCAGACATAGCTGAATGAATAATATTAACTATAACTGTCACTAAATACACTAGATATTTAAATTTCACCACAAAAAAATCAGTTTTGAATATCAGAGTAATAATCACTAAATTAATCACCACAAAAAAATCACAGACTAAGTATCACTAAATCATACATGCTAAAATATGATAATGTTGTAAATTTTAAAACTCTTAAATTTCAACCATATCAAACAAAAGTAAATGCACTACTATTTAATTTAGTAAACACACGTGGTAAAGCATAAAATGGTACAAGAATGAGTTGACAGCACTGCGGTGGATAGTTTCGGCCAATCAGACCACACTTCCCCACTTGCTTGCAGACAACTGTCAATCTGTCTCCTGTCAAAATTTTATTGTAGTCATTGAGCAGTATCCACTTGAGTGAGCATATGGATAATCTGTCCATCAGATCAGTGACAAAGTAATAGTGAAAGCTCTTGAATGACAATGAGCACTTGTAGTTGTAATTTGACTACAAATTTTTCTGTAGTCTTGATAAAAACTTACATAGATGTTTGTATTGCTTAACCAAGCATATGAGAAGGACTTATCAATGCTGCGAGCAGTTTTAAGTGTTTTGAAGAAGGAAAACCTTCCCATCCTCTCCATTTTTCAAGAATTTTTCTATAGTGGTGAAAATTCTGGGGGAATAACAACTACATTGAGAGAGTTCTTGCTGAGATTCATGTAAATTATCCTGCTGGAAAAGTTGCTGTGGAAGTAGGTGTCAGTGTAGGATCTTGCCATCAAGTTTTGAATAAAACATTTTTGTAACGCTGCAAGTATTTTGCAAAACTTCACCCACTTTTTTGCTTTCAGTGTCCCAAAATTTTGAAATATTCAGAAAGGAACACTAAACTCATATTTTTGTTAAAACTTCCTTTAATTTGATACCCCACACGGACTTCTGCAATTTTTTTTCAAAATTTTGACCCCCTCACATTTTTGCATCCCGTCCCCATATTTTTTTTTGAGATTAATCTAAAAAACAATGGGGTTACATAGGGTAAAAGTATAGACATGTATGCCAAGTTTTCCAAAATCAGCTGACATGTTCAGAAGTTCGTTACTTCGTGAGACATACCCCAAATGGATAGACAGACAGTTCGAGTTGAAACTTAGAACTCACTTCGCTCATTCAGTTACAAACTATTCAAAAGTAAGCCAAGTTGTGATTTAAAATTACTTGGCAGCAATTAATCATATTGTGCGTGTGCAGTACCTTCAACTGCTTCATTACTGTAATATTAAAATTAGTTTGGTATTGACAGCTGTTGGAACTGTTAAGTAAACAACTGACTGCTACCTGCTTCTTATCCAATTCCCATAGTGAAAACTGTAAACAGTAACCGTAGCAATGCACACTGTTGCCAAGATGTCCCACACGTTCTGTTATAAAAAACAGCGTGGAATGTCACGTCATGGAGTGAATTATTAGGTTCTATGTAACAAAGTCTATTTGCTAACAGTTGTCACAGTACAAAATGGGTATAATTATTTTCATATTGTGCAATAATACAATCTATGTTGTGACAGTACAAAAAAGCCTGATATAAAAATATGGTATGCGAGGTAGCAAACTATTGTATTCCGATGTTTTAAAGTCATTTCTATGGGTTACATAATTTCCCTTTGTTTTGCCGACAATGACGTAGTTCCGAGACGACAAAATAATCTCAAGGACAGCAGTGGACGTGCAGCTAAAAAGACTTATAATGGTTACCGCCACTAAGAAAGGCGCTTCATATTCATGTTTCATTGGCCAACAGCTCAAAACGTCATTAAAACCACTATGACGTTATAAAAATACGTAACAAACAAGGCTATTATATAACCAGAGACAAAAGAACGATGACGTGTGCTCACTCACACATACGTAGAATTTGCATAATTTTCGGCCCAGTCGACACACAACAGCAGCAGCAGTAACAACTTGTTACAGGCCGCCGGCAATTTATACCGGCAAAGTGTTTTAAAACTGTACAAAATGTAGTCAAAAATATCATGTGATAATTAGAAGTGAGCCAAACAGTGAGCAGTAATTGTTGTCAAAATTATGCAGTAGAGTCAGTGATAATATCAAAAAACGTAACCAAACTAACTTAAGGCCTCAACATGTGAAACCTCTTCTAGAACTTCTAGTCTACAGATACAGGGAAGTGCAAAACAAAATTTTACTAAAGAGCTCGTTAACCCTATAATTAGATATGTGTACACAAAAGTAATTTGAATTTATAAGAATGAATGAGTGAGAGAAAGCGGGGCGTGTTTTTAATGTCGACATCCGAACGGGGTGTTGGTTTGCGTTTGCGTTCAGCCAAGATAATTAAAATCAGTAAATACCAAAGCAGCTGCTAAATTAAAATAGGATATTTGTCAGATTAACGATTAACAAGATATAAAGAAGTTTATGATGAAGACGAGCCAACTTTAATGGCCGCCATGTTGATTTTGTCCGGTGTACACGCTTATAGCATTTATGGAATAAACCAATATTCATGATTAATGTTTATACCGAACGTATTCTCATTTCAATGCCTGTCTCTGCCAGCATTCTCGCTGAGCAGAATCCTGGATCCCTTAGGTAATAAAAATTTATGTAACGAGATTGAAATAAGCATATGCTATAATTATGGTGGATACCATAATTATGATACCATAATTGTGGTAGACGCGACACACGTGCTTTATTCGATTAAGGTAAACAAACCCAAATACAAGTTGTTAGATAGTTCATATGACAAATACATTTATATTTATTTAAAAAAATAAAAGTGACTAATAACAAATGCCGCCCAGAACTAGGGACATAATTATAGAAAAAATAACAAATGGGCCCGAACTGGTGACTATATAAAATACATTAATATATTTTATATAATAAGCCTAAATGGTGGCGGGGTGGACATTGAAAGTGAGAATACGGTTATAAAGTAGATGATAACGATAAGATAAAGCGACAAACCATTAACAAATTTCATAATGGCAGAGAATAAAGAAAATAATTCTTTATTGAACACAACTGATAGTATAAACAATAGCCAAATAAGCATGACGGAATCAGTAGTTATGAGTGAAGAAATAGTGCACTCAACACCAATTTCAAATAACAGGGTTGAGAATAATGAGATCATGAAGATGATGCAAATGCTGTTTAGTGAACAAAAAAGCGAAATTAGAGGAATTCAGAATAATTTTAATATAAAATGTGACGAAATAAAAAACGAAATCAAAAAACAAAATTTTAATTTTGATAAACGAGTTGATGAAATGCACGCACGTTTTGATAAAACGGAAGAGAAAATAGTTGCATTAGTTAGTGAGAAGTTTGATAGACAAAAGAATAAAGTAGATGAAAATTACGAGAGTAAAATGGGGGTAGAGAATAGTAGAGAATCAGATAAATTGAATGAAAATAAAGACAAGGTAAGTAGTAGTGAGATTTATGATAATAGAGTTAAAAATATGGTGTTAGAAAATAATTGTATGAGTATTGAGAGTGGGGATAAAAGTATAATGGGAGTAGAATTTGATAATGAAGTGATAAAAAGTGTTGAATTAGAGAGAAAGTATAGAGAGAATTTACAGATAAAGGGGTTGCAGGGGGGAAATTTTTCCCGTAATGTTGTAGTGGGGGGTGAAGAAATGGCTTCACGTGAGTATGTGAAAGACGATAGGTCTACAGATAGATTTCCCTTGGGTTTTTGTGCACTTCATAGGTGGTGCAGTGATAAAGTAGTAGAGTCCCCTGCATATATTGAGAGAGAGAAGTGTTATTGGGAGAGTTATTATGAGAGATATTTTAAAAGAGAGAGATGGTATGATAGTGAGGGATATTGTGAGAGAAAGAGGGAGGTAGAAATTTTTAAGATAAGCAGAGATTATGAAGAGTTTAAGGGAAGGTTAGGAGTAGAGATGATATATAATAAAAATAATAAGTACTTACCTTGTAATGAAGCGGATATGGCAGTCGTAGGAGATGATAATGAAAATAATGACTTTATAACATACCTAGTGGTGACGAATTATACTGGAGGTGACAGGACAATGACCAATCATGACAGATTAAATGAGTTTGTGGAAAATAATGAAAATTTGAATGGTAGATGCATTTATGATGTTAATATAAGAGATTCAATAATAAGCAATGTATATAGATATAAGATAAGATTATTATTTGACGATATGGGGTAATTGTTTATTGTGTTATGAACATTTAATTATGTGACCAGTGTTTTTTTTTTAAAATGGACTGATTATGGTAAATGATTTCATGATTATGTGAGTTGTATATTTTTGTGTATTGATGTCTATGTATTTGTGTATTTTTGCTGTTGTGTACTTTATGTATTTTTTTATGTAAGCATGTATTGTACGATTTTAAATAACTGAAGAAAGTTTAAATGATATTATGAGATTTAGATTCTAAAGGGTTAATAAATGATTAAGCAGGTAATGTATTTGGATATGAGAGGTATTGTTGTTAGTAGATAAGTGATGAATTTTGTAATGGTGTATTGAGTTGAAATGTTGTAAAGAGTTTGGGAATAAGGATAAATCAGGGCATTGGAGTTAGTTGAATAAAGTTATTGGGAGTTAGGAAAAATAAAGTGCTGAGATGCTGATAATATATAAAGAGGTGTTAGATATTTTAGGGACACAGTAGGTAGGGATTATATGTAGAGGTGAGTAATGTGAGTGGTAATTATATTTGTTGTTGATGGTGATATTTTGTAATAAGGGTATTGGTGTAGGAGTCCAACGAGAGATGTTGAGACAGGAAGGGACCGTTTAGCGCCGGAAAGGGTTATCTGAAAGGGTCAGGAACCGATAAGGGAATGAGTTGGTTAGAGGGAATACACACATACTAGTACAAAAATGAGCGGTGCCAGAGGTTTTAAATGGGATTTGTGAAGGGGGTTGTTATTGAGATATTGGTGTCAAAATATATTAGTGGTTAGAAGCGGTTGTTAGTGGAAAAAAGAGGTGAGTAAGGTTAGGTTGACAGATGCCAAAATAAGATAGAGAAAAATGAATAATAGAGAGTCACCCAAACTAGTTAAGGATAAAAAGGGTTAGAAAGGGAAAATTCATAGTAGAAAGGTGATGTAACTGAAAGGTAATGATAAATGTGAAATTTTGTATAGAATCTAAATGAATGTTAAATATTAAAAGTTGAATAGAGAATTGTTGATAGGAAAAATGTTATAAAATTTTGCTACAAGTTATGTAAATATGAATTAAGTAATGTGAATTGTTCAATGTTAGTGTTTAATGCTTATGATGTACAATGTTTTATTGTGTTTTATTATATCAACAATAGTGTGTGTGGATAGGAGGTTACTACCAAGATAGTAACGATTATAAGATTAAAATTTTGTAAATTTGTCCATTCTCTAGAAATGATTCTGTTATAAAGAAGGTTAAATGTAAGAAAAAGTAGTAAAGGAATTATAAAACTTTTAAGTTGTCTGCCATGATATAGATATTGTAAGATTATAGGAAGTAAATTATTAGGGTTAATGGTTGTTGCTAAAGCAGTTAAATGAATTGTTTCTATAGGTTAAGAGCAATTGTTTTCATATGGTAAAAAGGAGAAGTAATTTCTATCCTAATTCTTGTCATACTTTGTGTGAAATTTTTAGAATTAAGCAAACCAATGCCCCAAAACGCAAACCAACGTACTAAGAGGAAACATATTAGTTATGGATATGGATATAAGGAAAGCCACTATTTTAAAATTTGTATTGAATGTTTCAGAGTTTTATGGTGTGGTGACCGCGGTCCTGAGCTGGCCGGTGCGTCAGAACAGGAGCGTAAAGTGCCTCATGGCCTTATGGTGTAGGGATCTCTCTGGAGAAGTCCAGTAAGGTCAGAAGGTGCGAACCTCATCATTGGACCAAGGGTAAGTGATTGAATTTATATTTTTTTGTAACACTACAGGGGGTTGTGGCTCCATATCTGAGCTGATCCTTTTAGAGAAGTGTGAATGAGTCAATGAAAGTTTTTGTGTCTCGACACAAAACCTTTCATTGAGGGGGTTTTGTGACAGTACAAAAAAGCCTGATATAAAAATATGGTATGCGAGGTAGCAAACTATTGTATTCCGATGTTTTAAAGTCATTTCTATGGGTTACATAATTTCCCTTTGTTTTGCCGACAACGACGTAGTTCCGAGACGACAAAATAATCTCAAGGACAGCAGTGGACGTGCAGCTAAAAAGACTTATAATGGTTACCGCCACTAAGAAAGGCGCTTCATATTCATGTTTCATTGGCCAACAGCTCAAAACGTCATTAAAACCACTATGACGTTATAAAAATACGTAACAAACAAGGCTATTATATAACCAGAGACAAAAGAACGATGACGTGTGCTCACTCACACATACGTAGAATTTGCATAATTTTCGGCCCAGTCGACACACAACAGCAGCAGCAGTAACAACTTGTTACAGGCCGCCGGCAATTTATACCGGCAAAGTGTTTTAAAACTGTACAAAATGTAGTCAAAAATATCATGTGATAATTAGAAGTGAGCCAAACAGTGAGCAGTAATTGTTGTCAAAATTATGCAGTAGAGTCAGTGATAATATCAAAAAACGTAACCAAACTAACTTAAGGCCTCAACATGTGAAACCTCTTCTAGAACTTCTAGTCTACAGATACAGGGAAGTGCAAAACAAAATTTTACTAAAGAGCTCGTTAACCCTATAATTAAATATGTGTACACAAAAGTAATTTGAATTTATAAGAATGAATGAGTGAGAGAAAGCGGGGCGTGTTTTTAATGTCGACATCCGAACGGGGTGTTGGTTTGCGTTTGCGTTCAGCCAAGATAATTAAAATCAGTAAATAGCAAAGCAGCTGCTAAATTAAAATAGGATATTTGTTAGATTAACGATTAACAAGATATAAAGAAGTTTATGATGAAGACGAGCCAACTTTAATGGCCGCCATGTTGATTTTGTCCGGTGTACACGCTTATAGCATTTATGGAATAAACCAATATTCATGATTAATGTTTATACCGAACGTATTCTCATTTCAATGCCTGTCTCTGCCAGCATTCTCGCTGAGCAGAATCCTGGATCCCTTAGGTAATAAAAATTTATGTAACGAGATTGAAATAAGCAGATGCTATAATTATGGTGGATACCATAATTATGATACCATAATTGTGGTAGACGCGACACACGTGCTTTATTCGATTAAGGTAAACAAACCCAAATACAAGTTGTTAGATAGTTCATATGACAAATACATTTATATTTATTTAAAAAAATAAAAGTGACTAATAACAAATGCCGCCCAGAACTAGGGACATAATTATAGAAAAAATAACAATGTAAAACTGAATAAAGTATGACTTTCGAAATTGGAATGATATGAATCAGCCAGCATGACGTAGACATTACCGTCACAAAATAAATAAACCGACCCTTATATGGTAAGGAATTATGTATTCTATCTGACATCACAACAATATCACGACAGGAACACGTGTTTTCAAATAACAAAACGCAATTCTGAATATAATAAACGTCTCGAAGGTTCGACGGAATTCAGATGAGAAGGGAAGTGGAGAGCGAGGGGGACCACGTGACCAGCTCCTGTAGTATACGCTGACCGATTGCCATTCAGCCAGTCTACGAACAACAGCCAAACGCCGTACTGGGTGTTAGCCCAGTCCGCGGACAGTAATCAGTAAGCCTACAAAATAGTATGAAAATGAATAGAAACAGTGACAAATAAATTCCTTCGGGTATAAAAATTAATTAACAGTTTAGTGAGGGTTGGAACAAAAGTGAACTGCAAGAACAATGACGCCACATGTGGAATAACTTACACAGATAAGTACTTTCAGAAATAGGTCGACCAAACAACAGTAAATTGCCATTTACCCAGTACTAATTATTATATTCAGATAATGATGAGATCTCAAAGTTAAGGGGGGTTTTTAAAAGAGTGAATGAGGGTGTGGAAGCGAAGTACTGGTTCGCCTTGATAGATTTAAGTAAATTAATCTTGATTATGTATGTTCAATGTTGGGCGATTTACTAATCACCAGATAAATAGGGGTACACCCGTTGAAGTTCAAACATTGAAAATAAAAACAAATTTTTATGTCACCAGTGTTCAGTATAAATTATTGCGCTGCAACCCAATCTATTTACTACATCCAAATCTTGCCTAATTGAGCTTTAGAATCTTCTGAGACAAGGGAAACAAAGTGTTTAAATTAAGCAAGTGTCATTTAATGACCAGAAAGTGAGATGGTTTGCATATGTTAACCTCATATATGCTGGTGACCCTGTAACGTGCTGAGGAAGTGGAAGGTAGGTACGAAGAATAGATTGCCAAGGTAGGTACTATTTTGGGCGGTAAGTTTGAAAGAGTTAAGTAACTTTACATAGTACTGTGTTTTGGTTACTTTTTGTGATTATTCGTGGGAATATGTTTGTTTAATACTTGAAGTTGTGTTTCAGATACAAATTTATTATTAACTAATTTCTAATTACGTTACTAATTTTTGACTAATTAACTAAAAATAAATGTAAGCATGTTTAAATAACATGTTCACCTAAGTATAAATTTACTTTATTTTTTGTCAGTTTACAGTATGTTGTGCTTGCAATTTTTTTAAATATCTAAAATGTTTTAATTTAGTATTTTTAAAAATATGAAACACCTGTATTGATTTACTTTGAAATAGAAGGTATGTTGAAAGTGAGAAAGTTGGGGGAAAAATGTGGTCGACCAAGAATCACCCAGTAAAAGAGAAAACACAAATTTCTTATTGCGGAGTACCAGTTAGAGGGCAGTCCAGAGAATTTGTTTGTTCTCTGCAAGATTATTTCGAGAAGGAAAAAGAACATGGTGGGCCTCTGATTTCAATTAATCAAGTTGTCGATAGAACTGCAGCTGCACTCTCTGTAAGTAGCAATACGGTGGTAACGATAGGCAAGGAGAAGTTTAAACAAAGCAAGTTCCCTTCTAAACTGGAAACACCCGGTAAAAAAAGACGAATAGAAAAACATGTTACAAATTTAGATGTTTTCGCAGAAAGATACGATTTGTCGCCACGTATATGAATTCTACACTCTTTAGTATCCTATAGTAAAAAAGCTACTAGTTACTCTTCACGATGTAGAGCTTTTCACTAGTAGCCACTTGTCTTATGGTCCATAATTAAAAACTTGGGTTTTTAAATTTATTACCGTTTTGGGTTGAAAGGTATTAATGGAGAAAGAGTACATCTGCTTCTTGCTGTAGATTTTTTAGAATTTGTAAGAACTGAGATTTTAATACTGTTGTTGTGGAGGTTGACAAAACATGAGTGAACGCAGGGCATTTTTTAGAAAAGTGTTGGTTGGATGATTAAGGCAGGAACTCTGCCAGTGCGAATTGGAAAAGGTGAAAGACTTATAATTATCTATACCAGAAACTCTCAGAGGTTTATTCCCGACTGCCTCAATTTATTTACATCAAAAAAGACTTCTATCATGAAGAAATGAATCACAATAAATTTAAAACGTGGTTTGAAGAATTCCTGTTAAAGAACATCACCCAATTCAGTGATCATAATGGACAACACGCCATACCATTCTGCGATTAAAGACAAGGCTTCAAAAAAGGAAGAGATGGTTGAATGGTTAAAGTGTCGAAACATTCCACTGATAGAGGACATGAAAAAGGCTGAGTCGATGGAGTTAGTGCTACTTAATAAACCAAAGTTTTTCCGATGTATATTGTTGACTAGTTGGCTGAAAGTTATGGCCATCATCCGATTGCCTCCATATCACTGTCACTTTAACGCCATAGGACTAATATGGGCCAGGGTTAAAAATACATTGCCGCAAATAATGCAAAATTCACAATGACTGAAGTCGAAAAATTAACAAATGAAGAAGCTGTACAAATGATTACTGGAGAACATTGGAAGAAGGAAATCGAACATACCAAGTCATTTATTGAAGACACATGGCAAAATGAAAGTATAGTGGAACAGCAGGTGGATGATTTGATAATTTCTGTGAATTGTTTGAGTGACAGTGAGTCAGTTGAATCTGAAGACAGTGGTTCTACATTAAGCAGAGTTCACCCATTATACAGTAAATGTGTTTTTATTTTGTTTAATGTTGAAAGTAATTTTACGTTGCAATACAAAAATATTTAACAAATAAAATATTATTAGTCATCTTGTTATTTGAATTATCAGTCTCTGTAATTCCAACTTTGTTGTGTTTAATTCCTGAAAATTAAACACAACAGGTCCTAGGTCGTGGTTTAGAACTTGAAAATGGTGGAAACAATGAAAGACCTTGTCCAGAACATGACAAACAGCAGTTCAGCAAGTAAACACGACAAAGTTGGAATTTCAAAATATTATTGTTCAGTTTTATAATTACTGCAAATTATAAATTATTTCACTATATATAGGTAGTTTCTTTTATAAAGAATTTGCAAATGTACATTATATGCTTGATTAATACCAAAGGATCTGTATTTTTTAAGTTAATGATATAATAATAGAGAAAATTATTTATCACGTTTTTCAAGTAAACTATTGTGATATTAAATCCATACCAAAATATCAAGTAAGATCTCAAATTACCCGAGTTGGACTAAACTGGAATTCGCGTAACACGATTCATGTCATTTCACAAAAAAAAAGGTTTTTAAGCGATTGTGAACAGATTAGTGTGCACTATCATCTAGATAATGTACAGTATAATACATATATGTTATTGCAACCATAGATTAAATAATCGTATTTTACTAAAATTTAATTAAAAGTACTCAAGCTACGTGATTTCACTACAGAAGCATCTCTGGATCTCAAATGACCTTGTGTGTGTGAAGTGTTGCAAGTTGTTTGTATGTGAATCATTGTTTCATGTTTACCCACTTGTGAAAACCACGTACATTGTGGCAAAAACATTGTCAATACCAAACTATCTACTACTGCAGTTACTATAGTTACTAACTATTGTGTATCAATTACTATAGTTAAGTATCAGTTTAGTCAGAAGTCTGTTATTTGTCTTTCTGGTGGCACTGATTCATGATGGCAAATTTATCATGAAGTGTGTGAAGTTAAGGTAAGGCAGTGGTGTTGTGAGTTTAATGATGGCCACAAAACTTTTCCACATGTTTTACAGAGTACACTCTATGGAATCGTTACTGCAGAACCAGGCTATTGTACGAGGGGGTACCCAAAAATAACCGGAATAGCGCTGCGATTGGCGGAGCTTACGTAGTACGCATTTCTCCTGCTAGGCGAGCGTAGCGCAACTCGTTTCGAGTTCAGTGCCGTCATTGTTGTCGCCTGGGAAGGTTGTGTCTGGTCACAGTAATTCGTTTTGTAAAACCAGTTTCGCTTGCTTCTCGTTTTTTGTCATGGCGGATTTATGTGAACAGCGGGCTGCTGTGAAATTTAGCTTACTGCTTGGGAAAAACGCCACAGAAACTGTTGTGATGTTGAAAACAGCTTACAAGGATAGTGCTATGGGAAAAACTCAAGTGTACCAATCGTTTCAAAGAAGGTGAAATGTCAATTGGTGACAAACCTCGTTCTGGACGTCCGTCAACTTCCAGAATTGACGAAAATGTTGAAAAAGTTCATGCAATCGTGCTTGAAGACCGACGACGGACCATTGAAGAAATTAGGAAGTCATCTGGAACAACTTGGAGCTCGGTTCAGCGAACTTTGTCAGAAGATTTGGGGATGAGAAGGGTCACTGCAAAATTTGTGCTTCGGGTCCTGACTGAACAGCAAAAAGAGAATCGAGTTGAAACATGCCGTGCATTGAAAGACCAGATCCGAACCGACCCAGATTTTTTTCCAAGGTCATTACTGGTGACGAGTCATGGTGCTATGGTTACCACCCCGAAACTAAACAACAGTCAACCCAGTGAAAAACTTCATTGTCGCCTCGCCCAAAAAAAGCTCGTCAAGTGAAATCAAACGTCACGACGATGCTCATTTGTTTTTTCGATGTGACAAGGGTAGTGCATTCTGATTCGTCCCACCAGGTCAGACTGTTAGTCAGGCTTTCTATTTGGAGGTTTTAAAAAGATTGCGTAACAATGTGCGACAAAAAAGGCCCGTTTTGTGGCAGACGAGGGACTGGTTTTTCCACCATGACAATCCACCTGCTCACGCAGCCATTTCAGTGCGCCAGTTTTTAGCAAAAAACAACATGACTCCCTTTCCCCACGCCCCTTACTCACCTGACCTCGCTCCGTGCGATTGCTTCTTGTTTCTGCGAATGAAGAGGGACATGAAAGGACAACGATGTGACGACGTGGAAGCGGTAAAGAAAAAAACGAGGCAGGAGCTGTCGGCCATCACAACAGACGAGTTTCAAAAATGTTTCCAGGAATGGGATCGCAGATTGGACAAATGTGTTAAGTTTAATGGAGAGTACTTTGAAGGTGATAAGGTTGTTTTGTAAAAAAAATTAAATACATAGCTTTAAAAAAAAATTCCGGTTATTTTTGGGTACCCCCTCGTATAAGATGGGTCCCAAAAATTTAACTGACGCGCATATGAATCAAAGAATGGCATCTACATATGGATTTTTTGGACCACTGTGAGAAAGATGGACATGCATTTTGTTCCCATACCGTAAGTGGTGATTAAACATGGATTTTGTACATAAACGTTGAGTTCAAACTACAGTCCATGCAGTAGTGTCATTTACTGAAGTCAAACAAAAAAAAAAAAAAACGTCTTAATTGGTGGCTTTTGTGTAGTTTTAAATGAGTAATACATTTTTTCCTGTTTGTTTGCTTTAATGGCCCTTTCAGCTCTTACTTTTGAAATGCACCTCGCACTGTATCAGGAAGTGCTTGACAATGCAAGTGTTCTTAGAAATTTATGTTGGCATTTTGTGACTAATCCATGGAACTGCTCCCTCCACCAGATATAGCTTGAAGACTAATGCTCACAGTGGAATACGAAAAGAAATGGTAATTTATTTTCAAAAAATGTCAGTGGTTAATTTATTTTTGTGCATGTTTTTTGTTGTTCTTAATTTGGATTACTTTTCAAAATAGTTCAGTATTTTTCAAGACACCTGTATGTTATTTTAGTTGTTTGTTGTATGAGCATTGTCCAGTGCTGACTATATACCTCTATCTTCATTTTTTAATTGTTTGTATTCTTCTGCCTTTTTAATTACAACTTTAAACAAATTATATGAAAGAAAAAGTATGGAAAGTGTAACGAAAGTATGGTTTGTAACAAACGTTATACCGGGTGGCCCATAAGTCAGTTGGCACTAGCAGTATGTAGACGCTCGATTGACTAGCATAGTAGTTACTTGACTTGACTAGAAAAGGATGGAGGCCACGTTGAGCATTTCTTGTAGGTCATGAGAACTATGCTATTAACTATCTGTATGCGTTATCTGTATCTGTATCCCTGCTGCACCTCTACAGTGAAAGTGCTATTTGCAATTTTGCCAACTGACTTATGGGCCACCCTGTATAATAATAATTTTTAAAAAATGGTGAAGAATTCACATTTGAGTAATACCCATTATTTTAGATTATATATCAAAGCAATATTTAATTTTTTACTAGTGGGTGAAGTGGCATCATGGAGCTCATGTTTTATTGGCAACTGGTAGCTCTGGAGAAGGCTATTTGTGGAAAATTCCAAGCGGTGAATGCAAGATGTTACCAGGGTATGGCATACCATCAGGCTGTGGTTCCTTTATGCCCGATGGTATGTATTAGTGCAGTCATAATATTGTATCTAAATTTGTTTTTATTGTGTTGTTTAACAGGTGAGGCGTAACTGTTTGATTTAAAACAACTGTTGTCTAGAAATTTCTTGTATAGGTAATAATTTTCCTGTGCACATTAATTGAAAAACATCCAAATCCATTCATAAATTATAGAGTGAAATTTAAAAGTTCAAAACTGAACCAAACTAATTATGTGGGATTGACTGGAACACACAAACACATTCAAATTCTATTTGTTGCATCACAGTCAGAACTATTAACTTGATCTTGTACAGAAATAATCTACATGAAAGCTATTATGAGATAAGAAAAATGAATCTGCTTATATTCTAAAAATGAACTGTACATCAGTATATTAATTGTCAGTTACAAACTGTAAATGAGTAGTTTGTGATTGAACACAATGGTGTGAGTGTACTAGCATACAATACAAGTACCCTGCACTCTACAGACAACAATTTCCTGGCTGTAATGCAAAATTATGTACTCTTGCCAAACAGCAGAAATATTAGCGTACCTGTGGATTTAATAAAAACAGAACGTAAAAAGGTGTAAACATTTTATCTATACATACATTTAACATTGTATTATATATTACACTATTGTGTCATATAATTATAAGGTTTCATTGACAAAGAGGACAGAGCTGGTCCTTGAAAGTCCTTTGAAAAATTGGAACAACGGTTGATAATAGTAGTGTATTAAATTAGTTCTATTGTATAAATAATTTTAAATATTTTTTTTTTCAAAACACTGAAATATGTCACCAACAGTGTGTTCACAACATTTTGGTCACAACAGTGTGTGCTTAATCTTCAGATCTATTTGATAAAATATGCACAGTATGAAAAAAAAACATTCAGGAAACAGCCTTTGTGTTTTTAAATGTGTCAATTTAAAAAAAATGTATGTACAGTATATAATTTGGAGTAATCGCATTGTCTATTTTCAAGAAAAAATTATTTGCGATTATTTGCGTACCAGTTATTGTATTTTTGTATGCTTTAATACAGGTACTTTAAAAATTCTCTATAATTAAATATTTATATTAGTATATTTTATGTAACACAGATTTTATCGTATCTATCCATGTATTAGTATTAGATTACCTATCTATTACTGTTAGAAATTACGTATGCTCCAAATATAATGAGCGTATTCTGTTGTACCTATTCTTTTGAGTGTCGTTGCATTTAGCTCCATTTTGGGTAGGATTTATTGTGCAATATTGCACTATTCCCTGATGATGTGAATTTACACTGGTTGGTAAATTCCCCAATGATGTGAAGGTAATGGGTCAGTGTTAAGTGCATTGTATTGTATAGCATAATTAACAGATTGTAACAGGGAAATAAGTACACAATGTTTATAAGTACTCACCTAACTTGCTGGACAGCTCGTCAGTTCCTTCTTGAAAATGTAATTGGCATTGCAGTGCACAATAAATGCTAACTCTAAATTGTTAATTACAAATCTCTGCCGATTACCATGGAACAAAGCTCGATATTAGAAAAAGGACTGTTCTGCTTCACATGAAGTCAGTCTGGCATACTTGAAAAGAGGAACACTTAACGGTCTACTTGCTGGCCTTCGAGAACTTGGGGAACTTTACTTACAATTTCAAATCCATTGTTTTTTTTTCCAAACACAACTTTGAATTTATATTTTAAGGTTTCCATTTTACTTCCATATTCCTTAAGGAATGGAAGTATGGTGATGGCAAAAAAAATCGTGTTCGAGATTATTGCAGATTCTGATTCTACTACACTCAAAACATGAAAAAAAGTCGTTTTCCGAAAAGTGTCTGTGTGTCTGTGTCTGTAGATTTTTTTTTCTATGGCAAACGATAACTGCCGCAAATTCAAACAGAATCAACTAATTTTTTGCATACAGCCCTGATTTGTAGAGTACTCACGACCTATTGTTTTTGGTGAATATCGGTTGAGGGAAAGGGGTAGTTTACCTGCAACGGTTTTTTTTTATCAAGGGAAATTTTTTTTTTGGCAAACGATAACAGCCACAAATTCAAACAGAATCAAATAATGTTTCGCATACAGCCCTGAATTGTAGAGTTCTCAAGACCTATTATTTTTGGTGAAGATCGGTTAAGGGAAAGGGGTAGTTTACCTGTAACGTTTTATGTTTTAACAAGGGTATTTCCTATGGCAAACGATAACAGCCGCAAATTCAAACAGAATCAAAAGATTATTTGCATACAGCCCTAAATTGTAGAGTTCTCAAGACCTATTGTTTTTGGTGAAGATCGGTTAAGGGAAAGGGGTAGTTTACCTACAACGTTTTTTTAACAAGGGTATTTTCTATGGCAAACGATAACAGCCGCAAATTCAAACAGAATCAAATAATTTTCTGCATACAGCCCTGATTTGTAGAGTACTCAAGACCTATTGTTTTTGGTGAAGATCGGATGAGGGGAAGGGGTAGTTTACCTGCAACGTTTTTTATCAAGCGTATTTTCTATGGCAAATGATAACAGCCGCAAATTCAAACAGAATCAGATAAGTTTTTGCATACGTCCCTGAATTGTAGAGGTCTCAAGGACTTTCGATTTTGGTGAAGATCGGTTAAGGGGAAGGGGTAGTTTACCTGCAACCTTTTACGTTTTAACAAGAGTAAAGTACTTGAAAATTTATTTAAACTTTTTGAAACAATGGTAATTGTTAAAAATAAAATAATTTTGTTGCCAGGCAATAAAATTATAATTTTTACTTCCATATTCCTTAAGGAATGGAAGTATGGTGATGGCAAAAAAAATCGTGTTTGAGATTATTGCAGATTCTGATTCTACTACACTCAAAACATGAAAAAAAGTCGTTTTCCGAAAAGTGTGTGTGTGTGTGTGTGTGTGTGTGTGTGTGTGTGTGTGTGTGTGTGTGTGTGTGTGTGTGTGTGTGTGTGTGTGTGTGTGTGTGTGTGTGTGTGTGTGTGTGTGTGTGTGGATTTTTTTTCTATGGCAAACGATAACTGCCGCAAATTCAAACAGAATCAAATAATGTTTTGCATACAGCCCTGATTTGTAGAGTACTCACGACCTATTGTTTTTGGTGAAGATCGGTTGAGGGAAAGGGGTAGTTTACCTGCAACGGTTTTTTTTTTATCAAGGGAAATTTTTTTTTTTTGGCAAACGATAACAGCCGCAAATTCAAACGGAATCAAATAATGTTTCGTATGCAGCCCTGAATTGTAGAGTTCTCAAGACCTATTGTTTTTGGTGAAGATCAGTTAAGGGAAAGGGGTAGTTTACCTGTAACGTTTTATGTTTTAACAAGGGTATTTCCTATGGCAAACGATAACAGCCGCAAATTCAAACAGAATCAAAAGATTATTTGCATACAGCCCTAAATTGTAGAGTTCTCAAGACCTATTGTTTTTGGTGAAGATCGGTTAAGGGAAAGAGGTAGTTTACCTACAACGTTTTTTTAACAAGGGTATTTTCTATGGCAAACGATAACAGCTGCAAATTCAAACAGAATCAAATAATTTTCTGCATACAGCCCTGATTTGTATAGTACTCAAGACCTATTGTTTTTGGTGAAGATCGGATGAGGGGAAGGGGTAGTTTACCTGCAACGTTTTTTATCAAGCGTATTTTCTATGGCAAACGATAACTGCCGCAAATTCAAACAGAATCAAATAATTTTTTGCATACGTCAGTGAATTGTAGAGGACTCAAGGCCTTTAGATTTTGGTGAAGATCGGTTAAGGGGAAGGGGTAGTTTACCTGCAACCTTTTACGTTTTAACAAGAGTAAAGTACTTGAAAATTTATTTCAACTTTTTGAAACAATGGTAATTGTTGAAAATAAAATAATTTTGTTGCCAGGTAACAAAAATAAAGTCATTTTGATTATAAAATATAAATATTTACAACAAGAAAAGAATTTTCAATTTTCAAAATTTAAATATATTTTTATAAAACAATGGGTTCTTCATTGAGGTGGGGACCATGTCACTCACTCCATCTCAAGCCTCTCCCATTTTGCAGAAAAAGAGGACCCTGTCAAGGCTGATACTTTGACGACAGTGACGGGGCTTTCCACCAAATTCAGCAGAGTGACAGGTAGGCCCAACTCTGATTGGCTCCTCAGATTTCCCCAGCGTTAGTAGGTTCTATGAAAATATTTTATTTCAAAAATGATTTTAAATATAAATCTTAGATATGTTTTATAAATCTCATGTTTTATGTTTTAACATGGGCAATTTTTTATATGACGAACCATAACTGCCGTAAATTCAAACAGAATCAAATAATTTTTTACATATGTGCCTGAGCTATAGAGAACTCAATGTCTGTTGATTTTGGTGAAGATCGGTTACGGGGAAAGGGCAGTTTACCTGAAACATTTTTTGTTGTAACATGAGTAAAGTACTTAATTTTGATAAAGTATCCTGATAAGATCTTAATAATCCACTGTAGAAACGTAGATGAAATATCTATAAATTGTATAAAAACTGACTTATTTATACATTTAATTCACTTCTACTTACCTTTGTTCCTAAGGTCCCCCCAGAGTTCTCCTATAAGCGAGATCAGAAACAGTGTGAGGTTACGAAATAAGTCTGAATACCCATTTTGAATGAAGAGAATTTAACTTTTCCTTTTATTTTTAAAATCATTTGACAGATTTGAATTTTTTACTTTTCCTCCAAATATAGATTTTTCATACTTTAAAAATAATTAAAATTATGGTTTTACAGGTTGTGTAATCATTACGTCTTACGTACTATTCTTATTTTCTACTACTTACATACTTTAAACAAGAGAGCCCAGCCTGCCATTCTCACTTAAATTAATTTTAATTTATTTGATACCCCATACCTTTATAAAACCCCAACCCTTACACTTTCAGTAGACGAAATAATCCCCGGCCACGTGGTCTTCGTGCACATCCATTTCTTTTCTAATTTCGTGTGAAATGTCCAAAAGGTGTTTAATGTTGTTTTACATTTTTCCCGACCGCGGTCACATAGACTTTTTCAGCTATTTCACTGTTATATCAGTTTAAAAAAAATTTGTTTCTGAGCCCGGTTGTTGGGCGGCCTGCGCAGGCGAGAGTCGACAAAAGACTGCCTGCGTCTCTCAGTTCCCCACTCCGGGAGCATTTTAGTCAAGACGACGGACATCAATGCCTTACAGTTAGTCGTCACAGTTTCTTCCTATGCGATGTATGTAAGTTTTTGGTTAACATGGTACATGATCTCATCTAGGCATTGGCGGACGTCATTAAAGTGGGTGGGACTTAAACAGCCTTTCCGGAACGTCTTGAAGAAGACGGCGAATATCCTTGCTCTCTGGCCATCTTAGTTTTTTGCCAACGCTTGGGTAGGCGACCCTGCTCGAGTAGTGGCGTGTGTGCACTGCCACACAAGTACAGAGTTCTGCGAATTTTTAGGGTGGCGCGAATTCTCTGCCGCATTCCTCGACAACAACTGCAGCTTACTGCTTTGTTTCAAACTGTTTCTTTCACAATGGAAATAACGTTGCACAATAATTTTCATAACTTTTGACAAGCCCGCCCAAAATGAAAGAAATAAAAATATAATTATTCCAAATTGTTAAAAATAAAAACACCCAAAAAGTGACCCGCTACAATACCCCCTCGATGAGAATTCTGCTGTTCACGACAGAAGAAATCTCATCGATAAAACCCGAAGAGGACCGGTGAGGAACTAGTGCCAACAACCCCCTTGTTCTTAGTCTGCATGGGTACACGACCCCCCTAGCTCAGCGACCATGGACTCATCTGAACGAGATCACTGGACTTCTCCGTAAGAGATCCCAACACCGAGAAATCGAGCAGACTTGTACCACGGCGCACCTCGCCTTTTAACATGCTACCCCCAAAAATCCTCAATCCCTGGCTCAGATTATTCCAGATCCTCCACCGATGTGTTCCCTCTTTTATGCAAGCTGGGCTGCCTTTAGCAGATACTGGGCTCACACACACTAACATTACATGTTGCCATATCACATTAAAATAAAAAATTTCTTTTAAAATTTATTAAAAATTTAAAAAAAAATTCAAAATTCAAAAAAAAATAATATTTTATCAAAAAAAAATTCTCTTCCTTGTTTTTTTAATTTTTGTTTCAAATGACAACCTAGACATTTCTACTAATCTAATCACATCCTTACTCTAACATGAGAACCACTTATAGTCTACCAATACAATGCAATACAATAAAATAAACATGGTTAATGCACACATAATAAAATAATCATTATCTAAAATATTCATTTGCTGGCAGGCGAAAAATCAATTTTTTTTTTTTTTTTCAAAAAAAAAATTAAAATTTTCAAAAATTTTAAAATTCAAAAAAAAATTTAAATTTATTTTAAATGTTTCCCTCATATGCAAAATTATTTAAATATTGGTTCGAATTAATTAAACAAACAAATTAAAATTGACTTCCTACTATACAAGCTTAGTAGGTGTATGACCTCATCAGCTGATCGAAACTAGGTCAAGTCCAAAACCCTTGACCTACATATGTTATGTATACTTTCTGCACCTACATTAAACATCTGTAACAATCTAACTCAAAGCACAAAACATAATAAAATAAAATATTTAAAATGAACAAAATATTAAATAGAAATAATAAACAAATTGCCATTTAAATTATTATGAAAATTAAATTATGAAAATAAACACCTTAATTTTATATTATTCTCAAATTTTATCACAATTCTGTCACTGGCTTTACAAAATGAAAATTTTATATCTTTATCATAAATCACTCTCTCTATTTGATAATCTTACTTTATTCTACTGTGGGTGATTTGAACTATTTATTCTCATTGACTGTACTACTAGATCTGTATACGTATATAATCTTTATTCCCCTGACTCTACTATTAACTTTTACTACATGACACCCCGCTCTATAAAAATATCTATCAAAACACTCTAAATTCAATTTACCCCTGGCACCGCTCATCTTTGTACTAGGATGTGTGTTCCCTACCTGGCTATAACCATACGAGCCAATGCCCCTCCAAAATATCGGCAAACACTCACGCGAACTACTCTATTCTCGCCACAACGCCACACGTTGCTCACACCTTACCACCTCACCCTTACTACAACATATCATCAACAAATATGTTTATGTCTCATTCACATTACTCATCTCTACATATACTCACTACTATTGTGTCAACATCAATACTTCTCAAAATACTATAACATGTATAAACTCAAAACAACATTACCTTATATCATCTCTACTAATTCAACTTTAACTTTGACAGATCTATATGTCACATAAAATATTTATCACCGAAAACTATCTTTTATTTGCTTTCACAAATCGTTACTTCATTTCTCATTATCAAATTATTTTTTATCATTACATTAAAATGTCTGTAATACATTGCAAACATTTCATTGAACATTAATAACTTGGAACCTTTATAACCAATATACCAGTGACATCTTATTGCTGATCAACTGATATCCTAACATAATGAAAACACATCTCAAATTTGAACAACTTATATGAAATATATATATTTATTTATCCATCCTCACTTCTATTACGTTAATTGCCTGCCAGGCGTTTAATTATTGGCTTAATTTAAAGCATACACATATCATGAAAACACATTCTTATCAATGCCTATACCTAACATACAACAATGAAATAATACATTTAAAATCATAGCATGTAATGAACACCTTATATTACATACCTGACCAGCTAGTTAATTGAACAGAGCATAAGCAGTTTTATTGGATCCAACTTTGAATAAAAAAATGTTATGTTATTAAATTTACATTCGTGACTCCTTTGCGTCACCTCCCAGCCACACACACTATTTCAGATTATGGTGGACTGTGGCGCCCATTCGCTTCCACAGAGACTGTATATTTTGGAGCAGGGTTTTACCTCTCCGTGTCTCTGCTTCCGCTATCAAGTTTTAAACATAGTGAACATCATCATGTTCTTGTTATAAAATGATACACCCTTAAAACGGTTCTACCACCTGTCTTGCTACCCCAAGGCGGGCAGAGTGGCAGCCGCTGTTCCACAGTTCCGGGAAGATTTCCCCTAAGTTCTCCCCCTATTGAATTTCAAATCTGTACCAATTTCAAGTCAGCTATGGTCAAGGGACTTGATATGACCATAGCTGGCCGCTAGCCAAAACCACGGTTAGTGCTGGTAAGACAGTAACCGCCCGAAAAGTCGGGGAAATCTTTCATTTCACTGCCTGTTTCACATCAATCTCATTATGTGCGACACGGTCATTTAGTAATGTGTGTAAATTTTAATTTACACGGATAAGGTGTGCCGCACATTTATCGCCATTTTGGCCTCCGATGGAGGTAACACTCACTGTTACCCCCAACCCATTTCGCTATCTAAGAGAGCACAGGCCACCCCCTCAATAGCCACTTAATAACTAACTAATTACTTAACAATTGAAAATTAAACTTTCTACAAATGCAGTTCAACACTCCATTGTTTCATCACTTCATTGAGCACCAATCAACCCCCTCAAATTACCCTTTAATCTTGTATAATAACAAGTTCTTTTATTTACTTTTTAAAAGTTTTCACATAGACACTTCTGCAAGTCCAATCTTTCACTTTTCACTAACATTTTCTTTCTGACAAAATAATAAGTACCACAATGAATCATCTTATACAGTTACATCAAAATAAAATACATTTGTGTTGTTTTCTGAGGGAAAACAATTATTTGAAAATTTAAGTATTCAAATTCCAAATTTTTGGTTGTTTCATTTTACAATTTCTAAAATAAAACTAAAATATTTCGTGAAAAGAGGAAAGAAGAAAAAAAATATATATATATATATATATATATACTACCTTTCCACGAAACTATGAGTCCCCCTCCCCGTTCAAAGTGTTGTGAGTTTTCTAATTTTAACCAATTTTGGTGGAGCCGGACCATCGTTGCGTTCACCGCCCGAAGGAAGATCCTCCAACCATGGCCCGTCTCCGAGTTCCGAATTCCACGGCCAGGACTGGTAAGATCGTGACCGCCCGAAAATGGGGGAGACTCCCTTCTGTAAACATTTAAAATCAGATTACATTTCATTCATACAATAATAATTAACAACAATCCTGGTAAAATTCCTATGATGACCAATACAATTTCAAATTTGTAGCATTGTGTGTCCCTACTATCTCCCTTGTCTCTCTGTTCTGTAATACATACGAATTCTTCATCTTAACTTCTATTACCTCATACGGTCCTTCATAGAGTAAGAAAAATTTCTTAATCTCCTTGTCCTGAGCGCTCGACAAATCATGTCTCCTCACCAATACCAATTGTCCTACTTCATACTTCATCCACTTACCTTTTGCGTCGTGCCTACGTTTTCTTTGTTCTCCTTTACTTAATAAACTCTCATTTGCCAACCTGATTTTTATACTCACATCCGCTTTCTCACTCTCAGGTGGGTAATCAAACAACTGCTCCAAAATTCTCGGGGGGCGTGTTCCTTTGATCAACTCGTGAGGTGTATAGCCGGTGGACTCGTGGGTGGTACTGTTCAGCCAAGTCTCTACTCTTCGGACGTATAACGGCCACTCGCTGTGTTTAGCGTGACAATAGGCTCTAAAGATCCTGCCTATCTCTCTCATTACACGCTCAGCCTGGTTGGACTGGGGATGGTACACAGCCGTATGTTTCGTGATGATTCCTTCCCATCCTAGAGTCTGACGCCATTTCCCACTGATGAACTGCGGACCATGGTCTGATAAAATCACTTTCGGCTTACCCACGTGAATCATGTAGTCCTTTGTCACCTTCTCACTCAATACCTGACTGGTAGCTCTTTTAACGCTATACAATCTCACATATTTAGAAAAAGTATCAAGCATCACAAAAATATACATCACTCCGCCTCTACCCTTTGGCAATGGCCCAAACAAATCTACCGCAACTAAATCAAAAGGTCTATTCACTTTTATAAAATTCATCTCCCCTTCTACTCTATAATTTACTACCTTTGATTTCTGACATAAATCACAACCCCTTAACAATTTTCTAACCCTTCTTTCCATATTTTTAAAAACACATGACTCTTTCAAAACATTAACACACTTCTTCGCCCCAAAATGACCATATCTTAAATGACAATCCCAAATAATCTTATCAACTAACCCCTCTGGCATAACTAGTTTCCAATCACGCTCACCCCCTACTACTTTCTTAAATAATAACCCCTGATAAATCTGAAAATGCTGATTATATTCTGACTTTGCTAATTCTGTTTTTAAACTATCCATAATCTTACCTGACTTACCATCTGCTCTTTGCATGGTTCTGATGTCCTTCAACTCTTCACCAAAAATTCTGTCTTCTCTGCTAATCTGAAAAATTTCAATTTCCTTTAAATCCCTACCTGTCTTATTGTCTAACATGTCTACCCGTGAAAGAGTGTCAGGTATCTTGTTGTCTGTTCCCTTAATGTACTCCCATTCGAAATTATATTCCTGTAAAACAAGTACCCACCTGGTTAAACGGCTGTGAGCAAGTTTACATGTATTTAAGAAGGATAGTGCCTTGTGATCGGTGCGGATCACCGTCCTATTTCCCAATATGTAAGTGCGGAATTTGCTGACGGCGAACACAATACTTAATAGTTCCTTTTCGGTAGTGGTATAGTTCTTCTCAGCCATCAACAAGGATCTGCTCGCAAATGCGATGGTTAGGTGTTCTTTCTCTTCGTCTTCTTGGTAGAGTTCCGCACCTACGGCCACGTTACTAGCATCTGTCTGTAAGAAAAATATTTTATTAAAATCAGGGTGGTTCATCATTATCATTTTGTTAAATTTCTGTTTAATTTCGTTGAACGCCTCTCGTTCCACTAATCCCCATCTCCATTGTTTATTTTTCTGGAGTACCGCACTCAATCTTGCTGTCACATGGGCGTAGTTCTTCTGAAATTTTCGATAAAAATTACACAATCCCAGAAAACTCTGTAGCTGCTTGATGTTCTTTGGCTCAGGGAAGCGCATGATGGAGTCCACTTTATCCGGATTTGCGGAGATTCCTTCTGGTGTGATTATAAATCCTAAAAAATTTATTTGTGTTTGTAGAAATTTTGACTTGTCCCAATTTACAGTAAGTCCTCCTTCCTTTAATTTGGCTAGCACATATCCTAAATGATCTAAATGGTCCTCAAAAGTTCTTGACGCAATTAAAATATCATCTACATACACCGTTAAAAAATCTAAATCTTTGGGTTTTAAAATTTGGTCTAAGCACTTTATGAAACTGGCTACACTGGTATTTAATCCAAATGGCAATCTTTGAAATTGATAGTTCTTACCGTTAAACAGGAAAGCTGTATACTTCCTACTCACCTCAGCCAATGGTACCTGCCAATATCCTGCTGTTAAATCCAATGACGTCATATATCTCACCCCGCTGAATTTCTGAAATATTTCATTGATTGAATCTGGTGATTCACGGTCTGGTATTATTATCTGGTTGATCCTCCTGGCATCTAAACATAACCTAACTCTGCCATCTTTTTTAATTACAACAACTAATGGGTTCGAATAGGGTGATACTGACCTTTCTATTATCCCTCCTTCCAACATCCTGTCCAGCTCCTCTTGCACCGCTCGTCTCTTGGAATAAGGCACGGGATAACTTCGCTGCATGAAAGGTGTGTGTTCCCGTATCTGCAATGTACATACATAATCCTTTGCCCTTCCTGGAATATCGGCAAACACTCCCTTAAACTCCTCGATCACTTGCCACAGCGCAGCATGCTGATCACTCCTTACCACCTCACCTCCACTACAAAATTCATCCGCCCTTATCTCCCATACTGCATTATTAATATTACTCATTTCATTCTCACACTCATCAATATATTCACTCTCTCTACATAAATTTACTCTAGTATCTGCATCACTTTCACCTACCCTCTTTTGTAATATTTTTACCCCCGTTGTTCTAACTTTATCTATTATTTGTTCAAAATTAACCTTTACAGACCGATCACACCTGTCTAACTCTATTATTTTCTCTTTAAAGTTTACAACAGCTTTATTTCTTTGCAGGAAATCATTACCCAATATAATGTCTAAACTTAACCCTTTAACTACCAAAAATGTGTTCTCAAATTCTGTCATTTATCAAAAAACTTAAGTGTATCTGTTTTGTTATTCTCTTGCTGCGTACACCTGTAACTCCTACTACTGTAACCCCAGCTACTGGTAAAATTGGAATATTCTTTATACTTTCTTTTAATTCTCCTAAAATGTTTTCAGCAATAACAGAAATCTCACTACCTGTATCTACAAGTGTTCTATAATATTTATTAGCTACATTTACCTGTATTTCTGTTAGTCCCGCTCTCACCTCGATTGTCTTGTTTTCTTCTTCCAGCAGATCTGCAACTATGTCTGTTCTAATTACATTACTCGTGACATCTTCTAACAGTTGGACCTCACTTGCTTCCCCGTACAGTGGTCTGGTCCGTGCTACCACTGTATGCTCTAGTTTTCCGGTTGTTGTCTATGGTTACTTGTTGTGGGTATCTGGTGATCCCGCGGCGGTCCCTGGTGGTAGTTATTTGTTCCTCTGTATGGCCTGCTTTCGTTTCTCCTCCTCTGCTCTTCTCTGGGTAAATTACATTTATAACACCGTTGTCTGCTGGCGAAATTCCCCCATCTGCACCTGGAACAACTCCACTCACCTGGTTTGTTTACATTGTCTCTATGCACATTATTATTATACCCACGATAATTATTACTCCTATTTTGATTATATTCAACATGATTATGGTTATTATTCGGTTGTATTCGCCTACCCCCTTCTCGATCTCTAATGCTGTGTAATATATCTAGTATTCTCTCCAACTCGTTCATATCTTCAATTTCTTTTGTCATCAAAGTGGTTTGTACATCTTTCGGTAAGTGTTTACTTACATGTCTAACAAAAGATTTAAATGGTATCTGCGGCTCTAAATATTTCGCTTCGTTATATAACTTGGTCATGTATATTGTTAAATTATTATTATTAGGGTGTCCTAAAAAATCGCCCGTTCCCATTATACGGCTTCTTAGTATTTCTTGTTCATCTTCGGTCCAATATTTCCCTTTAAATGCTCTTTCGAATGTCTCATAACAATCCCATTCTGACCGATGTGCTTCCGCCCACACTACTGAACTACCCCTAAAACATTTAATTATTTTGGTTAATTGTACCTCCCAATTGGGTTTGGTTTATGAATCTCATTGGATGTATTGTTCTGTTTTCATAGCTAAATGTTTCTAACTCAATTTCATTGTGTAAATCTCTCGTTATGATAACCCTTTCCGTAACCCCGGTAAATTTTTTGTTAATTTCCCCCCGTAATTCATTTTTTACACTCATTAAATTGTTCTCAATTACAGTACATTTGTCATATATATTATTACTAGTTTGTAAACTGAACTCATCTATTTCTCTAAGCTTACTTTGTATTGTACTTATTTTACAGTTGGTATTATCTGCATGCTCTGAAATAGCTTTACTTACTGTTTCTATATTCTCTGCTATACTTATTACATTTGACTCAAAATTTTCTAACTGATCTTGTAAAACAGTTGTTTTAATGTCTATTTGTTTATTTATTTCAAATTTAGTTTTCATCTCTATCTGCTTATCTACTGTAGCTAAACATTTATTTTCTATCTCTTTACTTTGTGTCTCAATTTGGTTTTGAACTGTGCTAATTACTGTTTCATTAATTGTATTGATTTTGTCATCTAAATCATTTATTTTAGCATCGAATTTCTCATTAACTATTTCTACTACTTGTTCTTGCATATTTGTACAACGTACGTCTATTTCATTGATTCGTCTATCAAAAATAATATTCTGTTTTCTGATTTCATTTTTTACTTCATTAAACTCATTTTTCTGTTCGCTAAATTTCTCATCGAACTTATTATTTTGTATATTAAAAAGCGTCTGCATCATTTTTACTATTTGATTTTCGTCAGCCCTGTTAATCGGGACTGGCGTCGAGTGAATAATTTCTCCACTCATAATTTGTGATTCAGTTGCGCTTGTCTGGCTTTCATTGGTATTGTCAGCTAGACTGACGTTCTCGTTATTTGCCATTTTAAAATTTTGTTTAAATATTTCTTTCAAAAAAATTTATTTCGTGTACTAAATATTACACCCTCATATTATACATAAAATTATTGTACTATTTTTTACCATGTGTAGTTACAACATAACCTTATTTTACGTATTTTGTATTCTTTCGCTACCCACTCTGTTTCTGAGTTCTGGCTTATTTATATAATTATTTTATATAATGTCATTGTTCGGGCCGCCATTTGTATAAAAACTGACTTATTTATACATTTAATTCACTTCTACTTACCTTTGTTCCTAAGGGTCCCCCCAGAGTTCTCCTATAAGCGAGATCAGAAACAGTGTGAGGTTACGAAATAAGTCTGAATACCCATTTTGAATGAAGAGAATTTAACTTTTCCTTTTATTTTTAAAATCATTTGACAGATTTGAATTTTTTACTTTTCCTCCAAATATAGATTTTTCATACTTTAAAAATAATTAAAATTATGGTTTTACAGGTTGTGTAATCATTACGTCTTACGTACTATTCTTATTTTCTACTACTTACATACTTTAAACAAGAGAGCCCAGCCTGCCATTCTCACTTAAATTAATTTTAATTTATTTGATACCCCATACCTTTATAAAACCCCAACCCTTACACTTTAAGTAGACGAAATAATCCCCGGCCACGTGGTCTTCGCGCACATCCATTTCTTTTCTAATTTCGTGTGAAATGTCCAAAAGGTGTTTAATGTTGTTTTACATTTTTCCCGACCGCGGTCACATAGACTTTTTCAGCTATTTCACTGTTATATCAGTTTAAAAAAAATTTGTTTCTGAGCCCGGTTGTCGGGCGGCCTGCGCAGGCGAGAGTCGACAAAAGACTGCCTGCGTCTCTCAGTTCCCCACTCCGGGAGCATTTTAGTCAAGACGACGGACATCAATGCCTTACAGTTAGTCGTCACAGTTTCTTCCTATGCGATGTATGTAAGTTTTTGGTTAACATGGTACATGATCTCATCTAGGCATTGGCGGACGTCATTAAAGTGGGTGGGACTTAAACAGCCTTTCCGGAACGTCTTGAAGAAGACGGCGAATATCCTTGCTCTCTGGCCATCTTAGTTTTTTGCCAACGCTTGGGTAGGCGACCCTGCTCGAGTAGTAGCGTGTGTGCACTGCCACACAAGTTCAGAGTTCTGCGAATTTTTAGGGTGGCGCGAATTCTCTGCCGCATTCCTCGACAACAACTGCGCCTTACTGCTTTGTTTCAAACTGTTTCTTTCACAATGGAAATAACGTTGCACAATAATTTTCATAACTTTTGACAAGCCCGCCCAAAATGAAAGAAATAAAAATATAATTATTCCAAATTGTTAAAAATAAAAGCACCCAAAAAGTGACCCGCTACAAAATGAAGAGGCTAGTTGAACGGGCTGGGGGTAATTTTCTATAAATCAAAATTATAGTTGAAGGGGGAGGGGATAATTTTTTTTTATATGTGTACTACGTTATTGGCAACAAAGAAGTATTTTTTTGTTAAAATTCCTTCCCTGGCTGTTTGGCTGAAAATGATTTTAAATATAAATCTTAGAATATGGAAGTCATGTATGGTTCTCCATACCGATATTTTCATTTTAATGTAATATAATATTTTTCATTTAATACAGCAATAAAAAGGCAGGTAAGACACACACACACACAATTCACGTTATTTCTGGCCTCACTCATGTTTATTTTCTTACGTTTGCACGCTTTTTAAATGGAAAGTGCCGAAACCCACACCAACATAACGCGTGCAAGCTGAAAAAATGGACATCAGTTTGCTTACTGGCGAAGCTAGTAGTTAATGAATGGGTAGGCAAAAATCTTATCTTAAATTTTTTTTAAGGAATCACTAAAAGGACGGTGGTTCAAATCGGACCCTGAGGTAGAGTTTGCTGTAACCGAATGGTTCCACAAACAGCCGTAAGTATTTTACTAGCAGGGAATCTACAGGTTAGCGCAACAGTGGAACTCATGTCTTAATGTTGTTGGAGACTTCTTTTAAAATCGTTGAATAAAAAATGCTTTACAGCTCTATACGTGTTTCTATTGAACAATCCTTGTATTAGTCATACCCAATAATACAACTGATTGAACTTCAAATTTTTAAACTTGATTAGTTTCTATATATATGTTTAATGTTACAAATAATTCAAATAACAATCCTGATCATCTGTTAGTTCAGCGGAATAACAGTGACACTTTTAATAACCGCATAAAATAAACACTTAGAAACAACACAGGCGCTTTAACTTAACTGTTTGGACCACAGAAGTGAGGCATGCCTCAACGCTCTATGTGTACAGCGCGGGACAATCCCCCCTCCCTACACTTCCCTATCACACCACTACATTGCTTACATACGATGTATACAAAAAACGCTGAGGCAAGTTCAGGTTGCCTCATTCGCTTTAAACGAACTATGCCGAATCTCACCTGTCACCATCTAGCGGTCGCTCAATAAAGCACGTTTCGGTTTAATAAATTTGACAGTCGCAGTAACAATGTATAATCTTTACGTTATGTAGTTCATACGTATTTATAATTTTTATTCTACAGAATATTTTAGGGTAGGCATTGCCTCAATTGCCTCCATGTAACTTCGCCACTGATATATATGTGTACAACGTTATCGGCAACAAAGAAGTAGTTTTTGTTAAAATTCCTTCCCGGGATATTTGGCCGTAGTCCAATGTTTTCTTCAAAACCAGACATTTCGGCAATGCCATCGACTTCCATCATCAGTGAAAATCGAGTGCGATAACGTGAGGTGGTATACGTTAGTGACCACAGTACTGTGGTTAAGGCTGAAGCAGTAAGTAGAAAGAAGTAGTCGTTGCCAGCCTGGTCAATGACAAATACAACTGCTGTTGATAAAAGAACATTGTTCGTGGATTGTAATTTGAGCGAACAATAGTTACTACTACTGGCAGCTATTGATTTCGGCACGTTGTTCGCGTGCAACAATGTGTGGTGTCGTTTTGAACAGATCTTACACACCTGCTTATTCTTACAGCCAGATACAAGATGATCTGATCTAAGACAATTGGTACAACATTTGTGACTTGATACAAATTGTCCCCGCTCAGCGGTGCTTAATGTACGAAATTTATCACATATGTAAAGCAGGTGATTAGATTTACAACACAAACATGAATAATTGCTTGCCGCTGAGTGATAACTCTTAAATGTAGTACTGCCAGCAGTGTTTCTTGATTTATATTTATCATATTTATTGTTAAGTCTTAAAATCGGCTTGTTGAGTTGCTGTCCGGCTTCGATAGGCAGTGTATTTTCTAACAGCTGTCTACGTGAGTTTAAAAAATGAGTGAAATCTTGAAAGTTAGGTAAATTGTCAGGGTCTATTGACTGCTTCCGTAGTTTAAAAGTAGTAGGGTCGAGTTTAGTTGATAATAATTGTATAATAATAAATTCAAATGAATTCACTGACAGTTGCATTGCCGCCAGTGAATTAACGGAAGACGATATTGTGTTTGTGAATTCTGCCAAACTTTGGACAGAGTCCTTAATTGTCGACTTGACTTGAAGTAAATTTTGAACATAGTATTTTGCTAGTATGAACTTGTTGTCATACCTTTCGGACAGCAAACTCAACGCTATTGAATAATTTTCCTTACAGATAGGTAGTGACTTAATTAAATCTAAAGGTTTATTTTTTAAAGAAGAATGTAAATAATGTAACTTCTGCACTGGCGTTAAATCGGATCTTGTATGCACTAAGTCGGTAAAAATTGAATGAAAATGCTGCCATTCCAATATGTTGCCTGAGAAGCAGGGCAAACTTATTGGTTTTAATTGCATGTGGGTCGATAATACGGGAGGTACAGTCTGAATATTAAATGTATCAAGTAATTGCAAAATATTTGCTTCAGTCGAATATAGCATTTCTTCGACCTCAACTCGGTCTTCTTGAGCCGCGCTTATGTCTTTACAAATAAGTTCTATTTCAGACTGCACCTCGTCGTACTTCGATGCCAAGCTTTTCAGACTTTCTAGCCTTACTGTTAAAAAATTTTTTGTGCTGGAATTTATATCAAAGTTATTTACGGCTGATTGTATTCGCACTATTGCGGACTTTAAGCCGCCTCTCTTTCTGGTTAACACTTTGAGGCCTTCTTCAGCCATTGTACGCACCTTGTTATGCTGTTATTGAGGTGATACCTTGTAGGCGATGTCCTGCAGCGTCGACGCCTTGGAGAAGATGGCAAACACAGCTCGGAGAGATGACCGCCTTGTTTGAAGCACTGTAGCTAGCAGGCTCTTGCGATGATGTTGTCAGGAGGCTCAAAGGTGACGAGCGAAATGCCGATGGAAATCACGCCACGGTCGTATCAGCGGATATGCTAATTCGCCCGTGATGGCCAGAAATAGTGGCAGAAAAATATTAATTAGGAATGATACATCGAAAATCCAGGTCCGGAGTGACCAAAAAATGTTTAGTAAGAAGAATGTTGATTGTGAAAATTTGTACTTAGTTGATTCGCCAGGATGCAGAAATGATGAAGCGAGTGGACTGTATTCAATTCATTTATTTGAAATTCAAAAGCACATTAAATATGTAGTTAGCAATTGTTTTGAATGACAGGTTGGCTAATAAGCATGATGTATATACAACGTATCAAAAATTTTAAATTACATTAATAACGGGCCTAATGGGCCATAAGTAAAGTGTGTTGGCCTAAGGCCTACATTGAATGTCGCGACAAGAAAAAATATGACAGTGAGGCAGCGGGCGAGTCAACCGCCGCTTACAAGCGTTTGAGACGTACTGTACGGAGCACCGACATGAATAATCAGATTACAACAAAAAGTAAAGAGCAGATTAGCCAACCTATAAAGTAAAATTATCGCGCTACTACACATTTACAGTAGTTAGGTATTGATCCACCTTACATAAATCTTGTTAGTTTACATGGTTTCTTGGTGAATTAACTAGTTTATATTTACTTTTGTGAATTCATTATTTGGCCTAGAGTTTAGTATTTTACATATATGGTTTTTTCAAATAAAGTTAATTCTACACCTCTGACTCTTAAAAGTTAACATAACATGAAATAAAATTGTTTATATAATTATTGATATGTGTAGCATCTAATTCATGCTACAGTTACAAAAAATAATATTTGACATTAGTTAGCAGTCTTCAAAGTTAGACATGCTTGCTGGAACTATTTTGAACATACATTTAAAACATTTTATAAATTAATGCAGCATCCATACCTAAAAATTTTAATTTGTAGGCATGCTGTTATATAACTAAAACATCTTACTCTAAATATAAACCTTATTGTATAGGAACTCTTTTTAAAATGGAGTTCATGGCTTTGAACATTATTAGCCATTTAAATTTCTTAATTTTATTAAAACTTAATCTATTTTTAGTCCTTTCTGATTATATTGTATTATTATCTAAAATCCCCTTGTACAGTAAACATTTCCCACATACTTTCTTTATTATTGGCATTACTATGAATGTCTTGAGATAAAAAAGTGACCTTATTTATGAAATATTGGAAATATTTTTCATTTTAATATTTCATTACCTGTTAATTATAAAATATAAAAGTTATTTTATAGCACCTTGTTTAAGTTATAGTTACACTACAACTTGAAGTTTATTATATTTAAAAACACTTCCACTGGTACACATTCACTGTTGGTTCTGACTTATATTTGAGTTTTATTATTCTCAGACCAGACCTTTAGTCATAATGGACTGTGAAGATTTGTTTATTTTTTATCATATAATAACTTTAGTTGGTGCACTTCTTATCATACTACTCAATACTTTTGTCTATAATTGTTAAAGTGTGGATTGAAGAAATATAAGAGTTTTCACAGTATAATAAAGTTTATTAAACCATACACAATACATACTTAATACACAGTACTACGACACGTGCTTCACTCACGGCGTCTTGTTACAAACTGAAAACTAACAAACTTATACATGCTCACGCGCATTACATATATTATACAATATAAATGTATTGCATATATCCAACACGCCTCCTTACATTTATATTGTATTTACAAATTCAATTTTTACAAATACACATTTCAAGTTCAACTTTTCAAGTTCAGCATAGTTCGAAATCTCTCAAACTTTTCTTTACACAATGACTTTGTAAATATATCAGCAATATTATCATCAGAATTTACCTTTACAACATTAATCATATTTTCTTTTATACATTCGTGTACATAATGGTAATGAACTTCAATATGTTTAGAATTTTTCGTAAAACTTCCATACTTTGCTAAACTTATCGCTCCCGAATTATCTTCAAAAATATTAATCGGTTTTTCTAAAGTTACATTAAACAATTTTAGCAATTCTTTCACAAATTTCAATTCACTCACAGCTTCCGACAACGCTACATACTCTGCATATGTCGAAGCCTTTGTTACACACTTTTGTTTTCTAGACTTCCAATAAATTACATTACCAAATAATCGAATTACATAACCAGTTGTAGATTTTCTGTCCAAATGGTCACCAGCCCAATCGGCATCAACATAACAATCTATAATTTCAGAATTATCATTTCTTTTATAAGTCAATTTTAAATCTTTCGTTAAATACAAGTACTTTAATATTCGCAAAGCATATTTAAAGTGTGTTTCATTATAACAATTCTGATATCTACTTAAATAATTTACACTAAAGCTTATATCAGGCCTTGTAGCTGAGCTTATATATAATAATGCACCAATTAAATTTCTATATTGAATATTCCTTCCACAAATATCAGACTTTTCAACTTTTAAATTTACCTCCATAGGTGTATTATACATCTTACTGTTTTCTAAATTATACTTTCTTACTAATGACTCAATATATTTTGTTTGACTTAATTTTATTCCACATTTACGGAACTCATACTCTACGGTAATACCAAGATATTCTTTAATTTTACCAAGATCTTTCATTTTAAATTTTTCTGATAAAAGTTTCTTAATATTTTGCATTTTTTCTTTGTTACGTCCACAAATTAATAAATCATCCACAAATATTAATAAATAAATAGTATCTTTTCCATTTCCAAAAGTATATAAACAATAATCTAAATTACTTTTCTTAACACCCAAACTTATTAAAAATTTATCAAGACATTCATACCAAGCTCTGGGACTTTCCTTTAAACCGTACAAAGCTTTTATTAACTTACACACTCTATTTGTACCATCCTCATAACCTTTTGGTTGATGGACATATACCTCAGAACTTACTTTACCATTTAGAAATGCAGTTTCTACATCCATTTGTTCAATAATTAGACCCATTTGACAACAGTATGATAATAAAATCTTTAAAGTTTGCATTCTCGCAACAGGAGAATAAACATCATCAATTTTATCGGTTTGCTGAAAACCTCTTACAACTAACCTGGCCTTATAAGCATTGTCAGACTTTTTTGTATAAATCCATTTTACATCCAATATTTTTTTACCATTTACATTTTCAACTAATTGCCAAGTCTTATTTTTATTTAACGAATCAATTTCTTTATCCATAGCTTTTGACCAATACTTACTTTCATTGCTCTCAAGCGCCTCCTCAAATGTACTAGGAGTATCTGCTCTACAATAATTTGCAAAAATATTACTATTATATACATAATAATCTTCATATCTTTTTGGTGGGTTTCTTATACGCTCAGATTTTTTTATTTTATTTTCATTTTCATCCCCTAGATTTTCATCTGTACCTTTAAAGCTATCATCAAGAGATTCATTATCTGAAGATTCATATACTTCTTCATCAGACTCACATTCATTCAAGCCAATACATTTTACATTTTCTTCAACAATATCAACATGTCTAGCCACTATTACTTTTCCATTAATTAGCACTCTATAACCAACTTCACTATAACCGATCAAAATTCCCATATCAGCCTTTTCATCCCACTTAGAAAATCTTTTTTGTTCCGGTTTTCTTACAAAAACTTTACTACCATATAAATGTAAATTTGAAACATTCGGTTTCGTCCCAAAAAATATTTCATAAGGAGTTTTCTTTTCTATAGTATTTGATAACGTACGATTTTTCAAATAAGTAGCAGCACAAACTATTTCAGGCCAATATTTTTTATGGATTTGTGCTTCAGCTAATAAACAACGTGACATATCCATGATCGTTCTGTTAAACCGTTCTGCGGTTCCATTTAATTCATGTATGTAAGCAGGACAATTATTAATTATAATACCTTTTTCTTTGGCAAAATTATAAATATTACCATTTAAGTATTCTTTCCCATTATCACACCTCAAAAATTTAATTCTTTTACCCGTTAAGTTTTCACATTCATTTACATATTGAACAAGACAATTGAAAACTTCTACTTTAGACATCATGGTATAAACTTTAGCTATCTTACTGTAATCATCAATAAAGGAAATAAAGTATTTTTCCCCGTTTAGACCAGCTGTTTTAAAAGGTCCACACACATCAGTATGAACAATTTCTAAAATATCTTTTGCTCTTTTTCTATTATTTTCAAATGGAATATTATGCATTTTATTTTCAACACATATTTTGCACTTCATGAATTCTGATTCAAGTTCATTTGGAATACCACTTAACAATTTATGTTTACACAAAATATTCAAATAATTAAAATTTACATGGCCCAGCATACGATGCCACCTTTCTTTTTTACTCATATTATCACAATTTTTATTTGCAACATTTACCAATGACTCTACATTTTTTAATTTACTTTTCATCTTATATAGACCATTTTCTTTCCAAGCTACAGCTGTAGCATTTCCAAAATTATCAATAATTTTTGTCATTTTACCTTTAGAAATAATAGTATTATTTTCCGTTATTTTACCATAACTTATTAAATTTGTATGCATATCTTTAGCATAAAATACATTTTGCATGTTTACTTCATTTTTCTTACCAAAAAGATCAAAGTAACTTACCACATTACCAATTTTAGTTGCTTTTACAACTCTATTATCTCCCAAATAAACATTAACAGGTTCTTTAAGTATCATACATTTATCAAAATATTTATCATTATTTATTATATGGTCAGTACAACCGCTATCTAATAACCAATTAATCTCGCAATTATTAAACTTATCTTTATCTACCTTACTATTATGCGCCGTGTGATAGTCGACTCTTATAACCCATGCGCTCGTATCTGGATTTTTCTGCTGCGACTGAGTTGCTTGATGTGCTCTTGCACCTCGCTGACTTCGAAAATTGCCATGCCGTCTGGCGTAGTTACTTTTTTCGGTTTCTTGTCTGCCTCGTGGTGCTCGCCATGTATTGCTGCTGCCTGCCGCTTGGCCACCATATTTACAGTCTCTCTTGATATGACCAGTTTTGCCACATTGAAAGCATGTTCGCAGTTGTCGACTTTTATCCGCCATGAATGCGTTAGATTTTCGTCCAGGATATTCATCTTTTTGATGCTTTATTTCAGTCATTTGAATTTTACTTTTCACATAATCCACAGTTTGATCTTCTTCTTTTAATGCGTCTATTAAATCGCCTATATAACTGTATGAATCCGGCAACGTATTTAACATATAATTTAATTTTTATTTTTCTGACACAGTAGCACCCGCGTTTTTAAGCTCGTTCACAGTTTTTTTCAAAATCACTGAAGAATGTCGCTGCATCAGTATAATTTGTAAGTCTTAATTTTTCCAATTTATTTCTATATACAATTTGCAATGGCGTAGACTTTTTCAAATACATTTCATCAAACTTTTGAATTATTTCATACGCCGTTGTTTTATCACTAATAAATTCCAATTGCTTATTCGTTATATTACTGTATATATAGTTCATAACCTTTAAATCATTATCGTCCCACGGGTCTTTATCCTGCGCCGTTTTTGCTCGTGTTATCACTTCATCACATTTTTTAAATTTCAAAAACAACACAATACGTTTTCTCCACATACTATAGTCCTCTCCATCAAACACTGGAATTGTAATGTCATTGTACTTCGCCATTTTTCCGTATCACAGCATGCGACAGCACAAAAAAACGATACTATACTCACTTAAACTCTTGACCACAAGTTTATTAAACCACGCACCTCTGCTATCATGTTAAAGTGTGGATTGAAGAAATATAAGAGTTTTCACAGTATAATAAAGTTTATTAAACCATACACAATACATACTTAATACACAGTACTACGACACGTGCTTCACTCACGGCGTCTTGTTACAAACTGAAAACTAACAAACTTATACATGCTCACGCGCATTACATATATTATACAATATAAATGTATTGCATATATCCAACAATAATTATTTACAATTTCATAAGGTTTTGGGGTGTTATACTTTCTTTAATGGTATTAACATTTGGTTTGGGGTTAATGGTAGTTAATAGTAGGTTTTTATTGTGGTTATTCCATCCTATATCTTCCTTTCTTCTCGTCTTCCTTCTTTGGTTTCTTCTGGGGTAAACCAAGGTACTTAGTGTTATTTTCTCCGATGGTTGCTTCGGGGTATCTTCTTTATTATCTGTTTCTAAATTTCTTCTTCCTTCTCGGGTTTGGAGTATCTTCTTTATCACCTGATACTAACTCTACTCTTCTTTCTTCTTCTGTTTGGGGTATCTTCTTTATCACCTGCTCCTAATCTCCTGGGTAATCTCCTGATTTTTTAATATGAGTTTCCTTTAATTTATTTTCTTTGAATTTTATGGTCGCATTATGATTATTTAATTATTGTTTTTCTTTTATATTGGTGTTTTCCTTTGAAGTGTAATTGAATTTCATTTGACATTCTTTGAGTATATGTAATTTAATTATTTTTATGATCTTACCTGAATTAATTATTAGTGGATTATCTGTCACGCTACAATATTCATACACAGCTCTGATGTTTTCTAATGTTTCTTCATAGCAGTTTGGAATAGTGTTTTAAATTAGACTCATCTTGATAATCTAAGTTCGTGTACTTCACGAAAACATTTCTAAGCGCTGGATTGTTTACTTTGTGTATAGGAGTTTCTGCTGAAATGAAAGCTCTGCACAAATCAGAATAAAATTCACGACACTGTAGATCCCGACTGTAAGGAGTGGGAGGGTCCTGTTTCACCTAAAAGCATTTGTTCGAACTAGAATGTGAAGCCACTGTGAATGTTTGTTGAGGATATATGTTGCATAACTTGGTGATCTTTGGTCTGCTTTTATGGATTTTCCATAAGACTGGCAATGTAGTATCTTTACATTCCCTAATTATTACATGTTAGAAACACGAGCATCACATGCACACATGAGAAAAGAAGTTTTTTTGGGATAAAAATATATCCTATGTAAAGACGGTTTATATCGTACCAAACAGGGCATGCTGGTATTATTATAATGTTATAGTCAATGTGAACTTATTGGTACATATAAGTTAATAATAATAAATAATATTGTTACGACGGTCTACTCGATCGTCGTAGGTACAGTGGAAACAAAATAAGTACAAGACACCAATTAAGTCACTAATCACACCTTTAATTGTTACAGTAAAACAGTTCATAATTAACAACACCGTCTCTACAACAAATCAAATGAAAATTGTTCACACGCAATAAAATGTCCACTAATATTAAAGACAATTGTATTACAATTATACCGTCCGATTATAAAACACCACTCTTAACTAATAACCACTTGAACGCGCACAGTAATATCACTACTATAACTCTCGAACCGCACTATCCAAAATCACAACTGATACTGAAAAACTAAGGCTGCTCACAAACCAGAAGCTTCAAAACTGCGTCTTAGCGGTCGTGTGAACTACATAATTAACTGCGGCCTTGACACAGTGCGCAGCTGGCACCTTCGAGAACTTCTCGTATATGCATCTACAAGCACGTACACCACACGCATTACATCGAGTTTCTTCTGGCACATTCGACAAACACGTAGATTGTTCTGTGATGCCGTAACACCTCCCCCTCCTTAAGCCTGTTAGTCCCGAACTGGCAAACTGTCTCCGAAGTAATACTCGACCAGGCGATCTAGGTCCTTGCGAAGGATAATTTTCCCGTTCTTCGAATTCAGTCTCGTGTGATCCGAACATCACGTTCCCAGGAATGCCAGTTTTTCACGCAACCACTAGTTTCGCTGGAATCACTCCCTTTGCGTCATGTACTCATGACCTAAATACCACTGGCTGATCCAAGTTTGTTTGGTTCTCGTCAACAACCTCTTGCGTAACCTCATCTTCAGCCACTTTGCCCTCGGGCGCTTCTATCAGCTCAGGAACAAGCAAGAGTTTTGTCTCGACACCCATAGTTGGCTTTCCAACCACTTCTTTTGTCGTTATACTTATTTGTACTTCCTCTGATAGTTCTTCCTCCATTTCCGCTTGCAACGGGGAGGGTTCCTCTTGACCAGACTTGTTGACTTTTTCTTCGACTAATGCCACTCGCTTAATCGAATGGTTGGTAGACCCTGTCATTTTAGCCATGCAAGGCTTTATCTTCTCTTGGCCAACCTTCAGGACATTCTCTCTTAAGTCCACAACGAATCCGTAGGCATTCATAATGTCCGTGCCAAGAATCACTTCATCGACAATGTCTGCAATGAGCATTTGGTGGCTAAACTCGAGAAGACCCAGGCGTACACGTATGTCTACCTTTCCTAGCATCTTGACGGGGCTTCCAGTCAGTCTGTATTGTACATGAGCTAATTAGAGGCTGGCGGTTGCTGACTAAGTCAGGGCGCACAATGGACACTGTTGCACCCGTATCAACTGTAAATGATGTTGGTTTACCTTCCGCAAATCCATTAACGATCAAGTTTCTACTGGTCTCATGTAGCGTGGAAACTGTGTGCTGTTCTGGGGCTTTACTTCTCCAATTGGTGCTATCACTCTCTTCTCTCGGTATCTTCTTCTCCCAACAGTCTACCTGTAGATGACCAGGTTTTCCACAGTTGTAACATTTCGGTCTTCTGTCTTTTTCAAATCGTTTTGCGAGAGGTGTACTACGCTCAGTTGAGAACAAGACGACAACGTTCCGGGGAGAGTCTTCAAGAATTTGAAGCAAGTATCGACAGATTGATTAGATTGACCTATCCTGAAGCACCAGAAGACTTCCGAATAAGGTTTGAGGTGCAGACATTTATTGATGGCATCGGAGATTGTGAACTTCAGCAAGTGTTACGAATGGCAAGACACCGAGATAGTTCAGAAGCTCTTTAAAATCCATGATATTCGTATCCAAGTTACACTTTGAATAAATTAATATTAATATTTAAAACGTATCGCGCGTGTTAGGTACTGAATACGAACTTATGTTTAGTGTTTTATATGTTTATGATATCTCTTAATGTTTCGACGACCTCGCAAGAGTAATTACACCTGATGATGGTAGAGCTTTTATCAACTCAGCATAGATGTTTTGGCTGTCAGGTGGCACTTTCTGTAGTAATTCCGCCGCAGGTCCTTTTAATGCAAGAACGAATGAAACAGCCTTGTCTTTCTCCGTCCAATTATTTCCGCATGCAGCAGCTTTGAATTGGCGTAAATACGTCGTCCAGTGCATGCTTCCATCAAAGGTTGGGGCCTTGACATGAACTGTCCCAACCGCAGGCAAGGTGACCTTCTCTATTGACTTATTTTCTGTGTCTTTCTCTGTCTTTATCATTGGTACAGTGTGTTCACAAAGTTGTTTTGGTTGTAATTTTGAGACACTCCTCGACTTCATTTTTAATTTGTTCTCTTATGTTTGCCATTGAGTTTTCTGCTGCAGACATTTTTGTTGACATAGCTTCTTCCACAGTCAAGACAGATTTTTCTACTTCAGATATTTTTGAGACATCGATTCTTCAACACTCGAGACAGATTTTTCTACTTCAGCTATTTTTAATGTCACTGATTCTTGTACCCCCAATTCTGCGGTACTATGTTCTTGCATCTGTTTCTGCTGCTGTATTAATGCTTTGATGTCTTCTGTTTCATGCTTCCGTTCCTCTGTTTCCAGCTTACGTTCTTCTCTTTCCTGTCGTTTTTCTGCTTCTTCCCTTACTTGTCTTCGTTCTTCTTTTTGTCGTCTTTCTGCTTCTTCTCTTTCTTGTATTCATTCTTCTTTTTGTCGTCTTTCTGCTTCTTCCTGTGTCTGCCGCAGTAGCGTTTGGAAAGCTTCCATCATCTGACTGGGATCCATGTTCACCGATTAATTATGAATCACACTTGTCTTGTACAAAGTGTCCACTGTTTCCACTGTTAACCGTTCTCTCCCACTTCTGGCACTACTGTTACGATGGTCTACTCGATCGTCGTAGGTACAGTAGAAACAAAATAAGTACAAGACACCAATTAAGTCACTAATCACACCTTTAATTGTTACAGTAAAACAGTTCATAATTAACAACACAGTCTCTACAACAAATCAAATGAAAATTGTTCACACGCAATAAAATGTCCACTAATATTAAAGACAATTGTATTACAATTATACCGTCCGATTATAAAACACCACTCTTAACTAATAACCACTTGAACGCGCACAGTAATATCGCTACTATAACTCTCGAACTGCACTATCCAAAATTGCAACTGATACTGAAAAACTAAGGCCGCTGCCGCCATGTATTTATAGTGCCGCTCACAAACCAGAAGCTTCGAAACTGCGTCTTAGCGGTCATGTGAACTATGTAATTAACTGCGGCCTTGACACAGTCCGCACGGCTGGTGCCTTCGAGAAACTTCTCGTATATGCGTCTACAAGCACGTACGCCACACGCGTTACATCGAGTTTCTTCTGGCACATTCGACAAACACGTAGATTGTTCTGTGATGCCGTAACAATATTTTATTACAAACAGTATTGTAATATTATACATTCAGGGTACGTTTTATTAGGTTTTTAATTCGTCCTGACTCAGTTTTTGTTTTAAATTTATGTAAAATATACCAAAGTGTGTAGAATTTGAATTTTTATGGTATTATTTGTAGTCCGTAGAATTATCGCTTTATTTTTATCGTTTCAAGTTTTCAAGTTATGTATTAGTACGAAGCATAGGAACAGTGTATTTCCCTGTCTAACCCGTTGTATCGTCATAGTCTTAAACAGGTTGTATGCCAAGGTAACACATTAAACTATGAAATGTTTTAGGCAAACGTGCTGTGATTGGATATGATGACGGCAGTTTGAATACATTTGACTTGAAATCTGGGACAAGTGTGGGAAACATTTCTCCAGGTGAAATGCAGACTTCACTGATTATGTGTATAAGTGTACACAATGATAATAACCTTGTTGCTGTTGGAGGTGGAGATGGCAAAGTTACACTTATCAAAACACAACCTGTGAAGGTAATTATTCATAGTGTGTAGAAAAATTTGTAAACACTATTGATTATCTTATATTATTGATAAGTTATGTTTTCTTATATGTACCCTACAGCATGATATTTTAATATGTGAGTGTCAGTTATATATTCTTTAGTGGTTGTGGATAGTCTAGTTATGGAACATACGAGTATATTCCAAACCCTGCTAGGAACAGTAGACATGAATTAGATGTGACATGTTGAAAGTCAGCAGAACCAACCTTTTCATGGAACATCATGTATGGGTCCTTGCAAAACCAAAACCAGTTACATTAGTAAACTGTATCTAACAAATAGGATTATGTAGGTAATTCCATGTGTGCCACTGTGAGTGCAAAATTAGTGCATACTTATTGCATTTAGGATTAGCTTGACACAGTCTGAAAGGAAATAGGGATATTGGATGCTGGTTCAGTTAAAAAGTATATCATCATGGTGTAGCTACTACATTACTTGTATTTGGCTGAGTAAAAAAGTAACATTTTATTGATTTTACTCTATTTCAGTATGGTTTCTTGCTGTAAGATAGGAATTGTTTATATTTATGCAACCAGTAAAGTGATTTCTCAGTTTTGACTCGACTGTTTGGCATCTGTCTGTCACTTGTTGACGATAACTTTTGAGTGCATGTTTTGGAAAACTTTGCATGTGAATCCATAATTTGACTCTCCAGACCACTATTGTTCTTGAGATTGATCTCCCAAAAATAGGAGGTGGGAGGTAAAAATGTGAGGAGTCAAAATTGTGAAAAAAGTAGGAAATATCCATATGGGATATCAAAATTAAAGAGAATTTGAATACAAACTGAATATAGTCTTCATATTTGATCATTTCAATATTTTGCGATGCTAGGGCCAAAAAAGTGAGCAAAAATGTTGATAAACCATCAAAAATCCTTGTGGGTATGAAATTAAACAGAATTTTAACAAAAATCTAAATGTAATATATGTTTTGGAAATTTCAAAATTTTAGGGCACAGGGCTCAAACAAAAAAATCAAAAATTGAAAAAATTCAAATGTATCATTCATTATAAAAATTTTTCCAACTTTAGGAGATTCATGGACCAAAATGGAACTTAAATTTTAAGAAAATTGTAAAATTTCATATGGATATCAAATTATGAGAAATTGTACTCAGAATCAGAGTATCTTTATTAATTTGACAGAATTAATATCTCTCAGCACTCCTTGCAAATTTTGAAGTACCATCAAAAAGTATGCAAGGTATGCTTAGAAAAAAAAACATATTATTACCAGTTAGTATATTTGTGAAAAGTATTAGATATAGGCATGTGGGTGTCTATGGAAACATACATCATGAAACAGTGCATCAGTTGTGACGGTACAATTCTGGTACGATAATTTTGTAAATCTATGGTCCTAAAAACCATAATTATTGTATTTTTATTCTATAACCATTTATTTTGTAATAATAATAATAATTTTATTTCATAATCCCTATAAAGTTCTGGTGAATAAACTATAGAATATTTTAAACAACGCACTTTGGAGTTAACAGGATTTCGGTCGAATTCGCTGAAAAGCTACAAGTGTCGCAAAAAACTATTTGCCACAGATAAACAGTAAACAACCAAGCCCACAATTACGTCAGACGCAAGGAATGTAAGACGCATTGTATGCGACTGGGCTGGGCTGTGGAACAAAGAACTCGTGACGTAGTTTTGCCCCACCTACGCAATGTTTAACAAAGACTCTGGGTCATTTTCGCCTGGACCGTGAATTGGGCCGGTCGGCACTTCACGCGGCCGGCATATTCACTAAGTGTTTATGTAAATTTTACACCACCAAAAGTGGATTAAATAACAGTGGTCCGGTACAGTTCAATTCAGAAAAAAGGAGTGAGATGTGATCGTCCAGAATCGGCGAACTCGCGGTGTGCGACGTTCTAAAAACTGGAAGCTAAGTATCAGCTGCAACCCTTACATATAAAAGAAAATAGAAAAATGATCTTCAGTAAATTCATTAAATAAAAAATGAGCTCATAAAATTAAAAATTGTACCAGAGAATGAGAGAGAGAGAGAGAGCGTGAATAACAAAATAATATTTAAAAAGTGCTGGGTTGTGCAACTATAAAAATATATATATCTATAAAACACATATCAAATGTTTAATGTTTTCAGAGAGTTTAAAAAATATAAATAACTGTGTAGGTATTTTGGAGGGTTTGTAAAAGGGAAATGTAACGTAATTTTGTCGCCACCTGGTGGAGAATATATGTAATTAAATGTCATAAATAAACTGGGTAATATCATTTGGTAAAAAATTTTAACAAAGTATTATTATTTCACATAACACTTTCCGCTACTCAAGAAGTTCACTTAAACGAATTCCTGCCCTCAAAGGTAAGAAAACTTCACGTTTATATTTATTTTTTTTTTTGCATATCAAGATGGCGCCCGACCTTTGAAATTAAACAATTATTGGCCAAGTACCAAGTGTAAAATATTGTATTTCATTATCAGCAATAAAAAGTAGTATAACATTTGTCGCCCGTAATAACAGGGACACTACATAAACTTTTGTTTTATGTGGGTAAGCCTACGAAGAGAGCGGAAAAGTTATCTGAGGTAATAAACATAATTTTAAATACGTAAACATAACCCAACTTCCACGAGGTTATGTTATAGGGTTATATGCATGCGGGTAATATTAAAATAAGTAAAATGAATACCAATAAAGGTGATAACGTAGAGGAAACAGTTGCGAGTGAGATGGATATTAAACTGGACCAAATTAGTCAAACCAGTGTTACTGAATTAAATCCGGTTCCAATAACCCCCATCTCAACTCAAGACGTAAGTAAGACAGATGGTACAGCTGCAATGATGCAGTTACTATTAAATAAATTTGATGAACAAAGTAACAAATTTGATGTAAAGTTGGATGAAATAAAAAACGAAATTAAAAGACGTAACTATAATCTAGTTAAACAATGTGACAAAGTAATTAAAAAGTTGGATGAGAAGTTAATCCAAATAGAGAATCAGAAGGCGAGTAACAGTGATAATTTGAATAATGAGTTAACAGGTAGTAAGAATATGATATTAGAAAATGATAATGAGAATATTGGGAGTGATAATGAGGTGTTTGAGTGTGTTGAGTCCGAGAGAGAGCTGAGAGACAGTACATTTGTAAAAGAGATGCAGGGGGTAGAATTTTCCTTTGATGTTGTGGTAGGGGGTGAAGTCAACTCTTCACGTATTTTTAATAAGGACGAAAGTTCCTTAAATTTATATTTGGGAGACGAAGGCCTACAAATAGAGTTCCTTGGTGTTTTTGTGTACCTCATAGGTGGTGCAGTAATTATGAGTTAGTGACCCCTGCATATTTGGAAAGAGAGAGTGTAACTTGGTGTTATGGTGAGAAATATATTAAGAGAGAAAGTGTAGAGAGGTATTGTGAGAGATATGGTGAGAGAAAGAGAGTAATAGAGATTTTTAAAGTAAATAGAAAGCACAGAGAATTTGTAGAAAGGTTAGGAGTAGAGATGGTGGATGATTATAGTAAATACAAACCTTGTAGTGAAATTGAGATAACAATAATAGTTAATGAGAATAATGGTATCAAGCACTTACCTTGGGAAGTAACTGGTGTAGTGGTAGAAAATTATGATGATAATTATGGTGACTATATGACTAACAAGATTATAACATATGATACTGAGATAGACAGAACCATACCCGATCGTGACATGGTATATAATAAACATATTGAGATTGTGAATGAATATAAAATGTTTGATAAATATTATAATGATTATAATAATAAAATTTATTTACTAAACAATAAGATAAATAGACCTAAGATTAGAATGTTATTCAATGATGGAGGATAGATTGTTTTATTGTGTAATGAACATTTAATATATGTGAAAAGTGATTTTGAAATGGACTGCTATGGACTGATTTTGATAAATGATAAAATAACAAGTTGGATTGTATATTTTTAATTGTATTTATGTCAATGTATTTATGTATTTTGATGTCGTGTATTACAGGTATATTTTATGTACACCATGTATTATGTATTGTTTTAATGAATTAAATGTTTTTAACAATTAACATGTTTGTGCTAAGTGAAAGTAATAGTAAAATTTTTTAAATAATTGAATAATAGTTAAAGAGTAATTACTGAATTAATGTGGTACAAAAGAAAGTTGTACTAAATTTGTAACTGAAGTTGTAATGAAGTTAAATTACTAATTTGTAACGAATAAAACATTCTAATGAATAATAAATGATTAAGTAAGAATATCTATATATTTGAATATTGAGTTGTATTGTTATGAGTAGGTGAGAGATAAATTTTATAATGCAATGGTCAATGATTACAGTAAGGTAGAATGTTTAAACAGGGATAGAACCTGGGTGTATTACTAAATAAAGGCAGGTGAGTTAGTTAATGGGAGTTAGATAGATAAGAATTTTAAAGAAAATAATACAAAGAGAGTATTAGATATTTTAGGGACACAGTAGTAGTGATTATATGTAGAGGAGAGTAAAGTAAAGGTTAAACATTTATTTGTTGCTGATGATATTTTGTAGTGGGGGTGAGGTGATAAGGAGTGACCAACGTATAGCTTTGTGGCAGGTAATATATAATATGTATTATGTATTAGCATAGGAATTTGAACATGATGTATAGGAAATAGTGTGTGTGGAGGAGAAAGAGGGGTAAATATTATTAACAGCGCCAGTTATTAACTGTTAATAATAATATTATTAATTTTAATCAGATTTTATTTTTTTTTAATGTTTTTCTCCCTGTTTGAGTAATTAATTTAAAGGGAGATTTAGGTAATTATATCCATAAATTTGGGATTTATATATATTTATTGTATCCATATATTTCATTTAGATATTTATTTCTTTTATAATTACATTAATTATGAAAACAGAAAGGGTTAATTATTATCGATGGGAATCGAAAAGATTTTTAAAAATAAAGGATAGTCAATGAAGAGAATGGCACTTCTATATAATTCTTGTTGAGTTGAAGCAAACCCAGTGCTTCTTAACGCAAACCAGCACATAGCTAAGGGGAAACAGATCAGTTAGGGATATAGTAATATACCAAGCCACTATTTTGATATTTTTGATTTATTGTTTCAGTGTTTGGTGATGTTGTGACGGCGGTCCTGAGCTGGCCAGTGCGTCAGAGCAGGAGCGTTACGCGCCTGATTGGCCTTATGGTGTTGGGATCTCAAAGGAGAAGTCCAGTAAGGTCATGCAGGTACTGTCATCATCATCGGACCACGGGTAAGTTATTGTATTTTTTTTCATATAAATTGTAAGGGGGTTGTGGCGACATATCCTGGCTGATCCCTTTAGGAAGTACGAATGTGTCAATGAAAGTTTTTATGCTTCGGCATAAAATCTTTCATTGAGGGGGTTTTGTGACGGTACAATTCTGGTACGATAATAATTTTGTAAATCTATGGTCCTAAAAACCATAATTATTGTATTTTTATTCTATAACCATTTATTTTGTAATAATAATAATAATTGTATTTCATAATCCGTATAAAGTTCTGGTGAATAAACTATAGAATATTTTAAACAACGCACTTTGGAGTTAACAGGATTTCGGTCGAATTCGCTGAAAAGCTACAAATGTCGTAAAAAACTATTTGCCACAGATAAACAGTAAACAACCAAGCCCACAATTACGTCAGACACAAGGAATGTAAGACGCATTGTATGCGACTGGGCTGGGCTGCGGAACAAAGAACTCGTGACGTAGTTTTGCCCCACCTACGCAATGTTTAACAAAGACTCTGGGTCATTTTCGCCTGGACCGTGAATTGGGCCGGTCGGCACTTCACGCGGCCGGCATATTCACTAAGTGTTTATGTAAATTTTACACCACCAAAAGTGGATTAAATAACAGTGATCCGGTACAGTTCAATTCGGACAAAAGTGAGTGAGATGTGATCGTCCAGAATCGGCGAACTCGCGGTGTGCGACGTTCTAAAAACTGGAAGCTAAGTATCAGCTGCAACCCTTACATATAAAAGAAAATAGAAAAATGACCTTCAGTAAATTCATTAAATAAAAAATGAGCTCATACAATTAAAAATTGTACCAGAGAATGAGAGAGAGAGAGAGAGAGAGAGAGAGAGCGTGAATAACAAAATAATATTTAAAAAGTGCTGGGTTGTGCAACTATAAAAATATATATATCTATAAAACACATATCAAATGTTTAATGTTTTCAGAGAGTTTAAAAAATATAAATAACTGTGTAGGTATTTTGGAGGGTTTGTAAAAGGGAAATTTAACGTAATTTTGTCGCCACCTGGTGGAGAATATATGTAATTAAATGTCATAAATAAACTGGGTAATATCATTTGGTAAAAAATTTTAACAAAGTATTATTATTTCACATAACACTTTCCGCTACTCAAGAAGTTCGCTTAAACGATCCTGCCCTCAAAGGTAAGAAAACTTCACGTTTATATTTATTTTTTTTTGCCTATCAAGATGGCGCCCAACCTTTGAAATTAAACAATTATTGGCCAAGTACCAAGTGTAAAATATTGTATTTTATTATCAGCAATAAAAAGTAGTATAACACAGTTTAGTGTTTTATTCTTCGTATTGTTTAAATTAGCAGCCATCCTTACTATTTCTTTTATGAATTTGCTAACCTGTAGTTGTTTAAGACCTGAAGATGTCAGTAATGACGAAAAGCTTAGTCGAACAATAAAAAATTATAGCAGTTAGCAAATTCATAAAAGAAATAGTTTAGTGTTTGTTGTATGATTGGTTGTGTGCTTGTAATTGTTGTTCACTAAAACAATCGGTATGGAGAACCATACATGACTTCCACGTTCTAAGATTTATATTTAAATCATTTACTTGAATTCAGTCCGATAGTGTCTAAAAAATTAAGTAATTTATCAAAATTAAGTACTTTATTCTTGTTAAAACACAAAACAATGCAGGTAAACGACCTCATTAACCGAACAACCCCATTTTTGATATTTACACTTTTATTGAGTAATAGTTTCATTATACATAATTACTAAGTTATCGTATCCTTCAAAATGAAGTAGTTTATTCGACATCAAAAAGGTAGTTTTCAAAAAATTACCCCCTTACCCTTCAAATACCCTTTTTTTTATTGGCCATTAAGGACCGCATGCCAATTTCAATTCTTTACTCTTTGTTCTTTTCTTTGTTTCAATTCCCTTTAAATTTGTAGTTATTTCATCTACTTTTTTACAGTGGCTTATTATGACCTTTTTTCAGGATACTTTATTTATCAAAATTAAGTGCTTTACTCTTGATCAAACATATAACATTGCAGGTAAACTGCCCCTCCCCCTTAACTGATCTTCACCAAAATCAATAAGCCTTGTGTCCTTTACAACTCAGGTAATATGCAAAAAATTATTTGATTCTGTAAGAATTTGTGGCAGCTATTGTTTGCCATAGAAAAAATTCTACATATAGACACACACATACACTTTTTGGAAAATGACTTTTCTTCGTGTTTTGAGATAGTACAATTCAGAATTAGCCCTTACCTCGAACACGATTTTTTTCATGATCACCATTCTTCCATTTCTTTAGGAACATGGAAGAAGAAATGAAATCGGTTTTCTAAGTTACATAAACATAAGTTTACAAATAATCTGCCATGGGTCAACTCCACTGCTCAATTGTAAATTGTTTTAAAATTGGCGATTATTTCGATCTAGCTGTGATGTTTTTAAAATCAAGTTAATTGGAAGATACAAACAAGTTCTGTTTGATATATTTCTTTTATTTAAACAGAACTAAATCAACAATTAATTACTTAATTAAACCACAGCTTGCGTTAAATATCTTGCCGCACTACACATCATAATTACTAAAATGTAAGTGCTGTTGTATCATTTAATGGTCTTAATTGATTATTTGATTTTGTTTATGCAATTATGTCTTCCGAAACCCTCCTTCCCTTGTTTTTAAAAGGGGAAATCCATTATGGACACCAGTGGACCCGTGTACACTAGGCGTGTGGGACTCTCACCCACTAAAACCCCTCTTCTTCGTCACGCATGGGCCGTGGAACCATTTGAATTCCCATCTTCATGAGCATACCATCTGTTTCATTGATACTAGTTGCCTGCCAAACTCATTAAATCAATACCGAACGTGAATAAAATACCCCTCCCCCTTAACTGATCTTCACCAAAATCAATGAAGTCCTTTACAACTCGGGCACAATGCAAAAAATTATTTGATTCTGTTTGAATTTGCGGCAGTTGTCGTTTGCCATAGAAAAAATTCTACATAGACACTTTTCGGAAAATGACTTTTCTTCATGTTTTGAGGGTACTAGAATCAGAATCAACCCTTATCTCAAACATGATTTTTTTCACAATCACCATACTTCCATTTCCTTATGGAACATGGAAGTAAAAATAACTTCCATTTCCTTATGGAACATGGAAGTAAAAATATTAGAGTAATTTGTGGTTTTCTTAATTTTTCTGGTAATTGAAACATTATCTAATATCAAAACTTACCTAAATAATAAATGTATTTTGTTCAAATAATGAGGGAGTTTACTAATAATAGAATTTGATCATTAGTGTTTATATAAGGCAATTAAAAAAAAATTTGGAAGTTTTGTTAAGTACAAAATTTAATAAAATGTTTTTGATTTACATCATTTTCCTGTCACTTCTTGAAACAATTCCAGAAGCAATTTTAAACAGCTTTTTTATGAATGTTATTATTATCATCATCATTTTAGTTTAGTGAGTAGGCAAAACTCAGCATTAGTGGCCTTTAGCAAGTAACTTTTTTGTTTAAGAAAATGGATGTATGCCACAAGAGCATTGGCCATAACCGTTCCAGTTTTCTTTTTCATATTCAGAGTATCGTACTATGGTAACGATACGAAAATGTGTGAATGCCTCTTACAGAAATCAATTCTGAGACAGTAAGCAGGATCTTTATTTGCTTTTTATTGGCATACCTCTGCACTTTAGGATCATAAATAGTCATTTGTATGCTGTTTTGCAAGGCGTCTAGGTCTTATATCACAGAAAAACTAAATTCCAAAACATGATGCATGTGCTTCTTTTATTCAAATATCAAATGTGCATAACAAATCTGAATCTGATATGGGGCTCAGTTGTTTCTTGAGCATTCAGTCTAATTGACCTAGTTGAAAATCGGTTGTTTATTTTGTATTTATGCTACATCAAGTATAGTGTGCACATTCATTGAATTTTTATCTGTACACAGAAATAATAACAACTTACTAGTGTTTGCAACATTATCTAGATTTTTTTGTTATTAAAACCACACTTTGCAGAAAGAATAAGAAATTCTATATAAGTTGGTAGACAGGAAGTAGATCTTCAGCAAAATAAGTATAAGTCAACTGATGTTAACAATTGAAAATTTTTCCATTAGCTAATAGTATGAGCAGATTAACCTTTTGTTGTCTGGAATGGTTTATATATTGCTACAGTGAAAATATAGATTATGTGTGGCTGTGACAGTTTTGCATGTGTTGTGGTGAGTGCAAGATTATGCAACACTTGCACACCTCGATCTTTCCAGATGGACCTTTCAGATTGCAGTCGATTATTCTACCAGTGTCCAGTTCAGTTTTGTCAACACACAGGCTGAGTATAAAAGCACTCATTTGGATGTGTGGGATAGTGAAGTTGAGCATTGTCAGAGCTCTTAGTGTTGTTACTTGCAGTTTAGGTAAAGTGACTGAGAAATATTGTTTGTGGGCCATCTGTAATTGGTGACTTGTGTTATTTAGTGTGATACTGTTACAAGATATTTGTTGTATAGTAGTGTGTGTTGGGACAGTGGTGAGTTTGAAGAATTCTATATGAGCACCTTTGTTTATTGTAAACTCTAATTAAAGTTGTAAGTAATTGTGTTCAATTAGTCTGTTTCCCCAGTTCAAACATGATACCATTGTAGCAATGTATTTATTTGTTTGCCCTAACATTATTTCTTGATAACCACAAATATATTCACCTGTAGTTCTCTGTTATGACTAACTTAAAGCATTCAGTTTTATTTATTTTAATAAACAGATGTGAAATACATTGTCTGCTGTCACACAAACTAACCATACTAGTTCACACACATTAGTGGCTGATTTTTTGGACAGTGTGTGTAGTTGATGTAACTTATATGACTTTCAAAATTTTTGTAGGTAATTTCTGTGTTTGACGTCAGAAATCCTGTTGTCAGAGGTGAGGCTGAACTGGCCATAGAATGTGTTGCATTCTGTCATGATCCTACGTTACCATTACTTGCTGCAGGAACTGGGGTTGGATACTTATATATCTGGGATATTGCAAAACAGGTAGCCCGCTTGTTTCATTTTTGGTCATAAATCTATTTGAATAGAAATAAAAGTATGTACGAAGTAGTCACTAGCTTAGAAAGCCACGTTTTTCGTTACTACATATATTTCTGACATTCTGTTCTTCCAGTTATAAAACAAGAATTTACCTTTCTAATACTACTGTTTAGTATATTATCTTTGCTAGTTGTATTTGTAGAATACTTCTGCTGTTGAATTAATTCATCTGAGTACTCTGCTGGCAGTTAACATTCCACCGGATCTGTATTTACAAATGAATGGACTGGTCATTGCCAGGAGGAAGGGAGTGTGACACACCACCTGAGCAGGATTTAGGTCTTGTTAATAAGAATTAATGTTTTATAAAGCAGTGTCGTAATGTTCCCAGGACATCCATAAATAATATTTCAGTGTTAAAAAAACAGTAAACAGACAGATACCTTTTAGTGTTGATTCTTGTAAGGGTACACACTGACTAAAGCTATTTGGATAAAACCAGCATATGTTAGAATTTGACTGTGGAAATGGAAAGAAATTGTATGAAGTTGTAAGTTGGGGATGTTGTAGAAATAAAATGTTTGTGGTTGACAACGAGCATTACAAAGAAAAAATGAAAATGAAAGTAGAAAATAAAATTAGTGAACATTTTGAATGAAATGCAGGGGTTAAGAGAGAAGTGTTTTTATTAGCAGTTCTGATACAAGGGGTTTATCAGGATTTCTGTTTGTATTGGAATTACACTGTATTATAAAATACAAGGACAACAGGAGTAGAATTTAGTAAAAAATATGCATATGTTGATGACATAGTCATTGCAGCAAGATCTGGGAAATGGAGCTAAGGAGATAGTGTGAAGTCAACATCGAAAAAAAATTGTTATGTCTAAAAGTAAGAAATAAAATATTTGAGAAAATAAATAACTCCAAATATTTAGGAAACATTAATGATAATGGGAGTAAAATAAGAAGTGCAATTATGAAAAGAATACAGGATGTACGTAGTAAATATGGGAATGCTGAAAGCAAAATATTAACTGGAACTTGAAAATGCAAATTTGATTAGAACTTAATATAGCCTATGGCCATCTTTGAAAGTGGACAATGCCCAACATATATTAGGAATATTTGAAAGAAAAATTTTGTGTAAAATCTATGGATTCATGTGTAAGAATGATAACTGTAGAAATCACTACAATTGAGAGCTAGATCAATTAATAAAGGGAGTGATATAGTAAGATTTCTAAGAGCACTGAGGTTAAAAATGGCTGGGTTGTGTGAAGAGAAGAGATCATTCCTGTAAGCTAAAGAGTATTATGAAAGCCAATTTTTTTTATCTGTGGGGAGGAGTATATTGTGATTGCAGTGTATTGATTGCGGAGAGGAGGATTTGAAAACAACAAAACTGAGAGGGTGAGAAGGAAAGATTATAGAGAAAGGTTGTAAAGGACCATTGCTGTAGTGCTGACTGGTAGGCAGATGATAATAGAGAATGGATTTTTAGGTAAATAAATATGTGTATGTTTAATAAATATTTTTCATTAACACATATTTTTAACATTTCAATGCATTTTCACTATATGCGTTTAATTTTTGTGTGCACACTCACAAACCAAAGAAGGAAGGGGAAAAGTTTATTGGGGAATAACCTCCATGTGCCATATGCAGTGTTTCATTAGAATGGTGTAACTTCTATGTGATTCACTTTTGAAAGGGAATGAGTCATTGTGTATTAGTTTACTCAGTCAAGTGCCTCTCGCCTGTCATTCCTGTATAAAGCAGGCACCTCCAAGTATATTATACTTCTGCCTATGTAACTATGGTGTCAGACTAAACACTTGATAGGTATACTTGGTGCGGTTATTAAAAATTGACATAGTTTCATGCTTAAGTGACCCTAAGTATAAACATAAAAAGAATTTGTTTCCTTATTACTACAGAAAATATTATGTAACACAACTGGCAGTTAAATAATACTCCTGGAAATTTTTATAAACAATGCAGTAGTCACAACGTAGGGTGGGAGATGATTGTTTTGCAATGAGCCAGCTAACTACCTAATTTGTTGTCTTTGTACATCGATTCTTGTATTAAATTTAGTGTTCCTGTTGCGTCGCATACAGTGCTTGCCAGAATGCCAAAAGTAAAATATAGTGGAAGTGCCCGGTTACAGCAGTATGTTAAAGAATTTAAAGATATATTCAGCTCAGATGGAAAGGTACTAAATTGCCAGCCTTGTGAAAAATCTATAAAAGCAGATCAACTATCGCAAGTTATGCAGCAGGTATCTGGCAACAAACATCGCTGTGGCTTCATGTTGTAGTTCAAAACTAGTGCTTTTAGGTAAAACAGGACCCTCCCTCTCCTCACATCTGGGACCTATGAAGTCTCATGAATGTTATTGTGACTTATGCAGAGCTTTCCTTTCAGCAGACATTCCTCTAGACAAAGTAAAACAGTCCAGCGCTTAGAAAAAAATATCTTCCAAGCTGCTATGAAGAAACAAAAGAAAGTATCAGAGCTATCTATGACAATGAAAAAATATGTGTAAGCACTGATAAAACTATGGACTCGACAGGAAGAAAAGTGGGGAATGTACAGTGATTATTGGTGTCTTAAAAATGATGGAATAGTTTCCGAACTTTCATTTTTAATGGCTTTCAAAGAAATGTCAGTAGCAGAGATCACATTACAGTTGCAATGTTGTTTAATATAAGTATGTGTTTGTTGTGACCAAAGTATATTAGGCAGCATCATATATGAAGAAAGCTGTGTAAGCCCTTTGTATGAGACTATCCGATCCTTGTATCCTAATGTGGGCACAGTTGTATCAAGTGCAAAGAAAGTGTTATACAGTTCCTTCAATATCTGATAAAGACAGTAGCGTAAGAAACGAGTTGGCATACATTACTGCTAATTTGAGTTTCTTATGCGATTTGATAAACGAAAACTCGAAAAACAACATACCTCTTAACAGAAACTGTTAATGGGATATATTTTGTTGAAAGCAAAATCAGTTTTCTTACAGGAGCAAAGTTGGAAAAACCTTAAAATATAAATATTCAAATTTGTGTTTAAAAAAAAAAAAACACTGGATCTGAAATTATGAGTAAAGATGGTGAAGTTCTAGAAGGTCACCAAGTACACATTGAAAACATAAGTATAAGTGATGTTCCTCTTTAAGTGTGCAAGTGTGACTTCATGTGATGTAGAACTGTCCTTTCCCCAATATCGGGCTTTGTTCCATGATAAGTGGCAGAGATTTGTAATGGACAATTTAGAAATGGCATTTATTATGCACTGCAATACCAATGAATTTTGAAGAAGGAAGCGACAAATTGAAGAGCAAGTTTAGTGGGTACTTATAAACATTTTTCCTGTTACAACCTGTTTGTTTATATTAAACTGAAAGAAAATTTTTTTTAACTTTTTAACAAATTTTTTATTTTTTTAGCACATAAAAAATAAATATTTTCAGTTTTTTTACCACCTAAAAATCTGTTCCCTAATGATTAATGTGTCAGAAAGAAACTTTTCAGCTATAAACATAAGGTTTTTTGTACTATGAGCACAAATATTGTAACATGTAATAATTGTAATCCTAGAAGTTTCAAGTTTTCAGAACATATTGATGGAAGGTCTTTGACACTATGCAAGAACAGTCTGGTATAATGCATGTCTTATTAAGGTCAAACAAGATATTAGAATTGTATTCTTAACAGTTGCCAGTTAGCCAATCTGGTATATGCTGGTCCATAGTTGCTGAATAATGGTATGGCTATCTTCAGAATTAGGGGAAGAGTTCCTTTCCAACCAGTCGGTTATTTGTGAAGGGACACAGACACCAAATACACAGGTCTGTGTTCTACTGTATGCTCTTAGTGAAAATTGACCTCTTTGGACCCATTTAATTACTTTGGTAGACCTGCATATTGACAGGTAATAAAGAATCATAGGTACCATCCCTCCCTATTCTTTGGCTCTTTAAGTGCTGTCAGGTAATGGTACTTCAGATCATTCAACATTTCTACTCTCAGTTATTGTTCTCTGTGTGCTGTTATTAATTAATTGACCATAAAATAAAAGAACATCCTTAGCCTAACATGTGATTACCTAGAGTCTAACAATACAATTCAATAAAACAATTCAATAATAATAAACATGGTTAGTACACAAACAATACAATAATCAACGTCTAAAAATATTCATTATCTGGCAGGCGTAAAATCAAGAAATTTTTTTTTCTTCAAAGAAAATTTTAAATTCAAAATTTCCAAAAAAAAATCTTAAATTCCAAAAAATTTAACATTCTTAAAATATTTTTCTTTTCATATTGAAATTATTTAAATCAGTTAAAAACAAAAGTTGGATTAACTTCCATGCTAAACATGCCTAGTGTATGACCTCACTATCAGCTGATCAAAACTAGGTCAAGTCAAAAACCTTGACCTACATACGTTATATACAAGTTCTATCTGAAAATACACTTAACATCTGTAAAATTCTCTCTTAAAACACCAAAACATAATAAAATAAAACATTTAAAACTAACAAAACATCATTATAAATAACAATCAAATTGATATTTAAATTATTCAAAATAAACACTTTCTAACTTTACATTTCCAAATTCTACCAAAAATTTGTCACTGGTTTCAATTTAAAAAATTTTATATTTTTCTTATAAATCTCTTTCTTTATTTGACAGTCTTATTCTCCATTACTGTGGGTGATTTAATTATTTATCTCCATTTAATTTACTACTTGATCTGTATACATATATAATCCTTCTCCCTCTGACTCTAATACTCATCAACTTTACTATCAGGACACCCATCTCTATCAAAACATCTATCCAACAATCTCTAACCCCAACTTACCGTGAAACTCAATTCGCCACCTTCTCTCAATATATAAAAAAATACTCTCTAACCCTTTGTACTTAGGATACGTGTGTTCCCTCCCAAAAAGCTCATTTCCCTTATCTGGTCCCTGGATTCTACCTAAGGCGTCCCCTTCCCCCTAAATCGGTCCCTTCCCGTCCCAACCATTATGTTGCGGACTCCCACATTACACTACCCCTATTACAAAATTACCATCCCCAATAATCTCAATCTTATTACCGCACTTCAACTACAACAAAATAACATCATCAATTATGAACATCAATATATCACTCAAAAGCTCTACATATATTCCCCATAACTACTGTGTCAACATCAATACTTCTCAAAGTCTAATACATTATCTCACAACAACATTACATTAACTCAAAACAATATTTTTCTCTCTACTACCCCTTTAACTTTGACTTGGACTCGGACTGATCGACATGTCCCACAAAATATTCATCACCCCAAAAACTATCTTTTATTAGCTTTCACAAATTATTACTTTATTTCTCACTTTATCAAGTTACTTTTCTCATTATTTTAAAACAATATCTTTAACACATTGAAACATTATTACATTTGAATGAAGAGAATTCATGATCTTTTAATGTTTTAAAGGTCTAATAAGTTTCAACAAATTTTACTCATGCTTTCGCATATTAAACAACATTGAAATGGTTTCTTCTTCTCGTTATACTGTACAGTTATGCAATTTCTATTCTATCCTAGTCTACTAGCTTACCTTATTTTAAGTCATACTTATACACAGACAGAGCCCAGCCTGCAATTTTTCACACTCACACATACATGAAATTTATTTTTACAAACCCCAAATCATTTTTATTACCCCATCACTTTTAAACATTGGTCCCTTCACCGTCGGCAACGTGGTTTCCGCGCACACTCGTTATTACTTTTTTAGAGTTATTTTTTGTTGTCCGAAAGTTATGGAAATATGTTCTCCACTTTTTAGTCGACCGCGGTCACATAATTTTTTCTCTTATTTCACCTTTTACTGGTAAAATATGAAGTTTTGTAAAGAGCCTAACTTGGCTCGGTCCGGCGCCGGAGCGATCAGTTAACAAACTGGGAGGGAAAACGTAGCAGGTGAAGCTAACGTGATCTCATACTTTTGGTGGAAATCACTGCCTTGGGCTTCGTCGCAGGAGTTTCGTCCCATACAATGCATGTAGTTGTTGGGGTGACGACAGTATACGATCTCAGTGAGGCACTGGCTAACGTCACGAGATGGGCGGTGACTTAAGTCTTCATATCCGGCCTCATGGTAAATGAGACTGCATAACACTGGTTTCCTGACATCTTGGTTTTTTGGACGGGAGCGTGACCCCGGGCGTATACCGATGTCGCGCGTACAGGCGCTTAGCCACACATAAGCAAAGTTCTTGGAAATCTAGGGTGACTGCATACCTTGACTGATTTTGCAACGTAATATTGCGTTGCTGCTTTGTTACAAACTGTTATATTCACCACGTGTTCTGTCACAATGGGATTAAATTTTACAATATATTTTTATGAAACCCCGAAAACTGAAACAAATAAAAATACCCACATTTTTGGACCGTTACATCTGGATATACGAGGGTGACCCAAAAATAACAGAAATTTTGAAATGTTAACGGTTTCATTTATTTTTACAAGTTAAACTTATCCCCTTCAAAGTACTCTCCATTTGAAGGTAAGAACTTGTCTAAATGTTTTTTCCACTTCTGGAAGCAGCCCTGGAACTCTTCCAAAGTAATGCTTTTAGTGATTCCATCGTTTTTTTTCTTCACTTCTTCCACATCCACAAAACGTTTTCCTTTAAACTCTCTTTTCATATAATGAAACAAAAAAAAGTTGCATGGAGTGAGGTCTGGCATGTAGTGGGGATGGGGAAGCATGGTCATGTTATTTTTTGTCAGGAAACATCGCACAATCAAGGCCATTTGGGTGGGCACATTGTTGTGGTGAAACACCCACTCCCCACTCCACCACAACTCAGGGCATTTTTGTCTCACTGCATCATGCAAATTTTTGAATACCGACAGTTAGAATTCCTGATTTACAGTTTGATGTGGGAAGAAATTCTGCATGAACAATTCCATTCACATCAAAAAACCAAATCAACGCCATCACATTTGACTTCACTTGTTTTCCCTTTTTAGGATGTGGGGAAGATGGCATTTCCACTGGCTTGACTGCTGTTTGGTCTTTGGATCATATTTGTAGTACCAGCTTTCATTACCAGTAATTATTTTTGAAAAAGATCAGGGTTTTTTCAATTCACAGCACGCATCCAATCGAGACTGCTTTTGGTAATGGGTGAGCACGCAAGGCACAAATTTTGCTGCAACTCTATGCATTTTAATTATTCACATAAAACACATTGACAGGAACTCCAGGATACTTCAGTCAAATCAACAAGTTCATCAATTGTTCTGTGACGATCTTCCATGATCAATTCATGAGTTCTTGCAGTGTTTCTTCTGTTTTTCTTGTCGAGGGTCATCCAGAATGAGGCAGGTCTTCAATTGACATTTCACAATTTTTCAAACAAGAAAACCACTCATAAACTTGTAAGCATCTTCTTTGTAAGCTGTTTTAAGCATTATGACTGTCTCCGCTGCCATTTTCCCGAACAGAAAACAAAACTCACAGACACACGTTCCTTTTAAGTCACCCAGTGCAAAAAATCAATAAACTAACTGTAGGAGCTTGAGAAAAAAATTCCCCATACAACACCACAACCTCACTTGCCAGCAGGTTGCCGATGAGCTGAGAAGCGTGAAAGTGCTAATCGGAATAATTTTTCTATAGTGGTGTGCAACGTGATAATTCTGATTATGATTATAACCACTAACACAACTTTCTTCATTAAATTTATTTTTTATGTGTTAAAAACAGAAAATGTTTGTTAAAAACTTAACAATAATTTCTTTTAGTTCAACATAACCAAACAAATTTTAACAGGAAAATGTAATTGGAGTTGCAGTGCACAATAAATGCCATCTCCAAAATTTTAATTACAACTCTCTGATGATTATCACGGAACAAAAGCTGATATTGGGAAAAGGACCGTTCTACGTAACATGAAGTCAGTCTTGCATACTTAAAAAGAGGAACATCACTTACACTTACGTTTTCATTGTCTACTTGCTGACCTAGAACTTGGACAACTTTTCTGTCTTAGTTCAGAAACGAATTCTTTTTATACTTAGGGACAGGCTCTTGACTGAATACTAATATATAATGACTTATTGCCTTACAAAATTGCATCACATATTATGCATTATTTTGCCTTACTAAAGTGTTAAACCAATATTATGCAACAGTGCGTATGCCACATAGAGGTTATTCTGTGAAAAACTTTTACCCTCTTCCTTCTATTGGTATGCAAATGTGCTTACAAAAAGTGAAAATCAACGCATTGCATTGAAATGTTAAAACTATGTGTTAACAACCTATTTATCAAAAATATTTATTTACCTAAAAATCCATTCCCCAGTGATCATCAACCCAAAATATTTGAAATCATTGGCGTGTTTCATTTGTTTAAATATGTACATTGTAACTCTGCGCGTTTCGTCCTTCCGTTTCGTGAAGATCGATAAATAAAATAAGATCTTAAGTATTTATCGCCTCACGTTGTATGCTCCACTTATGTAACACACAATTTACTGTATCTCTCTTCTAATTATATTTTATATGGTGTTATGTGTTTCTAATGATGTCTTTTGCCCCAAGTTGTTGGTGCTAGTTGGTAACACTATCGTTTCATACGTACCTTGTATAAGTTCTGTCGAATGGTACGGATGTTATCTTATATTCACTAAGTCATTACATCTTTGTAATGTCGAATCTTGTAAGGTTTATTCAGTTAATAAATTAAAATGGTAATTGATTGACTCACCACTATCGAAATTTATTTTAAGATGGATTGAAATTAAATTGGGCACCATATGGAACCTTGGATTAGCATTCCATAAATTTATTGTTATTAATGAAGCCAATAATTTATTTGGTGTTTTGAAATCAGTGATCTAATCTAATTATTCTTGTTCACTTGATGTTAATTCATTTGGTTTGGTTGGAGAATTTAAATAATACGTAGCGCCTCCAGATTCGGCACTGCCAACATAATTGTTACGGTTGCTTGAAAATTCCAACTTTCGTAAATAAAAATATCAATTATGAAAACAACAAGTCGTATGAAATTAATCTGATTTACAATTCCTTTATTATTTTCCTTCAATTATGTTTGATTGTTTCTAATTTCAGTTAAATAACATTTGATTCGACAATAAATTGACCTGCCTTATGTATGTAGCTCAGTAGGTTGGCAACTCTACTTTAATTAAAGTTTACTATAAATTGTTTGATACTCTTCTCAGGCATGAATTCTTTTGATCTACAATACAAGTAATGAAATTAACTGCCACTAATTATTAAACTTTACAATAATGACTTGATTATGGTAGACACCAATAATATCTTACGTCTAACAATGATAAAATGTTCATATAGGCTGGACAGTGGCTAAGTTGAGGTTATCCTCCTGTGAAAGTATTAAATAGTTTCCGACATGAAACTCATTGAATAATAATTAAAACTTCCTAATGTGTTAGTGTTATTGAGTAGTGATATGTCGTACATAAGTGTAAATAAAGTAGTGCGGCTATAACAATATTATGATTTACAGTTTGGTTAAAATATTTTCGAAGTATTTTACACTATACTTCCCTTTTGTTATTCACTGTTTATTATTCACAATTCACTTTATTGCCCATATTATTTCACCACTCACTCACAACACTTTATCCTTTTTCGGGGTTATGTCCTTGTTTACATGGAACACCTAACCTTGTTTAAGCTGATTCGTACTATTTAGTTTTAGGTTAAAATTGATGCGAAGAACCGTAGTTACTCCTCTGTATGGTGTTACACGAATTGTCAGCGATGCGCTGAGATATTATATTTGTAGTGTCTGCTTTTTGGTGTCGCTTCTAATTTCTTCGGGGTTCACCCCTCCAAACATAACATTCCAATTGGTTGATAATTACGTCATGGTCAATGATCATTATGTCATTTTAATTAGACAGTAGAACTTAGCGTCGTTTTCGGTGTTGTTAGTATTCAGTTTCTATATCAGAATTCACAAAATTTTTAAAACTAACATAGGGTTCTGATGATAATTACAATTGTTAAAATATTATTAGTATTGCAGTGCTTGCTTAACATTTGAAATTTTACATGATATATTTCTATACATTAGTTTAAAATTGATGTTTTTTGTTACAATTTTTGTTTCCTTTCTTGTAAATATATTTTTATGTTGTTAATAAATGTTTTTAATAGTATTAAACATTATAATAAATCTTAACTTGCTATAAAAATCTTAATTTCTCTAATACGCCTAACATTGTGTTGGGTCACTATGACTATTTTTACATCTTACAATAAATGGCATAACTATCATACACCGTAACAGTTGATACTTAATTCTAATATACTTTATAATCTTTTGATATACATTTGGTTATTTAAAACATGTTATATATCTTACAATCTCTTTATTTGTCATACTCAGTCTAGGCAGGGTCTCTTTGTCCAATTACCTATCTGGTTAATTATCTTCTCATGATTAATTTACAAGCATTTTTAGATTAATCATATCTTAATCTAATTATATAATTCTTTTCTTGACATATTGTACTTAGGCTATTATAAGTTTTATACCTTATTTGGTCTCTGTCCTTCTAGAAGTATGTTGTTGTTTGACATTGATTTCTTATTAATTATGTTATTCTTCCTTCAAAAACAATAATATTGGTTGATTTAACATTATTGGCCAGTAGCCAGTTCAATTGCCATACTTTATACTAAAAATTGAGTTATTTTACATTCTCTCTTACAATCCATTTATTCTTCAGTATACAAAATTAACATTTTTACAACCTTCTTCCAGCATAAAGTTCTCCACTTTACTTGTGTAATGGTATATTATTTACTCACAGATATTGTAGTATCTATACATTCAGTATATTTTAAATTTAATCAAGGTTTATAGCCCCTTGTCATACATTTCCTTCAAGGTTATGTTACCAATTACTGGTTATACATTGTTAATAATACTTTACATTTTATTTATTGGTTGTACTGTGTCATTTCACATTTTAATTATCATTGTTTATCAATTTTCTTTGCAATACATATGATTATGCTCCTAAATCTCTAGATTTTTTAATAAAATTCTATTCATATGATAGTTTACAAACTCAGTCTTAGATCTGAATTCTAGTTTAATGGTAATCATTTATGGTTTCTGCATTGTAATATTATATATTCTCTCACTCTACTAATCTATGGGGTAACTGTTATTGTCAAAGTTATAGTCTTTTAGATGTCTGTTTGTCAAGTTATTTCATACATTGGCTTATAAGGCTACTTAAAGTTAACATTCTGTTCATGATTCTGTAACGATTATTCCTTTATCTATTCCTGGTTGATAGACTTAGTTAATATAATTCTTCCTTTACTTAAAATTAGTATTTTGTTCTTCATTATTGTGGTAAGATATCTATTTAGGTTAGTGTATATTCTGTATGTAGAGGGGAACATCACGTTACATAATGCCCCCCCTTAAAATCTGTTTATTTCAGTAATTGTCAAGTTACTTAAATAAACGGTTTTTTAAAAACAAACATTCTTTAATTCTCATAATACTTTTTTATTTCTGTTTAATTATATACACATTTGACTTGATTTGTGTCTGGGGTAGATAATTCATAAGTATTATTACCTTTGTCTTGGGTAATTCTATATTGCCCTTGTATGGGGTAGTTCTATATGTCTTCTATAATAAAAGTTTCTTGGCAATTCCTTCCAAAGAACTAGGCAGTTGCCTATTTTTGAGTAACACCTTTTCTCCTATTTTGTACTTTAAGATCTTCGTTCGGTGTTTTTTTTCTCTTTTTCTGCGTAACTCTGCCTTGTGAAGGACTCTGTTGTGTAGTTTGGTAATTGCCAATTCTTTCTTCTCCATTGGAGGAAATTCTATTAAGGAAGTTATTTCTCTGGGTGGTGGTTGGTTGAACATTACTTGATACGGACTGGCTCCTATAGTCTCATGATAGGCCAGGTTTAGGAATGTTTCCGTTGCTTCCATGTATTTGCTCCAGTCCCCGGTGTTCTTCGTGACAATATGTTCTTAGGATTCTTCCTACTTCTTGGAGGACATGTTGTGCTGCTGGGGTGATATACTGATGTCTTATACGTTTTGATTCCCACCGACAGTAATTCCATTCGCCATCTCTTGCCCTTGAATTGTGTACCGTGGACTGTCACAATCGTTTCTGGCTTCCCCATCTCAGGAATGTATTTATTTCTTATTATTTCAAGGATCTTACTGGTCATAGCCATACTTATTGGGTACAGTTTTATAAATTTTGAAAAATGGTCAAATATCACGATATACTTGAATCTGCTTCTTTTGTTCCACACTTATGATCTCTGTAGATCCTTTTCCTTGGAATGCCATGATTTCTTGCAGTTTTTCCTGCCATAAGTCTGATTCTGTTACGATTTCTTTGTTTCCTATGGGTGTCCTAACATCGTCCCTAACGTGGTATGAACGCCTGTACTTAGGGGCACTTGTGCTTCCAATTATCTGAGCAGACCATTGATAGCCGTCTGAGCACAGTGTCACTTTACCACTGGTCAGATCAATAATCGCAGAGTGGCGCCATAGCACATCACACCCTATTAACACCTTAAAGGGTAACCCTTGGGCTACTAAAAACACCATAGGAATTCCTATTCCTAAGCTCGTAACATCTAGGCTTACTTGTTGCTTTATAGTTTTATATTGTTTACCTGTGGCTCCTATAATTGCAATGTAGTTTATGGACAGTGTGGGTATTCTCTCCGTGTTATTCTCCTGTATCCTGTTCAATTCTGTTTTGTCTATTAAGGAAATGTTCGCTCCAGTATCGATCATTACTGTTGTCAGCACCCCTTGTAGTTTTACGCTGACGTACACTATGTCGCCATTTGTTTTTGCTTCTTCCATTGTTCTCTCTTCTAATAAATCCGTTTGTATATTTTTTAGGTAGTAATTCCGTATAACAGTTATTTGTTCTTCGTCTCGGTTGGATGAGTTTATACTACTCATCGGCCCTGGGTCCGCTTGCAGTGACGGGTGGTCCGTTGTTCTCACTACGGACTCTCGTTTCCCCTACGTTCGTCACTGTTGATACGCTGTTCCTGGTTATTCCTTTGTTGGTTTCCGGAGGGTATGTCCCTTCTTCTGTCCCAGCTTCTTCATCTCTGATATTCTTCACTGCGACTTCTTTGTGGTCGCCTGTTGTCATCGTCTATACGGTATTGGTTATTGTAGGTCCATTCGTTGTTAAAGCTCTGACGCCGTCCTCGAAATCGATTGTTGGGTGAACTTCGATTGTTGTTATTCACTCTCACGTGGTTTACTCATTGTCGGTTGTCACGTTGCTGGTCATTGGGCCTCTCGTTTCGATTCTCTGGCCTTCGTCAATTCCTTCGATAATAAGCCTCCTGCTCATAACTTTCTAAGAGGGCCTTCATTCCTCCAATCGTTTTTACCTGTCCACACAGATGAGCACGTACGATCCCTTCCTTGAAATGGTACGATAATTTTGTTATTAGGCACTCTTCCGGGATCTTGGGTTCTAGATGTCGGGTTACACAGACTTTACCAAGAAAGTAGGCTGTTGGTGCTTGTCCTCTTGTTGCATCGTATTTGCCATTGCACAAATTGTCCCTGACAATGTTTTGTATGGACTCCGACCAATATTTTGTTTTGAAAATTTGTTTAAATTCGTTATAACTGTGGACCTCGTTTCTTATCGCGGTCCACCAGTTATCTGTAATATTTTTGAAACTTTCATCGTGAAGGTTTTTTACCATGTGCCACCGGTTCTCTTTGTTTCTGTTTAACAATTCTTCTAGCTCTCTAGGAATTCTAGAGGGTTTCTGCGATAGTCTTTAAAATTGATTATATCTCTATTCTCTGCCATTGGTATATGTGTATAATTGATGTAATTGATGGGTCTATTTCGCAGCATCTCTAATTCTTCTCGTATGTTGATGAATTCTCTCCTCTGGATTTCTTCTATTTTTTCTTTGTTGTGGATCACCTGACATTGTACTTGTCCTAAATTGTTTTCTAGCTGATCGTTTTGTTCTAATTTATCATGTAATTTATCAAATTTTTCTTGGGTCTCTTGCTGAAGTATTTCCACCCTAATTTTACTGTTATCTTCAACATTAATTATTTGATTTATAATTTCTTCACGGAATTGTACTAATGTTTCATTAGTTTTTTCGATATTCTTATTTGTTTCAGTGATTCTGTGTTTTATTTCTTCTTTGTATGCTTCTAACTGTTGTTTCACTTGTTGTTTTAACTCTTCTTTGTTACTTTCCATTTGTTCTTTCATTTGTTTTAATGTTTCATTGTTCTGTTTTGACGTTTAATTGCTACTTTTAATTTTCTTGTTCAGTATTCCACAATGTCTTCCTTCATCTGTTGTTTCAACGTTTCTTGGTTACTGTCGATTTTTTTCAAGAATTCCATTATGTTATTCATGTTGACACTCTCTCTGGTTTCAAAGCATTTCAATGTCTTTGACAGGTGTCACCTCTTTATTTTGCATATTTAGTTCTGTTTCAGCCTCTGCAGTCCGTTTTGCTGAAGTTGATTTTTCAGTGTATTTTTTGTTGCTTGTTGTAGCCGCCGCTAGAGTACAAATTACAAAAAATACACTGAAATTATATTATATAATACTTCTAACCTCACTAGTTGGTGTGCCAATTCTGTAACTAAACATTACAGAAGCCTTCCGTTTCGTGTAGATCGATAAATAAAATAAGATCTTCTTAAGTATTTATCGCCTCACGTTGTATGCGCCACTTATATAACACACGATTTACTGTATCTCTCTTCTAATTATATTTTATATGGTGTTATGTGTTTCTAATGATGTCTTTTGCCCCAAGTTGTTGGTGCTAGTTGGTAACACTATCGTTTCGTACATACCTTGTATAAGTTCTGTCGAATGGTTCGGATGTTATCTTATACTTACTAAGTCGTAACGACTTTGTAATGTTGAATCTTGTAAGGTTTATTCAGTTAATAAATTAAAATGGTAATTGATATGACTCATCACTATCGAAATTTATTTTAAGATGGATTGAAATTAAATTGGGCGCCATATGGAACTTTGGATTAGCATTCCATAAATTTATTGTTATTAATGAAGCCAATAATTTATTTGGTGTTTTGAAATCAGTGATCTAATCTAATTATTCTTGTTCACTTTGATGTTAATTCATTTGGTTTGGTTGGAGAATTTAAATAATACGTAGCGCCTCCAGATTCGGCACTGCCAACGTAATCGTTACGGTTGCTTGAAAATTCCAACTTTCGTAAATAAAAATATCAATTATGAAACAAGTTGTATGAAATTAATCTGATTTACAATTCCTTTATTATTTTCCTTCAGTTATGTTTGATTGTTTCTAATTTCATTTAAATAATTTTTGATTCGACAATAAATAGACGTGCCTTATGTATGTAGCTCAGTAGGTTGGCAACTCTACTTTAATTAAAGTTTACTATAAATTTTTGATAATCTTCTCAGGCATGAATTCTTTTGATCTACAATACTAGTAACGAAATTAACTGCCACTAATTATTAAACTTTACAATAATGACTTGATTATGGTAGACACCAATAATATCTTACGTCTAACAATGATAAAATGTTCATATAGGCCAGACATTGGCTAAGTTGAGGTTATCCTCCTGTGAAAGTATTAAATAGTTTCCGACATGAAACTCATTGAATAATAATTAAAAAATTAAAACTTCCTAATGTGTTAGTGTTATTGAGTAGTGATATGTCGTACATAAGTTTTGTTACAAATCCAACGATGTGTATGTAACTTCGAAACTCTCGCCTAATTAAGCCCAAATATTTGTAATATAAATATACTCATAAGTGTAATCTAATAACTCCTGTATTTATTTTATTTTAAGACCCACTGTTGGGTTCGTCAATTTGTAACTTGACTCTTAGTGTGTATTTTCTGTATTTGAGAAGTTCAAAAGCTCCGCTGTGGAATACGTCAATCTGTAATATTTTACTGTAGATAATATCTCCGGCAGATCAACGTTAATTTATTTATAAAATTATTTATTAAGTGGTTGATATTATTCGGTTGTTGATCATAGACCTGTGTTAATTAGTTATCAAGTGTTTTACCAGAGAAAAACGCTATATTACCGTTATTATAGCGAATAATTCAGTATTTTTCTCCAACCATAGTCGGTATGTATTATCTAAATTGAAAAGAGCGTAGAGCGGAGAGAGTAAGTTAGTTCTCTATTCTCCCGTATTCACCAGCTGTCTGCAAACGAGCGCTGTTGTTGGCGATTGACCCATTATTATAGGTTAAGTCGTTCCACTTGATGCTTTTATCACTTTCTTTCTCTGTAAAATACACCCTATTCGAAATACAATAATTATTCTACAATAACACAAAATCGTCAAATACAAGAAGGGTTCTTTATTTTATCTAAATTTAAAATTCCAACAGTTGCCTTCTCCTGCTATTAATACATCATATCGATCACACAATACTGAATCGATTTATTATTGAACTCGTGTTTTAGATGTTACAAATTAATTATAATTTTCAGTTTATCTTTTATCTCAGGGTACATGTAATTCTTTTAACTATTAGTAAGGTCAGGTAATGCAAATTTAAGGTTACTAAGTATTACAATATTGTTATGAACTCTTATTATATAAAATTAAACATAGGCAGGTTATTTACCAAACTGGATCAGATACTTAATGTGGCCGTGTCTGGTTACGACGAAGCGAGGACGGAATGGCTATGCAACTCTTGAATGAAAACAGCATCCAGCTTCTCAATAAAGGTTTAGATTTGATGTCCCGGAATGTAATAGAAGTTCAGTTCTGGTCTTCGTTATTCTTCACGATTCTAGTAGTTGCCGGTCCCAATGGAATTTGTGTAGTATTAAGACTTCATTTGTTTGTTGAAAGTGAGGTTTGGTACTTCAATACAAAAGTTCTTCGTTTGTTTTTTAATTTATGTTTTAATTAATTTTGACTTCCTCTGCTATGGATCATCTTTGTTTAATTATAATTCATTTTCATCATCACACTTTTACTGTAAGTAGGTTGAAAGAGTATTTTTTAATTCAGTTAACTTTAATGGTATGCAGAATTATATTTGCTGAGATATAGTTTCAGGAGTTACTACTCAGTCTTTTAAATGGATTTCTTTTATGACGTTTAATTTATTTAATTTTAATTCATATAATTTGGTTTTCTCTTTTTTAAATTTGTATGCTGAACTTTACCCATTAACATATAACAATTGAATGTTGAAATCAACAAGATAGCTTGCATTTTGTTGCCCTAACAACCATCTTCCTCTTATGTTATTGGATAATATTTGTTATCCTAGAGCCGTAATTAGGAAATATTCTTACACTTATTTAATAAAATACTCCCTTATTATAATTACATTAAATCACATAAAACTTTCACTTAATTTGCCTTATTAAACCGTATACATTTTACTACATTTTCTTCTTAATCAACTTATTTTAAAAGGTATTATTTTCCTTTTACAAAATACTAATTTTAGGCCTATTGGTTTTATTACATGTTATAATTTTTTTTGTTTTTAATTTAATTTTTCTGACTTGACCTGCTGTACAAAGAGTCACTGGCTTATGGCCAATTATTCCAATTTTAAATTCCTGATTTCAATTTATTATTATTATTGAGTTTATCATTGAATCCTTCATCGGTTTTTAACATAATTATAATGACCACTTGACAATTCATTAACAATTATTGTCTTCCTGGCCAAGTTTACAAATATTATTTTAAGACATCTTCATTAATTATTCAAAGTAAATTCACTTAACATGATACCATATATAATAAATACACTTGTATTTAATTACTTAAATACAAGTTTAACATGAATGAAATTAGTGTCCATTACTTAATACTTTCTTAAAGCAATGGCTCCACATCTGCTACATACAAAACACAAAACATATATCATGTAAACACAATATCATGATAAAGCACAACAACAGGTACATCTTTATAAAACATTAAATATTAATTCAACAGTCTATTATATTCAAACTCATCCACAGTAAACTCATCTCATTAGACACAGTGTTTATAGTTTACATTGTTACGGTCTATTTTCTTACCCCCCTTATATTAAACTTTTTACTTACCTTTTACGCTTACGCCCTGACTTACCAAAAACAGAAGATTCCCAAACTTAAAGGTCGCCACCAATATTATTTAAAAAGTACAAATATGGAAACCTTAATACATTTTCCCACTATTTACTTTAAATTACTTACCAGGTCCGTTTAGGCGAGATTTTCTATACAGGACAGGTTATGTTCAACGGGCGTAATAACTTATTCTAACACATGCTGTAATTTAAACAAAATCTGATTTTATTATAATGTGAAATTTGAGTTGAGGGATTATATAAAATAAGCATTTTCATAATCAGCTAGCCTACGACAACTACATTATGAACCAGTACGTTAACTGATATGTTCCCGTAGAGATTTCTTTTGTTTAGCAAAACGTCTGTAAATGCAATTGTTACAATATAGTTAAATGTTAATTGTTCTGAAATGTTATAGTTAAAAAAGTTCTGAATTGATAATATTGTACTCATCCTGGTAGTGGCTTTGCTCCAACTGGTGATGCACTTATTTTATCACTCACTTAAGTTTGTCTTGGTACAGTTACTAATTTTTACAGTTACTGTTTACTACAACCATATCGTTCACACTTAAGGATTGTGTCGGTCAGCGTGACTTGTCGATACAAACACTAATAGCTTTTTAGCTTTATAACTTTAATAGTTATACCGGATAGGCCGATTATGTTATTTTCGGCCTATCTTGCGCCCGAGGCCACTGTTTTTTAATTCACTTGCAGACGACTGTAATCTGCCACTGTCTAGTCTGTATAAACTGGTAATTAACAACCGAGCGTTTTAGTTAACCACTGACTGACTACTTAAGGTGACCGTCTGATGCAAACACTAGGGTGACAAAGTTCTTACTGTGATTCACAAGGACTGCTGCTGGGGCGGTTACGTAATACGTCTAGACAGTTGTTTAGGCCAACAGTGTGTTGCTGGTTAAACTGGGGCACCTCACAGGTGTATGCTGACAATGGAAAATTAAAACTGATTTAAATTAAAATAAAATTGAAACTGGGGTAGCACACAATTCTGTACCGTTACAATACCCCCCCAATGAGAGGTTGAAGGCCGAAGCCTACAAACTCTCATTGCCTAAAACCTAAGAGGATCAGTGAGGATATGGCGCCACAACCCCCCTGAACACTCTACTAAAATCATGAGTACTTACCGCCCCTAGTCCGGTGGCTGCGGCAGCACCCATCCGATCTTACTGGACTTCTCTGTACGAGATCCCAACACCATAAGCTCGGACAGATACCCACCACAGTATCACCCGACTCTAAAACATTTAATTAAAATTTCAATAAATGGCCTTCCATTATTCCATATCCACAACTGATCGGTTCCTCTTAGTCGTACTGGTTCATTAACAAAGTACTGGTTTAGTTTAAAAATAATAATATAAACTTACAGTCTACTTACAGTTCAATCATATAAATTAAATAATATTCCCCATATAATATTACCCCTCCCAAATAATACATTGAGTATACAATCAGTTTTTATTATTGTTACCCAAAAATTAAGTTTAGTATTAAGTTATCATTAATTGGTATTTAATCTACCATTACATGTGAAATTTGAATCAAATTAAATTTAAATTCATTATTAAAAATCATTTTTTCAATTTAATTTAATTTAAGTCCTCAACTACTCCTTAAGTCAATATTTGTTCAAAACAATTTCATTTTGTTTCATTACATTTTCAAAATAACCCTACATAAAATATTGCCTACATTCCATCACATCTGGTATTTCTTTTATTTCATAATAGGATTTTACTACTGGCAATGATTCAGCAGAATACAACATTTTGTTATTGTCAACTCAGCATGACTGTAGACATTAGTCACAACAGACCACATACCTGTTTACATAAACAGTTGTATGCCAGACTTGTTTTTATAAACACTCTGTCTCAACACTCAAAATTACAGCACCCCTAATACCTGTACTTCTAATTCTCAATTTCTATAAATTTTTTAGTTAACATATTTATCACTTATTTGTTACAATTCAAAGCAGAGTTAATTTTGCTTCATTAATAAAATTGACCTTTTTTAGATTAACTTCAATCAGAACAGTTTGACTTTGATTACAGTGTTTAAAACACTTTTAATTCAAACACAATTCAAAATTAAATACATTATTACCTCTTGTTAATTAATTATTATAGTTAATTGGCAAAATAAAATATTATTATGATTATATCATTATATACTGTACATTATTACATACTATAATCTAGATTCCCACAATATACTCTTGACACAATACATTTAACACCAACACAATTATTTACAAATTTTTGTCATAATTTATTATTTACCACCCTTCATTATCTAAATCAGCCAGGTCAGAACCATATACTAAAGTATTTAAAATGTCCATTCATTGAGTTTATATTCAACCTCCATCATCGAAAATTAGTCTTATCTTTATATAACACTGTTCAATTTCATGTATACACATATGGCTATCTTTTGTGTAATGACCACAAGATTTTATATATTTCATCGTACCATAATAACAATATATAGGGTTACCCCTCATAATTATCTTATCATAAATCAAGTCGACATTAGTATTTTTCATAAAGTCTCCGTCAGTGTTTGTTATTACCATTAATTACATCATTATTACAATATTCTGCTACTACAGGTACATTAACTCTCCCCACAGGTAAATGTTTATCATCCATATACTCATTGTTTACTATTACACAAGGTAAGTTTACATTGTTTATTATAATTCTCTTAATATTCATATTCTCTATCAACTCTCCATAGCCTCTATTTAGCTTAAACCACTCTTTCTCTCTCTCATAATTACTTTCATCACCACAACATTTCACATTCTCATTCCACACAGAGGGCAATACCGCTTTACTATTCTTCCATCTGGACTTACCAGATGCACAAAAAATCAAGGGACAATTATTTGTAGACCATACGTCTCCCAAATACACTCGTGAAGCATTTTCTTCACCCACAACCACACCACGGGAAAATTTTACCCTATGTATACTCTCTTCATACTCTCTCTCTAACTGATTAACATTTGTTAACAACACTTCATTACTAAACTCTACTTCAACAAAATCTTTCGTATCACTCTCAACATTAATCTCCTTATTCTCTAATACCACGTTTTACACATACCATTATAATTCTCATTTGTTTTACATTCAAAATTTCCAGTTACCTCCTGTATTTGTTTATCGATTTTTTCTGTCATACTACTCTCTACTTCCTCAATTCTATTATTCATACTTTTTAATGAATGACTCAACGTTTCATTTAATTCATATTTCAATTCATTGAAATTACTCTCACACTTAATTTTTACTTCATTAATGTCAATTTTAATCTCATCAAATTTGTTATTCATCACTTCAAAATCATTTCTTAATTTTTCAAATTTATTGTCAAACTTTTCCTCATCACTGTCTAAACGATTATTTATTATTGCATTAAAATTTACCTCTAACATTGCACTTTGTTTTGCCAAAAGTGATTGCATCATATTCATTATCTCATTACTATCAGATTGCTTATTTTGGATAGGCGTTGAATGAATCCTAGCGCCTTCCATTGTCACCGACTCGCTTACTTCAATCTTACCCTCTTGTTTATCCATTTTATAATATATAAAAGTATATTATTTATCCATATATAAACATAAAAACAAATCTATACAATAATTCACAATTTACAAATACGCCGTTACCACAACCTGTCTCGTACTTCCAATTAGGCCTAAACCCATATAAGAAAATTCCATATGAGTCATCCTGGCAGGGTCGCCACTGTTACGGTCTATTTTCTTACCCCCCCCTTATATTAAACTTTTTACTTACCTTTTACGCTTTCGCCCTGACTTACCAAATATCGGTATGGAGAACCATACATGACTTCCATGTTCTAAGATTTATATTTAAAATCATATTCGAAATGAAATATTTCCATAGAAACTACGTCTTATTACTTATTGCTTCAGCATTAACCACAGTACTGTGGTCACTAACGTATACCACCTCACGTTTTCGCACTCGATTTTAACCGATGATGGCAGTTGATGGCACTGCCGAAAAGTCTGGTTTTGCAGAAAACATTGGACTACGGCTAAAGAGCCCGGGAAGCAATTTTAACAAAAAACTACTTCTTTGTTGCCGATAACGTAGTACACATACAATAAATTCTCCGCTCCACCTTCAACTATAATTTTTAATAATAGAAAATTACCCCCACCCCGTTCACCTTACTTATTCATTTATAGATATTTCATCTACGTTTCTACAGTGGATTACTATGAGCTTCTTATCAGGATACTTTATTTGTAACCAGTTGCTTGTTCCCAGTTCATTGGGGACGTGTTCGGCGTGTCATCTATTCGAACACAATTTTGCTACTGATGATGGCCACCGGTGGTGCGGCCGAAACGTTTAACTCCAATACATCAAGCAATCGACCACGGCCTTTCAGCCCGGAAGTTTTAACTAATCATATTATTTGATTCTGTTTAAATTTGCGGCTGTTATCGTTTGCCATATAAAATACCATTGTTAAAACATAAAACGTTGCAGGTAAACTACCCCTTTCCCTTAACCGATCTTCACCAAAAACAACAGGTCTTGAGTACTCTAGAAATAAGGGATGTATGCAAAACAGTATTTGATTATGTTTGAATTTGCGGCTGTTATGGTTTGCCATAGAAAATAATTACCCTTGATTAAAAAAAAAGTTGCAGGTAAACTACCCCTTTCCCTTAACTGATCTTCACCAAAAACAATAGGTCTTGAGTACTCTACAAACCAGTGCAGTATGTAAAAAAGTATTTGATTCTGTTTGAATTTGCGGCTGTTATCGTTTCCCATAGAAAAAAAATCTACAGACAGACACACAGACACTTTTCGGAAAATGACTTTTCTTCATGTTTTGAGAGTAGTACAATTAGAATCAGCCTTTATCTCGAACATGATTTTTTCGCGATCACCATACTTCCATTTCCTTACGAAACACGGAAGTAAATATCGGTATGGAGAACCATACATGACTTCCATGTTCTAAGATTTATATTTAAAATCATATTCGAAATGAAATATTTCCATAGAAACTACGTCTTATTACTTATTGCTTCAGCATTAACCACAGTACTGTGGTCTCTAACGTATCCCACCTCACGTTTTCGCACTCGATTTTCACCGATGATGGCAGTCGATGGCACTGCCGAAAAGTCTGGTTTTGCAGAAAACATTGGACTACGGCTAAAGAGCCCGGGAAGCAATTTTAACAAAAAACTACTTCTTTGTTGCCAATAACGTAGTACACATACAATAAATTCTCCCCTCCACCTTCAACTATAATTTTTAATAATAGAAAATTACCCCCACCCCGTTCACCTAACTTATTCATTTATAGATATTTCATCTACGTTTCTACAGTGGATTACTATGAGCTTCTTATCAGGATACTTTATTTATAAAAATTAAGTACTTTACTCTTGTTAAATCATAAAATGTTTCAGGTAAACTACCCCTTTCTCTTAACCGATCTTCTCCAAAATCAACAGACCTTCCGTCCTCTACAATTCAGGGAAGCATGCAAAAAAATATTTGATTCTGTTTGAATGTGCGGCAGTTATCGTTCGTCATGGAAACATTTCTCTTGTTACAACATAAAATGTTGCAGGTAAACTACCCCTTTCCCTTAACCGATCTTCACCAAAATCAACAGAACTTGAGCTCTCTGCAACTCAGGAAAGGGTGCAAAAAATTATTTGATTCTCATTGAATTTTCGGCAGTTATCGTTCGTCATAAAAAAATTACCCTTTTTACTTCCATATTCCTTAAGGAAATGGAAGTATGGTGATGGCAAAAAAAATCGTGTTCGAGATTATTGCAGATTCTGATTGTACTACACTCAAAACATGAAAAAAAGTCGTTTTACGAAAAGTGTCTGTGTGTCTACTGTGTAGATTTTTTTTTTATGGCAAACGACAACTGCCGCAAATTCAAACAGAATCAAATAATTTTTTGCATACAGTCCTGATTTGTAGAGTACTCACGACCTATTGTTTTTGGTGAAGATCGGTTGAGGGAAAGGGGTAGTTTACCGGCAACGGTTTTTTTTATCAAGGGAAATTTTTTTTTTTTGCAAACGATAACAGCCGCAAATTCAAACAGAATCAAATAATGTTTCACATACAGCCCTGAATTGTAGAGTTCTCAAGACTTATTGTTTTTGGTGAGGGTCGGTTAAGGGAAAGGGGTAGTTTACCTGCAACGTTTTTTTAACAAGGGCATTTTCTATGGCAAACGATAACAGCCGCAAATTCAAACTGAATCAAATAATGTTTTGCATACAGCCCTGATTTGTAGAGTACTCAGGACCTGTTGTTTTTGGTGAAGATCGGTTAAGGGGAAGGGGTAGTTTACTTGCAACGTTTTTTTATCAAGCGTATTTTATATGGCAAACGATAGCCGCAAATTCAAACAGAATCAAATAATTGTTTGCATACGCCCCTGAATTGTAGAGGTCTCAAGGACTTTCGATTTTGGTGAAGATCGGTTAAGGGGAAGGGGTAGTTTACCTGCAACCTTTTACATTGTAACAACAGTAAAGTACTTGAAAATTCATTTAAACTTTTTCAAACAATGGTAATTGTTAAAAATAAAATAATTTTGTTGCCAGGTAATAAAATTATAATTTTTTCATTTATGTATTTTTTTCTCAGTTATGTACTGTTGACGTTTCCATTTTATTGTTATGACTACCGCAATGAAAGGCAGGGAAGACACACACATTCACACACACAATTCGCGTTATTTCTGGCCTCATTCATGTTTATTTTCTTACATTTGCACGGTTTTTAAATGGAAAGTGCCGAACCCATACCAACATAACGCATGCAAGCCGAAAAACTGTCCAGCGTGGATAGCGATTTGCTTCCTGTGGATCGCTGGGCAGTGTAACTGCACGTGTTTACAGAGGAACGAATCATAGACAGACTTTTCGTCTTTAGGGAATGAACCCTCTGCAAGATGCTGAGGGTCCATGAGTGACTTCGGAGCGCTCCTTCTTTTCCGCGTGTTTGTTCTGTGAAACGTACACTGTAGATTCGCAGCTTTATTCTAAGCAACGCTCAATAGGAAATGTTGAAAATTTTTGTCCACGGTGTACCCTCATACACACTAAACCTGCTCTGATGTTTTAATTACGGACATCATAATATTAAAACTTTGGAAACTTGAGCACTACTTAATGGAGATCAATCATTAACTTATACAAGCCATTAATTTTATGCATATTTTTTATATAGGCCTATATGTGTACAACGTTATCGGCAACAAAGAAGTAGTTTTTGTTAAAATTCCTTCCCGGGATATTTGGCCGTAGTCCAATGTTTTCCACAAAACCAGACGTTTTGGCAATGCCATCGACTTCCATCATCAGTGAAAATCGAGTGCGATAACGTGAGGTGGTATATGTTAGTGACCACAGTACTGTGGTTAAGGCTGAAGCAGTAAGTAGAAAGAAGTAGTTTCTATGGTAATATTTCATTTCGAAAATGATTTTAAATATAAATCTTAGAATATGGAAGTCATGTATAGTTCTCCATACCGATATTTAAAACATAAAACGTTGCTGATAAACTACCCCTTTCCCTTAACCGATCTTCAACAAAATCAACAGACCTTGAGTTCTCTTTAGTTCAAAAAGGTATGCAAAAACCTAGTTGATTCTGTTTGAATTTACGGCAGTTATAGTTCGTCATATAAAAAATTACCCTTGTTAAAACATAAAATGTTGCTGGTAAACTACCCCTTTCCATTAACCGAGCTTCACCAACACCAATAGGTATTGAGAACTCTACAATTCAGGGCTGTATGCAAACAATTATTTGATTCTGTTTGAATTTGCGGCTGTTATCGTTTGCCATAGAAAACACCCTTGATAAAACATAAAATGTTGCTGGTAAACTACCCTATTCCATTAACAGATCTTCACCAAAAACAATAGGTCTTGAGAACTCTACAATTCAGGGCTGTATGCAAAACATTAGTTGATTCTGTTTGAATTTACGGCAGTTATCGTTCGTCATAGAAAAAAATACCCTTGTTAAAACATAAAACATTGCAGGTAAACTACCCCTTTCCCTTAACCGATCTTCAACAAAATCAACAGACATGAGTTCTGTATAATTCAAAAAGGTATGCAGAAGAGTAGTTGATTCTGTTTTAATGTACAGAATCAGGCAGTTATCGTTCGTCAAAAAAAAAGTTACCCTTGATAAAACATAAAATGTTGCTGGTAAACAACCCTATTCCCGTAACCGATCTTCACCAAAACCAACAGGGGTTGAGAACTCTACATTTCAGGGGTGTATGCAAAATATTATATGATTCTGTTTGAATTTGCGGCTGTTATCGTTTGCCATATAAAATACCCTTGATAAAACAAAAAACGTGTCTGGTAAACTACCCCTTTCCCTTAAGCGATCTTCACCAAAAACAATAGGTCTTTAGTACTGAACAAAACAGGGCTGTATGCAAAAACGTATTTGATTCTGTTTGAATTTGCGGCTCTTATCGTTTGCCATAAAAAATACCCTTTTAAAACAAAACGTTGCAGGTAAACTACCCCTTTCCCTTAATCGATCTTCACCAACACCAATAGGTATTGAGAACTCTACAATACAGGGCTGTATGCAAAACATCATTTGATTCTGTTTGAATTTGCGGCTGTTATCATTTACCATAGAAAAAAATTACCTTGGTAAAAAACCGTTGCAGGTAAAGTACCCATTTCCCTTAACCGATCTTCAACAAAATCAACAGACCTTGAGTTCTCTTTAGTTCAAAAAGGTATGCAAAAACCTAGTTGATTCTGTTTGAATTTACGGCAGTTATAGTTCGTCATATAAAAAATTACCCTTGTTAAAACATAAAACGTTGCCAGTAAACTACCCCTTTCCCTTAACCGATCTTCACCAAAAACAATAGGTCTTGAGGACTCTTCAAATAAGGGCTCTATGCAAAACATTATTTGTTTCTGTTTGTTATTTGCGGCTGTTATCGTTTGCCATATAAAATAACCTTGTTAAAACATAAAACGTTGCAGGTAAACTACCCCTTTCCCTTAACCGATCTTCACCAAAAACAACAGGTCTTGAGTACTCTAGAAATAAGGGATGTATGCAAAACAGTATTTGATTATGTTTGAATTTGTGGCTGTTATGGTTTGCCATAGAAAATAATTACCCTTGATTAAAAAAAAAGTTGCAGGTAAACTACCCCTTTCCCTTAACTGATCTTCACCAAAAACAATAGGTCTTGAGTACTCTACAAACCAGTGCAGTATGTAAAAAAGTATTTGATTCTGTTTGAATTTGCGGCTGTTATCGTTTCCCATAGAAAAAAAATCTACAGACAGACACACAGACACTTTTCGGAAAATGACTTTTCTTCATGTTTTGAGAGTAGTACAATTAGAATCAGCCTTTATCTCGAACATGATTTTTTCGCGATCACCATACTTCCATTTCCTTACGAAACACGGAAGTAAATATCGGTATGGAGAACCATACATGACTTCCATGTTCTAAGATTTATATTTAAAATCATATTCGAAATGAAATATTTCCATAGAAACTACGTCTTATTACTTATTGCTTCAGCATTAACCACAGTACTGTGGTCTCTAACGTACCCCACCTCACGTTTTCGCACTCGATTTTCACCGATGATGGCAGTCGATGGCACTGCCGAAAAGTCTGGTTTTGCAGAAAACATTGGACTACGGCTAAAGAGCCCGGGAAGCAATTTTAACAAAAAACTACTTCTTTGTTGCCGATAACGTAGTACACATACAATAAATTCTCCCCTCCACCTTCAACTATAATTTTTAATAATAGAAAATTACCCCCACCCCGTTCACCTAACTTATTCATTTATAGATATTTCATCTACGTTTCTACAGTGGATTACTATGAGCTTCTTATCAGGATACTTTATTTATAAAAATTAAGTACTTTACTCTTGTTAAATCATAAAATGTTTCAGGTAAACTACCCCTTTCTCTTAACCGATCTTCTCCAAAATCAACAGACCTTCCGTCCTCTACAATTCAGGGAAGCATGCAAAAAAATATTTGATTCTGTTTGAATGTGCGGCAGTTATCGTTCGTCATGGAAACATTTCTCTTGTTACAACATAAAATGTTGCAGGTAAACTACCCCTTTCCCTTAACCGATCTTCACCAAAATCAACAGAACTTGAGCTCTCTGCAACTCAGGAAAGGGTGCAAAAAATTATTTGATTCTCATTGAATTTTCGGCAGTTATCGTTCGTCATAAAAAAATTACCCTTTTACTTCCATATTCCTTAAGGAAATGGAAGTATGGTGATGGCAAAAAAAATCGTGTTCGAGATTATTGCAGATTCTGATTGTACTACACTCAAAACATGAAAAAAAGTCGTTTTACGAAAAGTGTCTGTGTGTCTACTGTGTAGATTTTTTTTTAATGGCAAACGACAACTGCCGCAAATTCAAACAGAATCAAATAATTTTTTGCATACAGTCCTGATTTGTAGAGTACTCACGACCTATTGTTTTTGGTGAAGATCGGTTGAGGGAAAGGGGTAGTTTACCGGCAACGGTTTTTTTTTATCAAGGGAAATTTTTTTTTTTGCAAACGATAACAGCCGCAAATTCAAACAGAATCAAATAATGTTTCACATACAGCCCTGAATTGTAGAGTTCTCAAGACTTATTGTTTTTGGTGAGGGTCGGTTAAGGGAAAGGGGTAGTTTACCTGCAACGTTTTTTTAACAAGGGCATTTTCTATGGCAAACGATAACAGCCGCAAATTCAAACTGAATCAAATAATGTTTTGCATACAGCCCTGATTTGTAGAGTACTCAGGACCTGTTGTTTTTGGTGAAGATCGGTTAAGGGGAAGGGGTAGTTTACTTGCAACGTTTTTTTATCAAGCGTATTTTATATGGCAAACGATAGCCGCAAATTCAAACAGAATCAAATAATTGTTTGCATACGCCCCTGAATTGTAGAGGTCTCAAGGACTTTCGATTTTGGTGAAGATCGGTTAAGGGGAAGGGGTAGTTTACCTGCAACCTTTTACATTGTAACAACAGTAAAGTACTTGAAAATTCATTTAAACTTTTTCAAACAATGGTAATTGTTAAAAATAAAATAATTTTGTTGCCAGGTAATAAAATTATAATTTTTTCATTTATGTATTTTTTTCTCAGTTATGTACTGTTGACGTTTCCATTTTATTATTATGACTACCGCAATGAAAGGCAGGGAAGAGACACACATTCACACACACAATTCGCATTATTTCTGGCCTCATTCATGTTTATTTTCTTACATTTGCACGGTTTTTAAATGGAAAGTGCCGAACCCATACCAACATAACGCATGCAAGCCGAAAAACTGTCCAGCGTGGATAGCGATTTGCTTCCTGTGGATCACTGGGCAGTGTAACTGCATGTGTTTACAGAGGAACGATTCATAGACAGACTTTTCGTCTTTAGGGAATGAACCCTCTGCAAGATGCTGAGGGTCCATGAGTGACTTCGGAGCGCTCCTTCTTTTCCGCGTGTTTGTTCTGTGAAACGTACACTGTAGATTCGCAGCTTTATTCTAAGCAACGCTCAATAGGAAATGTTGAAAATTTTTGTCCACGGTGTACCCTCATACACACTAAACCTGCTCTGATGTTTTAATTACGGACATCATAATATTAAAACTTTGGAAACTTGAGCACTACTTAATGGAGATCAATCATTAACTTATACAAGCCATTAATTTTATGCATATTTTTTATATAGGCCTATATGTGTACAACGTTATCGGCAACAAAGAAGTAGTTTTTGTTAAAATTCCTTCCCGGGATATTTGGCCGTAGTCCAATGTTTTCCACAAAACCAGACGTTTTGGCAATGCCATCGACTTCCATCATCAGTGAAAATCGAGTGCGATAACGTGAGGTGGTATATGTTAGTGACCACAGTACTGTGGTTAAGGCTGAAGCAGTAAGTAGAAAGAAGTAGTTTCTATGGTAATATTTCATTTCGAAAATGATTTTAAATATAAATCTTAGAATATGGAAGTCATGTATAGTTCTCCATACCGATATTTAAAACATAAAACGTTGCTGATAAACTACCCCTTTCCCTTAACCGATCTTCAACAAAATCAACAGACCTTGAGTTCTCTTTAGTTCAAAAAGGTATGCAAAAACCTAGTTGACTCTGTTTGAATTTACGGCAGTTATAGTTCGTCATATAAAAAATTACCCTTGTTAAAACATAAAATGTTGCTGGTAAACTACCCCTTTCCATTAACCGAGCTTCACCAACACCAATAGGTATTGAGAACTCTACAATTCAGGGCTGTATGCAAACAATTATTTGATTCTGTTTGAATTTGCGGCTGTTATCGTTTGCCATAGAAAACACCCTTGATAAAACATAAAACGTTGCTGGTAAACTACCCTATTCCATTAACAGATCTTCACCAAAAACAATAGGTCTTGAGAACTCTACAATTCAGGGCTGTATGCAAAACATTAGTTGATTCTGTTTGAATTTACGGCAGTTATCGTTCGTCATAGAAAAAAATACCCTTGTTAAAACATAAAACATTGCAGGTAAACTACCCCTTTCCCTTAACCGATCTTCAACAAAATCAACAGACATGAGTTCTGTATAATTCAAAAAGGTATGCAGAAGAGTAGTTGATTCTGTTTTAATGTACAGAATCAGGCAGTTATCGTTCGTCAAAAAAAAAGTTACCCTTGATAAAACATAAAATGTTGCTGGTAAACAACCCTATTCCCGTAACCGATCTTCACCAAAACCAACAGGGGTTGAGAACTCTACATTTCAGGGGTGTATGCAAAATATTATATGATTCTGTTTGAATTTGCGGCTGTTATCGTTTGCCATATAAAATACCCTTGATAAAACAAAAAACGTGTCTGGTAAACTACCCCTTTCCCTTAAGCGATCTTCACCAAAAACAATAGGTCTTTAGTACTGAACAAAACAGGGCTGTATGCAAAAACGTATTTGATTCTGTTTGAATTTGCGGCTCTTATCGTTTGCCATAAAAAATACCCTTTTAAAACAAAACGTTGCAGGTAAACTACCCCTTTCCCTTAATCGATCTTCACCAACACCAATAGGTATTGAGAACTCTACAATACAGGGCTGTATGCAAAACATCATTTGATTCTGTTTGAATTTGCGGCTGTTATCATTTACCATAGAAAAAAATTACCTTGGTAAAAAACCGTTGCAGGTAAAGTACCCATTTCCCTTAACCGATCTTCAACAAAATCAACAGACCTTGAGTTCTCTTTAGTTCAAAAAGGTATGCAAAAACCTAGTTGATTCTGTTTGAATTTACGGCAGTTATAGTTCGTCATATAAAAAATTACCCTTGTTAAAACATAAAATGTTGCTGGTAAACTACCCCTTTCCATTAACCGATCTTCACCATCACCAATAGGTATTGAGAACTCTACAATTCAGGGCTGTATGCAAACAATTATTTGATTCTGTTTGAATTTGCGGCTATTATCGTTTGCCATAGAAAACACCCTTTTAAAACATAAAACATTGCAGGTAAACTACCCCTTCCCCTTAACCGATCTTCACCAAAAACAAAAGGTCTTGAGAACTCTACAATTCAGGGCTGTATGCAAAACATTAGTTGATTCTCTTTGAATTTACGGCAGTTATCGTTCGTCATAGAAAAAATATCGGTATGGAGAACCATACATGACTTCCATATTCTAAGATTTATATTTAAAATCATTTTCAGCCAAACAGCCAGGCTGTGTCTTACCTGCCTTTTTATTGCTGTATTAAATGAAAAATATTATATTACATTAAAATGAAAAAATTATAATTTTATTGCCTGGCAACAAAATTATTTTATTTTTAACAATTACCATTGTTTCAAAAAGTTTAAATAAATTTTCAAGTACTTTACTCTTGTTAAAACGTAAAAGGTTGCAGGTAAACTACCCCTTCCCCTTAACCGATCTTCACCAAAAACAATAGGTCTTGAGTACTCTACAAATCAGGGCTGTATGCAAAACATTATTTGATTCTGTTTGAATTTGCGGCTGTTATCGTTTGCCATAGAAAATACCCTAGTTAAAAAAACGTTCCAGGTAAACTACCCCTTTCCCTCAACCGATCTTCACCAAAAACAATAGGTCTTGAGAACTCTACAATTTAGGGATGTATGCAAATAATCTTTTGATTCTGTTTGAATTTGCGGCTGTTATCGTTTGCCATAGGAAATACCCTTGTTAAAACATAAAACGTTACAGGTAAACTACCCCTTTCCCTTAACCGATCTTCACCAAAATCAACAGATCTTGAGAACTCTACAATTCAGGGCTGTATGCGAAACATTATTTGATTCTGTTTGAATTTGCGGCTGTTATCGTTTGCCAAACAAACAAAATTACCCTTGCTAAAAAAAAACCGTTGCAGGTAAACTACCCCTTTCCCTCAACCGATCTTCACCAAAAACAATAGGTCGCGAGTACTCTGCAAATCAGGGCTGTATGCAAAAAATTATTTGATTCTGTTTGAATTTGCGGCAGTTATCGTTTGCCATAGAAAAAAATCTACAGACAGACAGACAGACACACACACAGACACTTTTCGGAAAACGACTTTTTTTCATGTTTTGAGTGTAGTAGAATCAGAATCTTCAATAATCTCGAACACGATTTTTTTTGCCATCACCATACTTCCATTCCTTAAGGAATATGGAAGTAATACCCTTGTTAAAACATAAAACGTTGCTGGTAAACTACCCCTTTCCCTTAACCGATCTTTACCAAAATCAACAGATCTTGAGAACTCTACAATTCAGGGCTGTATGCGAAACATTATTTGATTCTGTTTGAATTTGCGGCTGTTATCGTTTTCCATAGAAAAAAAATCTACAGACGCACACACAGACACTTTTCGAAAAATGACTTTTTTTCATGTTTTGAGTGTAGTACAATCATATTCTGCAGTAATCTCGAACACGATTTTTTTTGCCATCACCATACTTCCATTTCCTTAAGGAAAATGGAAGTAAAACAGAAGATTCCCAAACTTAAAGGTCGCCACCAATATTTTTTAAAAAGGACAAATATGGAAACCTTAATACATTTTCCCACTATTTACTTTAAATTACTCACCAGGTCCGTTTAGGCGAGATTTTCCATACAGGACAGGTTATGTTCAACGGGCGTAATAACTTACTCTAACACATGCTGTAATTTAAACAAAATCTGATTTTATTATAATGTGAAATTTGAGTTGAGGGATTATATAAAATAAGCATTTTCATAATCAGCTAGCCTACGACAACTACATTATGAACCAGTACGTTAACTGATATGTTCCCTTAGAGATTTCTTTTGTTTAGCAAAACGTCTGTAAATGCAATTGTTACAATATAGTTAAATGTTAATTGTTCTGAAATGTTATAGTTAAAAGTTATGAATTGATAATATTGTACTCATCCTGGTAGTGGCTTTGCTCCAACTGGTGATGCACTTATTTTATCACTCACTTAATTTTGTCTTGGTACAGCTACTAATTTTTACAGTTACTGTTTACTACAACCATATCGTTCACACTTAAGGATTGTGTCGGTCAGCGTGACTTGTCGATACAAACACTAATAGCTTTTTAGCTTTATAACTTTAATAGTTATACCGGATAGGCCGATTATGTTATTTTCGGCCTATCTTGCGCCCGAGGCCACTGTTTTTTAATTCACTTGCAGACGACTGTAATCTGCCACTGTCTAGTCTGTATAAACTGGTAATTAACAACCGAGCGTTTTAGTTAACCACTGACTGACTACTTAAGGTGACCGTCTGATGCAAACACTAGGGTGACAAAGTTCTTACTGTGATTCACAAGGACTGCTGCTGGGGCGGTTACGTAATACGTCTAGACAGTTGTTTAGGCCAACAGTGTGTTGCTGGTTAAACTGGGGCACCTCACAGGTGTATGCTGACAATGGAAAATTAAGACTGATTTAAATTAAAATAAAATTGAAACTGGGGTAGCACACAATTCTGTACCGTTACATCTTGCACTGATCACTCCATATTTTATATTTAGATACATTTTTACTAATTTATTACCTAGTAACCTTACTAGGTATCATCAATATATTTTTTTGGGTGAGATTGGCCCTCTTGACCTTAATTATGGCATACCTTGGGCATTGTTTTCAGTTATTTTGACAAAGTTTTTATGTAACGTCGGGGACCTTAACTTTGTTACGTTACATAATACTCCCCCTCTGAAAGAAGTTTATTTTGGCTGAATATAGTTTAGTTGAAATAAACTTATAGTTTCTTCATGCCTTGGAATGTTTATTTAATAAAATTATCAATTTATAATGGTTTCAGTTTTTCATTGTTTCTGTTTTAATACGCAATTCAGTGGGTTCTTTGGGGTTTATTTTCTCTTTCTATTCTTTAAACTTTTAATTGCACCGGAAAACTGTGTTGATACTCCTGGTATATCTTGTCATTAATTCTCTACTGGTACATCCGTACCTCCCTCAGTTGTAGACCTGTCCTTTTCTCTGGAACTCATAACTTCTTCTAGCTTATTACGCCATCATTTATTATTATCATATTTATATTTAATTACCTCGCTTGGTGTATAATCCCTAAAATACTATATTTCCCTAACATTTTTCCCTAATATCATAGCTGGTACGGAATCAGAGGGGCACTATTGGCTTCCATTACTCTGCCGTTTCCCTAACTATATCTTCTGAGATCAGAGGAACTTCATCTCTGTCCAGAAAAAAAAATAAACGTTGCACGATCACAACATAATACATATAATTATTACCTATAAGGTAGCTCCTTCGCTACAAACTTATATTCAAGGGATGATTACTATTATTTCTGAGGTATCTAATACTTTTCTTAACTTATTTATCTCGTTCTGTAGTTCCATTTATCATATTATTCACCAGTATAGTAGTTAAAGCTGTTCAATATTCATTTTAAATTCTTCTTAGTTCCGTGCTGTCAATTAATTATTCTTTAGCATACGTATTTTACTATTTTTAATTCACTCCCATTTACTTCTGCAATTAAACACTGAATCTCCTCCTTATCATAAATTGTATGGCATATTCTTCCTTCATCTAACTCATTTCTAACTCTTCTTTCTCTTTTTTTATGTTTATTAGTTTGAAATAATTTCTTCTGAATTATATAGTAAGGTGTTCTTACTTATTTTGGAATTTTGTGGTTTTTTAATTGATTCCAAATAATTTATCTTAACTATTTTGTATTGGCCACTGTTTGGGCTGCTCTACCAATATGGTTTTCCGGTGGATTCCGTAGATTATATGCAGTTGTAAATCTTTCAGTGGCATCGTTGCAGTATGGATCATACACATACGGTTCTATGTCCTCTTCGTTTCGTCTATTCCTTCCCTCAGCATTCCCAGAATCGGGATTAGGTTGACGGTTTCCACGATAGTCCTCTTGGTTATCTCTCTCATTAGCCATGATATAGTTTACTCGAGCTATATGGGTTCCCTGGTCATTACTTGGTTGATTTTCCGAGGGTATGTCTCTCCTTTGTTCCCTGCTTCCTCCATCATTCTTGACGCTCCTATTTCTGTTTTGATTTCTTCCATCATCGTTACCTCGGTTACTATTCCAATAGTCTCTCCCGTTATCAAAATCCTGCGGCCTGTGCTGTATCGGTTATTATTAGAGTTATTATAATGATTGTTTTGGTAATTATTATTGCGGTAGCAATTATTCATATAAAGGTCATTAACATTTTGGTTATAATTATTGTTGTTATACCTATTCATTCCCTGACGCGACTCTTGATTTTGCTCCTCTCTCCTATTGTTTGAATAGTCACTTTGTCTTCGAGACCTCTGATAATAGTCTTCCATTTCATAGCTGGCTAACAAGGTTTCCATTGCTCCTACTGTCTTCACTTGTCCACTGCGTCTGGCATGAACTATTTCTTCTTCGAAATGGTAGGATAGTTTATTCACTAAACATTCCTCTGGTATTCGTGGTTCCAAATGACGCGCCAAACACACCTTTCCCAAAAAGTAGGTAGTTGGGGACTGCCCTTGATTAATGTTGAATCTACCGTTGGTAATTTTGTCCCTAATCATGTTCTGTATGGAATCCGACCAGTATTTTGACCTAAAAGCCTTCTTAAAATCTTCATAATTACTTGTTTCGTTTCGGACCGTTGACCACCAATTGTCATTTATGCTTTTAAAACAGTCGTCCAACAAATTTTTTATTATGTTCCATCGGGTTACTTTAATTCTCACAAACCATTCATCTATTCTCTCTAAAAATTTTATGGGGTTTCCTCTATAAATTTTGAAATTAATATTTTCCTTTTGCTCAGGGGCTATGGGATGTGCCAGGTACATTGGTCGATTTTGTAAATTTTCTATTGACTCCTTGATATTAATCAACTCCTGATTCTGTATGTTTTCAACGGTCCCTTTATTTTGATCCACTTGGGTTTTTATTTGCGTTATTTCATTGTTAACTATTTCAATTCTACCAGCTATATTAATTTGCACCTCATCTAATTTTTCTTGTGTTTCCGCTTGTACCTTCGTTACGCTAATTTGGTTATTAATTTCATGTTATTTATTCGGGTAGACACGTCTTCTTTGAACCCTACGAGTTCATCTTTTGTTTGATTGACTCTTTGACCGATTGTTTCGTTAATATTCTTTATTTTCTCATCTGTATTATCGTTAATTTTGTCTATCCTATCGTTTATACTTTCACTTATACGATTTATTTTCTCCTGTATTTCTCTAAACTCTTCTGTAGTTCTTTCATTGGAATCGTCAATTTTCTCATTTATTTGTCTAAAATCGGCCTTCAATTGTTCATTATTTTCATTTATAGTTTGCTTTAAGGTTTCACTAGTACTTTCCTTAATACTGTCTATTTTTTCATTGATTAGTCGGTTGTTCTCATTTTGTTTCCTAAAATTTTCATTAGTTTCCTCTTTATTCTGGTCAAATCTTTCCTCCATTCGATTAAAATTTTCATTATTGGCTTCCTTCTGTTTCTTGGAATCTTCTTTAATTAATTCCCATAGTTTTAGTAAATCCATATCACCTCTGGCTTCCTCCTTGTCACCCGCCTGTTGTTCCTTTTCAATGTCTGTAACTATTTCTGTTTCTTCCTCCCGTCTATCTTCTTCCGTTTCTTGGTCTTTCGCCATCCTTTTAGAAACACCTCTCGTATGCATTCCTGTGCCTCTAATAGTTGCCTGCTCAAGTTAAGTAATAATTAAGTCGATTTTTTACTTAACTAAAGCCCACTCGTTGAGTGCCAATTTGTTACAAATCCAACGATGTGTATGTAACTTTGAAACTCTCTCCTAATTAAGCCCAAATATTTGTAATATAAATATACTCATAAGTGTAATCTAATAACTCCTGTATTTATTTTATTTTTAAGACCCACTATTGGGTTCGTCAATTTGTAACTTGACTCTTAGTATGTATTTTCTGTATTTGAGAAGTTCAAAAGCTCCGCTGTGGAATACGTCAATCTGTAATATTTTACGTAGATGATATCTCCGGCAGATCAACGTTAATTTATTTATAAAATTATTTATTAATTGGTTGATATTATTCGGTTGTTGATCATAGACCTGTGTTAATTAGTTATCAAGTGTTTTACCAGAGAAAAACGCTATATTACCGTTATTATAGTGAATAATTCAGTATTTTTCTCCAACCATAGTTGGTATGTATTATCTAAATTGAAAAGAGCGTAGAGCGGAGAGAGTAAGTTAGTTCTCTATTCTCCCGTATTCACCAGCTGTCTGCAAACGAACGCTGTTGTTGGCGATTGACCCGTTATTATAGGTTAAGTCGTTCCACTTGATGCTTTTATCACTTTCTTTCTCTGTAAAATACACCCTATTCGAAATACAATAATTATTCTACAATAACACAAAATCGTCAAATACAAGAAGGGTTCTTTATTTTATCTAAATTTAAAATTCCAACAGTTGCCTTCTCCTGCTATTAATACATCATATCGATCACACAATACTGAATTGATTTATTATTGAACTCGTGTTTTAGATGTTACAAATTAATTATAATTTTCAGTTTATCTTTTATCTCAGGGTACATGTAATTCTTTTAACTATTAGTAAGGTCAGGTAATGCAAATTTAAGGTTACTAAGTATTAAAATATTGTTATGAACTCTTATTATATAAAATTAAACATAGGCAGGTTATTTACCAAACTGGATCAGATACTTAATGTGGCCATGTCTGGTTACGACGAAGCGAGGACGGAATGGCTATGCAACTCTTGAATAAAAACAGCATCCAGCTTCTCAATAAAGGTTTAGATTTGATGTCCCGGAATGTAATAGAAGTTCAGTTCTGGTCTTCGTTATTCTTCACGATTCTAGTAGTTGCCGGTCCCAATGGAATTTGTGTAGTATTAAGACTTCGTTTGTTTGTTGAAAGTGAGGTTTGGTACTTCAATACAAAAGTTCTTCGTTTGTTTTTTAATTTATGTTTTAATTAATTTTGACTTCCTCTGCTATGGATCATCTTTGTTTAATTATAATTCATTTTCATCATCACACTTTTACTGTAAGTAGCTTGAAAGAGTATTTTTTAATTCAGTTAACTTTAATGGTATGCAGAATTATATTTGCTGAGATATAGTTTCAGGAGTTACTACTCAGTCTTTTAAATGGATTTCTTTTATGACGTTTAATTTATTTAATTTTAATTCATATAATTTGGTTTTCTCTTTTTTAAATTTGTATGCTGAACTTTACCCATTAACATATAACAATTGAATGTTGAAATCAACAAGATAGCTTGCATTTTGTTGCCCTAACAACCATCTTCCTCTTATGTTATTGGATAATATTTGTTATCCTAGAGCCGTAATTAGGAAATATTCTTACATTTATTTAATAAAATACTCCCTTATTATAATTACATTAAATCACATAAAACTTTCACTTAATTTGCCTTATTAAACCGTATACATTTTACTACATTTTCTTCTTAATCAACTTATTTTAAAAGGTATTATTTTCCTTTTACAAAATACTAATTTTAGGCCTATTGGTTTTATTATATGTTATAATTTTTTTGTTTTTAATTTAATTTTTCTGACCTGACCTACTGTACAAGGAGTCACTGGCTTATGGCCAATTATTCCAATTTTAAATTCCTGATTTCAATTTATTATTATTATTGAGTTTATCATTGAACCCTTCATCGGTTTTTAACATAATTATAATGACCACTTGATAATTCATTAACAATTATTGTCTTCCTGGCCAAGTTTACAAATATTATTTTAAGACATCTTCATTAATTATTCAAAGTAAATTCACTTAACATGATACTGTAACATATTCTTACTTATTATTTATTACTACACATACACTGATAAAGTATGTATAACAAATACCATAATTTGGTACCTCTAAGTACTTACCAATTTCATCGGTTGCAGGTCTCATATTCTTCTTTTATAAACGTGTTTTTACCTAAGGGGTGCCAGGGTTCATTTACAGCGAGATTTTGAGACACAGATGGTGACACAAATGAATACACGGTATTGTTGAAAATAACCATCAAAATTTAATTCTCTATAAGGTATTACAGATGCGACCATGCGGTCAAAACAATGACGTCATATAAGATGATCCAAAAACCAAATGGCTGTTATTTTTTATATCTCATTTTACTCTCTATACTTCTTTTGTCTGCTAAATTAATATCAATGTAAATTGTATTGCTGCAGCTAAAACCATTTATTAATTGTTAGTTCGTTAATACACAAACCAATGCCCTCAGCATCTGTGGTTATGGCCATACGTTCACTCGCTCACTCTCACACACATTCATCTTTAGACCAGTACATTCTTTTAATTCGTGATTCTGTATTAATGAGCTCATTAAACTATAAAAAATGATAAAATGGGACTTCTCTGCTTATCGTTTGGTGTTGTCCATCCGTTGCTGGTGGGTGACGCCCATGATGATGGCCGGTGTTCGCCTCTAATTCTGCTGAGTTTAACTGGAGAGATATGTGCACTGATTTTACATTTTAATACTCATACTGTTAAACAAAGTGAGCATTCATTGCTCCACTATTACTGATACGTTTTTGATCTAGTTATTGTAAACTATTGGTAGAAAATTGTTCACACAGCGATACATCGCTGTGTCTCCTCTGAAGAATGGCGTTGAAATGAGAACGAGGCAAATGTAAATTTGCGCTTGTGTGTGTGGTTCTTACGTCATACAGCTTTGTCTTACTGGACAACGCCTCGTTGCACGTATTGTAGTTAGTGCGTCATTGTTTTTGGTTATGACGGAACAGTGCTATAGTCCAATCACAGTGCACATTTTAGTCCTTCGTCACAAACACCGCCATGGCCTTTTCCGATTCCAGCACGTCCTATGGTGACCTTGGTGTCTTACTCTTGCTGAATTTGCGTTGTTCCACCGTATATAGGGACAATGGACCTAACCATTCTGTGTTTTACTGATTAAACAATACAAAACATTGAAAAATACCTTTATACCCATAATTATGATACTGGGTCATTATGTACTGTTACAAACCCCCTCAATGAAAATTTCTGTGTCGAAACACAAAAACTTTCATTGACTCATTCACACTTTCCTAAAAGGATCAGTCTAGATATGTCACCACAACCCCCTGTAATGTTACTATAAAAAAAATTTATCATCACTTACCCTTGGTCCCATGATGTTGGTCGCACCCTCTGACCTTACTGGACTTCTCCTGAGAGATCCCTACACCATAAGGCCATAAGGCACTCTACACTCCTGTTCTGACGCTCCAGCCAGCCCAGGACTGCGGTCACAACACCACAAAACTCTGAAACATTGCATACAAAATTTTAAAATCGTGGTCTAGTACATTTCCATATCTACAACTGATATGTTCCCCTTTAGACGCATTGGTTTGTGTTTGGGGCATTGGTTTGTTTTTTAATTCAAAAGTTTCAACCTCACAACTACAAGACTTTAAAATGAATATTCCTTTACCACCACCAAACTCAATTTCTTCCTTGTAAGAAAATAAACTATATATATATATATATATATATATATATATATATATAACTACAAATAACACACTACATAAACAATTCTTTAATATACCCCCAAAATACCTTCACCTAATTATTACTACAAATTCAACCTACGACTATTATGGCAGACACTCTTATTATTCAAATTTTATTGCTCGACTTATAATCATTTATCTATTTTGTAAATGGCATCCTACTATATTTTTGCACAACTTCATTTGTAACTTTAGACTTTCAACTTTTAAAATCTACTATCTTTTGACACTTATTAACGTCATTACCCCTGTAACGACCTCCTAACCACACACTCTATTGTACCATCAACATAATAAAAACATCATAGAACATTGTACATCATAAAACATTAAACGTTACACATTAACATTGTTACATTTACATTACATTAAACGATTTACATTTACATGACTTGTACCAAAACTTTATAACATTTTTACTATCAACAATTCTCTATTAACTTTTATTATTAACATTTGTTTATATCAGTTTCTATACAACAATTTCAAACTTATCATTCACCTTTCCATTTACATTACCTTTCAGTTATGAATTTTCTTTTTCTAACCCTTTTATCCTTACTAGTTTGGGTGACTCTCTATTATTCACTATTTTCTCTATCTTATTTTGGCATTGTCAATCTAATCTTACTACCCCTTTTTCTACTAACAACCGCTTCTAACCATTAATATAATATGACACCAATATCTCTATAATAACCCCCTTCACAAATCCTATTTAAAACCTCTGGCACTGCTCCTTTTTTGTATTCCCCATCTATGCTCATTCCCTCATTGGTTCCTGACCCTTTCAGATAACCCTTTCCGGCACACAACGGTCCTTTCCTGTCCCAACATCTCTCGTTGCAGACTCCTACACCAATACCCTTATTACAAAATATCACCATCAACAACAAATATAATTACCATTCACATTACTCAACTCTACATATAGTCACTAACCACTGTGTCCCTAAAATATCTAACACCTCTTTATATATTATTAGCATCTCAACACTTTATTTTCACTAACTCCCATTACTCTATTTAACTAACTCCAATGGCCTTATTTATCACTATTACCCAAACTCTTTTACAACATTTCAACTTAATACACCATTAGAAAATTCATCACTTATCTACTAACAACAATACTTCTCAATAGCCAAACATATTACCTGCTTCATTTATTAGCCATTTGAATCTAAATTCCATAATATCATTTAAAATCATTATTAACTTCCTTCAATTATTTAAAATTCTACAATACATGTTTACACAAAAAATACATAAAATACACAACAGCAAAAATACACAAATACATAGACATCAATACACAAAAATATACAATTCACATAATCATGAAATCATTTACCATAATCAGTCATAATCAGTCCATCTTAGAAACACTGTTCACATAATTAAATGTTCATAAACACAATAAAAGGTCTACCCTCCATCGTCAAATAACAATCGAACCTTAAAACTATATACATTGTTTAATATTAGGTATCTTATACTATCATTATAAATACCTATCCAATTCAAACGTTCATTATTATCCCCAAACTCATTTAACATGTCATGATTGATCATTGTCCTGTCACCTCCTGTATAATAAGTCATAATTAAGTATTTTATCAAGTCATTATTCTCATTCTCTCCTACTACTTTAGTTTCAATACAAGGTAAGTTTTCATTATATCTATCACTTCTATCTCCACCTATCCTTTCAATAAACTCTTCATAATCTCTACATACTCTATATAACTCTATCTCCCAATTATCACACAACTCTCTTTCACAATAACTCCTATCATAACCCCAAATCACATTCTCTCTCTCAATATATGCAGGGGACACTACAACTTTATTCTCGCACCACCTATCAGGTGCACAAAAAATCCAGGGACAACTATTCACAGACCTTTTGTCTCCCAAATCTACATCGAAGGCACTCTCGTCCTTCCTAAAAACATGTATATCACCCCCAAATACACCACTAAGGGAAAAATCTAACCCCTGCAATTCTTTTACAATTATGCTCTCTCTACATACTGTCTTTAACCCTTCAACACACATTATTATTCCATCCTTATTATATTCTATTCCCCATAAAACCTCATTATCACTACTCCTGTTTACACAATCATTCTCTAACATCATACTTTTATTTATATTATCATAATTTTCTACCCCACTTACCTTGTTTTTGTTTCTATCTAATCTGTCTACTTTGTCAATATTACAATTTTGTCTCTGTATTTCATTTTTAAATTTTTCTAATTTCTCATTTAATTGGTTCAATTTTACATCTTGTACATTGTTTTGTTTCTTTAATTCATTCTCAAGGCTATCGAACTTTTTGTCAATTTTTTTAATACACTATTTTGCGTTTTAATTAATACAAACAGATCTTCCAACGATATCTTATTTTCAACTGCTCTAGGTGTAGAATTCGTGCTTATTTTGTCTAATAACATAGATTCTGTGTCTGTATTGTTTACACATAACATACTATCATTTCTTTCTGCCATAATTTAACTGTTTAAATGACTATTAAATTTTTAATTATACAATTACTGGTTGTTTTGTTTCATCAACATAACCTCTTGTATTAGGTTATGTTTCGTCTTGTACCACCTTCTGTGTTTCTCAATCTGGCTGTTTTATATAAATTAATTATTATATAATGTCCACAGTTCAGGCGCCATTTGTAACATATTTCTTACTTATTATTTATTACTACACATACACTGATAAAGTATGTATAACAAATACCATAATTTGGTACCTCTAAGTACTTACCAATTTCATCGGTTGCCGGGCTCATATTCTTCTTTTATAAACGTGTTTTTACCTAAGGGGTGCCAGGGTTCATTTACAGCGAGATTTTGAGACACAGATGGTGACACAAATGAATACACGGTATTGTTGAAAATAACCATCAAAATTTAATTCTCTATAAGGTATTACAGATGCGACCATGCGGTCAAAACAATGACGTCATATAAGATGATCCAAAAACCAAATGGCTGTTATTTTTTATATCTCATTTTACTCTCTATACTTCTTTTGTCTGCTAAATTAATATCAATGTAAATTGTATTGCTGCAGCTTAAAACCATTTATTAATTGTTAGTTCGTTAATACACAAACCAATGCCCTCAGCATCTGTGGTTATGGCCATACGTTCACTCGCTCACTCTCACACACATTCATCTTTAGACCAGTACATTCTTTTAATTCGTGATTCTGTATTAATGAGCTCATTAAACTATAAAAAATGATAAAATGGGACTTCTCTGCTTATCGTTTGGTGTTGTCCATCCGTTGCTGGTGGGTGACGCCCATGATGATGGCCGGTGTTCGCCTCTAATTCTGCTGAGTTTAACTGGAGAGATATGTGCACTGATTTTACATTTTAATACTCATACTGTTAAACAAAGTGAGCCTTCATTGCTCCACTATTACTGATACGTTTTTGATCTAGTTATTGTAAACTATTGGTAGAAAATTGTTCACACAGCGATACATCGCTGTGTCTCCTCTGAAGAATGGCGTTGAAATGAGAACGAGGCAAATGTAAATTTGCGCTTGTGTGTGTGGTTCTTATGTCATACAGCTTTGTCTTACTGGACAACGCCTCGTTGCACGTATTGTAGTTAGTGCGTCATTGTTTTTGGTTATGACGGAACAGTGCTATAGTCCAATCACAATGCACATTTTAGTCCTTCGTCACAAACACCGCCATGGCCTTTTCCGATTCCAGCACGTCCTATGGTGACCTTGGTGTCTTACTCTTGCTGAATTTGCGTTGTTCCACCGTATATAGGGACAATGGACCTAACCATTCTGTGTTTTACTGATTAAACAATACAAAACATTGAAAAATACCTTTATACCCATAATTATGATACTGGGTCATTATGTACTGTTACAATACCATATATAATAAATACACTTGTATTTAATTACTTAAATACAAGTTTAACATGAATGAAATTAGTATCCATTACTTAATACTTTCTTAAAGCAATGGCTCCACATCTGCTACATACAAAACACAAAACATATATCATGTAAACACAATATCATGATAAAGCACAACAACAGGTACATCTTTATAAAACATTAAATATTAATTCAACAGTCTATTATATTCAAACTCATCCACAGTAAACTCATCTCATTAGACACAGTGTTTATACTTATCTAAAAATGAACTTTTTCTTGTGAAACTTACTGTTTTTCGTTGGACGCGTTTCGGCATACGTATCCGCCTTCTTCAGCTTTGATTCAGACTGCCATCATTTCATAACGGTTGTTGTATGGAAGGTGTAGTGGGGATGGTGTGTGGAGGAAGGGGATTGGCGCGGGGATTCAACTTGATGTTTGTTTTTTGTAAAATTGTGTCAAAAAGTGTATGTGATTTATATTGTAATTGATCGTTAAGTATGTTGTTAGGTTGTGTTGTGTGGTGTTTATATATTTCGTATTGTTCAGTTGTGTTGAGTTTTTGACCTTTAAGTAAGTAATGTAAAATTTCAAGATTAGTGTCTATGTTGGTGTAACTGTGGTTTTCTGTGTGTATGTGTGTGGCGAATGCGGAGTGTATATTGTTGTTGGTTAGAGCTTTTAAGTGTTCAGAATAACGGGATGAAAAAGATCTTCCCGTCTGGCCTAAGTAGAAACTATTGCAGTCATTACAATTTACTATTTCTTTTATGAATTTGCTAACTGCTATGATTTTTTATTGTTCGACTAAGCTTTTCGTCATTACTGACATCTTCAGGTCTTAAGACCTGGTTGTTTAAGACCTGAAGATGTCAGTAATGACGAAAAGCTTAGTCGAACAATAAAAAATTATAGCAGTTAGCAAATTCATAAAAGAAATAGTAAGGATGGCTGCTAATTTAAACAATACGAAGAACATTACAATTTAATTTGTAAACACCTGGTTTGTTATATTTGTCTATGTCTGTGTTTGTATTATTGATGTGTTTTTTGATGGTATTGGTTGTTCTGTATGCTATTTTGTATTTGTGTTTTCTGAATGTGTTGGCGATTTTGTGTGTGTAGGAGTTGTGGTATGTGAGTGTGATGTATTTATTGTGTTGTGTGTTGATGGTATTTTGTGTTTTGTTGTTTTTGTTTTTGATGCGTTTGTGTAGTGTGTTTATTAAATTAGGGTTGTAACCGTTTTTGATTACTATGTATTTTATTGTGTTGAGTTCGTCGGTGTAATCTTGTTTATTTAAGGGTATTTTAGTTAGTCTATGGAGCATATGGTTGAAGGCCACATGTTTATGTTGTGTTGGGTGGTTTGATGTGTTGTGTATAACCATGTCAGTTGTGGTTGGTTTCCTGTATATTTTGTACGTGTGTGTATTGTTAGTTTTGTTAATTGTTAGGTCTAGAAAATTTATACTATTGTTTTGTTCAATTTCCAGTGTAAATTTTAATTTGTGGTTTATAGTGTTTATGTATTTGTGGAAGTTTTCAACTTGTCTTGTGTTGCCTTTGAATAAAAGTAATATATCATCTACATACCTGTGCCAGTATATAATTTTGTTAGTGTATTTGTTGTTGTTTATTATGTGGTTCTGTTCTATGTTGTGTATATATATTTCTGCTAGTATTCCTGATATGGGGGATCCCATCGGGAGACCTTCTGTTTGTAACGATCAATTACAATATAAATCACATACACTTTTTGACACAATTTTACAAAAAACAAACATCAAAGTTGAATCCCCGCGCCAATCCCCTTCCTCCACACACCACCCCCACTACACCTTCCACACAACAACCGTTACGAAATGATGGCAGTCTGAATCAAAGCTGAAGAAAGCGGATACGTACGCCGAAACGCGTCCAACGAAAAACAGTAAGTTTCACAAGAAAAAGTTCATTTTTACTTCCATATTCCTTAAGGAATGGAAGTATGGTGATGGCAAAAAAAATCGTGTTCGAGATTATTGCAGATTCTGATTCTACTACACTCAAAACATGAAAAAAAGTCGTTTTCCGAAAAGTGTCTGTGTGTCTGTCTGTCTGTGTGTCTGTCTGTCTTAGATTTTTTTTCTATGGCAAACGATAACTGCCGCAAATTCAAACAGAATCAAATAATTGTTTGCATGCAGCCCTGATTTGCAGAGTACTCGCGACCTATTGTTTTTGGTGAAGATCGGTTGAGGGAAAGGGGTAGTTTACCTACAACGGTTTTTTTTTAGCAAGGGTAATTTTGTTTGTTTGGCAAACGATAACAGCCGCAAATTCAAACAGAATCAAATAATGTTTCGCATACAGCCCTGAATTGTAGAGTTCTCAAGATCTGTTGATTTTGGTTAAGATCGGTTAACGGAAAGGGGTAGTTTACCTGTAACGTTTTATGTTTTAACAAGGGTATTTCCTATGGCAAACGATAACAGCCGCAAATTCAGACAGAATCCAAAGATTATTTGCATACAGCCCTAAATTGTAGAGTTCTCAAGGTCTATTGTTTTTGGTGAAGTTCGGTTGAGGGAAAGGGGTAGTTTACCTGCAACGTTTTTTTAACAAGGGTATTTCCTATGGCAAATGATAACAGCCGCAAATTCAAACAGAATCAAATAATGTTTTGCATACAGCCCTGATTTGTAGAGTACTCAAGACCTATTGTTTTTGGTGAAGATCGGTTAAGGGAAAGGGGTAGTTTACCTGTAACGTTTTATGTTTTAACAAGGGTATTTCCTATGGCAAACGATAACAGCCGCAAATTCAAACAGAATCAAAAGATTATTTGCATACAGCCCTAAATTGTAGAGTTCTCAAGACCTATTGTTTTTGGTGAAGATCGGTTGAGGGAAAGGGGTAGTTTACCTGCAACGTTTTTTTAACAAGGGTATTTTCTATGGCAAACGATAACAGCCGCAAATTCAAACAGAATCAAATAATGTTTCGCATACAGCCCTGAATTGTAGAGTTCTCAAGATCTGTTGATTTTGGTTAAGATCGGTTAACGGAAAGGGGTAGTTTACCTGTAACGTTTTATGTTTTAACAAGGGTATTTCCTATGGCAAACGATAACAGCCGCAAATTCAGACAGAATCCAAAGATTATTTGCATACAGCCCTAAATTGTAGAGTTCTCAAGGTCTATTGTTTTTGGTGAAGTTCGGTTGAGGGAAAGGGGTAGTTTACCTGCAACGTTTTTTTAACAAGGGTATTTCCTATGGCAAATGATAACAGCCGCAAATTCAAACAGAATCAAATAATGTTTTGCATACAGCCCTGATTTGTAGAGTACTCAAGACCTATTGTTTTTGGTGAAGATCGGTTAAGGGAAAGGGGTAGTTTACCTGTAACGTTTTATGTTTTAACAAGGGTATTTCCTATGGCAAACGATAACAGCCGCAAATTCAAACAGAATCAAAAGATTATTTGCATACAGCCCTAAATTGTAGAGTTCTCAAGACCTATTGTTTTTGGTGAAGATCGGTTGAGGGAAAGGGGTAGTTTACCTGCAACGTTTTTTTAACAAGGGTATTTTCTATGGCAAACGATAACAGCCGCAAATTCAAACAGAATCAAATAATGTTTTGCATACAGCCCTGATTTGTAGAGTACTCAAGACCTATTGTTTTTGGTGAAGATCGGTTAAGGGAAAGGGGTAGTTTACCTGTAACGTTTTATGTTTTAACAAGGGTATTTCCTATGGCAAACGATAACAGCCGCAAATTCAAACAGAATCAAAAGATTATTTGCATACAGCACTAAATTGTAGAGTTCTCAAGACCTATTGTTTTTGGTGAAGATCGGTTGAGGGAAAGGGGTAGTTTACCAGCAACGTTTTTTTAACAAGGGTATTTTTTATGGCAAACGATAACAGCCGCAAATTCAAACAGAATCAAATAATGTTTTGCATACAGCCCTGATTTGTAGAGTACTCAAGACCTATTGTTTTTGGTGAAGATCGGTTAAGGGAAAGGGGTAGTTTACCTGTAACGTTTTATGTTTTAACAAGGGTATTTCCTATGGCAAACGATAACAGCCGCAAATTCAAACAGAATCAAAAGATTATTTGCATACAGCCCTAAATTGTAGAGTTCTCAAGACCTATTGTTTTTGGTGAAGATTGGTTGAGGGAAAGGGGTAGTTAACCTGCAACGTTTTTTTAACAAGGGTATTTTCTATGGCAAACGATAACAGCCGCAAATTCAAACAGAATCAAATAATGTTTTGCATACAGCCCTGATTTGTAGAGTACTCAAGACCTATTGTTTTTGGTGAAGATCGGTTAAGGGGAAGGGGTAGTTTACCAGCAACGTTTTTTTATCAAGCGTATTTTTACTTCCATATTCCTTAAGGAATGGAAGTATGGTGATGGCAAAAAAAATCGTGTTCGAGATTATTGCAGATTCTGATTCTACTACACTCAAAACATGAAAAAAAGTCGTTTTCCGAAAAGTGTCTGTGTGTCTGTCTGTCTGTCTGTCTTAGATTTTTTTTCTATGGCAAACGATAACTGCCGCAAAATAAAACAGAATCAAATAATTTTTTGCATACAGCCCTGATTTGTAGAGTACTCGCGACCTATTGTTTTTGGTGAAGATCGGTTGAGGGAAAGGGGTAGTTTACCTGGGGTAGTTTACCTGCAACGGTTTTTTTTTATCAAGGGAAATTTTTTTTTTTTGGCAAACGATAACAGCCGCAAATTCAAACAGAATTAAATAATGTTTCGTATACAGCCCTGAATTGTAGAGTCCTCAAGACCTATTGTTTTTGGTGAAGATCGGTTAAGGGAAAGGGGTAGTTTACCGGTAACGTTTTATGTTTTAACAAGGGTATTTCCTATGGCAAACGATAACAGCCGCAAATTCAAACAGAATCAAAAGATTATTTGCATACAGCCCTAAATTGTAGAGTTCTCAAGACCTATTGTTTTTGGTGAAGATCGGTTGAGGGAAAGGGGTAGTTTACCTGCAACGTTTTTTTAACAAGGGTATTTTCTATGGCAAACGATAACAGCCGCAAATTCAAACAGAATCAAATAATGTTTTGCATACAGCCCTGATTTGTAGGGTACTCAAGACCTATTGCTTTTGGTGAAGATCGGTTAAGGGGAAGGGGTAGTTTACCTGCAACGTTTTTTTATCAAGCGTATTTTCTATGGCAAACGATAACTGCCGCAAATTCAAACAGAATCAAATAATTTTTTGCATACCTCCCTGAATTGTAGAGGTCTCAAGGACTTTCGATTTTGGTGAAGATCGGTTAAGGGGAAGGGGTAGTTTACCTGCAACCTTTTACGTTTTAACAAGAGTAAAGTACTTGAAAATTTATTTAAACTTTTTCAAACGATGGCAATTGTTAAAAATAAAATAATTTTGTTGCCAGGCAATAAAATTAAAATTTTTTCATTTTAATGTAAATCATGTATAAGAGAAAATATATCGCGCTTGGCAGGCGATATTAAGATTTAAATATAAATCTTAGAATATGGAAGTCATGTATGGTTCTCCATACCGATATTAGATAAGTGTTAGTGCTGTGAAGGAAGAGATGAATAATCAAGACAACAGTGTTTATAGTTTACATCTTACACTGATCACTCCATATTTTATATTTAGATACATTTTTACTAATTTATTACCTAGTAACCTTACTAGGTATCATCAATATATTTTTTTGGGTGAGATTGGCCCTCTTGACCTTAATTATGGCATACCTTGGGCATTGTTTTCAGTTATTTTGACAAAGTTTTTATGTAACGTCAGGGACCTTAACTTTGTTACGTTACAGTGTAAATAAAGTAGTGCGGTTATAACAATATTATGATTTACAGTTTGGTTAAAATATTTTCGAAGTATTTTACACTATACTTCCCTTTTGTTATTCACTGTTTATTATTCACAATTCACTTTATTGCCTATATTATTTCACCACTCACTCACAACACTTTATCCTTTTTCGGGGTTATGTCCTTGTTTACATGGAACACCTAACCATGTTTAAGCTGATTCGTACTATTTAGTTTTAGGTTAAAATTGACGCGAAGAACCGTAGTTACTCCTCTGTATGGTGATACACGAATTGTCAGCGATGCGCTGAGATATTATATTTGTAGTGTCTGCTTTTTGGTGTCGCTTCTAATTTCTTCGGGGTTCACCCCCTCCAAACATAACATTCCAATTGGTTGATAATTACGTCATGGTCAATGATCATTACGTCATTTTAATTAGACAGTTGAACTTAGCGTCGTTTTCGGTGTTGTTAGTATTCAGTTTCTATATCAGAATTTACAAAATTTTTAAAACTAACATAGGGTTCTGATGATAATTACAATTGTTAACCCTTTCAGTGCTACTGACGCATCAATGCGTCGTTGACAGTTCGTGCCCGCTGTGCTACTGACGCATTAACACGCAACAGAGTTAGTGCTAGAAATGCTACTGTCGCATTAATTCGTTCGTTGTTTGAGCTATCTGGTGGCCAGCTTTGGTATCACAACATATCGATAGTTTACTTATGTTGATACTTTTATGTTTGTGGGAGGGAAATTTTATCTTTTAGTTTGATTTTCAAACAGCTGACTATTCGTCGCTTGACCACGTGCGGGTTATGTAAGGAAAGTGCTTGTGTGTTTATATCGTGTTTATTTCTTGTTTTAGTTTATTTCTTTTCTGTTTTGGTTTATTTATTACGTATTTCAGTATTGTTTATATAACAATATAAGATTTGCCAGGCCCGAGTTGTGAAAATGGACAAATATTCTGTAACGAGCAGAAAATTTTAAATTTTCACCTCGGCAGAGTACGTTCACACGAGGCAAGTGTCAACGACTTATGGTGGAGCAATAAATAAGGAGTAATGAGAAGGTGTCAGTGAAGCGTTGCTGACTTGACAATAGAAACGCATTAAGTTCAATCCAACTATAGAATTTGGTGGCGTAAGATGACAGGGAAAGTTTCGTCCAGAATTATTGCTCTCCGCAGCTGTAACAAAGTAAGTAAGGACATTCACACCCGTACCAAGAATTGTAGCAGATGTGGCCGTGTTACGTCAGTAGACGATAAGCAACAAAAACAAGTGATGCTCCATACTACAATGAAACGGATACGCTGCACCTTAAGTAACAATACTGGAAGATAGGCTGACAAAAACTAAAGTCATGTTACACAGCTGGAGGTATCGTCTAATTGACAGACAAGAATTTACGAAGGGAAAGTTGGGGTGACTTCAACGACCAACAGATGTTCGAAATTAGTAATAGCCAGAAAAAAGGGGTAAGAGCATAGAACAATACGCCAGGAAGACTGTAAGTACAGATAATGGGAATCTATAGAAACGCAGAGTTTACTCAGACAATAGGCTGATAGACAAGCTGTTGATAGCCGTAGTTTCTTCGAAGCGGGTCAACGATCGTCAAGCCAGAGAGCAGGGAGACCTAAGGACCTATCAGAGACCTTCAGCCAGCGAGAAATTTGATGGTGAGGGATGTTTCCATAGCAACTGAGACGAAGAACCTATCGGAAGAACTATGACGTAGGATTTTGACAGAGTGGGACAGTATTTTCCGAGAAAATCAAAAACTGACCAATCTCGAAAAGAAGTGGGCGTGAAGCGTGCCAGAGACAAAATTTTGAGTAGGGACGAATTAATAAAACTAGCTGTCCAGGAAGGCGGAGAGGCAGTCATACTCAATTTTTAGACAGTCAACACTTAATTTTTGAATAGTTATACTAAAGTTTTACAGTTAGAATTTTCAGACAGTTTACATTTCAATTATCAAGTAGTTTAACTACAAGTGCGAGAGACGGTATATTATAAACTTTCCATTGTTTATTCAAATCATTCGGAAGTTAGATAATAACAAGGAACTTAAAACTTAATAATACATTCATATCGCGGTAGTGGAACTTTACCGGAGTGCGCAGTAACGGACTTAGTGAAATTTACACCAAGTGAACAATCAGACCGTTACACTAACAGACAGCATCACTAAACGATATACAAATTATTGGAACTCAGTATTGTGTATCAACAACATAATGAACACGAAACATTAAACAAACTAATCAATTATAGGATCGTTTGTGGAAGCAGCGACAAATGAAACTAGACATGTATATTGACTTTAAAACGAACTCACAACAAACACAGTAAGATAGAACATTGATTGAACACTGAACTTCAATTACCCACACATATACAAACACCTACGCGAGCGGTCGGAAGAATAAAGTGATAAGTGGCAGTGATAAAACAACTTACTACGGAATGTATCTACGAGCCATCTCTATCACCAGAACGAGACTTCATCAACAACTAATGGATATTCACTAACCAAGTAACCATTATTATAATTACTTCTAATTTGTAACTTCTACTGACCTGGTTTCTTTCAAAGAATTCACACCTGAGAAATTATTAAGAAAAGTAATGAGTAAATCTGAATAAAGTAGTTAATGAACGTATAAACAAAAGCTTATTTGGGATTTAATGAACGCATTAAATAAGTAGAATATTGAATTGTAACATCATTTGATTTATATATGTATGTATGTTTTCTTTGTTTCAGCATATATTAAGATATATCTTTGTTTATTATAAATATGTATGCATTTCAGGTACAGCAACGTAACCTATGTACTCTTATAATATGTCATAAATGATAATTAAACTAGTATTTTAGTTAATCAGAAACATGCGTTCATTATTACCAATGCAACCCAAATATTAACTTAAAGTTTGAAAGAATGCAAATAGATTTAAGAGTTTCTTATGTTCAATTAAATAAATGATATCACGTATGTGTTGATGAGCATAGATAGTTAGAATCATCATTAAGATTAAATTATACACATACATGTCAGAGATTGATAATTTTATATATTTAATAATTAATTAATTGTGCAATAAATAACCCATTAACATTGATTGTTATAAAATGGCGCCCATTCGCACGGCATGATACGTATTAACACAGATTGTTAACACGTACGGCTTAGGTAAAGAACAGGCAGTAGAAGTAGTAGAAAAAGTAGTGTCATAGAAGTAGAAGTAAGATAAGTGTTATTAGTGTAAGTCAGTTTGAATGATTACGCGCAGTAGGGCTAAAATGGCGAGCAATTCAGACAATGTAGAATATGACATTAATAACCAATTAGGTGCAGTAAATACCGAGGACAATACTACACCTAGTGAACCAAGTAGCGTGGTAGAGAGTCCAGAAGATAGGGCGCGAGGACAGACATCAAAACCAGAAGATGGAACTCTACAAATGTTGATGGAGTTTATGCGTCAACAGAGAGAAAAACAAGAAGAAAGTAATAAATTACTTAGTGAAAAACTAGAAGGAAGACTAGAGAAACAAGAAGAGAATATTAACAGAAAATTAGAAGAAAGTAATAGATTAATTAATGAGAAATTAGAAAAACAAAATGAAAAACTCGACCAACAGAAGGAAGAGATGACACAAATGAGGTCGGAGATACGTGAAAGCCAGCAGACTTGGGAAAGAAAGGTCGATGAATTACAGAAAAAGCAAGATGATATCGTGAGAGAATTGAGAGAAGAAACCGACAAGAAGTACGTAGAAATACAAGAAAAACAAGATAATGATCGTCAAGAATGGATGGCGGCAGTACACACTACCCAGACGACCGTTAAAAAGATTAATCACAAGTTCGATGTTCACGTTAAGGATTACAATAAGAAGCACGAGGAACTCAAGGCCGAGATGCACAATACCATACTGCAGAGACAACAGGAGCAAGAAGGAACAAATAGTAATATTATACAAAAATTAGAAGACGTAGACGGTAGACAACGTTCAACAGAACAGAAGTTGGACGAGACTACGAAAGAAAAGACAACTAGGATCGAAGAATTAAAGGGACATTTAAATAAGGTAAGAGAAAACCAAGAAAGGTTACAGCGACAACTGATGGAAGGTGATTGTGGAATATTAAATCGATTTAACGGACCTAACCACAATGATCTCAAATATAATGGCACAGACAGATTCCCTATGGAATTCCTCAAAGAATTGTCCGAAGTTCAAGAGTTATATTATCCCGCTGACAATATCAAGTGGATTGGCAAACATCTGGAGTTAGACGCAGGAATTTGGTGGCGAGTGATACGTGACCAGATATCAAACTTCGCAGAATTCAAGGAAGCGTTCTCTCTAAAATATTGGGGCCAGGAACGACAGGACAGTATCCGGGACCATTTGGAGTTTGGCAGATTTGATTGGCGCGGACCAGTTACTGCTATTCAATATATTGAACGGATTTTGTTGGAAAGTAAGCAGTTAACACCTACTTTGTCTGATTATCAGTTAATACGTAAGATATCTCGTCACTTTGGGCAGGACATCCAGCTTGCGGTGGTCACAAGAGGAATTGTGACGATACCAAACTTCGAATCTCTGATTATCGAGTATTCACAGATTCAACCAAGAATTAATAGAGAAGCGAACTATGCAGCAAACGAGGGAAGAAATGCGTATAAGGAAGGTGAAAGTAGCCTGAACAAAGGAGGCGGTATACAGAAGAAAACATGGGGTGACAGACCCGCCATAAATAACCAGCCCCGTAACGCAGACCGGCGCGCTGTCAACACAATAGAGTTTACAAACACGACAGTTGGTGCATCGGGCACTCAACCTAAAAGAAATCGTCAACAAGAAGAGGAAAAAAAAAATCCCTCCACTCATTAACAAAGATAGCCGTCAAAACAAATGACTACCAAACGAATATTATCCTACCGGACTTACGAAGCGATTTATTGTGTAATGATGATGAAGAAATTTCTCAACGAATAATCAGGTGTCCAGAGATAAATATCAAGTTCAATAATAATGTTAGTGTACAAGCGTTAATCGATACTGGATCTGTAATAGCTGGGTTATCTGAGTCGTGGTTTCACCAAAACAAACATGACATTACACCTTATGAAATATTACCGATGTCTAACACATTAATAGTTAGCGCAGTTGGTAATAAATCAAAGCTAATCAGAAAACAAATATTATGTGATATCTATATTGAAGAAATTAAATATGAATGTGTTTTCCTAATAATACCAGATTTGATAAAACCATGCATATTAGGAACCAATTTTCTTCAAGAAACAGGGTGTCTCATTGACATGGGAAGAAGAATCGTCGAGATAAGAAGAGAGGATAACGAAGCGACGTACACGGTGCCTATGATGCATATAGAAGTGGTGGACGTAGAAGAAGAAGAAGAGATCATCAGAAACATTAACAAGAAGATAGAAAGTATAGAATGCGGAGATAGAGGAACGTTGGAAAGGTTAAGGGAGATTCTAATAAGAAATTGTAGTTTATTCAGGGAATGACCCGGAAGAATCGATGGGTATGTCCACGAGTTCCGAGTCACCGACCAGACACCGTACTTCCAGAGAGGATGGCCTGTCCCATTAGCCTATAAAGGGAAGGTAGATGAGGAGATTCGGAAAATGTTACGGTATGGGGTCATTGAGAGATGCAACAGCGCATATATCAACCCAATAGTTACGGTAATCAAGAAGGATGGTAGCGTACGATTGTGTTTGGATGCGAGGAAGGTGAACAGTGTGACTATCCCGGACTACGAGGGTGCCCCTCCAATAAACGACATTTTGGCGAGATGTGGAGAGATGAAGTACTTATCTACCGTAGATCTAACTAGCAGTTTCTGGCCAGTACCACTGAAGTCGGAATGCCGGAACTTCACCGCTTTTATGTACGACGGCAAGTGTTATCGTTTTACAGTTACACCATTCGGTCTGAGTACCAGTTCTGCTGCACTGACCAGGGGATTGGACACAGTATTGGACGAAGAAGTAAAAGAAAATACCATTATTTATGTCGACGATTGCCTGTGTTATTCAGAAGATTTAGAAACGCACTTGTTACATTTAGACTTATTATTATCTAATTTAAGAAGGGCAAATTTAACCATCAATTTGGAGAAGTCGCAGTTCTTCAGACAAGAAATCGCGTACCTCGGTTATCAACTAACAACGCAAGGGATACGAGCAACGGACGAGAAGATAGATGCCATTATGAAGTTCCCTGCACCTCGGAACCAAAAACAATTAAAAGGTTTCCTGGGGTTGACAAATTTCTATAATCGTTTTACAGACAAATACGCTGAAACTACTAAACCATTACTCGAGTTGCTACGGAAAGGACAGAAATTCACCTGGACACAGGAATTAAATGAGTGTTTTCAGCAGGTTAAAAGGTTATTCGTAGAAACAGTCATCTTTAAGTTTCCCCGAATAAACCAAAGGTATTATATGCAATGTGACGCCAGCAACTTTGCATATGGCGGACAACTATATCAATTGGACGAAGAAGGAAGAATTGGAGTAATAGCTTTTACCAGCAGGACATTCAAGGGTGCGGAAATAAATTATTACACTACGGAGAAGGAGCTTTTGTGTATTGTAAGATGTCTTGAGCGGTTCCGTATATACATACTAGGACAACCGTTAACCATCATTACTGATAATAAAGCACTGACTTTTATGAATAAATGTCATTTAAACAACTCGCGTATTACACGCTGGATCTTAAGTATTCAGGAGTACAAATTTGACATTGTCCATTGTAGAGGTAAGGACAATATTATTGCCGATCTTCTGAGCAGAAATCCAGAAGATGCCACACCAGAAGTAATTAGTGACAATATTTCCGAATATTTAATTAACCACCTGACAATCAAAATGGATAAGAAGGTAAGCAAGATCCTAATGGATATTGGAAGGCACCAAATTCAAGACCATAAGCTTAAGTATATTATTGATAAGATTAGGGAAAATTGTGTAGATAAGAAATTAAATAAATTTTATAGATTCGTCGATGAGAAATTGTACAGATTACGCAAAGGAGAGTGGAAACTATACGTACCGAACAGTGTGTCCGGCGAAATAATTGCTGAAATACACCGTATGTATGGGCATCCCGGTGCGAAGAGATGTATCAAATTATTGCAGGAGTACTTTACCATGGACGGGATGTTAAAGAGGGTGAAAATTTATGTACGGACTTGCGACACTTGTCAGAAAAAAAAGGATTCCGGCAACAGAAATTCGTTCGGAGGAACAAAAGCCATAATACCTTTACGCAAGGGTGACCTTGTGAGCGCGGACTATTACGGACCATTACCTGCTTCGTCCAGCGGGGTAAGGTATCTATTTATTATGGTTGACAACTTTACCAAATACGTACGACTTTTCACACTTCGAAGGGCAACGACCGTCGCTACACTGAGGAGAGTACACCAATATCGTGAAGAACTAGGGTCTCCTAGAGTGATTATCACAGACAACGGAACGCAATTTTCATCTAAAAAATGGTTAGATGGATTAACTGAACTAAATATCCAACCACGATTTACCGCAATAAGGAACCCTTGTGCGAATCTGGCTGAAAGAATCAACAGACAGCTTGGGAACTTATTTAGGATCTTTGTTGGTGATCAACATACAAAGTGGTCGCGTTACGTACCAATCGTCGAGAGTTGTATTAACGAAACGTACCACGAGACGATAGAAGTAACACCGTACGAAGCTCAGCTCGGAAGAAAACCTCCCAGAGCGTGGGAAAAATACATCAACAAGGATATGCTCCTAGTTAAAGGGGTAGATCATAACCAAATATTTATCAAAATGAAGGAGAAGAGAGAAAAACAAGCAAAATTATGTAATGAGACTAAGACCATTATAAGATTCAACATTGGTGAGAAAGTGTTAATCAGAACATATCATCAATCGGACGCGGTCCAGAAAAGAATTGAAAAATTTTGCGAACTATACTGCGGACCATATAAAGTGCATCAAATTCTCGGAGAAGCTACTTATCTACTCGTTGATTGCGATGATGACAAGAAACTCCGTGGAAAATTTAATGCCAGACAATTGAAAAAATACTACGAATCAGAGAATTGAAGATGAAGGAAGAAATAGAAGAAGATGTCTTAAGAAGCTAGCCGATGCTGATGAATCAACTGCGTTAGGGTAATTGACGCGATGATATCATTCAAGCTGGCTTATCCAAGAAAGTTATGTACTTTAATTGTTGAAACATAACATCAAAATGTATTTAGTCAATTAAGCACTAATTAAATGTTAGATAATAAGATAAATTAACATTTAGTGTGACATTTTATAAAAATATTGCAGTGAATGCAAAGGACATTTAATTGCTATTAATTGATTTATATAGTAATAAGTTAAAAGGACAAAGTGAAAAATGGACACTTAAAATCAGATAAGTGATAATATTCAACGAACTAGATAGTGAATGAACTTTATTAATGTGAATGTATGTAATTAGTAGGTTAGGATTATAAATGATGTTATCATGAAGTAGGTAAATCATTGAAACTAAATGTAATACGTGTATGTAAATTATTAAGATAATTACAGTTAACGTAGCGATTGTGTCAATTAACAATCTAATTTTAAAATAACAGTTTAAAAGATTTTATTGGTAAGATCATTAGTAATGCACAAAGGTGTATATGTATAGGAGATTTTCTTTGATATCATGTAAAGGTTACATTGAACCGCTTAACTGTTTGATAATATCTTGTGAATATGATATTTTAGAAGGTAAAATCGTATTCAATTGATGAAATTATTTAATTGCTTATGGAATTTATGATTTATCTTATAATTATAAAGATAAGGTATTTATATGTCAATTCGACAATGTGAAATGCGTTCAGCTATCCCAAATAGCTGGCAATAAATTCAGAGAACCAATTAAAACCAAAAGGGGGTGTACCACTGGTCATATAAGCTTTTGAAAGTAGGTTATTGTGTATACCTTCCCCTGAAGAAGATGGACACGAGGCGACGTACAGGGCGCAGAATTTAGATTTGAGTTGTTCCCATAGGTCACATCGTCAAATCGAAATTGAGGACACTGTAACGAGCAGAAAATTTTAAAATTTTAAATTTTCACCTCGGCAGAGTACGTTCACACGAGGCAAGTGTCAACGACTTATGGTGGAGCAATAAATAAGGAGTAATGAGAAGGTGTCAGTGAAGCGTTGCTGACTTGACAATAGAAACGCATTAAGTTCAATCCAACTATAGAATTTGGTGGCGTAAGATGACAGGGAAAGTTTCGTCCAGAATTATTGCTCTCCGCAGCTGTAACAAAGTAAGTAAGGACATTCACACCCGTACCAAGAATTGTAGCAGATGTGGCCGTGTTACGTCAGTAGACGATAAGCGACAAAAACAAGTGATGCTCCATACTACAATGAAACGGATACGCTGCACCTTAAGTAACAATACTGGAAGATAGGCTGACAAAAACTAAAGTCATGTTACACAGCTGGAGGTATCGTCTAATTGACAGACAAGAATTTACGAAGGGAAAGTTGGGGTGACTTCAACGACCAGCAGATGTTCGAAATTAGTAATAGCCAGAAAAAAGGGGTAAGAGCATAGAACAATACGCCAGGAAGACTGTAAGTACAGATAATGGGAATCTATAGAAACGCAGAGTTTACTCAGACAATAGGCTGATAGACAAGCTGTTGATAGCCGTAGTTTCTTCGAAGCGGGTCAACGATCGTCAAGCCAGAGAGCAGGGAGACCTAAGGACCTATCAGAGACCTTCAGCCAGCGAGAAATTTGATGGTGAGGGATGTTTCCATAGCAACTGAGACGAAGAACCTATCGGAAGAACTATGACGTAGGATTTTGACAGAGTGGGACAGTATTTTCCGAGAAAATCAAAAACTGACCAATCTCGAAAAGAAGTGGGCGTGAAGCGCGCCAGAGACAAAATTTTGAGTAGGGACGAATTAATAAAACTAGCTGTCCAGGAAGGCGGAGAGGCAGTCATACTCAATTTTTAGACAGTCAACACTTAATTTTTGAATAGTTATACTAAAGTTTTACAGTTAGAATTTTCAGACAGTTTACATTTCAATTATCAAGTAGTTTAACTACAAGTGCGAGAGACGGTATATTATAAACTTTCCATTGTTTATTCAAATCATTCGGAAGTTAGATAATAACAAGGAACTTAAAACTTAATAATACATTCATATCGCGGTAGTGGAACTTTACCGGAGTGCGCAGTAACGGACTTAGTGAAATTTACACCAAGTGAACAATCAGACCGTTACACTAACAGACAGCATCACTAAACGATATACAAATTATTGGAACTCAGTATTGTGTATCAACAACATAATGAACACGAAACATTAAACAAACTAATCAATTATAGGATCATTTGTGGAAGCAGCGACAAATGAAACTAGACATGTATATTGACTTTAAAACGAACTCACAACAAACACAGTAAGATAGAACATTGATTGAACACTGAACTTCAATTACCCACACATATACAAACACCTACGCGAGCGGTCGGAAGAATAAAGTGATAAGTGGCAGTGATAAAACAACTTACTACGGAATGTATCTACGAGCCATCTCTATCACCAGAACGAGACTTCATCAACAACTAATGGATATTCACTAACCAAGTAACCATTATTATAATTACTTCTAATTTGTAACTTCTACTGACCTGGTTTCTTTCAAAAAATTCACACCTGAGAAATTATTAAGAAAAGTAATGAGTAAATCTGAATAAAGTAGTTAATGAACGTATAAACAAAAGCTTATTTGGGATTTAATGAACGCATTAAATAAGTAGAATATTGAATTGTAACATCATTTGATTTATATATGTATGTATGTTTTCTTTGTTTCAGCATATATTAAGATATATCTTTGTTTATTATAAATATGCATGTATTTCAGGTACAGCGACGTAACCTATGTACTCTTATAATATGTCATAAATGATAATTAAACTAGTATTTTAGTTAATCAGAAACATGCGTTCATTATTACCAATGCAACCCAAATATTAACTTAAAGTTTGAAAGAATGCAAATAGATTTAAGAGTTTCTTATGTTCAATTAAATAAATGATATCACGTATGTGTTGATGAGCATAGATAGTTAGAATCATCATTAAGATTAAATTATACACATACATGTCAGATTGATAATTTTATATATTTAATAATTAATTAATTGTGCAATAAATAACCCATTAACATTGATTGTTATAATTCCGTGATGATTCGTTGTTTGTAAATAATGACAGTGATATTGAAAGCGACGATGAATTGTTGAGTGATTTTGAAGATACTACTCGTTCTTTTAGTGTCGGTCCATTTGTAAATGAAGGATTTCAGTGGAAAAACGAACCATTTAACCCTGTGTTTTGTGATTTTGACTCTAATTCTGGTGGTCTGCAGACAGATGATGTGAATGAAAATGCATCGTATTTAGATTTTTTCGAACTCTTTGTGACACCAAATTTGGTGGGCAAGATTGCTGCAGAAACAAACCGATATAGTACAGAATGTGCTGCAAATATAAATTCCCCATCTTCACATTTATCTAAATGGAAAGACACAAATGGGGATGAATTATGTGTATTTTTAGCCTTGTGTTTCCTCATGACCAGAACTAAAAAACTTTCAATTTTTGAGTACTGGTCAACAGATTCACTTCTACATACACCTGTTTTTAATAATTATATGTCTAGAGATAGGTTTCAAATTTTACTAAAATGTTTACACTTCTGCTGTAATTCTCATCAACCTTCTGGAGACAGGTTATTCAAGTTACAGATGGTCCTTGACGAACTTAGAAATAATTTCAAATCTGCTTTTAGACCATACCAAAATGTGTGCATTGATGAAAGCCTTTCTTTCAAACAGTACATTCCGTCAAAAAGGCACAGGTTTGGTATAAAATTATTTATTTTATGTGACTGCCTGACTTCATATATATACGACTTCATTGTGTATACAGGAAGCACGACACGTATAAGCTCATACCCTGAATATGGTTTTCCTGGTTCTGTTGTTGTGACACTTATGAATGGTATGTTCGACCAGGGTCACACACTGTATATTGACAATTGGTATTCTAGTCCTAAGCTCTTCAAGATCCTGCGTGAAAAGCGAACAAATGTATGTGGTACTGTAAGGATGAATAGAAAATTCATGCCAAAATTCACAAGTGAACTCGGGAAGGGTCAACATGAAAGTTTTGTAGCCAACAACATGATGTGTCTTAGATGGAAAGATAGGCGGGAAGTACGTATGTTGACTACATTTCATGGAGATGACTTTGTTGTTTCTGGTAAGAAGGATATAAAAACAGGGCAGGAAATTATGATACCAGCATGCGTAAAAGATTATAATAATCATATGGGTGCAGTAGACAAGACTGATATGCTGCTTAGTTCTGTGGAATGTGTCCGAAAAACAGTAAAGTGGTACAAAAAACTATTTTTTCATTTCATGGACCTATCTATTCTCAATGCCCATTCATTATACAAGAAAGTAACAGGAAAAAATATTTCAGTTGCTGATTTTCAGTTAACCCTTATAAGAGAGATGCTGGAAAAGTACCACCAACCATCACTAAAAAGGAAAGGAGGCAGGCCACCATCAGGAGATGATCCTCTACGTTTGAAGGAGAGACATTTCCCATCACTAGTACCACCCACAGAAAAAAAAGCAACAGCTGTTTGAAGATGTGCTGTCTGTGCACCCAGGAGGAGAGAGTCAAGATACGTGTGTAAAGAGTGTAATGTAGGACTATGTGTTTATCCGTGTTTTGAGATATATCACACAAAACGAAATTACTGAATACGTTAAAATATATTTATTTTATTCCTAATTTGTTTGTACATAAATACAGTATTATTTCAAACTCAGTTATTATCTAAATTGCAGTGACAATAAAAACTAAAAATTTCAATATTTATGTGAGAGGTGACGCTTCAGAATATAACAAGAACATCAAAAAGTAAGTACATATTATTAATTTAAAAAAATTCTAGTTAATTAAGTAACCTATTTCTATCATCAGCTATACACAGAGAGTTAAAAAAAGTAAAAAAAAACTCAGCACGGGGGGGGGTCAAAATTTGGTCAAAAACGTAGCACTGAAAGGGTTAAAATATTATTAGTATTGCATTGCTTGCTTAACATTTGAAATTTTACATGATATATTTCTATACATTAGTTTAAAATTGATGTTTTTTGTTACAATTTTTGTTTCCTTTCTTGTAAATATGTTTTTATGTTGTTAATAAATGTTTTTAATAGTATTAAACATTATAATAAATCTTAACTTGCTATAAAACTCTTAATTTCTCTAATAGGCCTAACATTGTGTTGGGTCACTATGACTATTTTTACGATATTAATTGATGACTCGGGCACTTGGTGAAACATATTAATACAAAGGTTTTGTAAAATATATAAAAACACTTGGTAAGTTTCACAAATTTTTTTAATTAACTCTGACAGCTGTTTCGACTAACTTAAGCCATTGTCAAAGAGCGAGTGAATGAAATTACTGAACACAGGATGTTAGTGGAGTGTAGGTGGTGAACATCTGTTTAAGGCGTATCTAGAACATCTGTGTTGTGATGGCGAGGGGGGGAGTGTGTGCATGAGACAAGGGAAGGTCAGGTGTCTTTAAAAACTAAATACAATCATGAATGCAAAATTTAAAATAATGATGAACATTAAAAATAATATAAACTAAACTAAATAACAGATTTTAATAAAGGGGATACATAAAATTCAGTCTGTTCATTGGTTAAATTTTTGTTATTTTTTATTGCTTTTTTAATTTCTAAAATTTCTAACAAAATTACGCCTTAAACAGATGTTCACCACCTACACTCCACTAACATCCTGTGTTCAGTAATTTCATTCACTCGCTCTTTGACAATGGCTTAAGTTAGTTGAAACAGCTGTCAGAGTTAATTAAAAACATTTTTTAAACTTACCAAGTGTTTTTATATATTTTACAAAACCTTTGACTATTTTTACATCTTACAATAAATGGCATAACTATCATACACTGTAACAATTGATACTTAATTCTTATATACTTTATAATCTTTTGATATACATTTGGTTATTTAAAACATGTTATATATACAACTATTATATTAACGACTTGGAACACAAAGTTTTTTATAAGTAAAAACAAAGTTTTACCTTACAACCTGAACCAGTTTTCACCTTTAAAAGGCTTCTTCAGAGGCTGCCGTTGGTAGCGCTGTCCGTCCTGTTGTGGGCGACGGAATCGAATTTTGAAAGATCAATGTTGTGTGTGTGTGTGGGGTGAGATATGTTCGAATAATGCGTGCGATTTGAATTGTGTCTGTTCGTTTAGGATGTCGTTTTTATTTGTTTTCATGTGTTTGTATATTTCCAGTTGTTCTAGAGTGTCTAGTTTTCGGCCTTTTGTGTGTACGTGTAGAATGTTCATGTTATTGTCGATGTTTTTGTATGTGTGGTTTGGTTCAATGAGGTGGTTTGCAAAGGTGGATTCTGTAGTGGAGTGGAGTGCCTTTGTGTGTTCAATGTATCTCTGTTTGAAGCTACGGTCTGGCCTATGTAGAATTTGTTGCAATCTGAGCAATTTAGTTTGTAAACACCAGGTAGATCGAATTTGTTTTGTGCTTTGTGTGTGTGTTCTGTTTTGTTAGTAGTTTTGTAAGCGATTCTGTATACTGCTTTTTTGAATTTGTGGGCTATTTTTTAAGTTTGTTTGTTGATGTATGTTAGTGTTATGAATTTGTTGTTTTCTGTCTTTGTCTGTTTTGTGTAGGAGTTTACTGACTATTGTTCTGTCATATCCATTAGATTCTGCAAGATATTTTATCGTGTTTAGTTCGTCTTTGTAGTCTTTTTCATCTAAGGGGTAACGGACACGTTATGGACAACGAAATCCAAGAATGTTATATATCTTACAATCTCTATTTGTCATACTCAGTCTAGGCAGGGTCACTTTGTCCAAGTACCTATCTGGTTAATTATCTTCTCATGATTAATTTACAAGCATTTTTAGATTAATCATGTCTTAATCTAATTATATAATTCTTTTCTTGACATATTGTACTTAGGCTATTATAAGTTTTATACCTTATTTGGTCTCTGTCCTTCTAGAAGTATGTTGTTGTTTGACATTGATTTCTTATTAATTATGTTATTCTTCCTTCAAAAACAATAATATTGGTTGATTTAACATTATTGGCCAGTAGCCAGTTCAATTGCCATACTTTATACTATAAATTGATTTATTTTACATTCTCTCTTACAATCCATTTATTCTTCAGTATACAAAATTAACACTTTTACAACCTTCTTACAACATAGAGTTCTCCACTTTACTTGTGTAATGGTATATTATTTACTCACAGATATTGTAGTATCTATACATTCAGTATATTTTACATTTAATCAAGGTTTATAGCCCCTTGTCATACATTTCCTTCAAGGTTATGTTACCAATTACTGGTTATACATTGTTAATAATACTTTACATTTTATTTATTGGTTGTACTGTGTCATTTCACATTTTAATTATCATTGTTTATCAATTTTCTTTGCAATACATATGATTATGCTCCTAAATCTCTAGTTTTTTTATTACAATTCTATTCATATGATAGTTTACAAACTGTCTTAGATCTGAATTCTAGTTTAATGGTTATTCTTGTTACATGACTGATTTCTCTTATTCTCAAATACGAGGGCTATCCAGAAAGTAACAGACGTTTTGAAATAAAAAATTTACAAAATGAAAAAACAAAATTTTATTATATACATTTGAAAGGTACACTCTTAAGCTATTTTTCTACATAATCGCCATTCAAATTAAGGCACTTATCATACCGTGGCACACGTTTTTCAATACCGTCTCTGTAGAAATCTGCCGCCTGCGATTTCAACCACTGGTTTACACCGGCATGCAGTTCGGCGTCAGTATCAAAGTGTTGTGTAGCGAGCCATGTCTTCATCGCTGGGAAGAGGTGATAGTCGCTCGGTGCCAAATCGGGGCTGTATGGTGGATGATCGAACACCTCCCATCCAAAACCATCGAAGAGCTCTCGGGTACGATTGGCCGTGTGTGGACGTGCGTTGTCGTGAAAAAACAAAACTTCGCACTAAGTTTTCCCCGACGCTTGTTTTGTATCGCGCGCCTTAACTTTCTCAGTGTTTCACAATACCTCTCTGAGTTAATTGTTGTGCCACGTTCAAGAAAATCAACGAGAATCACTCCTTCAGAGTCCCAAAACACAGTAGCCATGATCTTTCTTGCTGACAGCATTTGCAAACACTTCCTTGGTTTCTTGGGAGAATTTATGTGTCCCCATTCCATCGACTGCCTTTTTGTTTCACTATTGACATGCTTCACCCAAGTCTCGTCCCCAGTTACGATACGATTGATAACTTTGTTACCATTTTTGTCGTAATCTTCGAGGAAAGTTAGTGCTGCAGCCAGTCTCTGTTTTTTGTGGTCTTCCGTTAGGATTTTCGGAATCCACCTAGCACAAAATTTGTGGTAACCAAGCTTTTCCGCCACAATTTCATGCACCAAACTCCGTGAAATTTGGGGAAAATGTTTCGAAAGTTCCGTAATCATGAAACGACGATCTTCACGAATTTTGTCGTTGATTTTCACCACCAGTTCATCAGTCACAAGGCTAGGTCTACCACTGGGGCCTCATCGTGAACATTGGTACGGCCATTTTTAAAATCAATGCACCATTGCCTCACTCGGCTTTCACTCATTATTCCTTTTCCGTACACATCACAAAGTTGGCGATAAATTTCAATTGGTTTGTGATTTTTTGCCAACAAAAACCTAATCACAGAACGCACCTCACAAGTGGCGGGATTTTCTATTGCAGCGCACATTTTAACATGTCACAGAGAGCAAAGTAAGAGGGGCACAGACCGCACGCTACCACAGCTGGATGCATACTGAGTGTAGGAACGTTCTGACACCAAGATGGCGGCTCTATCCCCGCCCACCGCCGCGGTCGGTCAAAACGTCTGTTACTTTCTGGATAGCCCTCGTATTACTTGGTTTATATACTAATCATTTATGGTTTCTGCATTGTAATATTATATATTCTCTCACTCTACTAATCTATGGGGTAACTGTTAATGTCAAAGTTATAGTCTTTTAGATGTCTGTCAAGTTATTTCATACATTGGCTTATAAGGCTACTTGAAGTTAACATTCTCTTCATGATTCTGTAACGATTATTCCTTTATCTATTCCTGGTTGATAGACTTAGTTAATATAATCCTTCCTTTACTTAATTATTATTTTGTTTTTTATTATTTTGTAAGATATCTATTTAGGGTAGTGTATATTCTTTATGTAGAGGGAAACATCACATTACAACGTATGTATTGAAAATTATGACTGTGTTCAGTGTTTATATTCTAATTTATATATTATAAGTAATAATACATTATTGTTTACACATATATAGACGTTTTAATTACCTTATACTACCAGAAATAAATTTTGAATGTTATAAATAAATTGATGTGTACACAGAAAGAAATAAAATAAAATTTTTTGTTTACATAGGTATGTGAGTATGTTGTGAGTTTCATGTTTTATTTATAAGAAATAGTGTTTCTAGACAGAGAGACACAGACTCAATTTGAATGAAGGCATTACAAAACTGATGTGGGACAGACACAGAACGCTTTTGTACAGCGTGCACCTGGGTGGCACCATTAAGGCACATGATGGGCGCAGCGGTGTATGTCAGTTTGAACTTACTGGTCATTCGGATGATATATTGGATTTTACACTTTCTCAGTAAGTGGTATTGGAATATAGTATAGTATTTTTGAACTTGACTAAACTGTCAATCGTGAAATCAGACTTTATAGTTCTGCTTGTTTCCGTTTTTGAAGTTCATTTCTGTCCCGTATAGTACCAATGTAATTTTAATTTTTTCTGTTTTTTTTTTTTTTTTGAAGTAATTTTCTAATAGTGCTCTAACAAACAGTATTGTGTGAGCATCATTTTAATTCATAAAATGATGTATACACATATAGGCAAGCATTAAATTATGTTTAGGAACATATTAGTAAGACTCTACTAAAACCAAATCTGAATGGGAACTATAACCTTTAACCCTTTTGGTGCTCATTAATTTTCCGTTATGTTTCTGAAAAGTTGCATTATTGGCCAAAACATTAAGATTATTTTTTCTGATATTTTTTTCTTGAATTCCCACATATAGTACCTAAGTCATTGTAAACTTATTTTCCTCTAAAAATGTTTACACACACACACAAGTACATACACTTATACAGGAAACCTACCTTAATATCAATGTAGTTTTTCAATCTTTATGAATTTTCTCAAGTTTTATTCATACTTTTAACTGTTCACACATTTATATAAAATAATTCTGTTTTATGAATATTTATTTACAAAAAAAGAACACTTGTACAACATGCGAAGAAATTAGAACATTATTGTATTTGTCCCTGACTTTTCAAACATAAAAGTTTTTTTATTATTTATGTAATTAAATTTAAGGTTTTTGCTAAGTTTATACCCCTTACACTGACACTTTTTCCTATAAATGGTTTGTGTGTGGATATTCTGAAGCAAGGGGTCACTCATAACGGAGGGTTGTCACAACAATCAGGGCAATAAAACGTTGTTTGCTTCCTTTTGATGCATCTTTTCCTTTCTTTTCACAGGAGGAGGGCATAATGCTGCATACAACGCAATTAGGTTTTATCTTCAAATTATGTTGGAAAGTGCCGTTCTATAAGTCTTTCATTACTTGCAATGCTGATTTTTTGCCCTCTCCTCTTGTGTGTGCTTAACTTTTTGTAGTCACTTATAAGTCCGTCTATTACAATTTCTCTAAATTCTCTGTTAGAACATACACGAGATTGGTTTTGCATGTTATAGGCAATACAGCCATTTACAAGTGCAACTTCAATAATAAAATGCCATATTTGCTGGTACCACTTTCTTGATCTACGACCGTATGGATATGTCAAACAGTATGGGTCAAATTTGTCTACCCCTCCCATGATTTTATTATAAAGAACTTGCACATTTGGTTTATAGACACTTCAATTACCTTGTTTAGACCAGACGTCAACTTCTGTAATCCCAGCATTTCCAAAGGTAGACATCGTACTTACTTGACCAGTATCTTGCCAAGAACATGCTAAAATCTGACTTTGTTTATCAATTACATATGTCTGGTAAGTCTCCTTTCTTCTTTTTTATATTTTTCATGTCCTGTGGAAGTCCTTTCCTATTAACACGTACTGTTCTACATGTACGAAATCCCATTCCTTGCAATTCTCTGAATAAGTGTATACTGGAATAAAAATTATCAACATAGCTAGCACGTGTTCTATTTTGAAGTCCTTCTAACAAAGTCTTTACAACTTGGCTTGCCAGTCCTTCTTCCTTCTGCCCTGATTGTTTATCTTTCCCTGTGTAAATCGAAAACTGAGAGAGAAATCGTGTGTCTGGATCACACAGCGACCACACTTTAGCTGATGGTAGGTATTGTTTAAGTGACAACCTACCTTTGAATTTTAACATGGTCTCATCAACAGGCAATGCCTCCCCAGGTTCAAAATGGTTTATGGTTAGGTAGGTATTTTCGGTCATATCAGTTATTAGTCTGACCTTGTGTAATGGACCATAACCATCAGTTCCCTTTGGCATCTGGTTGATATTGTTATTAAAATGTAAAAAAATATTTAATAAGAACATACTTATTTTTGGTAAAAAGCTGCCTAATCTCTGGGGTATAAGTTGGTTAGAATTTATTTTTAAAATAAGAAAATATTTCACTTTTATAGCGCAGCCCTATCCCAATTTCAGCAGCCACAAATGCTTTTAGGTCAATTGCATTAACTTCTTTCCATTTATGGACCCTTGAATGTGGTGGGATATCAAATGTCTTATCAACACACTGAATGAAATATAAATTTGTCTGTCCTGCTCCGTGATCAAAATGTTTTGTGGCAAAAAACTTATAAAAACAATCAGTTGGTTCAAGCCCTTGAAAGTCTTTTCAAGCTCACTGACCACTAAATATAGGGATAGAAACAACTTCTATCATATTTTCGGATCACTAACTTTTTGCCAAATTTGATTGGTATCACTATTATTTAAATTACTTTCATCGTTAGACTGCGACTCATCATCACAAATGTCTGACCTACTGTCCAAGTCACTGTCACTCTCATACAGCGAATCATCACTCAAAAAGAAATCAGGATTGTCTAAATTGTGTGTCAGTAAGTGGTGTATGCGCCATTATAAAAAATATTAAGAAATTGTAACTAAAACTGTACCTTAAAAAAAATGTCAAAAGGTTAAAAAATACAAAATTATGAACGTACATAAAATGAAACACCACACCGTGTATACAACACTTTCACAGTTTTCAATAAATTGGTTTATTGTTTACATAAGCTTTTAAATTAATCATATAAGTTAAAAGCAATTCTTAACAAGTACTGTATATTTTTATTATTACTGTGTAAAATAGAATTGAATGTACACACCACTGTATTCCCATTAAAATTAAATTTTGAAAATGCTGGGGAGGGGGAGTTAAAATCTTTGAAAAGTGCGATGTAAATAAATATCTCAGTGAACTAATGGTAACGTAGTAGTGTAAGTTGGTTATGTCAAGCCAATTGGAACATCTTTAATCATGGTCCTGACACTTTTAGTACGTGTGCCTTATTCATGTATATTCAAAGTGAACAATCTAGTTCAGCAACTAGTAAGATATTGACTTTTTGCTATAATCCTTGCATAATTCATTTATTTATTTCTAGGGATGGAAGCACTGTATTGAGCACATCTGATGACACCATGGCTCGTGTTTTCACCATCACTAATGTTGATCGATAACAACAAAGACTGTGTTTAGATTCTCTGATATCACTTAATGTATTTGCCAAATGTATTGTACAAAAACTAATAAATAATTTTTATGTTTTTGAATTTTGATATTTTCTTTTAATGTCTATGATTTTATTGAATAATTTCAGATCGGAAGGGTAGCAGTAGATATGACATACATTCTTTATCTTGGCATAGAATGTCAAAGATAATTAATAATAATAAAAATTATTTTTTTGTATGCCTGAAATGAATTTATAAATAGGCAGGGCAGCTTGCATGTTTGAGCCACACAGCATGTCAGTGTTGTCAACAAGAAGGTTCAGCTGTCTATGTTTTTACTGTGTGATTTTATATGAACTTCGTCGTTACAAAATTAAGTTTTGAATGATATAACCGTGTTCTACATTAAGACCGTATTTAACCAGTTGTAAAGTCAGATCAAAAATTGTTCTTGCGGGAACAGTTTTGGAACAAGTCTATGACTTTAATTACCTGGGTTGCACTATCAGTATTGGGAACGACACAGAACGAGATATCACTACAAAAGTATTGAGGTTTCAGATGATGTGTGGCGTCATACATAGAACATTGAGCAAAAAGACAAGGCTTCAATTTTCTAGAACAATGGCAGTGCCTGTTTTACTATATGGATATGAAACATGGGTTCGTACAAAGAAGATTAAAAATCAGATTCAAATTTCAGAAATGAAATTTCTGATAGGAACAAAGGGGTTTGTATACAACAGGATTGTTTCTGCAATGAGGATATTAGAGAAGAGCTACAGGTATTCTCCATAAATGATAAAAGTCCAGACTTATTGCAGGGAATGGATACAGCATCTGGATAGAATGGAGGATGGATGACTACCTAAGGTTGTGTTTCGATACAGACCCTTTTGGTACAAGAGATGTAGGAAGACCAAGAGCGAGATGGAGATATTCTGTGAAGATGGAACAGGCAAAGCACCTACTCCATGAGATGCAGAAGAAATCCATAACTTCATGTCCACCCAGAACATAAATTTCCACATGCTGCCTGATTTTCTACCTTGCAATAGCAATTAAATTCTATAAAGTATTGTTATCTATAAAATCGTTGAATAGACTGATACTAGCATATGTGAATATTGATTTGTAAGAGGGTAGTCTTTAGGAATCCTTACTTCTACAAATAAAATTGGGCAGTGGCCCAATTACAGTTGGTGTCAGGGGATCAATCCCCTCCCCAGTGCTAGTGAGAAAATTGTTACGACAGACTACTGATCGTCGTATGGTACAGTAGAAAACAAAATACAAGACACCAATTACATCACTAATCACCGGCTTTAATTATCACAATTAAACAATTTGTAATCAACTAGATAATCTCTTACAACAGATCAAATAAAAATTGTTCACAAACATAATTATCACTGTTGCACAAATATTTCCAATCTGATGATGAGCTGAGAAGCTTGAAAGTGCTAATCGGAATAATTTTTCTATAGTGGTGTGCAACAGTGATAATTCTGCTTGTGATTATAACCACTAACACAACTTTCTTAATTAAAAATTGTTCACACGCAATAAAACTGTCAACAAATAGAGTCTTGCACAATTATGAAACACAACACTTCGCCACAATACTTTAAATAGCACTGGAATAAATCGCCAGTAAAACTGAACTAAGAACCACTGATTGCCTACGTTTATACCCCGCTGAAATTCCAGAATAATCCATACTACGCATCAGTGCTACACTAGACTGTAATTGCTTGTGGCCGGCAAAGTCTGGCTAACGCATGTTGAGAAACACATAGAATGTTGTGTAATGGTGTAACACTTTTTCTGCATTACATAATAATAACTTTTTCACTCAACACAGGCCTATTTCTGGGCATATTGGATATGTAAAACTGCTCACAAATAACCACTGAATACAGGCATTAATAATTTTACTTCCATGTTCCTTAAGGAAATGGAAGTATGGTGATGGCAAAAAAAATCGTGTTCGAGATTATTGCAGATTCTGATTGTACTACACTCAAAACATGAAAAAAAGTAATTTTTCGAAAAGTGTCTCTGTGTGTGTCTGTAGATTTTTTTTCTATGGCAAACGATAACAGCCGCAAATTCAAACAGAATCAAATAAATTTTTGCATACAGCCCTGATTTGTAGAGTACTCAAGACCTATTGGTTTGGTGAAGATCGGTTAAGGGAAAGGGGTAGTTTACCTGCAACAGTTTTTTTTTAATCGAGGGTAATTTTTTTCTATGGCAAACGATAACAGCCGCAAATTCAAACAGAATCAACTACTCTTTTGCATACAGCCCAGAATTGTAGAGTTCTCAAGACCTATTGTTTTTGGTGAAGATCGGTTAAGGGAAAGGGGTAGTTTACCTGCAACGTTTTATGTTTTAACAAGGGTATTTTCTATGGCAAACGATAACAGCCGCAAATTCAAACAGAATCAAATGATTATTTGCATACAGCCCTAAATTGTAGAGTTCTCAAGACCTATTGTTTTTGGTGAAGATCGGTTAAGGGAAAGGGGTAGTTTACCTGCAACGTTTTATGTTTTAACAAAGGTATTTTCTATGGCAAACGATAACAGCCGCAAATTCAAACAGAATCAAATAATTTTTTGCATGCACCCCTGATTTGTAGAGTACTCAAGACCTATTGTTTTTGGTGAAGATCGGTTAAGGGAAAGGGGTAGTTTACCTGCAACGGTTTTTTATCAAGGGTAATTTTACTTCCATATTCCTTAAGGAATGGAAGTATGGTGATGGCAAAAAAAATCGTGTTCGAGATTATTGCAGATTCTGATTCTACTACACTCAAAACATGAATATCGGTATGGAGAACCATACATGACTTCCATATTCTAAGATTTATATTTAAAATCATTTTCAGCCAAACAACCAGGCTGTGTCTTACCTGCCTTTTTATTGCTGTATTAAATGAAAAATATTATATTACATTAAAATGAAAAAATTATAATTTTATTGCCTGGCAACAAAATTATTTTATTTTTAACAATTACCATTGTTTCAAAAAGTTTAAATAAATTTTCAAGTACTTTACTCTTGTTAAAACGTAAAAGGTTGCAGGTAAACTACCCCTTCCCCTTAACCGATCTTCACCAAAATCGAAAGTCCTTGAGACCTCTACAATTCAGGGAGGTATGCAAAAAATTATTTGATTCTGTTTGAATTTGCGGCTGTTATCGTTTGCCATAGAAAATACGCTTGATAAAAAAACGTTGCAGGTAAACTACCCCTTCCCCTTAACCGATCTTCACCAAAAAAAATAGGTCTTGAGTACTCTACAAATCAGGGCTGTATGCAAAACATTATTTGATTCTGTTTGAATTTGCGGCTGTTATCGTTTGCCATAGAAAATACCCTTGTTAAAAAAACGTTGCAGGTAAACTACCCCTTTCCCTCAACCGATCTTCACCAAAAACAATAGGTCTTGAGAAATCTACAATTCAGGGCTGTATGCGAAACATTATTTGATTCTGTTTGAATTTGCGGCTGTTATCGTTTGCCAAAAAAAAAAATTTCCCTTGATAAAAAAAACCGTTGCAGGTAAACTACCCCTTCCCCTCAACCGATCTTCACCAAAAACAATAGGTCGCGAGTACTCTACAAATCAGGGCTGTATGCAAAAAATTATTTGATTCTGTTTGAATTTGCGGCAGTTGTCGTTTGCCATAGAAAATACGCATGATAAAAAACGTTGCTGGTAAACTACCCCTTCCCCTCAACCGATCTTCACCAAAAACAATAGGTCTTGAGTACTCTACAAATCAGGGCTGTATGCAGAAAATTATTTGATTCTGTTTGAATTTGCGGCTGTTATCGTTTGCCATAGAAAATACCCTTGTTAAAAAAACGTTGTAGGTAAACTACCCCTTTCCCTTAACCGATCTTCACCAAAAACAAAAGGTCTTGAGAACTCTACAATTTAGGGCTGTATGCAAATAATCTTTTCATTCTGTTTGAATTTGCGGCTGTTATCGTTTGCCATAGGAAATACCCTTGTTAAAACATAAAACGTTACAGGTAAACTACCCCTTTCCCTTAACCGATCTTCACCAAAAACAATAGGTCTTGAGAACTCTACAATTCAGGGCTGTATGCGAAACATTATTTGATTCTGTTTGAATTTGCGGCTGTTATCGTTTGCCAAACAAACAAAATTACCCTTGCTAAAAAAAAAACCGTTGCAGGTAAACTACCCCTTTCCCTCAACCGATCTTCACCAAAAACAATAGGTCGCGAGAACTCTGCAAAACCGGGCTGTATGCAAAAAATTATTTGATTCTGTTTGAATTTGCGGCAGTTATCGTTTGCCATAGAAAAAAAATCTACAGACAGACAGACACACAGACACTTTTCGGAAAACGACTTTTTTTCATGTTTTGAGTGTAGTAGAATCAGAATCTGCAATAATCTCGAACACGATTTTTTTTGCCATCACCATACTTCCATTCCTTAAGGAATATGGAAGTAAAAAAAGTCGTTTTCCGAAAAGTGTCTGTGTGTGTGTGTGTGTGTGTGTCTGTCTGTCTGTAGATTTTTTTTCTATGGCAAACGATAACTGCCGCAAATTCAAACAGAATCAAATAATTTTTTCATGCAGCCCTGATTTACAGAGTACTCGCGACCTATTGTTTTTGGTGAAGACCGGTTGAGGGAAAGGGGTAGTTTACCTGCAACGGTTTTTTTTTTAGCAAGGGTAATTTTGTTTGTTTGGCAAACGATAACAGCCGCAAATTCAAACAGAATCAAATAATGTTTCGCATACAGCCCTGAATTGTAGAGTTCTCAAGATCTGTTGATTTTGGTGAAGATCGGTTAAGGGAAAGGGGTAGTTTACCTGTAACGTTTTATGTTTTAACAAGGGTATTTCCTATGGCAAACGATAACAGCCGCAAATTCAAACAGAATCAAAAGATTATTTGCATACAGCCCTAAATTGTAGAGTTCTCAAGACCTATTGTTTTTGGTGAAGTTCGGTTGAGGGAAAGGGGTAGTTTACCTGCAACGTTTTCTTAACAAGGGTATTTTCTATGGCAAACGATAACAGCCGCAAATTCAAACAGAATCAAATAATGTTTTGCATACAGCCCTGATTTGTAGAGTACTCAAGACCTATTGTTTTTGGTGAAGATCGGTTAAGGGAAAGGGGTAGTTTACCTGTAACGTTTTATGTTTTGACAAGGGTATTTCCTATGGCAAACGATAACAGCCGCAAATTCAAACAGAATCAAAAGATTATTTGCATACAGCCCTAAATTGTAGAGTTCTCAAGACCTATTGTTTTTGGTGAAGATCGGTTGAGGGAAAGGGGTAGTTTACCTGCAACGTTTTTTTAACAAGGGTATTTTCTATGGCAAACGATAATAGCCGCAAATTCAAACAGAATCAAATAATGTTTTGCATACAGCCCTGATTTGTAGAGTACTCAAGACCTATTGTTTTTGGTGAAGATCGGTTAAGGGGAAGGGGTAGTTTACCTGCAACGTTTTTTTATCAAGCGTATTTTCTATGGCAAACGATAACAGCCGCAAATTCAAACAGAATCAAATAATTTTTTGCATACGTCCCTGAATTGTAGAGGTCTCAATGACTTTCGATTTTGGTGAAGATCGGTTAAGGGGAAGGGGTAGTTTACCTGCAACTTTTTACGTTTTAACAAGAGTAAATTACTTGTTCCTTAAGGAATGGAAGTATGGTGATGGCAAAAAAAATCGTGTTCGAGATTATTGCAGATTCTGATTCTACTACACTCAAAACATGAAAAAAAGTCGTTTTCCGAAAAGTGTGTGTGTGTGTGTCTGTCTGTCTGTCTGTAGATTTTTTTTCTATGGCAAACGATAACTGCCGCAAATTCAAACAGAATCAAATAATTTTTTGCATACAGCCCTGATTTGTAGAGTACTCGCGACCAATTGTTTTTGGTGAAGATCGGTTGAGGGAAAGGGGTAGTTTACCTGCAACGGTTTTTTTTTTTTAGCAAGGGTAATTTTGTTTGTTTGGCAAACGATAACAGCCGCAAATTCAAACAGAATCAAATAATGTTTCGCATACAGCCCTGAATTGTAGAGTTCTCAAGATCTGTTGATTTTGGTGAAGATCGGTTAAGGGAAAGGGGTAGTTTACCTGTAACGTTTTATGTTTTAACAAGGGTATTTCTTATGGCAAACGATAACAGCCGCAAATTCAAACAGAATCAAAAGATTATTTGCATAGAGCCCTAAATTGTAGAGTTCTCAAGACCTATTGTTTTTGGTGAAGATCGTTTGAGGGAAAGGGGTAGTTTACCTGCAACGTTTTTTTAACAAGGGTATTTTTATTTTTCTATGGCAAACGATAACTGCCGCAAATTCAAACAGAATCAAATAACTTTTTGCATACAGCCCTGATTTGTAGAGTACTCACGACCTATTGTTTTTGGTGAAGATCGGTTGAGGGAAAGGGGTAGTTTACCTGCAACGTTTTTTTAACAAGCTATATTTTCTATGGCAAACGATAACAGCCGCAAATTCAAACAGAATCAAATAATGTTTTGCATACTGCCCTGATTTGTAGAGTACTCAAGACCTATTGTTTTTGGTGAAGATCGGTTAAGGGGAAGGGGTAGTTTACCTGCAACGTTTTTTTATCAAGCGTATTTTTAAATGGAAAGTGCTGAACCCATACCAACATAACGCATGCAAGCCGAAAAAGTGTCCAGCGTGGATAGCGATTTGCTTCCTGTGGATCGCTGGGCAGTGTAACTGCACGTGTTTACAGAGGAACGATTCATAGACAGACTTTTCGTCTTTAGGGAATGAACCCTCTGCAAGATGCTGAGGGTCCATGAGTGACTTCGGAGCGCTCCTTCTTTTCCGCGTGTTTGTTCTGTGAAACGTACACTGTAGATTCGCAGCTTTATTCTAAGCAACGCTCAATAGGAAATGTTGAACATTTTTGTCCACGGTGTACCCTCATACACACTAAACCTGTTCTGATGTTTTAATTACGGACATCATAATATTAAAACTTTGGAAACTTGAGCACTACTTAATGGAGATCAATCATTAACTTATACAAGCCATTAATTTTATGCATATTTTTTATATATATGTGTACAACGTTATCGGCAACAAAGAAGTAGTTTTTGTTAAAATTCCTTCCCGGGATATTTGGCCGTAGTCCAATGTCTTCTACAAAACCAGACGTTTCGGCAATGCCATCAACTTCCATCATCAGTGAAAATCGAGTGCGATAACGTGAGGTGGTATATGTTAGTGACCACAGTACTGTGGTTAAGGCTGAAGCAGTAAGTAGAAAGAAGTAGTTTCTATGGTAATATTTCATTTCGAAAATTATTTTAATTATAAATCTTAGAATATGGAAGTCATGTATGGTTCTCCATACCGATATTTTTCTATGGTAAACGATAATAGCCGTAAATTCAAACAGAATCAAATAATGTTTTGCATACAGCCCTGAATTGTAAAGTTCTCAAGACCTGTTGGTTTTGGTGAAGATCGGTTAAGGGAAAGGGGTAGTTTATCTGCAACATTTTATGTTTTAACAAGGGTAATTTTTTTTATGACGAACGATAACTGCCGTACATTAAAACAGAATCAACTACTCTTCTGCATACCTTTTTGAATTATACAGAACTCAAGGTCTGTTGATTTTGTTGAAGATCGGTTATGGGAAAGGGGTAGTTTATCAGCAATGTTTTATGTTTTAAAAAGGGTAATTTTTTTATGACGAACGATAACTGCTGGGAATTCAAAGAGAATCAAATAATTTTTTGCACACTTTCCTAAGTTGTAGAGAACTCAAGGTCTGTTGATTTTGGTGAAGATCGGTTAAGGGAAAGGGGTAGTTTACCTGCAACATTTTATGTTGTAACAAGAGAAATGTTTCCATGACGAACGATAACTGCCGCACATTCAAACAGAATCAAATATTTTTTTGCATGCCTCCCTGAATTGTAGAGGACTGAAGGTCTATTGATTTTGGAAAAGATCGGTTAAGAGAAAGGGGTAGTTTACCTGAAACATTTTATGATTTAACAAGAGTAAAGTACTTAATTTTTATAAATAAAGTATCCTGACAAGAAGCTCATAATAATCCACTGTAGAAACATAGATGAAATATCTATAAATGAAGAGGTTAGGTGAACGGGGTGGGGGTAATTTTCTATTATTAAAAATTATAGTTGAAGGTGGAGGGGAGAATTTTTTATGTGTACTATGTTATCGGCAACAAAGAAGTAGTTTTTTGTTAAAATTGCTTCCCAGGCTGTTTAGCCGTAGTCCAATGTTTTCTGCAAAACCAGACTTTTCGGCAGTGCCATCGACTGCCATCATCAGTGAAAATTGAGTGCGAAAACGTGAGGTGGTATACGTTAGTGACCACAGTACTGTGGTTAATGCTGAAGCAATAAGTAGAAAGACGTAATTTCTATGGAAATATTTCATTTCGAATATGATTTTAAATATAAATCTTAGAACATGAAGTCATGTATGGTTCTCCATACCGATATTTTATAAAGTTATAAAACAATTTAAGTATTATTAATAATGACAATTACTAAAAATGAAGTAGCTTTTAGCAATGGATCGATCAATAAGTATAGACAGAATTTTTACATTTGTGTTAACATTTCAACAAAATTTATTGTCATCAGACAATTTTTATTGAGTTGTTACGGCACCAAATACACAGCATAATAATTAACTTCAAATTGAAGGAATAGATGACTGAATTGCTTTATATAGTGAATTGTTTCAAATAAATGGGGTTATGAATCTGCTACATATTGTGTCAATTAGAGATGTTTGAACCACAAATAGTATGACTAGACGAGACAAAGCACTTGAATTTGAAGACTGCAAATTCTTAAGACAAGAGGGTGAAGAATTTATTTTTGTTGACACATTCTGGGCATAGCAGAGTCCAACCCTTAGTTTTTATTGTGGCCCAATAGCGGTTCTCACATTTTAATTTTTAAAAATCTGTATGGAGAACCATACATGACTTCCATGTTGTAAGATTTATGTTTACAATAATTTACTTGAATTCGGTTCGGTAATTTCTAAAAAAATATCGCCCACCCTCAAACTAATTTCACTATTTATATATTTTTGTTATTATGGGGTAGTCGTTTAATATAATGTTATTTTCAGTCAATTTATCCATAAAAATTAGGTAGGCTTACTTTATTCTTATAAAGACACCGTAATACGCAGATAATCATCCCTCCTCCGAAGTCTCTCATGGACCCTGAGCATCTTGCAGAGGGTTCATTCCCTAAAGACGAAACGTCTGTCTATGAACCGTTCCTCTTTAGCACATGCAGTTACACTGCCCAGCGATCCACAGGAAACAAATCGCTATCCACACTGGACACTTTTTCGGGTTGCATGCGTTGTGTTGGTGTGGGTTTCGGCACTTTCCATTTAAAAAGCGTGCAAATGTAAGAAAATAAACATGAGTGAGGCCAGAAATAACGCGAATTGTGTGTGTGCGTGTCTTGCCTGCCTTTTTATTGCGGTAATCATAATAATAAAACGGAAACGTAAACATTACATAATTGAGATATGCTTGCCTGCCACGAACGATATATTTTCTCTCATACATGATTTAAATTAAAATGAAAAAATATAGAATTTTGTTAAAGTGAAATGAAATGTTTCCATAGAAACTACTTCTTTGTTGTCAATAACGTATTACACATAAAATTTACTTCCTCCATCATCAACTACTATTTTAATTTATACAAAATTACCCCCTTCCCCTTCAACTACCCTTTTCATTTATAGATATTTCATCTACCTTTCTACAGTGGATTATTATGACCTTCTTTTAAGGATACTTTATTTATCAAAATTAAGAACTTTACTCTTGTTAAAACGTAAAAGGTTGCAGGTAAACTACCCCTTCCCCTTATCTTCACCAAAATCAATAGGCCTCAAGTCCTCTCCAATTCAGAACTTTATGCAAAAAATTATTTGATTCTGTTTGAATTTGCGGCAGTTATCGTTTGCCATAGAAAAATTCTACAGACAGAGATACACACACAGACACTTTTCGAAAAAAAAATTACTTTTTCATGTTTTGAGGGTAGTACAATCAGAATCTGCTGTTATCTCGAACACGATTTTTTTTTGCCATGACCATACTTCCATTTCCTTATGGAACATGGAAGTAAAAAATTATTTTTATTGTTCTTCATGCAGTAGTAAATAAATAACATACAATACTTTACTCCTATCTAACTTTAGGCCTTCCTTTACATATATTTTGTCTTCAGCACTTGTTTTAGCCTGTTGTCTTTATTGTGGGTGATATCTGCCTCGTTTTAGGCTTGTAACATTCATAATTCTTGCTTGCTTTGAATTCTTTATTCTCTTTTATTAATTTACTTTCAATTTTTTTAAACTATTTATAGGAAAACAAATATTTAACAAAATCATACGAACAAAAGTGTTAATTAGAAACATCAAGTTACAAGTTTCTCTTGCATTACAAGGGGTGTTTGATAAGTCCATGCAAAGTCTGGAGATGGTGCTCGTATATAAATGACGTCATTTTTAGTTTCCGCATCTCCACAGCGTACACCACTTTTCAGTAACATACATCCATAATTCTATTGTTGACAATCATTTGAATTGATGCAACATTATTTTTTGAAAGGCAAAACTGCACAAGAAACTAATCCAAGCTGAATATTATGGCGAGTCAGCTCCATCAACTAAAAGTTTCCAAATGGTTTGGTTATTTTTGTAGTTGTCACATGAGCACAAATGATGCTGAAAGTTCCGGACAGCTTGTTGACATTACACCTGCAGAAAATATTGAAAAAATCTATGATATGGTGATATAGGACAGAAGATTGAAAGTGTGTGAAATTGCTAATACTATAGGCATCTCAAATGAATGGGTGCATCATTTACATATTGGAAAACTGTCCACAAGATGGGTGCCACATTTGCTCACAATCGATCGAAGCGTGAACGAATAAACAAAACATGGTTTGGGTTTCAACACAATCGAGAAGAATTTTTGCAGCGTTTCATAACAGTTGATGAAACTTGAATACATCACTACCAACCTGAAATCAACGAACAGGCAAAATAGTGGGTTGCAGTAAGAGAAGGTGCTCTAAAAAAAAGCAAAAACCGTTCCATCAGCAGGTAAGATGATGGCCACTGTCTTTTGGGATGCTCATGGCATAATCTTAGTGGGCTTTCTGAAGAAGGGTAAAACGATAACTAGGAATAATTATACATCTCTGTTAGATCGTCTAAACAAGTAAATTCAAAATTGTTTGAATTACACTATGAAATTCTTTCATAACCCCCCCTACTCGCCAGACTTAGCACCTTCGGAGACTATTATCTGTTTCCAAATTTAAAGAAGTGGCTTGCTGGAAAGAGATTTATGTGAAATGAAGTTATTGCAAAACATCTGTGAATTTTTAAGACTTCTATAAATCATACTATAAAGATGGGATTGAAATACTTGAGCATCTTTGGACTAAGTGTATAGTCTTGAAAGGAGATTATGTTGAGAAATAAAAAAGATTTTTCCCCAAAATTGTGTCTTATTTATTTTTGTACAGAGTTATTAAACACAGCTCGTATATAGGTACATCATTTACAAATTTCCACAACTAAAAATGTATTATGTCATTATAAGCCAGTTGATATTTTTAAAATTCAACAGACGTATATGCTTTTGCTCAAAATCTATAAATAGTTTAATTTAATGGGATGTATAAGTTTGAGTATTAAAATCTGGGAATGGTGGTTATCTAAAAATAATAAAATACAAGGAAATATATTTTAAAATGTCTACAAATTAGTGATTTATGAAAGTAAATTACAAGAGTAGTTTTGAAAGTACATAAGTAAGTACAGTAGAAAATCAGTATCTAAACTAGTAGAAACTAAGAGTAGTTCGGATATAAAAGAAATTGATATCCAAACAAACAAAACTAGTAATAAAATATGCTACAATATGAGGTAGGCATCATACAGTGTTTAAAATATTGAAATGATGGAACCCTCTCGAACAGACAAGTGCATCACTCCGCTAGTCAAACAGGATGTTCCAGATTGTTCTGGAAAGCACTGAAATACCCATTACGCTGGTAGCTGCAGTAAGCATGGAAAGTTAGTCTAGAACGTGTGCGCTACATATATAAGGGACAGAGGCTGGCTTTGTCAGTCAACGTTGAGTGATTTTCCTTAGTGTGTATCGTGGTTGAAGATTAGTGGAAAGTGTTTACTATGTTATAACTACTGTGGAACTGTATTACTTGACATTATTATTGCGTGTGGACAAATTTAACTTGAATTATTGTACGACTAAAATCTTGTTGATAGCAAATAATTAATTGTGATTAAATTAAAGCTGGTAATTAGTGACTTCATTGGTGTCTGTATTTTGTTTCCATTGTACCATACGACGTTCAGTGAGACCCTTGCAACAGTGGGTCAGAACCTTTACCAGAGGAAACAGTGGACACTTTATACAAGACTAGTGTAATTTGTAATTTACTTGCAAATATGGATGCCAGTCAGATGATGGAAAATTTCCAGGTGCTGCTGTTGCAGTCAGGAACGACGATGGCAGGAGGCAGATAAAGCAGAGGAACGACAGAAAGCACTAATGGAAGAACGACTAAAAGAAAAACGTAAGCGTGAAAATGAAACACCAGAGGATGGCAAAGAGAAGTTGTCAAGCAGACGACGTTAAAGCGTTCGTACAAGAGGCTACCACTGCAAAATTCGCCCTATTACGAGCTGGACTGAACAAACAAGTTGACAGCTGTGTCAACTATGAAAACAAATATGTCAAATTTAGAAGATTCTATTACAAATTCAATAAAAAAATTAAAAAAGAAGTTAAACATTTAGTGAAAGAAATAGCTGATAGAGAAAGACCATTAATAAATGCTGAAGAAGATTCAAAATATCAGAGAAATCAAAAAAACCCCATTAACTGTAGTAGGGCCAGTTTACGCAAAGGCCTCAACGTTTGAACTCACTGGGCAACTTATCTTCGCCAATTTGAAGCTACTGCTCGCTTAAATAAGTGGACAAGAGAATGGACCTTTCACTCATTCGTGCTTTAAAAGGACCTGCCTCAGAGGTAATACAGAAAGTGCCATCTGACAGTCAGAACACCTATGCCGAATTGATAAAAGCTTTAGAATTATGGTACGGTGATTGTATGTTAATAAGATGATAATCTTATGTTCATAAACATTAGTGACAGCGGGCGTTTAACTAAATACGAGGGTCAGTTGAAAAATGTGGAGCAACATCTATAGCTTGGTGGTAAAAACTAAAATTTTTCATGTGCTGTAAGATTTGTATTTTATGTGAACTCCTGTGAATTTCCAAATCTATCAATTTATTCGTTGTTTAGAAGCTGTTTAAAATAGACTTGTCTTGAAAAACAGACAAAATCAAATATCATGGTGATTCTTTGTTAACAATTGTTAGCACTAACAGAAATTCAAAAGAAAATTGTAAATGTGTCAGGAAATGCTGCGACTTCAAAACAAACGGTTTGTAAATAGGCACTTGAGTTTAAACGTGGTCTTGCGACTACTGAAAACGTGGTCGCACTGGACGCCCAAAAAATGCAACAACTCCTGATGTGGAGACCATCTTGCACAACGCTTTTTCACACCAAGTTCTTGAGTTAAAGTATGATGCACACGCTCATATGAGATGCCTATGATTTCAGCAACGTCATCCACTCCTCAACCTGCGGCTTCCAACACCCTACAAAATTTTTACAGTACTGCCATTTTTTGTTGCACTTTTTGGACGTCCACTGCTGGGACAGTCTTCAGTGCTTGTACGACCACATTTAAACTCGTGTATGCCCCTCTTACCGTTGTGTCTGAAGGCGCAGCATTTCCTAACACATTTACAATTCCGTTTTGATTTTCCATTGGCGCTAAAACATTTTTAACAGAGAATTCATCACAACACGTTTGATTTTATGCATTTTACAAACACGCGTGACAGGAAAATTTCAAACAGCTGGTAAAAAGTGAATAAATTGACAGATATATCTGGAAATTAACAGGTGTTTACGCGAAATATACATCTCGCAGCACACGAAAGATTTTAGTTCTACCACTGAGGTATAGATGTCGCTCCACGAACTTTTCAACTGACCCTTGTAGATCACCACGTTTGTGTAATAATTTGTCTAATGCCGACTGCTGTTTAGTTAATTTATTATTATCTAGAATATTATTATCATCACAGTCTAGGTTCTGGATGCTTATATTAGCTCTTCTTATTGAAATAACCTGTAACTTTTTTATTTATTTAAAAATATTAAACATCATCACACTCCCACTTACCTTGAATTTATTTACTTGTTCGGCCTGATCATCTAGTGGTGGAGACCCTTTTTCGTATAGCGAATTTACCAGCACAGAAAATGAAGTTAGGTTGTTGAAATGATTACACCAACACATATATTTTAAATAAATAATTACCTTAATTTTATCCACTAAGTGATCTTCGGTGATCTGTGGTTACGTCCAGGAAATTCAACATATTGTTATACTCTACTTCCATAGTGAATTAAAAATGTGTCATCTACGTACCGTGTGTACGAGATGATTTTATTATATAACTTGTTACATAATACATCTCGTACACACGGTACGTAGACAACACATTTTTAATTTTTGGTGGTACTCTTAGACAGATAGACAGATTGCTTACTTTTTTGAACGGCATAAACAGTAATATTAAATTCACTATGGAAGTAGAGTATAACAATATGTTGAATTTCCTGGACGTAACCACATATAAACGTAATAACCTCCTTAGCTTTAAAATATATAGAAAGCCAACGACAACTGTTATAGCCATACATGCTAGTTCCAATCATCCTTATACACAAAAAATGGCAACTTTTAACGCAATGCCACATAGATTGACGAATGTACCGATGGACATAGAAGACTATAACGATGAAATTAATATAATAAAACATATAGCAATAGTGAATGGTTACAATAGTAAAATCGTTGATAAAATAATATATAAACACGCTAATAAATTAAAACGATCGGACAAAGTTAAAGATAAAACCCAATATACGTTTAATGAAGAAATTTGTGTAAGTGGTTGAAATCACAAGCAGAATGATCACTGTTGCACACCACTATATAAAAATTATCCCGATTAGCGCTTTCAAGCTTCACAGCTCATCGTCAGATCGGAGTGGTGTGCAACAGTGATCATTCTGCTTGAAAACCCAATATGTTGCCGCTAGATATACGAACATACTACCTAATATACTACATAATGAACTAAAAAAGCTAGGGATTATTGTCTCGTTCAGGACCACAAATAAATTAACAAATATACTTAAGCCTCATACCACAGCATTACTAGAGGATTGTTCGGGTGTTTATAGGATCCGGTGTAATGAATGCGATAAAATCTATATAGGCCAGACGGGGAGAAAATTTTCTGAGAGATTCAAAGAACATTTACCTAAGAAGTTGCCCAATACTAATGTATCGCATTACGCACAACACCTAATAAATGAGAATCATACATACACTAGATTTAAAGAGAATCTGGAACCTTTACATATAGGTAAAAAGGGTCAACTACTAGATGCCCTAGAAGAATTTGAAATTTACAAGGCCTTAAGAATGAATAAAAGTCAGGTACTTAATGAACAATTGTCATTCAAGTCAAATAAACTATATGCCACAGCAATGAAAATAAACCGTGAATAGCGTGTACGGATCAGTTGGAAGTCGGACTTCGGCCAGTGCACTGGTTCGGTTGTAGCGCGTTCCGATGCAAACTCAATGTTTTATGTTAATTTATTTAAGTGTGTTATGTGTTTGTGTCTTCGTGAACTTTTTAACGAAACCCTAACAATAGGGTAGATTTTGTTTTTACCTGAAGATGGGGATATAAGCCCTGAAACATGTTGTAATTTAGTAAAAGATCACTTAGTGGATAAAATTAAGGTAATTATTTATTTAATCATATACAGTGATCTGGAGACCATACAGTAACTATGTACATATATTTTATTATATTTTAAAATGACATTCTTTGTTATGCTCCACTTTACATATGATATTCCTCACCCGCTGCTCTACACACTTTTGTATAATTAAGTTTCATACTACTGTAATGGTTCATACAAAGACATTGTCCACTAACGTATTAAAATTAAAAAAAAAAATATATTGAAAAACCAACTTAACGTATACTACATCTATCTATCAAGGCAACCCAGCATTTGCATACACACACTCTTTCATACCTTTTATGTTTAAAGTGCTTTTGATTTTTAAATTTTCATAATTAATTTTGAATTACACTGTTACTTAACTGACGTTGTTCCTACCGGCCATGTGTTGCACTCAGTATATTTTTTGTCACTTGTTTGTCCGAATTGCGTTCTCCCGGTTTAATTTTGATACCACTGAAGATTAATAGATGTCCCACAGTTTTAGACCACTTTATATTTCTAGTTTAAATCACACTTTGATACTTTTAATAAATTTTCGGTTCGCGAGCCTGTACATTGAACCGCGCGGTTCTGCTGGGTGATGCTAAGTAATTTTCTCAAGATGACCAGGCGTCGCCCTGCCCATGGCAACTTGCGTTATCATAGGCTGAGCGGGCGTCACGTGATATCTCCTTGAGCGCGAGTTTGTATACCATAAGCTTGGGCTCTGAGGCTTGCAAAAAGTTCATGACAATTACTATGTGTGGGCAGGCAGACGCGCACGCTTTCACATTCCACAGCACCTGGAATTGTCGCATGTTGAGGGGCAGACAGAACAAACGTGCAACTGGGTGTTCCACAAGTGAACACCGATTGTTAAAACTGAGGCTCCGGGCGGGCAACTCCCTTTTTACAATTAACAATTTAATAAACGAAAACCCCTCAATTCTGTACTGTTACAAACCTTGTTTTTATTTAGAATGTTGCATTCTATTATTTGTTCAAACAAATTGAGTTTAGCCTGGATATCATGTGTTGGTCAATTTCAATGAAGACATCATAAATTAGATTATCCACGACAACAAAAGGTATTTACTGCAGTTTGTAATTGTATTTATTTGTAATTAATAGGTAATATCGGTGACCACTTAAAGTGTTGTTTGTTTTAGATATAAACTTATGATTTCTGACTGGTAATTCTGCACCAGTGTCTAATAGTATTCAGTATGTATGCCGTTCACTCTAGTGATTATTTTAGGACATTTAGTTTTACACAAACCTATTATTATTTACATTATAATTTTTAATAGGCTCTGTATACACACTATTCATCTTATAAACACCATTATTTTTTATGACTATCATTATTGCTTTGGATCTTTGTGTTGATACTGTGTTTACCTTAGTGGTATTTTGTTTCAGCATGGTTGGGAATTTCATTTATTCACAGTTCCCATCTGTGTTCCTTACCCAATTTTTTTTTTATTCTCTGTGGTAATATTTTCTTTAATATTGTGGATACAGTAGGGTTTTCCTATTTATTATTATTATAATTATTTTGTTCTCCTACATTGATTTATGAAAACATTGGAAGGCTGCAGAAAACACAACATTCTTGTAAAATTAGAATGTGTTATGTCCAAATCCTTGTAAACTGATGTTAGCTAAGTGTGGTATCAAGACTGAAATAATAGTCACACATTCCAGAATATAAGTTTATTATAAAACTTGTACATACTTGCTTACAAATACTAATAGAAACAGATAAAAAAGACCTATCCAAATTAAAGAACAAAAACGAGATACACAATTTCTTTTATAACTTGCAATGTAAAGTAGATATTGCTTATGAAATATAAAAAAACGACTCATCACTATCACAATATATGATGTATTTTACCTGTAGTAAAATCTACTATCAACTGAATGCGTGATACCCATATGTCTGACACGTTTAACAAAGACTAGAGAAATCATACATTCAAATTTCAAAATTTGTACAGAGAACAATATTCAAATTTGTACAGCTACTAACAATTTTTCATGTTATCGATTTTATACTTTGAATCTCATTGAATAGTTTAAGAAAAAAATTATAAACCTCTAAACTTTTAATTGATTTGTCTATCAAAACACAAAAGTAAAGACAGAGAAGACATAATTATTCAAACAGTAAGAACATTACAGACAATTTTCAGCCTTGACTAATTAATAATACAAATCTGAGATTGGCAATTGTGACCTATCCAGATCGTCAAAATAGGGATGGTCGAGAGCAGCTTTTGCAGATATCCTTGCTGATGGATCGTAGATCAACATTTTCTGTAAACAAAATAATTTTTGTTAATAACCTTAATGAGTATTGCCTAGAGGCGTTACAGAGCTGTAAGAACTTTTTTTTTAATCCTGCACCTACATCTGCTTGGTTTAAATTGCTCTAAGGCAAATGGATATTAGGAATGAAATACATATAACACTTAAGATGGCTGTCAGCAAGAGATCATTCAGAGTAATGTTATACTTCAGAAACTGTTTTCTCCTGCTTACAGTAGGAACGCATTATGAATTCATAAACTTTTGTCTTGATGCACAATAAATACACATTTTACTTCCATGTTCCATAAGGAAATGGAAGTACTGTATGGCGATGGCAAAAAAAATCGTGTTCGAGATTATTGCAGATTCTGATTGTCCTACCCTCAAAACATGAAAAAGTCATTTTTCGAAAAGTGTCTGTAGATTTTTTTCTATGGCAAATGATAACAGCCGCAAATTAAAACAGAATTAAATAATGTTTTGCATACAGCCCTAAATTGTAGAGTTCTCAAGACCTATTGTTTTTGGTGAAGATCGGTTAAGGAAAAGTGGTAGTTTACCTGCAACGTTTTTTGTTTTAACAAGGGTATTTTCTATGACAAACGATAACAGGCGCAAATTCAATCAGAATCAAATAATGTTTTGCATACCTTCCTGAGCTATAGAGAACTCAATGTCTGTTGATTTTGGTGAAGATCGGTTAAGGGAAAGGGATAGTTTACCTGCCACATTTTATGTTTTAACAAGAGTAATTGTTTCTATGACGAACGATAACTGCCGCACATTTACACAGAATCAAATAATTTTGTGCATACCTTCCTCAATTGTAGATAACTCAAGGTCTGTTGATTTTGTTGGAGATCGGTTAAGGGAAAGGGGTAGTTTACTTGCAACATTTTATGTTATAACAGAGAATGTTTTCATTGAAGAACGATAACTGCCGTAAATTCAAACAGAATCAAATAATTTTTTTACATATATGCCTGAGCTGTAGAAGACTCAAGGTCTATTGATTTTGGTGAGGATCGGTTACGGGGAAAGGGCAGTTTACCAGAAACATTTTTTGTTGTAACAAGAGTAAAGTACTTAATTTTGATAAATAAAATATCCTGATAAGAAGATCTTAATAATCCACTGTAGAAACGTAGATGAAATATCTATAAATGAAGAGGCTAGTTGAATGGGATGGGGGTAATTTTCTATAAATGAAAATTATAGTTGAAGGGGGAGGGGATAATTTTTATGTGTACCATGTTATCGGCAACAAAGTAGTAGTTTGTTGTTAAAATTCCTTCCCGGGCTGTTTGGCCGTAGTCCAATGTTTTCTGCAAAACCAGACGTTTTGGCAGTGCCGTCGACTGCCATCATCAGTGAAAATCGAGTGCGATAACGTGTGGTGGTATACGTTAGTGACCACAGTACTGTGGTTAAGGCTGAAGCAATAAGTGGAAAGAAGTAGTTTCTATGGAAACATTTCATTTCATAAATGATTTTAAATATAAATCTTACAACATGGAAGTCATGTATGGTTCTCCATACCGATATTTTAATAAATTACTGCACTAGTGGTTACAACATAAGATTCAATATGGTTGACTGTACTGTACTTAACACAGCTTAGGACAGTGTGTAGTGATCACAGTGACCTTTTTTAGTTGCATCAGCTGCTATTCCTAAAGATATCTGTTCAGTAGCAAACACACATGTGTTGTTCCTGTATGTGATCATATTAGGATAAACTAATATTTGCAGGTTAGCCATTACACTAGTCTTGTACAAAGTGTTCACTGTTTCCACTGTTAACGGTTGTCACACTTCTGACCCACTGTTACGACTTCACTGATCGTTGTACGGTACAGTGGAAACAAATTCTAGACACCAGTTCGTAATCAACAAGTTATTCAACAAGATTATACTCGTACAATAATTCAAATTAAATCTGTCCACACGCAATAATAATTTCACCTAATAGAGTCCCACACAACAATCACTTTTCACTAAATACTACTTTTGAGATGACTGAGTAAATCGCCTGATGTAAACTGACTCCCAAGCAGCAGCTAGTGCCTATTTTTAGCCTGCAGAGTTCCTGACTAATCTTTCATATCATGCGTCCTTCACAAACACTCGAAAATACTAGAGATTACTTGACAGCAGCCTTGATATAAACACGCACATGCTGGGCCGGTCGAGAAGCATGTAGAACACTATCGACTGTACAAGAATGTTCCGTATTGCGTAACAATATTATTAGTTTGATTTTCTGTTCTGACTTTACTTAGAATATGACAGTCTGGTTTATCAATACTCCCATTGTATACCTAACAAGTTTGAAAAATTACCAATCTGTTGTTTTCACTCAATGCAATCACAAAAATTTAGGTGTTCCTTGATTTCACTAACTTTTGGTTTTGGTTCAGCATTTGTCTGGTTCACTAACTTCGGCCTCTTCAAAAATTTCTGTTGCCATCCCAATGTCAACAGTGTCTCCTCTACTATTACAGCATGTTCACTACCTTGTACCAAGAAAATATTTCAAGTTTTGCAGCCATATGCGTCTGGCTTAATATTCTCATCTATTACAAGAATGTTCTAATAATTATAATTAATCAAAACTGAGTGGTTAATATCTTTCATAGTAGCTGTAACATTACAACTCACTGATCTCTGGGAGTCAGGAAGCACCACTATTGTTCCACAACTTGGCTTTTTAAACAGTATTTATTTATGCATGATTATGAGATAGGACTGTTCAGACTAAGCAAAATCAGGTTCAGTAGGATCAACTGGATTATGAGGGTTTTCTGTATGGTGGAGTTATCACTATCTGAACTATCTTTCTGTTCTAAGCTGACACAAAGATGGGTTTCAATCTTCCGATAGGGCTGGATGTTATCATAATTCAACAAATCCCACCATGATATTTTTAGACAATGATAATAGTCTAAAAATATAAACATTTCATTGCGTAGTTGTTTACTCACTAATAAAGTATAGGCAAGTATTACCTTTAATAAATCAAGTCCTACAGCATCGATCTGCTTTGTATGTTGTGCTAAATTGTATTGTGTCCAGCTAGGGAAACTTGTCTTATAATCAGGCAGCTGAGATACTCCTGGCCAGTTCTCTTCTGTCGGTGTTGTCAAGACCCTATGTTCAAATCAGTAATTTAATTTAAATGCCATTAGTTACACCTTTTAATGTTTGAAATTATTACTATTTGTCAATTGTTATCATTATAAATACTGTTTAAGTAACACAAAATAGTATAAACAAGCTGATGTCCTACACATGCAATTACTTTTAGTCTATTATGAACAATGGCAATGGTGTAACATTATACTGTCACAAATAGATATTTTGATACATGGCATAATGTTACACCACTCAGTTTCCAATTCAGTTAAACATATCATGTATGAACAAGTGCTGCAAAATGGTTGCATAAGTTTTCTAAGGTTCCTTGTTCTTGACTTCAAATTCATATTACAGCACTAACAAGAAAATATAAAATAATTTCAACAGTTGCCAAGTACAGCTTGATTTAAAGTAGAAATTAGTTTTTTATGTACATGTATTTCTATTTATTTTGTTTTCTTACTGTTAACTTGTCTGTTTTACTTACACACTTCATTATTTATTTCTACCTGCACCACCATGTGGTGGGGAATGGGCACTGTATGGTGGCTAAATGCAGTTCTGGAGACCGAGTGTCAGTTGAAGTGCCAACAGACTCCTTTCAGAGCAGAAAAGCGGGTTGAAATTCAGGGAATTTGTTTGCTCTTCGGGTAGGAAACTATTTCGAAAGACAAAGGTGCCACTAAGTGGCTGAAGGCATAGGGTGACCACCAGTCAATGCTCTTAAAAGGATAGTGAGTCTGAAAGAAACCTGGAGCAAGTAGTATTCTATCCATAGAACATTTAGAATTACTCCTAACACTCGTAGAAACCTTGGATACTGGATAAGAATCTTGGTTGTGACTTTAGCAAAGAATCACCTACAAGACAAAGTGGATTATGAATTGATTTAGAATAGCAACCTGAAATGTACAGGAATATCTCAGATAGAAATAGAATTGGCAAAATCATTAAATAAAATAAAAATGCGACTTAGCCGACCATTGCAGAGACAAAGGAAAAAGTATGGGAAATAAGTATGTTGAAGATTACATCATGCTATATTCTGGTGAAGTCAAAGAGACAAAGCCCAGTGAAGTAGTGGCTTTATATACTCATAAGAAATAGGAAAACGGTTCATTAATTGCAAGTATGTAAATGAGAAAACACTTTCTTCCAGGAAAAAAGTTATCCACAGCTTTACTTAAGAGGAATTACAGATTGATAGTAGATTATATAATGACAAACTACAAAATACATTTATTATTGAATAAGTGAAGTGAATTCTCAGTCTGAACTCGACCATTTGGCACTTGTATGTTATATGTGGATTGAAACTGTCAAGAGTTAATGTTTCTTAATATGACTGTTCTGGAATAGTCAAACACTTTTACTGAAAATGCAGATCAATTTTTACTAATTTATAATTTCAGAAACATCTCATTAACATTTTTGGTACATTAAAAAACTGCTTCCATTGTACCTCATTCTCAAAATATCAAAATTTCATAGCTATCAAAGTTTTATGATAAATAGAATAATTTTTCTTACAAAAGTATCTTTAATTCAGCTAAGCAAGAGTTAAGTTACACCTACATAACTATGGCGTCCAATCATGGTTCCCATTATTCCTGAATACATGGTCACATGCCTTTCAGTACAGTATTTATATTTAAATTAATTGTGACAGCTTAATTTTTTCACTTTATTTTATGCTCAGTGTAATTTAGCTTTCTGCTGTCTTTTATTATGTCAATAATAGTGCAAGCATTTTGTTACCTTTGAAAACTCATAATTAACCTAGTGCTTTGAGAAGCCATGTTAGAGACACAACTAAAATGGTCACACGTTTCTTGGTTAGCACAGAAAAAGGAATTTGGGGGCATACAACAGTCATGCTGTCAGTCTGAAGAGATTTTTTTAGTAGAGATCATCTGAGATTTAAATAAATGCACAAAGCAAATATAAATGCACAGGAATACCACACAAAGAAAACAAATGTAAAATACAAACAATATTTATTCAGAAACAACATGGTCATGATGACCATGATCAGAAGTAGAAGCAACTGAGTAGACAGTAAGTTCACATGTACTTGTGTGTGTGTGTGTGTGTGTGTGTGTGTGTGTGTGTGTGTGTGTGTGTGTGTGTGCGCGCGCGCGCGCGCGCGTGCGTGTGTGTGTGACCCCAAAAGAAAACGTACAAAAGGGCTGAAAAATTTTAAACCTGATTATATTTTCAACAAGCTTACATATACAATATAAACTATAATCAATAAATAGTAAGGATACATGTGTAATGCTATCATATTAAACCATAAGGTATATTTTTAGTTAACATATTTCTAATGAAGATAAATAATTTTTAAAAAAAATTGAGTTACAATAGCTAAAGATAACATACTAAATTTGTTTTAAACTTTTGGATTTATAATAGTCCTTACCTGAATATACGGAATAACTGATCAATTTCAGAATCTCCTTGGAAGAGTGGTTGCCGGCTTGCCATTTCTGAGAAAATGCATCCTATTGACCATACATCTACAGGACATGAATACCGTGTAGAACCTAGCAGGACCTCAGGAGCCCGGTACCATAGTGTGACCACCTGAAAGGAAAGCCATGTTAAAATTAAACACAATGTCTCAATTCAAACTTAATCTACGTCAATAATGTGTGGACAGACAGAAAACAACATATTCAATAAAAATATCGGTATGGAGAACCATGCATGACTTCCATGTTCTAAGATTTATATTTAAAATCATATTCGAAATGAAATATTTCCATAGAAACTACGACTTTCTACTTATTGCTTCAGCATTAACCACAGTACTATGGTCACTAACGTACACCACCTCACATTTTTGCACTCGATTTTCACTGATGATGGCAGTCGATGGCACTGCCGAAAAGTCTGGTTTTGCAGAAAACATTGGACTACGGCTAAACAGCCCGGGAAGCAATTTTAACAAAAAACTACTTCTTTGTTGCCGATCACGTAGTACACATATAAAAAATTATCCCCTCCACCTTCAACTATAATTTTTAATAATAGAAAATTACGCCCACCCCGTTCACCTAACCTCTTCATTTATAGATATTTCATCTACGTTTCTACAGTGGATTATTATGAGCTTCTTATCAGGATACTTTATTTATAAAAATTCAGTACTTTACTCTTGTTAAATCATAAAATGTTTCAGGTAAACTACCCCTTTCTCTTAACCGATCTTCTCCAAAATCAATGGACCTTCAGTCCTCTACAATTCAGGGATGCATGCAAAAAAATATTTGATTCTGTTTGAATGTGCAGCAGTTATCGTTCGTCATGGAAACATTTCTCTTGTTACAACATAAAATGTTGCAGGTAAACTACCCCTTTCCCTTAACCGATCTTCAACAAAATCAACAGACCTTGAGTTATCTACAATTGAGGAAGGTATGCACAAAATTATTTGATTCTGTTTAAATGTGCGGCAGTTATCGTTTGCCAAAGAAAATACCCTTGTTAAAACATAAAACGTTGCAGGTAAACTACCCCTTTCCCTTAACCGATCTTCAACAAAATCAACAGACCTTGAGTTCTGTATAATTGAAAAAAGTATGCAGAAGAGTAGTTGATTCTGTTTTAATATACGGCAGTTATCGTTCGTCATAAAAAAATTACCCTTGTTAAAACATAAAATGTTGCAGGTAAACTACCCCTTTCCCTTAAGCGATCTTCACCAAAACCAACAGGTCTTGAGAACTTTACAATTCAGGGCTGTATGCAAAACATTATTTGATTCTGTTTGAATTTGCGGCTATTATCGTTTACCATAGAAAAAGTAAAAATTACTCTTCATAAAAAACCGTTGCCGGTAATATACCCCTTTCCCTTAACCGATCTTCACCAAAAACAATACGTCTTGAGTACTCTACAAATCAGGGCTGCGTGCAAAAAATTATTTGATTCTGTTTGAATTTGCGGCTGTTATCGTTTGCCATAGAAAATACCCTTGTTAAAACATAAAACGTTGAAGGTAAACTACCCCCTTCCCTTAGCCGATCTTCACCAAAAACAATAGGTCTTAAGATCTCTACAATTTAGGGCTGTATGCAAATAATCATTTGATTCTGTTTGAATATGTGGCTGATATCGTTTGCCATAAAAAATACCCTTGTTAAAACATAAAACGTTGCCGGTAAACTACCCCTTTCCCTTAACCGATCTTCACCAAAAAACAATAGGTCTTGAGAACTCTACAATTCTGGGCTGCATGCAAAAGAGTAGTTGATTCTGTTTGAATTTGCGGCTGTTATCGTTCGCCATAGAAAAAAATTACCCTTGATTAAAAAAAAACCGTTGCAGGTAAGCTACCACTTTCCCTTAACCGATCTTCACCAAAAACAATAGGTCTTGAGTACTCTACAAATCAGGACTGTATGCAAAAAATTATTTGATTCTGTTTGAATTTGCGGCTGTTATCGTTTGCCATAGAAAAAAAATCTACAGACACACAGACAGGCAGACACTTTTTGAAAATTGACTTGTTTTCATGTTTTGAGTGTAGTACAATCAGAATCTGCAATAATCTCGAACACGATTTTTTTTGCCATTACCATACTTCCATTTCCGTAAGGAACATGGAAGTAAAAGAAACTGCCTGATGTTTACTACAGTTTATGTATATTTTGTAAGACACAGCCTAAAGAAACCATAAACCTACACTATTGCCTGGAATACAATTAAATCCAAAAACACAATAAGGTAATATTTATAAACAAAATAATACATAATTTAAAGCACTGTACAAGTGTATTGTACCACAGTGGTTTTTTAATACTCAAAAGTCACTCATTCACACAAAAGTTACAACAATCACCAACTTTTCACAGCAAGATGTGACCTGATTCTATATATTGTTTCAACAACCGATTTAATTTATAAACTAAATATGCACATCTATATTATCACATCTCACAGCCTGTTAATTTTTACACTGAAACCCACACTTTCATCAATTTAATACACAATTTAAAGGCTTATTGTCTTGTTTCATCTGTTCTCACACTCACTCTTTTGGAACATTTACTACTCAAAATAAATTATACCTTTTAATAGTCTTTCTCAACTAAATTTATAAAATTCACACTGGCTTCATTTTTTTAAAGAACTCTGATTTTTTCCACACGGATTTTGAAACGAGGTTTTCCCAAAAGGTCATACCAAAGTAAACTTTTTCTATTGATAATTATTATAAATGGTTTATTTGAACACATTGCTATTTGAATATTTATTTTGGCGATCTATTTAAAAACTGCATGCAGCATCTGCCGGGTTGCCGCAGGCCGGACAATGAACCTTCGTGGGCCGCGGTTGGAGACCCCTGGTCTAGGTGATTATTAGTGAAGACACCACAGTCCAGGTTGCCAAATTCAATATTTCCGTTACACCAATACAAACATTAACATCTGTGACTTATGGAACCTTATACCTTTGGTTGTTCCATGTATAAAACCTTCATTCACATCCATCCCACTTTTTCCCAAGGGGTGTTCAAGAATGAAAAATTCTTCCAAGGACGTTACCAGGGTCGTGTACAGTATGACTAGTGATAGGAGTGCTACCTTTGAGCCTCAGGGTTTAATTTGGAGACCCAACCTGTAGACTCTTCTGCCCCCAATCACAGTTGACCTTTAAGCCTAGCCAGGCTCTTACTAGGTAGCATGAAAAAAAAAAGAAACCATGAATTACAAAGAACAGTTAATATATGAGAAATGGAAGACTCTAGCTCTCAAAACCAAATAACGATGGGGTACAAAAGATCATGAATCAGTCAAGATATACCAGATAGGAAACATTAAAAATTTTGCCATCACCATACTTCCATTCCTTAAGGAATATGGAAGTAAAAACATTAAAGAATCTCATCCAAGAGAAGATGAAGCAAGGTGAGAACCCAGCAGGTGTACATTGGGTGTCCCAAACCTATATCCAGCAGACGTGTACTAATGTTGCTCCATGATGGAGTACTAACGTTTAATGATATGTACTATTAAGTATTATTTCTATGCATTAAGGATTAAATAATATGTAGGGGCTACTATTAAATCCTATTATTTCATAACGGACGAGACCAGCATGGTAATTACCTCATGTGTATACACTCTCACAGGTATTCCAAATGCTCTACCCAAACCAAAATCTGCAACTTTGATCACCCCCTTACTGTCTATTAACAGATTCTGTGGTTTTAAATCTCTGTGAAGGACACGCCGCATATGGCAGAACAGAATTGCTTGAGTAATCTATAAAACAAGAAAGTTTTTTATTATAACACACTTAACAAAATTAATTGTTTACACTCATTAGCACCTGCATGCATGAATCTCCACTCTGCAATTGATTATCAGCAATTTTTCAGCAGCAGATTGGAATGACTGTTTTACAGATCGTTTTGTAATTAGTACTGCTCAGAACAACAGTAGTGAAGATGATTTTAAGTGATAGTGACAGTGAAAAATATGAGTGGAATTGAAGAACTAAGTGACACATACACAACCCAATTGTGTAAATAAACATTTTAAAATGGTTTTTACAAATTAAGTTTATCAAAATTAATCGTTAAAAAGTAACCTATTTACTGGACCACAAGGTGCACTTTTTTCTTTAATAAATACTGTCTAAAATATAAGTGTGTCTTATGGTCCAAACCTCATCTCAAACTAAAGCACAACATTCCTTTTCTGTCACAAAGCATGACAATTCATATTTTTCAATATCTGAACACTATTAAGTCACTATTAAGTATAAAAAACACAGACGCAGATCAATTCTCCAGAGAAGAAGAGGAGAGAAATAGACAGATAGATAGATAAAAAGAGAGCGAGAGAGAAGAGAGTGGGAGAAACACATTCTTATCAAATATAACAAACAAAACCCTACATTATACATTCTTATCAAACCTTTGAAACAAGTTAGATTAGACTAAGTGAAAACTTCTCTCCTTCTTTATATCTTGAGGTCAGAAAGCAGGTGGGAATTATTATCTGAAGGTCTTATCAAAACCAACAAATTTTTTAAAACTACAGTTTTCCTTAATGAAAGTCAATGGCGTAATCAATAACATGTGTGTGTGTTCGTTTGTTTCAAGTGAGGAGTGAACTAAGCCTACTCAAAATTTACTGGAGATCATACAACTTCCTTTGTCTATGTCTTTGGAACACTTCGTTTTGATTAAATAGCATGAAAGCGAGATAATATTTGTACAGTTTAATAACAGTGAGAACTGAACATACACAAAGTAAAATTTCACAATTTTTTCACTGTAAAAACAAAAGTCTGAGCTTCTTACAGTCCAAAAATAATGTAATTTATTAGAAAGCAACTGACATATTTTTAAACATCATAGTAGCTATCACCTCACGCCCCACTGCCTTCTCTGCTCCCGCTACAATCTGTACGAAGCATTTCATGTCTATTTCATCTGTACAATGGTATTTGAGAACAGAAATTGACAACACCAAAAAAAAATATACCACATAAATGTACTGTCTGTGACTGTCTCAATGACGGCGGCTTCAGGTCTGCAAAAACCTATTACTGTTTTTCTATACTCAACCCTCTGACTTTGCAACATACAGTGCAGAGTGCACAATAATAATATATATCATTAGTAAAAAATTTTTATTAGAAAGAAAATCGAGTCACAACAATATTATTTTCACATGCTAACATGGTGCACAGGATATATAAAGCACATAAACTACAACTACATACAGGTAGTATTTTATACTGGCACCAGTAATGGACTTCCACTGCTCAAACTATTTACTTTATTTAACATCTTTGTTAGAGATTCTAATAAACTGCATATAATATCATTAATCGGGTTTATGATTATGTATATAAAATACTCTACAGTGGAACCTCGATATAACACCCCTGTGATATAACGCGACCCTTGATGTAACTCATTTTTCATGGTCCCGGCAAATTAAATAAACTTGGGACCTTTATATAAAGCGCTTTTTGGCCGGTCCGCAGAAGAGCGTTATATCAAGGTTTCACTGTATTTAAAAAACACACATTAAATACTTAGCTTAGTTCATTGGTATTTAAGAAATTAAGCACAGAACTGCACCAACACCACTGTACAGAATACACTGTTGTCTTGTTGAGACTCGTGTATGCAGTTTAAAGAAATCTGAGTCATGGACTATGTTTATCAAGGTAAATCAAGTCTACAACTGTCCATCTGTGCATTTTTCTTACATGTTATAGGGAGCCTTTCTAAAAGCTTAATTGTAATTTCTGTAAAATTCGTTATCATTCATTTAAACAAGTCAAATGGCAGAGCCACCACTGAATGGTTCCTACATTGACAACGGTGAAATTAATGAAACAGTTAACCATAACAAAAACATGAAATTATAAACAAAATTATTTGACCATGATTATAAAAACTACATAACAGTAATGTCTTAACATTAAGCCTAACAGTTCTTTCGTAACATAATTCATACTGAATATTATACCAAATATCTTTTGTAACTTTACTATTATAATTATTGACAAATATGTACAAAAAGACTACCTACCCCGATTCTGACAAACTTACTTACGACTTACCTTAACAAACCACCAGAAGATCCCAAATTGTACAAGTTTGCCACCACATTTGGAAAAAGGGAATGTAGAAACCTTTTTACACTATTCCCATTTTGAGTTAATTTATCTCCCTTCATTCAGAAACTCACAGGTTCGTTTAGGCGGGTTTTTTTCGGCACAGAAATAGGTTTTGGTAATTAGGCGTAATAATTACTCTAACACATGGTTATTGTAGCACAGAAATCTATTTTATTTTCCTTGTACGCAAATAAAAATGTGCTCATCAAATTCATTTTTTTTACAAATTACTTAAACATGGATAACACAAAAATAATTTATATAAAATTATAAAGGATTAATTAGAATAGACAAACCAGTACTTCGCACTCTCTCATGCTCTCCCTCTCTCTCACTCTCTCCCCCCCCCCTAATATTGAGATCTCATAATTATTTAATTATATAATTACCTTATTATCCACTTAGTGATGCAAAGTTTCGTCAGTTATGACGCGTTTCAGGACTAAGTCCCATCCTCAGATAACACTTAATTCAATAAATTAATACATTAAAAAATCACGACCACGATACTGGTAAAGTCAATTAAATTAAATAAAATTACAAATCGCATGTGATATGTTTTACTAACCACGGCTGGAGCTCCCGCATGCGTTCACTCACAACCGCGATCGTCACGCGACTGGTCAAAGATTAAACCAAACCGATGGCAGTGTCGAACAAGTAGTTTGATGCAAAATTTATCTGGTCATTTAGTAAACTGTTTTTAGTGGTACTATTTTTTATAGCTTTATAAATTTCAAATTCCTCCAGACTATCCATCCGTTTACCTTTTTTACAAAAATGCAACGCTGTTAAATTTTCATCGAAGCTCGTATATTTATGTCCGCTTGATATTAAATGTTGTGCAAAATTGGACTTAGTATTACATGGCTTGGGAATATGTTCTAAAAATCTTGTATAAAAACATCTGCCTGATTGACCGATATAGAACGCATCACAATCATCACATTTTATTTTATATAAAATAAGTAATATTTTATGTAAAAATAAAATAAGTAATTCATAATTATTGATGTTAAATTTTGGTCAGTCGTTCTGGTTACTTAGCTGTAGATGATATCCAAGTTGTTACGCCACCTGATGCATCGCACTTTTTACTGAAACACTCCAAAAACGGTTCCAAACTGTTATATAAAGTTCACTAATGTATTTCTTCCTTTTTAAACAGTTCTTTATAACTGTATTAGGTTTTCACACAACATTTTGGTAGGTCTATCCTTACTTGCCCGCGGGCACTTTATATCACGACCATACAATCTGAATGTGTTGTGCCGCCTGCCGCGAGTTGGGTTCGCAGGTGTATACTATACGAGCTTTGTGCGCATTGACCACAAGGCTTCACCGGATGTCTCCCCGTATCCTGCCTTCAAGTATCGAAGATTCCAGACGTCTCTCGAATCCGGAAGTTCGTTTTACACCAAAACACGTGGTGTTCTGGTTAGTCACCTTATTACGCCGTAAGCCACGCGCGTTTTCTGTGACTCACTTACCCTTTGTTCTGGCTTCCCACGCACCTCCAAACAATAGATTTTATAAAAGTATTACATAAAATGGTTAATTAATGAAAATTATTAAAAACAATGGTTCAGCCCATTTTGTCCCGTTACAATACCCCCCTAATGAGAGGTTTTATGTAAAAACATAAAAACTCTCATTGCCTAAACCTAAGAGGATCAGCTAGGATATGGCGCCACGACCCCCTCTTATTTCCTTATTAAACTGTGGGTTACTCACCCCCCTAATCCGGTGTCTGTGGCTGCACCTGCATGACTTTACTGGACTTCCTTCTTCAGGATCCCAACACCATAAAGCCAGAAGGCGCTAGGCGACCCTGCCCTGACGCGCTGGCCAGCACAGGTCCGCCTCCACAGTACCACCCAGATTCTGTAACAATCAAGTAAAAACATTAACAAATGGCCTTTCACCATTCCATATCCTTAACCGACTTGGTTCCTCCTAGACATACTGGTTTGCCTCTATCAACGTACTATTTTTTTTTTTTTTACTTGAATACACATATAGTCTTATTCTTTTACCATTTTTACCATATATATAGCCTTATCGCTAACAGAATACATAACATTAATATACATTTGAAAGTCGTATTAGAAACTAATTTTTCTCAATTTAATTCCAATTAGAAAAAAAATAATTTACAAATACAATCCTCTAGTTTAAAGACTTCATTTTAAAGATCCCAATTACCTCATTCAAATACATTCAACTCCAATTACCAATTCAGATTACTATTGTCATCTTTACACAATACAAAATGTGATTATACAAAATAGAAAATTACTCGATACAACAAATACATAGACAACAACAAAATGTACTCCAATACTCCATTACTAGCAGTATTATAACATTTTAATTATCAACTTTCACTTATTTCTAATTCATTTTAAAATTCTCCACCTACACCATTTCTCAAAAACCCCCTTCAAAACCCCTTAACCTAAATCGTTACAATTTGGTGTAATAATCTCAAGGCACCCGCTCCCTATTGACATTACACAAATTTCAAAATTTATTTATGTAGCTTGTAACGTTGCTACCACCTATCTACTACTCTATTTCCGCCCATGGCTGGACTGTCTCGCCCAGTTGCTTCCACAAGGACTGTAGCTGCTGGGAGTAAACATTTTTTTCTTTTATTTTACCCCGTCCTTGCTTCGGCCATACATAAAGTTAGGTATTACTGGTATATAGGATACCAGTAACCGCAGTAAAATAATTTTCTATAAGCCCTTAATTATCACCCCCTTAGGTGTATAGACTTGGTTCCAAAAATTATTTAGATTCCCCTAATTCCTCCCCAGTTAAATTTCTATGTCCACCAATTTCAATAATAACAAACTATGGTCAGGGTGCAATAAGTCTGCCCATAGCTAGTTACAGATAAGCCAAATCCACGGTCAGGGTTCGGTGAGGCCGTGACCGCCCGAAAGTTGGGGAATCGCCTTTTAACTGATATATTTACATATAAAACAAAAAACTTAGAACACTATTTATATTTATCCTACAACACATACAAAGTGTTAACTAATACCATACAGTTTTTTCGTCACATTCTCATCACTATGACCTTACTAAGTATCAAAAATAGCGGGCAACATTTAATAATTTAGTTGATTCACAATGACTTTACTCTATTTGCATAAGACAACTGTCTGTTAGCGTTCACATGTTAATAATTATTAGCCCAAAATATGTAACTACCTGTACTTACATACATATATATAGTTTCAAAGAAAAAAATTATTTATTATATTTTTTCCACGAAAATTTTTGTTTAAATCACACCTGTACCCTCCATGGGTATCCCCCAACTCTGGAATTGATCTGTATTGCCACCTTTGTGGCGGCTGACAGGCTCCCACAAAAATATTTTTTTTTCACTTCAATTTTATAAATTTTTATTATTTTTTTTTAATTAAAATTCAACTGGAAATCACAGCCCTTCGTCAAAAAATGACTCATAATACTGTTGAATGACACATAAAATTTTTTATTTTGAACCTTGAGTGAGTTGTGCAAAACGATGCACCTATGACACTAACATCTACCCAAGCTTATTAGGGGCCCCCCTCCCCGTTCTTCAAACTTCAAAATTTCTACTTCAACCAATTTTTGTAGAGGAAGACCATCGTTGTCCCACCCCATGTCTGAGGTATGCGCCAACCATGGTCTGCCCCTATACAGCCAAAATCCACGGTCAGTGCTGGTGAGGCTAGACTATTTCCCTGGTTACTGGATTTTGTAACACATAGGTGTTGTCCATTTTAATCTCTATTACCTCATACAGACCTTCATATAATAAAAAGAATTTTTTAATTTCCTTCTCCTGAGCGTTCGATAAATCGTGCCTCCTGACCAATACCAGTTGACCTACTTCATATTTAGTCCATTTACCTTTTGACTCATGCCACCGTTTCCTTCTCTCACCCTTAGTTAACAAATTCTCATTCGCTAGTCTCAGTTTTAGACGTATATCTATGATGTTACCGTCTGGTGGATAGTTAAAAAACTGCTCTAATATCCTTTGTGGGCGTGGCCCTTTTATTAACTCATATGGCAAGAACCCAGTAGACTCATGGGTAGTGCAGTTTAACCAGTCCTCGATTTTGCTTACAAACATAGGCCACTCACTGTGCTTGGCACGGCAATATGCCCGAAAAATTCTTCCTATCTCCCTCATTAGGCCTGATTGGACTGTGGATGGTACACCGCTGTGTGTTTAGTTATAATGCCTTCCCAACCTAAAGTCTGTCGCCATTTTCCGCTAATGAATTGGGGCCCATGATCTGAGAGTATTACTTTGGGTTTTCCTACTTTGGTCATATAATCACGCGTTATCTTTTCACTTAAAACTTTGCTCGTCGCCCACTTTACACTATACAGCTTACCGAATTTCGAAAATGTATCGAGTACTACAAATATATATGCTACTCGCCCTCTACCCTTTGGTAATGGACCGTATAAATCTACTGCAACTAAATCGAAAGTTCTCTCAACTTTAATTCCCCCTCCAGCCGATAGTTAACTACTTTGGATTTCTGACACAAATCACACTACCCGCCTTTCCATGGTTTTGAACAAACACGACTCCTTCAACACATGTGCACATTTTTTTGCCCCAAAATGCCCGTATCTAATGTGACAATCCCATACTATTTTGTGCACTAGTCCCTCCGGTATAACTAACCTCCAATCACGCTCTCCCCCTCTACTTTCTTAAATAAAATCCCTTGATATATATGAAAATACTGGCTATATGCAGACCTATCTATATCGGACTCTAAACTTGCAATTATTTTTCCCAATCTCGTATCAGATCGCTGCATCCTTTTAAGGTCTGTCAATTCTTCCTCAAAAAGCCTATCTTCCCGGCTGAGTCGAAAAATTTCTATCTCTTTTAAATCCCTCCCTGTCTTATTTCCCTCAAAATCTACTCTCGATAGGGTATCTGGTATTTTATTCTCTACCCCCTTTATGTACTCCAATGAAAAATTATTTTCTTGTAACGCTAACACCCACCTGGTTAGTCGACTATGTGTTAGTTTACATGTGTAGTTGAGAAAGACAGCGCCTTGTGATCTGTTCTAATGGTCATATTATTCCCCAGCAGATACGTTCTAAATTTTTTAACAGCGAAGACAATGCTCAATAGCTCTCTTTCTGTCATGATGTAATTTCTTTCAGCCGCCAACAAGGTTCTGCTAGCAAAAGCTATGGTCCTGTGTTCCCTGTCCTCGTCTTCCTGGTACAGTTCTGCGCCCAGAGCTATGTTACTAGCATCCGTCCGTAAATAAAATTTTTGTTCGAAATTAGGATGGTTCATCATAATCATACCCATAAATTTGTCTTTTACTTCCTGAAATGTGATTCTTTCTTCTCCCCATTTCCACTGCTTATTTTTCTGTAATACAGCACTCAACTTCGCGGTTACCTGGGCATAATTCATTTGAAATTTCCGGTAAAAGTTGCACAAACCCAAAAAACTCTGTAATAGCTTTATGTTCTTAGGCTCGTGGACTCTCCTGATTGATTCTACTTTCTCTGGGTTTGCTTGAATTCCTTTAGAGGAGATGATAAAGCCCAAAAAGTGTATTTCTTGTTGCAAAAATTTGGATTTCTCCCAGTTCACAGTTAACTCCCCTCTTTGCAATTTATTTAGTACATACTCTAATGTTCCACATGTTCTGGGAACATCCTTGACGCTATTAAAATATCATTCCCGTACACTGTTAAAAATTCTGAATTATTAGGCTGCAAATCTCGTCCAAATATTTAATAAAGCTCGCAACAGTGGTATTGAGTCCAAATAGTAGTCTCTTAACTGATAATTTTTCCCATTAAAAAGGTAAGCAGTATATTTTCTACTCTCTAAAGCTAACGGGACCTGCCAATAACCCGTGGTTAAATCTAAAGATGTCATGTATTTTACTCCACTAAATTTCTGAAATATTTAATCTATCAGTTCGGGTGATTCCCGGTCAGGAATAATAATCTGGTTTATTCTACGGGCATCTAGACATAACCTCACTCTCCCATCCTTCTTTATTATAACCACTAACGGATTTGAATATGGTGATACCGACCTCTCAATTACATCCCCCTCCATAACTTTATCTAACTCTTCTTGAACAGCTCTTCTTTTAGAATAGGGCACCGAATAACTTCTCTGCACATAGGGTGTGTGTTCCCTTACCTTCAGCTCACACTCATAGTTCCTGGCTCTACCAGGTAACTCCGAAAAAACCTCTTTAAAACTCTCCACAACTCTTTAAGTTGGGGACTCCCTACAACGCCACCCTCATTAAAAAATTTATGTGCCCTGTTCTCCCACACTACTCGCTCTCCTCTTTCATCTCTCTCTCTCTCTCTACATGTATTCACTCTCGCTTCTGTGTCCCCACTACCGACCTGTTTTTGTATTACTTTGATCCCCGAAATTTTTACCTTGTCTAACACCCGTTTAAAACTAACCCTAACTGGTTTAACTTCATGATCTAGTTCTACCACCCGTTTATTAAAATCAATTATTGCTTTGTCTTTTCAGAAAGTCATTACCAATATAACCTCTAAATTCAACCCTCGGACTACTAAGAACGTATTATCAAATTCAACCCCGTTTATTATCATATTCAATTGGGCCTGTTTGGTTACTCGTTTACTTCTAACCCCAGTAACCCCTGCTACTGGTAAAGACAGAATATTTTTATTTAATTCCTTTAATTCTTCTAATACATTTTCGGAAATAACTGATATTTCACTACCCGTATCTACTAATGTTTTCATTTCCTTACCTTCAATCGTGATCATAACCTCGGTTAATCCTGTCTCCGGTTCCTCTACCTCCGGGTTGTCCTCTTCCAGTAACTCCTTTGAGATGTCAGTTTTAATAAGATGGTTTCGATAACTACCTTCATCCTGGACTCCGCTACTACCCCCTGACAATGGTTGGGTCCCCTCCTCCATTGTCCTCACTCATTTTCCGGTTGGGCGGCGGCACTGCCCTATGAGTAACCACTTTGACCCCTGGTTGTATTTCCACTGCCTCTAGGCGCCCCTCTGCTGCTGTCTTCTCCTCTCTGGTGTTGACTGTTCTGGTTGGATGCTGGTTCATTTCGCTGACAATTCCTTGCCCTGCCACATCTATAACAAACTGTTCTTACAGAATAATTCTTGAACCGACAATCCGGACTCTCCACCCCTCGCTTCTATTATTGTCTCCCCTCGTACCTCTATGTGCGGTCGTTGACCCCCTCGATTGGTGATGAATCCCGTTAGAGTGCGACACCGGCTGACCCTGACGTCTAGCCAGCTCCCGGTCTCTTATATTCTGAAATATGTCTAATACTTTTTCTAGCTCAGTAATCTCTGTAATGTCGTGTGTCATCAGAGTGATCTGTATTTCTCGAGGTAAGTGTTTACTTACATGTCTTACAAATTATCGGAATGGTAACAGTGGCTCTAAATATTTCGCCTCATTGTATAATCTCATTACATACATAGTGTAACAGTACAAAATGTTCCATACAAATAAACCCCAAGAGAAGAAATAAATTAGCGGAGGAGTAAGAACTGATGATAACAAATAGTTAACAAAAAAGGAAAAATGACACAAATAAAACGTATAAGCAATGAAGAATAGCAAATCATGTAAAGCAGTAAATCTACAAATAGCATTCTATGACAACACGTGAAATAAACTGACAAATAGACTGAGACGTTGACAAATACTAGTTCCCAATAGATTAGTTGAGTGAGAATAAATAAGAGATAGACAAAGCAAAACACCATAAATAAATGAAAAGTAGAATGATTATACTTAAAAAATAACTTAAAGTGACCAGCATATTAGCTGAGCAATGGAAAAAGAATAGCTATAAGAAATAAATTGAAGTATCAAGTTTATAATAATAAATAGTAAATGAATTAATTGATAAGATATGATAATGAGAAAACATTGCACTTACCTGATACAAATATGATTTAACTTTTTTAGGATCCAAATATTTCCCACTCTCGAGAGAATCCAAGTATTTCTTCAGATCCATATTTAAAAACTCAAAAACAAGATATAGTCGTGTTTCATCCATTAAAATGTCTTGTAAGCTAAAACCAACCAGAAACACACATGTGGATTTGCAGTCTTCAGTATTGATACTGACATCATCTGTGGTCTACTACAATCATCATACACCTACAGGCTGGTTAGTTATAGGTGTACCACAGTCAAAAAATAGTTCCAGTGTGCATGCGCTGGCTTGGCGGGGAAGGCTCTCACCCCCCCCCCCATCATTCAACAACCCTCACAGCTATGCAAGCAGTTGTAGTGAGTGGTCTTATTCAGTTAAATGTCTACACGTATTTATGAATAATCCGCAGTTTTTGTTTCAATTTATGGGACTTCTTTACAAATATACTTAGTTTTCGTTTAGTTTTTTTATTATAACAATTAGAACTCAAGAGTGTGAAGTGTACTTCAGCTTATGTGTTATTTTTATAGTTATTGTGTTACCACTCATTGACGCATGTTCCTGTAGCGTGTTATTATGTTATTATTTTGTTTTTATAAATGGCATCGTGACTGAACACTAAACTAGCTTCTGGGAGAAGCTCAAACTAGTCAAACCATAAAAACTTTTTCAATGTGGCAAAAAAAAACAAAAACTACTGCCGCCAGTAGGCCTACAAAGGAAGCAACTGGAGTCTCTTAGGCTATGTAACGGAACAAAATTTTGGTGACAAGTTTTATATACAAAGTTTTACGGGACATATAATATTATGTAACAAGTTATATTTTTAGCTGGTGAAGTCATGATTAGTCACCAGTTAGGCATTTGTTTACAACGAAATAGTTCGATGTCTGGGTGCGGCCGGCAAAGTGGTGCCATGCTGGTCAACGGAAAAATAAGTGACGTAAATCCACCAAGATGGGACGGGTGAAGAAAATGACGAAAACTGGTTGCGAAGGTGTAGTTGAATGGAATTGTGGCACCGAACGAAAGTGAAGAGGGAGTCTCCAACCAACAGCAGAACCGTACAGTCGTATTGCAATAGTGCCCTCGGACAGTCGAGGTATGCCTACCGAAATTATGTGAGAGAGAGAGAGAGAGAGAGAGAGAGAGAGAGAGAGAGAGGGGGGGGTATAAAGTACTGATTTGCATATTTAGTAATATTTTTTTATTATTGGGTAGTAAATAGTTTTATACAAGGTTGCAATGAAACCAATACATTTTTATTTTATTGAAATAAAAACCATAAGATTTTGTCATAATAATATGTTAGTTTAATTATTACGCCACTCTACCCATAACCCTATCCTTGTGTCAATGCGTTCGTCTAGACAGCCCTGGATTTTGGTTATGTAGTTTTATTTATTAAATTGTTTCTTTGGGGAGTGTGAATGGTTTCCACATTTCCTCCATAAAAATGTGGTGGCGACTCGGGACTTTTGGGGTCTTCTGAATATTAAGGGGTAAGTACCAATAAAGTAATAATAGAGTAAATCGTTTCATCTTATTTTTATCTCGTAAAGTTACAGCTACTGATTACAAAATTTTAAAACGTAAAAAATTACCTACTGCTGCCAAAGTAAAAAACTCTAAGTGATACCGTTGCTTGGATAATTTGATATCTAAGTGACAAACAAATACAGATGAGAGGGTAAAAATATTGTTTATATGACGAAAATATATGTTCAGGCATCACGTTTAGTATCTTCATGTTGGCAATCTTCTGAAGAAGTTAGTATAACAATGAAAATTGGGAAAGGAAACAAGCTTATTATAGTTCACATTGGCAAGTTTTCATCAACATCTAGAGACTAGCATACCTGAAATTTCAGAAAGTGTCTATCAGTACCTATTCTACCAAACAGCTCAGTAATAGTGATGGACAATCCCGAGTATCATTGTGGAGAAAGAGATAAAACGCAACCTTAGACTCACTGAAACAAGAAATAATTGACTGGCTTGTGTTAAAATAGATTTTACCTTGATAAAATCTCAGTTGCTGGAAAAAATGAAATCATGTAACTGTGAAAAAACATTTATTGTCGACAAAACAATTCGTGCAAAAACCATATTCCACTTTGTCTGCCAACTTACTGTCCCAATTTGAATCCTATAGAACTCGTCTGGGGAGATATTAAAGGAGAACTTGCACGTAATTCTAGTAAAAGATCTATAGATGGAAAGAAATTGATGAGAAAAAATATTTGAAAATTTTACAATTGAAAAGTGGAAAAAGAACATACAAACAAAAATGAAGAACAGTACTGGATTATGGACTGTATTATACGAAGCATTGGAGAAAATAATTATTTCTGTGGGAGGTTTAGATTCAAGTACAAATAAAAATTGAGATGACGAATAGGTAAGAAAAGTTAATACCATGAACATTTACAATTTTTTCTTATTAATAATTATACATAATTAAAGTTAATTTATTACTAAAAATGTTTAAACATTAACTTTTACTACACCCCACCCGCCCCACTGTCCACACACACCACCGCAAACGAGATTCAAATGTCCCTTCCCAACCTCCGAGCCCTGTCACCCCCCCCCCCCCCGTTTGTACTGTTACATATTTTTCTAGCACATTTCTTGTGTTGTGTGTGTGTGTGTGTGTGTGTGTGTGTGTGTGTGTGTGTGTGTGTGTGTGTGTGTGTGTGTGTGTGTGTGTGTGTGTGTGTGTGTGTGTGTGCATTCTTTTTAAAATCTAACGTTATAACGCCTTTCTCATTCACACTTGTGGGCGTGGTCACACCCTTATTTCTGGTGGTATGTGTGGACAGTGGGGCGGGTGGGGGTGTGAAGGGTTTGGTTTTATCCTGTTATTTCTGATCTGACGATAAGCTGAGAAGCTTGAAAGCGCTAATCGGAATAATTTTTCTATAGTGGTATGCAACAGTGATAATTGTTTATAAATTAATTGTTAAACAGCTGTTTTCTAATATTAATTCAATTTTGAGTCTGAACAGTACAGTATTACCAACTGTAGTTTTTTTTTAATTTGATTAAAACAAGTTAGTTAATTAATGATAATGTGATGTATTTTATACTTACACTTATTGTTTTTTATTAATGGTACCTATAATTCAATTTTTTTTTATTCTTTTTATATAGCCTAAAGGTACCATATTATGTAACCATACATAAGTTAGTTAATGCTGTTGAAATTATTTTTTCAATTATTCTACCAATATTAACTGAAATCAACGTTTTCTATTAATTTCTTAGAAGAAGTTTCTTACATTTTTTTGTCGTGTTCAATAATTTTTTTTAATAACATTCATTTGTTTTTTATTAACTTTACTTACATCAAATTATTCAGAATTAAATTATTTACAAATTGTTCTACAAATTTACATTTATGTATTGGCAATTTAAACAAGTAAATTCACATCAAACCTAAAAAAGTGTGTTTTTTTAACAATCATTTTCTTGAGATTTACAAAACTTTTCGCATCTTTTCGGTTAAGTGGCAGCATGCAGTGAGCAATTACTCTACGTAGCAATCGCCAGTAACAACGCATTTCCCACTCCAACGCATTTTGCAACTATTCCATGGTGACAGCGTGCCCTGCTACTCTGTATGCCGCAATTGCAAGTGTAGTAGTATCGTTGTGTATCACGAATTTCCTTCAGTTAGCAGCACAGATTCCCGACAAAGATTCAGCGATACAGTTTCTAAGAGACAAAAATATTTTACATAACCCAAGAATTTGTACGAACGGTGATAAAATGAAACTGTATACAACAGGTAAAAACCGTTGGGTATGTTCTACAAAACACTGTCGGAAATTCAAACAAGTGCGACAGGATACATTACTAAATAATTATCGATTAGATTTCCGCACAATCGTATACTTCATTTACTGTTGGAGTAAGGAGTACACAACCGGGCAATACTGTCAAGATGAGTTGGAAATTAATCACTTCACATGCATGGATTGGAATTCATACATGCGAGAAGTGTGTGAGCACCATTTTATATAAATATAAAAATACAATATAAAAATATAAATATAAAAAAATATGTCAAAATGAAAATAAAAATAAAAACTGGCTGGTTATCTCTACGTGTGGAGGGGGAAATGCGTTGTTACTGGCGATTGCTACGTAGAGTAATTGCTCACTCCGTGCTGCCACTTAACCGAAAAGATCCAACTTTTCTATACAACTACCCATGATACAGTTCTGGAACCCTCTTTTTTCTATTTTTCAGGTCACAAGCCATATGAAACCACCAAATTTAGCTTTAATTTAAGTTCCAAGAATTTCAGTAGGGCTTAATTGTAGCCTTGAAGTGGGAAATCACGGTGAAATTTTTGACAAACCATAAGTTGAAAAAAGCTTTTTCGGACCTATGTTTATATTAAATTGCTTCTTTATTTCAGCCTGTAGAATGCATTCCTGAAGTATGACCCATTCCTCATAGGACATCCTGTAGAGGCTTAGATTAAAAAATCATTAGGATAATACATAAATATTTCAATAGAGCAGTGACACAAAAAGCAATAACAATTATAAAGGGTGAGTTACATTTATTATTTAAAATTAAACCTTCATGTTTATATACTGTTTTAATATTCATGAGCATTTTCCTTTCCACTGCCAATGTCAAGTCACCAGGCACATAAGTAGGGAGGGGAACAACACAATGGTACAAAGAAGAAAGCAGGCTGCAAGTTAATATTTTACAAGCTGTTCTCAGGTAGTTTTATGTTCTCTGTAAGTATACATTAGTGCACACAGCAAGACTGCTCCTGTGTCCACATGAACCCACATGTTAAGATCACAAATCACAAATTACAGAATCAGAATACTTAGATGACCCAATGGCACAGCCCTATTCCCAACCTCTCAACTGATGGTTAAAATAGTGATGCATAATTTTTTATTGTTAATCTGATTTGTAATATACACACTATGTAAAAACCTGCAGATCAAGGAAAAATGCATTTCACAACTCAGCTCTTAAGTACCACACAAAATATTAGCTCAAACCTGGGTTTCATAAAATTTTTTAAACGAAAAACATACAATTTTCAAATGCGATTTTAGATAAAAGCCAGAACAGTAACCGAAGTAATTTTTTTTTTTTTTAATTACTCCTAAGAGTATGAACTAAAAGACAGTGAAAGAAAATCAGTGGTTTTTTGACTGCCAGTATATTTAATATAGCATGAAAAAAAATCATATAATTCACATCATTAAACGATACAACTTGAGTAAATATATCAATATACATATCCTAAAAAACTAAACTTGTGGTTCCTTTCTGTCTATTTTTAAAATAGAACATAGTATTTATTTTAGTATAAAACGTTGATTACAGTAGCTTTATACGTTAACTACAAGATCTGAAATTAATTTATTTTTGATGACAAAAGATTTATGAACGATAAGCTTAAAAAATGAGCAAATAAAACATGAACTTACAAATGCTTCTTAAAAGTCTTTAGGTAGGCTCACTTGCTATTTACAACTGTTAGTCAGTGGAATTACAAATACAGGAATTTTTGTATTTGACACTACTAGTAGGTTTCTTAATGAAACGCGCATATCTTATTTACAGCCTCATGTTTGTTACACTATGACAAACTTGAAACTACTAGATCTTCACTGTTGTCAACACATGTGTAGAGCACAGCTGGATGAAGAGAGCAGCTGTTGCGTATCCAGTAATACCCTTGGAGTTCATTTTGCAGAGCAAAAGAATAGTTTTCACTGAAATCTAGAAGAACAACGGCTTCAACAAGTTTAAGATTGGCTTTGACTTCTTTCATTACAAGCCTGAGATTTTGTATCAATCAATGTGGTAATGAATTTGTATTTCTAGGCTTTCAATTAAGGTTTCCAAATATTCTTCTACTGTAACGGTGAAGTTTACCTGTTGAGTTCTGTCGGTAGATATTTAAGCGGAGTATGTCACCTCATCATTAGGATCCCACTCTTCGAATTTCTCCATTACAAAGGATTTGAGGTGAGCATTTGAAGGGCATTTTTGAGCAGTGCCGTAGCATGCAGTCTCTGTTGTCTCTTGCAAATACTAATTTCTCAATGAGGTCATTGTGGTTTTCTTCAATTGCACAAGCGTGAAGCAACAGTGTAACATTTTGGTGGACGGTACACACACAAACAGAATGTGTACCAGAACCACCTGCTAACACACACCATTTTGGTCGATGCATGCAGAACTTGGACAAACCAATTTTAAGACCTGGGTGATCAAACTTGAAAGCAGAATATAGCTCATTAAAATTTCCAAACAACAGTCTTGTTTGCATGTATACATTTTTTGATATGCTTACTTTATCTTTTGAGTCTGGCATCACTCGAGAATATTCGTCACTTTGATAAAAGTTTTTGACAAGAGTAATCACATTTTTGTTGAGTGAATGTCCTTTTCTTGGCTCACACAGTGCCCATTATACCCTTATCTCTAAGAAGACCGTTAGCTTTACGTGCAGTATATACACTCACATTGAACTCTTCGCATATTTTTTTTTCTGCTCCATGAAGCAGGAGCTAGAGTTAAAATTTGTATTTTTTCGCTTTTGTAGTGGTAACATTAAGCTTTTCTTTCATTAAAGTCTATTAATTTGTCCATATCATTTGTTTTTGTTCAATGTCTCTAGTCACTGGACTTGGAGATTTCTTCTCTGATTCCTTTTCTAAAACCTTGCTTACTTTAGATTTTAATGTATTAGAAGCAGATTCGAGTTTTCTCTTCGCATAGCTTAACTTAGAATGTGGTGCTATTCCGTGGAGTTTAGTTCCTCCAATGCCTGTTATTTGAAAATAGATAGTTCTCGTTTGCTGATCTCTTCACTATCACTGTCTATTTCTTCATCCAGTTTATTTTCATCATGCAATAAAGTGTCATGTTATCCCTACAAACATCACATATTTTCTGTCCAGGAACTCATTTCACACATTGTTGTATATTGTTAAGTTTTTGAGAGAATTCTAGATCTATTGTTCTTAAAGATTTTATTTTTTTCTTATGAGATCTGAACGGACCCCATACATGATGTTTGGTGGATTTCAAACTTTTTTAAGAAAAATGCTTAATGGTGCTCACACAGTAATTAATAGTTCTGAGCTCACCCCATCCCTCACGCTTAAAATATTAACTTCCGATTGGTCCAAGGATGTAATGTTGATTAGCTGCTTGTGTTGTGTATAACTTAGTTTTATGGTATTCACTTCCATTTTCTTTTCCAACACTACACTTCAAGTTTGTTTGCGGACATTTTAAGAAATAAATTTCGAAAACATTAACTTTCATTAACAATTATCAGATATTTTTTATTTTATTTTATTTATTTATTTATTATAACAGTTACCCACAACAAGCATTCGGGGAAAACACCTGACATCTGTAATGCACAATGTAACACCTTGGAACTGAGCATTTTATGACTGTTTGTTACAAGTCAGTCGCCAGCCTTATAAATTGTATTTAATTTTTATTTTATTATAGATATAACAAAATAAAAAGAAATAATTTGAAATATCTTTTCACTATATACACAACTAAAACATAATAAAATAAAAAAGATTTTTTAAAATATCCACATAAAGGTAATAACTATAATAACCAACAGCACAATAAAAGAATTAATGTTCACTCAGCCACAGAAAGAATGAAACTAATAGAAGCAGGGCTATGCTGAAGAGTTAGATGGGGGGGAGGACATTCATGTTGAATCCTGCAAGCAGTACGCTCCAATTAAAAGAAAAGTGTGAGGGTGATTGAACTGACCATTGTTCAGATTTTCATATTGCAACTTGTCTACTTTACACAGACATTTAGGCTTACACAATGCGCTTTAAAATTATTATTCAAACAAAGTCACCTAATATCGTTAATTGTGTTATAAAATTGAATTTTCAATTTAAAAAAATATTTCTATTATGTTATAATTACAGTCACAATTATCATAAAATCAACTTACATACACCAAACTTAAATAAGTTTAAAACAGTGTTAAATTTATATTTTAAGGAAATTTTATACTCTTTAAGATGACCTTACCTCACAATATTTGGATGTATCAGTTCTTTCAAAAGAGATACTTCTCTTATTGCAGTTGAAGGTATACCTTCATCTTCGTTTTCCATTCTGATCTTTTTTATAGCAACCAGCTGCCCAGTCTTTTTATGTCTACCTTTGAACACCACACCATACGTTCCTGGAAAACAAAAAATGTACAACCAAATCAAACAAATAAATACATAGGTAATAACACTTATTAACTACAATAAACTAGTCGCATATCATAATTAATGAGTTAAAGACGCAAACTTTCATTTAAAAAATATTGTGAAAAACAACACAAATAATTGCAGACACTGTGCAGACAAGAATATGTTTATACTATCTAATAGTGTACACAAATATTGAAATATACTTTTCAGCATAGATGTTGCAACATAACACATTAAGCCCCCCCTCCCACCAATCTTATAGGATTAAGTTATATTATTAAGTTACCTACAAATTTTCATTTGAGCACTCAAACTTGAACAATACTTGAAAAGTAACAAACACATATGTGTGGTAAATACAATTAGTTTTACTAAAATTACCCCATTATGTTGTGTACCTGGTAAGCTATAAAATTAGGTGTACACACATAAAAAGGTGAAGACGTGATGTTCTTTAGTTTAACATATATTTAAAGTAATTTGTTACAAAATATATCAGTAAGCCAACAGATATCAGTTGCTATCTGATAACAAGCCAATAGATTAGCTATACATCAAAAACCCAAACTTATGTCATTGGTTAAAAATTAAAAGAATTAACAATTTGAATAAAATACGATAGCTATTCATTTGCAACCACTGTTCATTTCAAAAATGATTTGCACTCCACCTCTGCTTCAGTGTTTTTGATTTAAACTGTGAAAACTGGCCAAGAACTTCAGAATTTAAAAGGAATGATTCAGAATCAGATCGGAAATATAATGAAAATGGAATAGACAGAATTGTTTACAATGGATAATTACACACACACACACACACACACACACACACACACACACACACACACACACACACACACACACACACACACACACACACACACACATTGTAATAAAACAAATTTTAATTACAAATAATTAATAAAAATAAAATTGTATTATGGAGTTTAATTTTTCTATTATATTTTATTATATATTTAATTAATTTTAATTGGTTTAATTGTTTTATGTTCAATTAATAAAAATACTGTGTAATGACTGTGTTAGCTCTGATGAAGAATTATCTGTTTCTTCACGTTAAATGGATTATCGTGGCCAAATCGATTGCATGTAGTGGCTGATTCAGTATCTGTACTTCTTCTTCTGCTCATTCCTTTCCTTCAGAAGTTCACGTTAATATTTAATAATTAATGTAATTTAATTTATGACTCAAATAATCATCAATAAAACAACGTTTAAACAATAATTAAGTTTATTAGTTTCAAAGTAATGGTTTGAATTGCTGCGACTGGCTCGAGTCTGATTCGAGATTAAGTTCCAGTTCGATTAGTACATATAAATAAATATTCAATAGTATAAGGGTTCTTTTAACTGTAGAAATAGTCAGGAAAGGCAAGAGAATTCAATACTTACAAATTATTAAAAACTTATTCATGAAACAGACAAAATAATAAAGTATAATGTATATAAAATGTTAATATTACGATACAGATGGTTTCTCTGACGTCACTCGTCATGCTCCCATCAACCTCTTCGAATGGAATCAAGATGGCTGCCTTAATGAGTTGATCTGCGATGTGAATTCATCTACGAGATTTTCCTTCAAATAAACGTCTCTGTTAGTTAATTCCTCTTCAATGATGTTGTTCTTGGAATCTTCACAAGTTGTAGAGTGTAGTTGTATTCACCCACTGGATTTTGTTCGGTAATAGTAGTGTTATGTCAAAAAGGGGTTCCCTTCACTCGGTGACTGGTTATCTGAGTTCAATTTGGTTCTTCAGTCGTGTCTATATGTAGTGGCAGTTTAATTTAGTCTTATTTGATTTAGTTAAGGTTTCGATGATCGTTATTATATTATTAGTCACTTTATTTTATATTCTTTTATAACTGTTGTAAACTCATCATATATCTTGGTTGTATTAGTCAAAAATTTCCGTTCACAATTCTCTGAGATGTATTCTGACACGTCTGTCTCGTTTGGCTTTTAACAATCAACTAACTGATATTTGTTCCTTCATATATAAAATTCCATAAGATTTTGGTATCATTTCTCATTGTTTATGAATCAGCTGTTCCTATCAAATAATTCAATCTTATTGAAAAAACTGTCATATTTTACATTTAATTGACTATAAATTATTTGTTTAGTACTTTTATGTAATTCTAATTATAGAACAATATTCCTGTTTTTATTTTACACAAGTTAATACTAAATTTGATCGGGTTTGGTTTGAATTAAGCTTCAGAATTACATTCTTTGAAATTTATCTATAGGCCTTATTTTGATTCACATAAATACCTAGTAAATGGTTTCCAATAGGTTTTATGTTACAATTTTACTCACACTTGATTACTAATTAAACCCTGGTAATTTACCTTTTATGTCTGGCTATTATTTTAAATATTTAATAAGTTATTTGCATTTTACTAGTGCTGGCTTACTGCTGTTAGGCCTTCTCTTGTGCAATCACCATTTAAGTCAATTTTACTTGGTGATTCCTTTAATCACTATTATGTCGTTGTTATCATTAGGATAAAATATTTGTATTCTGAAGATGATAATTTATATCAATCTAATCTAGGTTCTATAAATTTATATTCTCTGCTTTAGTTTATATGGTCAAAGTTGAATTTGTCTTGGTCATCAATTTTCAATTTTACTAACACTGTTATTATGAATTCATCTTATTAGTTTTATATTTTTTGATGTACTATTTATGGGTCGTTTGAATGATTATTTTGCCTTTCCTTACTTTACAGAAATACAACATTAATTAACATGGTTCAAATACAATAAATTCTTATATACTAACATCTACTATTTCCTAGTATACACAAAAATAATAACACAAAATAATTATATAAATAAACACATTAAAACTTTGTATTGAGAATTGTCTTTTTGTTGTCTTTTTTTTAAAACTGGTTTGGGGTGTTCCCCTTAATCACATTTATTTTAATTATAATTAAGTTTTACATTATTCTGATTATTTATATTGGATTCTCTTATTTTATTAGTTTTGGTTCTAAATTGGTATAGCTAATATGGTTTAAGTTCTTCCATTTATGTGGTTTGCTGCTATAGAGGTTTCTGTCTTTACAATAGGTTTTTTAGGTATTTTTGCTATTATTCCATTTCAATTCATTGGTTATGGGTTGTTACTCCTTACTACTACATATCTTGAAGACTGTCATTTTAATTTATTTATTCTGGGCTCTTACTCCTCACTACTCTGTATCTTACTGGGTCTACTAATTATTTTATTGACATGATATTCATACCATTTGTTTTTTAACACCTTTTGACTATAAACTGACTATATATAAATTCTTTGAATCGATTTGTTTAGTTCTGTTAAGTTCTTTTATTGATGATTGTAATTACTTTTCTCTGCTACTTTTGTTTAAGTTGATATTACTCCTTCTAGATGACTTCTTCCTTTTTTTTTCCTGTATGATCTTATTTTGTAAAATGAAGTAAAACTTTGTTGTGCTACAAATGCCCCCCTGTAAAAGTGATTAGTTCAGCTCATACTTTTAGTGTGGGCGAACTAATTGCTTCTGACATTCGTCTTTGTTATATTCTTGGCTTGGTTTACCCAGATATACCTGTTGCTTTTGGTTGAGCTCTAAGTTGATATGTAATTTGGCTGTCTTTACCTTTTATTTTACTCTTATGAGATAGTTCTTTTTAATCTGATTTATTTTATCATTTTATTATTTAATATATATATATATATATTTTTTTTTTTCCTTCTTATTTAGTGTTTCTTCATTTATATATTTACTCCCTAACATTCCCTAACATGTGAGTTGGAACAGTTCAGAGTGGCACTTTTTCGGCTACATGCTCTGCTGATCAACTTCACTCATTTGAGCTCAGAGGAATTATCATCTCTGCTCAATAATAAAAAAACTGGTGGAATTATCTACATCCAGTTATTAAAATATCAATTATAAAAAGTAGTCCATTTTGACTAATAATAAATATATTTAGATTCCTCACTTCATAATTATTCAGATTACTTAATATTTCTATCCATATGGTTATCCTTACATTTTTAAAGCTCATTCTATATGGATATTTATTTATGGATTTATGGATATTTGAATATGGATTCTTATTTACTTTTTAATTAACAGTTCTGTAACGTTATTGTTTCGATAAGTAATTCATTTATATTTTTGGTTTGAATAGTCTTGTTCAGCCTTCATAATTGTGATAAAAATTTCTTGGTAAAATTATTTCAATTCAATTTCTTTAACTATGTTGTACTTATTATTTTTGTAAGCCTTTGATTTCTTATTTCTTTCTTTCTCTTTATTAATTGATACACAACAAAGTAATTCTGAAAAGTATTCTGTAAACGGTTTTTATTTATTTTAGTATTGAGATAATTTATTTATTTTCCCTTCTTGTTGCATTTAAAATAATTTCCTTTATATATACTATAAGATGTCCTTATTTATTCTTAGAATTTAGATGGTTTATCTTATTTGATTAACATATTTTCCCTGATATTAACTGCAAGATGGTCTTACTCATCTTAGAATTTTCTTATGGTATTTATTTAATTCAAAATATCTTCTCCTAGATAGTCTGTAAGATGTCCTTATTCATTTCAGAATTTTTATGTTATTTATTTAATTCAAAATATCTTCTTCTAGATACGCTGTAAGATGTCCTTACTCATTTCAGAATTTTTATGTTTCTCCTTCATTAAAATATTTTTTTATTGATAATTGGTTATAGGTCCCTTTTATCTTTGGTGAATTAATCTCCTTCAACTCGTACGTGTTATTTTTATTATCCTTAGTAATCACGTATGGTCCCGTATACAACAGTAATAGTTTTTTAGTAATCCCTTCCATAGTACTGGGTAGTTCCCGGTTTTTAAGCAACACCTTTTCTCCAATTTGGTATTTTAGTACTTTTTTAACTGCTTTCTTATACTTGTTAATTCGCCTTTCCTGGTCCTCGGCTACTTTATTATAAAATCTTATCTGATCAAATTTATATTCCTGGTGAGTCGGAAATTCAATAATTTCTTGTATCGCTCGAGGGGGGGGGGTTCTCATGCATTGCCGTATATGGGGTAATCCCTATAGCTGGGTGATGTGCTAGATTGAGAAATTCTTCGGTGGCTAATAGGTATTCTTGCCATTACGTATATTATTTCATTATTTTGATTATTAATTTGTATATCGTTTTCTTCCAACAAATCTGTTCGGATATCTTTAAGATAATTATTGTAAACTAGCGAGTACCCGGCATGCGTTGCAATGCCACTCAAAGAAAGAAAGTGTTTGTATATATATATAATATATAAAGACTTCGTTCGCGTGGTCTTCAATTTAATGCGATAATATATTTAGAACAGAATCTATTCCATTCGGTTGCCATAGTAACCACATCTAATAAGTTAGTTTTTTAAGACTCCAAAGGACCCCCCAGAGGATCGTATCGAAAAAAACACCTGTCCTATGTTGGTTCTCCCGTTGCGTAAAATATTTGTGCCAAGTTTGGTTGAAATCGGTCCAGTGGTTTAGGAGGAGATGTGGAAGACCCCAAACAACCCCAGAGAAAAAACACCTATCCTATGTTGGTTCTCCCTTTGCGTAAAATATTTGTGCCAAGTTTGGTTGAAATCGGTCCAGTGGTTTAGGAGGAGATGTGGAAGACCCCAAAGGACCCCCCGAAGTATCATATCGAAAAAACACATATCCTATGTTGGTTCTCCCGTTGCGTAAAATATTTGTGCCAAGTTTGGTTGAAATCGGTCCAGTGGTTTAGGAGGAGATGTGGAAGACCCCAAAGGACCCCCCGAAGTATCATATCGAAAAAACACATATCCTATGTTGGTTCTCCCGTTGCGTAAAATATTTGTGCCAAGTTTGGTTGAAATCGGTCCAGTGGTTTAGGAGGAGATGTGGAAGACCCCAAAGAACCCCCAAAAGAACCCCATTGAAAAAACACCTATCCTATGTTGGTTCTCCCTTTGCGTAAAATATTTGTGCCAAGTTTGGTTGAAATCGGTCCAGTGGTTTAGGTGGAGATGTGAAAGACCCCAAAGGACCCCCGAAGGATCATATCGAAAAAACACATATCCTATGTTGGTTCTCCCGTTGCGTAAAATATTTGTGCCAAGTTTGGTTGAAATCGGTCCAGTGGTTTAGGAGGAGATGTGGAAGACCCCTAAGGACCTCCCAAAGGACCCCGTCGAAAAAACACCTACCCTATGTTGGTTCTCCCGTTGCATAAAATATTTGTGCCAAGTTTGGTTGAAATCGGTCCAGTGGTTTAGGAGGAGATGTGGAAGACCCCAAGAACCCCCCAAAGGACCCCATCGAAAAAAATTCATAAACCTTCGCGGGCGTGCGCACAACAACTCACCGAAGTTTCATCGCAATCGGATGAATGGTATAGGAACGCATACGGGACAAAGAAAGAAAGAAACAAACATTCATTTTTATAGATATAGATAATTGTAAATTCCTTATTCTCGTTTCGTTCATTTAACTCTTGTTCATACCCAGTAGATAGGAGCAGCGAAGGGTTTTAATTGTCTATCACCGCCTCCTCTAGTTTAAAGGTGGAGTATTATTGCTAATTGGGCCGACTGCAAGTCGGTCTGAAAACCTTGGGCTGGTTCTGGTCGCTCCACGTGATCATCAAATGACACTTCACTCCTCCGTTGTCGATTTTGGTCCTCCAGACTGGAACTTCGCCTGTGTACATAACTTCCCCGATCATCCCCTTCGTGGTTTACCTGTTGTTCTCTGTAGTCGTGGAAACTATTCCTCCTTTGTTTTGGTACCTCCGTTGTCCACTGCCTACTGCTCTTATATAGTTCACTCTCGGTCGGTACGTTCCATTATTATAATTACTACCTGGTTGATAGTTTCTATTGTTATTTTGATAAGGGTAATTATTATTTTGATTTGAATTTCTCTGACTATTTCTATTAGTTTCACCGTTATGATAGTAGGTATTTCTATTTGATTGGAGGTTGTCATTTCCAACATTGTGGTTATTATGATTATTATTATTACTATTGCGATTATTATAGTAATTATTATTCCGGTTCAAAGGGTTAAACTGATTGTTATTCACGTTATTTTGATTGTTATTCACATAGTGTAACTTCTCACTTAATTCTTATTAATAATTAATTCTTACCTTCGGGTTTTTTCCCAGAGTCGTACAGACGAAACTGCTGCAGAAAGGATTATTCGAGATACAAGGGGTAAAGAGCAAATACACAGTTTGTGCTAAAACAAATTGCCTCTGGTTTATTATGCAAAATAACTACTTCGTCTCTCTTTCATGACTTTTAAATTTCTTATTTCTTTTCGTTAGATTAAATACTCGTTGAATGAGTAACAATTTGTAAAAATCAAACAAAGTAACAAAATGAATATTTCTTAATTAACCAGCTTATGACAACTATGGTACACCACAACTATTTATTTTTAGCAATGAACCAATACGTGATTTAGCCACACACTCACACACATTCGTTCTTTGATTTTGTCGTTCTATTTAAACCCCACTTTGAGATCTCTGATGTACATTTCAGATTTACAATTTATTTATGTTGAATTATACTCTGGAGAAAAAGGTAAAATGATATTGGTTAAAACTCAGTTAATACTTAACGTTTGAAGAACTCCGCTGTTTTGCACCTCTGCTGTGAATGCACTGGTTAACACACCATAAATTAGTTTTGACACTGTTTAACCGCGGTACTGTTATTGATTATTTCGTATCAGGTTGATGCGCCACTATTATTTTAATCCACTTTAGAATAACATTTCTTTTTATTTTGTCGGCCGACGTAATTTTCGAACACTTAGTTCGTTAGGTTGGCCGCGCTTTACACTGGTTATACAACTTTTAACAATGTTTATGCATTGAAAGATAGGCCTACTTTTTACTACGGCCTATCTTGCACCCGAGGCCACCGTTAAATCACAAACTTTACTGTCTGATGCTGCTTACTACTGTTCACTCTCTGATGACAAACTGCAGACTGTGATTCACAAAAAGCCTGCTGCTGGGGCAGTTACGCAATCCGTCTGGCAATTGTTTAGGCTAACTGTATGTGCAATGCTGTACTGGGGCTCCTCACAGGTAAAAGTTAATTACTGAATTACTGAATTAAATACTGATTAAAACTGGATCATGGCATATATTGTCTCTTGCTATATTTTGCGTCGACTCTGACCAATACTTGGCCTTAAACAATCTCTTAAACATTTGGTAGTCAGTGACGTCATCTCTAATGGCCATCCACCAATTATCGGTCATCTCTTTAAATGACTCATCGAGTACTTCTTTATTTGTATTCCAGCGGTTACTCCTATGTTTCGCGAAATGTTCTTCTATTCGAGATATAAATTCCATTGGCTTTCTTTGATATAACCGGAAATTAACACCTTCTCGGTTTTCTGTAGTGGAACAATGGGTAATGTTAGTTGGTCTGTTCAGACAAGTTTCTATGTCTGCTTGGTTCTGGCGAACCTGGCCATTTATATTGGTAACGGCAGCTTCTATCCCGTCACATTTTTCTGTGAATCGGTTCTTCACTTTTTCCCATTCCTCACGTGTTTCCTTTTGTTTATCTTCTATATTGGTAACCTTGGTGTTTACTTCTGCTTTAAAACTCTGTACTTCGGTGTTTACTTCTGCTTTAAGATTCTGTACTTCTCGCTCAGTCTGACTACATCTTTCGTCAGCTTTTGTAATCCTTTGTTCTATTACTGTTATTTCCTCTTCTACCTTCTTGCTGATTGTTTCATTGTTCTCTACCATCTTCTGACTCAATTCCTCCTTTAATGATTCTATCTTTCCGTCTAACCTGTCCATATTTTCCTGGTTAACCTCCCTTAATTCTTCTCTTAATAGTTGGTTATCCTCCTTCAATTCTTCTAACTTCTACCCCATCTTTTCTTCCATCTTCTTATTATTCTCTCTTAACTCTTCCCTCAACTGTTGGTTGTCATTTTCCATTTTCTTACTATTTTCCTCCATTTTCTCTTCCATCTTCTTACTATTCTCCTCCATTTTCTCTTCCATCTTCTTACTGGTTTCTCCAATTTGGTCACCCAATTCTTCCTTTGTGGATTGGTTGTCTCTCCTTAACTCTTCTTTTGTGGATTCTATATTTTTATTTATTGAGTCTATGCTCTTCTGATTCTCTTGCCTGGCTTTCTTGTTATCCTCCTTCAATTCTTCCTTTGTGGATTGATTGTCTCCTTTCAATTCTTCCATTTTTTCCATCATTATCTGGAACATTTCTTGCATAGTTGCGTTCTCTGTTTGTTTTGGTTTTTCCGGTTGTTCCTCTTGTTGTTGTATGGGTTGGTTAGGTTCCACCGAAGGTAATAACATCTCCAAATCTTCCACTGGAGTCGCCTCCTTGTTCTCCATTTCTATCTCCTTTTCTAGTTCTGTCGCCCTTTTCTTCGATGTTGATCTCTTCGGCATTTTGATGACTTTCCTGACTGGTTAACAGCTGCCAAGCTAAAATAGGAAATTGAGCAACTCGTCTTTATCTTATAGGCCTACCAATTCCTACTTTAAGCCCCACGTTGGGCGCCAATTTGTAATAAAACAAATTGTAATTACAAATAATTAATAAAAATAAAATTTTATTATGAAGTTTAATTTTTCTATTATATTTGATTATGTATTTAATTAATTTTAAATGGTTTAATTGTTTTTAATTAAACAGGTAGGTAAAGTTGTTAAGTGGGTATTAGAGTCAGAAGGGGGGTAATATTATATGTAAACGCCCTAATTGTAAATTGAAATATTATGAATAATTAAGTCACCCAAACTAATCGAGAATGAAAATATAAAAGAAAGAATGTTATAGTCAAAATATAAAAATAATTGAAACAAGTGACAGATTGTAATAGGATTTGAAAATAATTAAAGCTGTAAAGTGTGTAACTTTGGTCAGTTTAAATGTAAATTTTATTGTTTATTGTAAGATAAGAATCACCATGTTAATTTTGAATGTTCTACAGTGGAACTTGGTTATTACGGCCTCGGCTGTTACGTCAACTCGGATGTAGCGTTATTTTGTCATAAGTCCGGTCAAACTGATATCTTTACCATTATAAATGTTTTAGTGGATAGTTAGTGAGGATCGGTCAATAATACAACTTTTAGTTATTTTGCGTCGACGTTTCGACAATATTTATTGTCATCTTCAGGACCTGTGTATGAAATACAATAGAAATATCAAACATAACGAAACAATTAAATATTTGGGTGAACGTGTTGGTGATGTGAGTGTGTGCGTGTGTATGTATGTATCATTTTTTATGTGAAGACTTATGATAGTTTGTTTACATCTTCAAATTATCTTTAAGAAAGCGAGCAAATTATAGTATGGGAGAACTTAATTTATACAGTATTACAATTTAAATTACTAAATATAATGTTATTTTAATTAATTAAACAAACAGTAACCAACAATTGGATATTAGATTGGTACAAAAATTGTTTATACCTACAACAGTCAACATATAGCAAAGTAATATATTACCTATAACTAAAACAGATTAGGGGATGTTCACTACGTAATTATTAAAAGTTATTTTTACCATGTTTCACTCCCTACTGGTGTTAGCAAACAATCATAATTTCGAAACATACAATTTACACAATATTGTAAAACATTACGACTTAAATCAGATAGTTGACAAAGGTTACACACAAAAGTTCTGGTAAATTTTACTACCAGGTAAACTTGGATAATACGGTAATTGTAATCATATTGTAAAATATAGTCAAGAGTACTATAGAATAATGTAATTTATGTATGTGTCCACAATCACCCTTCTCTTTCACCCATGCTCCCCCCGCCAGTCCACCCAGCCTCTCACTCTAACCTGAAATCGATCTATCACTCACTATCACCCCACTCACTCACACTCTCTCTCTCTCTCTCTCTCTCTCTCTCTCTCTTCTACATCTCACTCACTGTCTCCCTTCTTTCCTCTCTCTCTTCACACTTCGCTCTCACACTCTCTCTCTCTCTCTCTCTCTCTCTCTCTCTCTCTCTCTCTCTCTCTCTCTCTCTCTCTCTCTCTCTCTCTCTCTCTCTCTCTCTCTCTCTTCTAAACAGATATATACCACAAATCTTACACGTAGATGTGTACGTACACACACGCTAGAATTACATATGCACACACACATACACACACACACACAACAAAACAACCTCACAAGTCAACTACACATTGAAGAATCCATACATAAATATAACACTATTTTATTCACTTATTTTTATCATCTAAGTGTAAATTATGCACAACAGAGATGCCCACTGTACTGAGTTTAAAACTGATAGACTATGTGTCTATAAGAAATGTTATATGTTTCTTAGCTAATACTAAATAATATGATCAGTGAGACACTTACAATTGTTGCTGACGCCAAACACACACACACACACACACACACACACAAAACAACCTCACAAGTCAACTACACATTGAAGAATCCATACATAAATATAACACTATTTTATTCACTTATTTTTATCATCTAAGTGTAAATTATACACAACAGAGATGTCCACTGTACTGAGTTTAAAACTGATAGACTATGTGTCTATAAGAAATGTTATATGTTTCTTAGCTAATACTAAATAATATGATCAGTGAGACACTTACAATTGTTGCTGACGCCAAACACACAACTGTAAATTTTCCCTGACCAACACCTTATTATAAAGCAGAACAGACGACCCTTGTACACTTGTAGGAAATTAAGTAACATGTGTTCCAAAGACAGTTGAGAAAGATTTGCACTAGGGGGGAGTGTGACACTAATTAATATCTAAGGACAAGCTGGCCACTAATGACCAACACATCCTGTAGGGAGACTACTGAATATTTCTTCAAATTCATGTTTTGACAGTGTGTATAAGTTGAGCATAACTGGACGAGAGGTTTTGAGTATCAGTGCGAAAATTAATGGAGTGAGGGTCACTTTTAATTTGAATCATTTCCAGTACGCACCTTTTGAAATAATTATTTTCGTAATATTTAATTTGGGTGTTGTTGAAGTCAAATTCATGACCGGTGTTTAAATGGTGAGATACTAAAGCGTTGGGGTTTTATCATTATGGGTTTTTTTATGGCAATCATACTTATGTTGATAAATTCTCTTATGTAAATATTGGGACGTAATACCAGTGTATGTGGCTGGACAGTCATTGCATTGGATAGTGTATACGACATTAGATCGTTTATCTTTGGATGTCGGGTCTTTGAGGCTTGAGAAGAGAGATCGAACAGTATGTTGGTTTTTGAATGCTAAAGTTTTTTGAATTTTTGATAGGCATTTTTTAAGTTTTTCAGAAAGCCCTTTAACATAAGTTGTAGAAAAGTATGAGCCAGCGTTGGGCTCAGGTGTATTAGATTGGGCAGATGTAAGATTGGGGCTCAGCTGATTTGCGCGATGTTTATGAATTACCTGTTTGATTATGTGGTCTGGGTAACCATTGTTTTTGAAAATCTTAAATACTAATTCCGTGTTTTTTTGATGAAATGATTGATCACTTAGACCGGTGGCTCTCTTATATACCGAGTGGATTAAGTTAGTTATTGACCGATCCTCACTAACTATCCACTAAAACATTCACTGATTGACGGTCACTAAAAAAATTTAAGGATTTAACATTATAAAAATTCCCGGTTTTAACGTCACTAAATATTGTACTACTCTGTTATAGCTTCAAAAATTTCTCAGATATTTTACTCTAAATTTCATATAAACGTATATATGTGCGCGCGCTACGCCCATGGCTACAGACATACATTGTATGCAAGCGATAAGCACTGTAACAGGACCACCGGCGCCAGCCGGTGTCTGGTGACTGACATGTCTCCCCACCACTCTCACCGGGTCAGTAGCACTGCGCGTCTCGAGGCTATTGTTCACGCCACGCTGTTACAGTATTTACTGTACAGTATTGTTTACATGTAGTCTCGTCTCTCTTTTTGGTTGTTATTGTTTCTGTATCTGCTCGTACTGTGACAGTTTCTTTCGTGTGTTTTGTAACTTAAGTTTCGGTAGCCACTGTTTATAGAATTTTATACGTAGGTCTACATTTTTATACAGAAATCATAGCAAGTTCTAGTACAAAAAGAAAGGTTCTGTCTATTCAAGAGAAAGTACGTGTAATTAGATCATATGAAAGCGGACGTAAAATAGCTGATGTATGCCATGAGTTTGGTTTACTGAATTCTACTGTAGGTTCAATTTTAAAAAACAAGGACAAAATTTTAAAACAATTTGAGGAAGATGGAGAAAAAATTTTAAAAATTAGGAAATGCGAACATGGTGATGTGGATGCAGCATTATTGAAATGGTTCAAACAGTGTCGATGTTCAGATATTCCTGTGAGTGGACCAATTCTGAAAGAGAAAGCTACAGAATTCGGAAAATTGTTTGGTATTGATTTTATGTGCTCCAACGGATGGGCTAGATCGATTTAAGGCCCGACACTGGATTTCCTTTGCAAAAATTTGTGGTGAGGCAAAATGCGTAGATCTGAACGTTACAGGCGATTGGGTGCTTAACACTTGGCCAGAAATTAGACGATCATATAAAGATGAAGACATTTTTAATGGAGATGAAGCCGGAATTTTTTATAATTAACTCCAGATAAGACTTTCAAATTTAAAAATGAAAAGTGCGTTGGTGGGAAGCTCTCTAAACAAAGAGTTACAGTTTTTGTTTGTGCGAACATGACGGGAACCGAAAAAAGGAAACTTTTAGTTATCAGGAAAAGTTTGCATCCTAGATGTTTTAAAAACATCAAAAAACTTCCTGTAAGTTACACTGCCAACAAAAAAGCGTGGATGACTTATAGTATTTTTGAAGATGAACTAAGAAAGTGGGATAAAAAACTGTCATCGAAAAACAGAAAAATTCTACTTCTAGTTGACAACTGTGCAGCCCATCCAAAGTTAAATTTGACAAACATTAATCTGGTCTTCTTACCGGCCAACTGTACAAGTGTCCTGCAACCTATGGACCAAGGCGTCATTAGAAGCCTAAAGTGTCACTACCGCAAGCAACTTTAAAAAAAAAATTATTTTCTGTATGGACACGGCGCAACCTGCCACAATTTCACTCTTAGATGCAATACAATTCCTAGACGACTCTTGGAAGAGTGTAACACAGAAGACGATAGGAAAATGGTTTAGTAAAGCACAACTCGTACATGCAAATTTACCTGATGATGACGAAGACGACGACTTGCCGCTCTCGGAGTGGATTAAGAAATTCGACGTAAATGAATTTGAAAATGAACTTGATTCCTATGCATCAGTGGATGAGCAAGTAGAAACATTCCAAGTGTTGAGTGACGCAGAAATTACTGCGGAAGTAAAAAACATAGAAGCAGAAGATACTGTTGAAGAAGATGCTGAGCAAGAGGAGGATGCTGACATCGTTTGTCCGACAGTACAGGAAGCAATGAGAGCCGCCGAAACACTTTCACGATTTTACTGCTTTAGAGAGACGTCTGACAACACGTTCAATGCAGCGCAGCATCTCCACAGCACAACAGAAAGAATTTAATTTTCAGAAAGGAGCGTTCAAAAGAAAATTACGGATTACTTTCGACAGTAAGCCTAAATGTAAGTTACATGCACTTTCTTTTTGATCTTTTAAAATATTCTTCATACTGTTTATACAAACAAAATGCAGTTTGTAAACTTTAGAATAAATATCACGAATAATGTTAATAATCCAAAGATCTTTTTTTTATTTCTCCTTCCTTACTAGCGTTAAAAAGGGTCTTTTATAACGACTCTTTTATAACGTCACTCGGACGTAACGTCATTATTTTTTTGGTCCCTTCAATGACGTTATAACCAAGTTCCACTGTATTTTATTACGTTGTATTATGTTTGAAGGTAAAAAATTTTAAAGATATTCCATGTATTTTACAGTGTAGCTTTGTGTCGTGTATGTATGTCAAGCTCATTCACTTGACCCAGAGAGATCAGCTGATGACTGATGTTAGATACAGAACCATTTTCAAATAATTAATTCACGCAATGGTATTACCGAATTAAATTAAAATAATTTCATTTTCGAGATGGATAAGAGATATTTTGAAAAAAAAAAAAAAAAAGTTATGCCTGCCATATAGATGATGTTTTGAGTTTCAAGTATATTATTGTTTATGTGTACTACTAGTGTGTTTATTGAATTACATTGTTTAGTATATATGTACAAACAAATGTTAGAATAAGTGAGTTTATGATTTAATAAGATGTTCAATTTGTGTTTTTTTTTTATTGTTAGTAGTAGTGAAGAAAATTGATAGAGTTGATAGATTCATGTAAAAGATTTTTTGATTTTTTTGGTTTTGATGAAAGTAATGGTAATATAACAAGTTGATTTTGAACTTAAATGAAATTTTAACCAAATTTAATGATTTGAATTTAATTTGTTTGCTATATTTTGATTTGGAAAAATGATTTTAAAATATTGTAGGGAGTTTGTCTAGGACATAGTAATGAGTATATGTACGCACCCAGTACTTGCTAAAGGCAGCCCAGTGTGCATGTAAAGGGGAACGTATCGGTTGAGGATCTGGCATGGTATAAGGCCAGGGGTTTAGATTTTGGGATGGAATGTTAAAAGGTCAGGTGTACTGTGGTGAGTATCTGTTCGATGTTATGGTGTTGGGATCTCGGATAGAGAAGTCCAGTAATCTCGTTCAGGTGCAGCCATAGTCGCCGAGCTAGGGGGGTAGTTTACCCATGATGCATTAAGAATTAACGTTGGCACCATATCCTCACCGATCCTCTTAGGGATAGCAATGAGAGTTCTTCTGTCGCGACAAAAGACCTCTCATTGGGGGGGGGTATTGTAATGGGGCAAAATGGGGTGTTTTACTTTATTTCATATTTTAATCAATGTATAAATACGGCAACAAGTCCCCTACGTAAAACGGTTACAGTCAAACAAAGAACGCAGTAACAACGTTGTAGTTTTGCAAGCGGGCGCGGCAAGACGCATTACAATTCCAAGAAAACGGGTGATGTGTTACGCACTCAAGCGCGCAACTTGAGCACGCGCGCGGACTGGACGCTAAGACGCCGCAAATGAAGTCAACCAACATGGCCAAGCTGTAAAAATATTTCAGCACGTGTTTGATTGCGGACGGAAGCATGACACAAAACACGCCCATTTGAGTGACGAGACTAGTGGCCTCATTTTAATTTATTTATTCTGGGCTGTTACTCCTCACTACTCCGTATCTTACTGGGTCTACTAATTATTTTATTGACATGATATTCATACCATTTGTTTTTTAACACCTTTTGGCTATAAATTGACTATATATAAATTCTTTGAATCGATTTGTTTAGTTCTGTTAAGTTCTTTTATTGATGATTGTAATTACTTTTCCCTGCTACTTTTGTTTAAGTTGATATTACTCCTTCCAGATGACTTCTTCCCTTTTTTTCCTATATGATCATATTTTGTAAAATGAAGTAAAAACTTCGTTGTGCTACAATATTCAAGCAGCCAAAATGAGATTTCTCATGCATGTGGCAGAACATACTCTTCCAAGATCGCAAAAAAAATGTTGATGCACGACAGGAACTGAATATTAGTATGAGTATACTTGATAGCATCGCCCAATACGAGCTAAAATGGTTGGAACATCTTAATCAAATGTATAACTGCTGCAGTAGATCCCTCATTAAGAAAGCAAAATACAAACATCAGAGAGGCCATACCGCCAAAAATAAAACTAGAGATTATACTGAGATACCTGGGTATCAGGGGATTCTTATTCGAGTCTCATGTACCTCTTCCGTGTACCAAAAAATACAATCTCGCAGTTTATTCCAGACATCTGTGATGCTATATACAAGGTCTTGGAGTCTTACATAGAGGTAAGCAAGGAGAATATTTAAAAATTATTAGAGTGCATAGAATAAACAGGCAATAGTTTTTTTATACTGAAGAGAGAAGTTTGAGTAATTTAATTTTGTTGCCTTTAATACTGAAAACAAGTATTCTGACTGTGTTTTCAGTCTTTTTTACCTTTGCCAGTCAGTAAATCCACTTCATCTCCTGAGCAAAAAGTAATATTTTTATTACCTGTTTCTGTCTTGCGTCTTTGTATTTTATTAACACGATAAACCACATTACTAGAAACATTAATACATGACACATGAAGATGAAAACGTAGATGCTGCCCGCTGCTGCTCGAATGGCGCTCATCAACTCCATAATGTTTTGTAATTACTGGCAGTAAAGTGATAACATATTCTTTATTTTCAGTTTCCATTGTGGGACACCAAATCCAGGTATGTCTATCTGCTTAACTATCTTCCAGCGCTTCTTTCCAGTGATTTTTGTTTTTATAGTCTATAGATGTATCCCATAGAATGGGATGAGATTGATAAAGACTGACAAACATCATATTTTGGATGTTCCTTGTAATGGGGCAAAATGGGATTTTTTACTTTATTTCATATTTTAATCAATGTATAAATACGGCAACGAGTCCCCTACGTAAAACGGTTACAGTCAAACAAAGAATGCAGTGACAACGTTGTAGTTTTGCAAGCGGGCGCGGCAAGACGCATTACAATTCCAAGAAAACGGGTGATGTGTTACGCACTCAAGCGCGCAACTTGAGCACGCGCGCGGACTGGACGCTAAGACGCCTCAAATGATGTCAACCAACATGGCCAAGCTGTAAAAATATTTCAGCACGTGTTTGATTGCGGACGGAAGCATGACACAAAACATGCCCATTTGAGTGACGAGACTAGTGGCCTCAAAAATTCGTCAACGCCTAACGCAAATAAACAACAGCGTACTTTGTGAACAGTGACGAACATTTTAACGTCAGAAGGCAGTTGGTTAACGCTCTGCGTAGTCACCAACCGAAGCTGTGCCTGGCCACGCAGCCCACTAAACGTGGCTCATCAACAAATTTTTTATTATCAATTAAAAGAGAATAGAAGTGGAGAACGATGTGAAAGTGAGTGCAGTAATTAACGAGGAAGAAAGAAAAAATGAAATCATAAACTTTTTTGGACACCTAAAGAGAACTTTGTGTGTGACGCGCCACGAGGTCGGGGAGGCGCCACTACAGCAAGTAACCGTATTAGATCAAAATTATTTTAATGATTGCCTAAAATAAATAAATGGGGGGGTAAAATGGAATGAGAGTTGAATGTGAGCAAGCTGGGTTCGCCTTATTTAGATTTAGAAATTAACAGGTAGAATATGTAATATAAATGTATGGTAATAATATTATGGTTAACAAATGCTTGTAAGAAATGTATTAACCCACAGTTGTGCGAAATAATAATGTGACAATAGTTGGGAGAAAGTATGTATGAAAGAAATTTAAAGGAATATAAAAGGATCTAAATTTTAATAAAATCTAAAGCTTATTATATTTTAATGAGAGTCGAATCTGTTATTTTCACAACCTCAAAATCACGTTTGCATTCACAGTTCGTGCTGGGATCTTGGACCCGAAATTAAGGTAAGTTTGAAGGTATTTATAATTAATAATTCTTTAATAAATCGTATAATAACAGATGGCACCACGAACTTGGAACGAGTTCTAATTTTTTGGAAATCTAAAAGCCGCAGACGGTAAGTTGCAATATATTTGATTGAACAACACGTGGCTTGGTACTAAACATTTGGAATTTATTCCTTTTAAACATAAAATTCCGCACCTACAGTGAATAACGTGATTCGGAGGTTGAGTAACAATACGTAAAAATGACGAAAAATACATAAGGTTGTATGTATAAGTTGTATATGTGAATTAAAAATTAGTTAAACAAAAATCAGTAAATTTACAACTTAAAAATGGCAAGAAATAATGAAAACGGTGTAGATGAAATAACTAATGTTGACAATTTTGATGAGTCAGCTATTATGAATAATACTGAGGTCCACTCGACTCCAAATGTGGGTCAGGACAATAAAATAAAACTCAATGTTGCAAGTGAAACAAGTATTACAGATGATTCGGGGATTCAGATAACCCCAAAATTGAGTAGGGAAAGTAAAATTAATGATGATGAAGTCAGCTTCACTGACAATAAAACAGAAAGTCAGTCGATACCGGTCCAAGGTAAAAAACTGACGATAGCTATGAAGTGTTTAAAATGATACAAGCAATGATAGAAAAACAGAGTGTAAAGTTTGATGAACAAAAAAAACGAAATTAATGTAAAATTTGACGAACAAAATAGTAAATTTGATAAATTGAGCAGTGACGTTAGCGAAGTCAAGAGTAGTTTCGAAGTACAGAATAATAAATTTGATGAGTTGAAAAATCATGTTAATGAAATTAATAAGCATTTAGAAAAAAACCAATGAAATATTAGAAACTAACTTTAACAGATTAGAACAGAGTATTGAGAAAGTAGTAGAGTCGGTAGAGGAACAAATTAAAAGTAAAGTAACTCAAATAATTAATAACAAGGTAAATGATGACTGTAAAACAAATGAGAATTATAATGATATATGTAAAAACGTGGTATCAGAGAGTAAGGTGATTAATGTCGAGAGTGATAAGGAAGATTTTGTTGAAGTAGAATTTAGTAACGAAGTATTGTTAGAGTGTTGATGAGGTTGTGAGAGAGTGTGATGAAAGTTTAGATGGGCAAAGGGCAAGTTTTCCCCAAGTTTATGGTGAAACAGAGGTTTCACAAAGGTATGAGGGCAGAGTTTCCTCCAGTAGTTGTGCGGGAGACATGGTGTCTCAAAATGGTCCCTTAGTTTTTTGTGATTTACTGGTAAAGCCAAGAGATGTAATAAGTATTTTGTGTGGCCCTTTGCGTGGTATGAAATAGGTCAGTGGGGTTATGAGAGGTATGAGAGAAAGAGAAAGAGAGAAATAGAGATTTTTGAGGTTACTAGAGGTTATGAAATGTTAGTGCAGGTTTTAGATATTGAGAGAGATGAAAAAAGTGAATTACATTGTGAAATAGAGATAGATGAATATTTTGATAATACTGCTGTAAATGATGCAAACTTACCTGATGTTGTGATGAATGTAGTGGAAGAGTATGATGATAGAATGTTAAACAAAAACACCGACGGTGACAAGACCAGAATTCCAAATGTAGACAGGTTGTATGAGATAATAATAATGTGGGGTAAGCCTATAAAACATTGTTACTGGATAATGGAAACATTTGAGAACACAGATAGGCCTAGTTATTATAATAATAAAAATAACAAATTGAAGGTCGATAAAAATGATTTACGTTATAAATATGTTAGATATTTATACAATGATGGAGGCTAATTAAAAAATCAGTAAATGTAATTTTAAACATTTTAATTTATGGTAATGACATGGCCAGATTATGAAATGAAGTGTAGTAAACAGAAAAATAATGACGAAGAATGTGTAAATAATCTAGTGAAATTGATTGTGTCTGTATTGTAAAATGTTTGATGTAAACAATGTGTATGTAGTAGAAATTGTTTTAATAATAATAATAATAATATTTTAGCAGACTAAATAAATAATGAGTTTATAATAAATGAATTGTAATTGTTTTGGAGTAATGTAATGAAATATGTTGTGTTCTTCAATAATTGATGGAATTAAAGTAATTTGAGATGTTTAAATATTTTGATTAATTTAAAATGCTATATAAAGAGATTTTGATGATGAATTTAAATTATTTGTATGAGATTTAAATTTGATAATAATTAATAAATAAATAAATGTTAAATTGTGTTTAGGTTGTGGAATAACATGGTTGTTAAAATGTTTCAGAAGATAAATGGAGTTGTATACATGGTTTGGTGGTGACAGGTGTTTATATTTTGTGTTTATGACAGTGTATGAATGATATACTGTAAGTATGAATTTAATAATGCAATTTATGTAAAGTAAAACTTTATATAATTTTGAAATGTAGTTAGAGAAAGGTCATTCACATGACAATGAGACATCAGCTGACTGCTGGGGTTATATAGGTGGTATGTCACTTATAAATAGTTTGCAGATTTTTTATCAATGTAATAAAATGTTTGAATATAATTAAAATTGAATATAATTAATGATTGAATAATAGATTTTCAATGTGTTTAAGAAATTTTGAATTAAATGGTAAAATTAATTGAGATTGGACAGTAGTGTGGTAATTTTTGCATTCATAGGTTGGCTAATCTGTACGCTTTCAAATCGTTCTTATCATGTTTTTACAACGATACAGTTCAACGAGCCTTGGCTGGCAGCGGACGTTATTACATTTGCTGCCTGATTCTGTCCCTTTCATTTTCTTGTTGTCGCGACAATTATTTAGGCCTTAGGCCTCAACGTTTTTCAATGTAGCTGAGTGGCACACATTTGTGCCTCATCAAAATGTAGCTTCATTTATGAATCGGTTTCTTCAAAATTAATCTTCAGAATTAGCCAATGTTAGTACTATGAGTTGAGTGTAAAAAAGGAAACTTAATATATGTATTAATACAGTCCACTATCTTTTCATTCTGCATCCTGGCGATAACACACCAAGCTTCATTCTTTCTGATGGAAAAAATCTTAGAGCACACGTGCCGACATTCAACACATTTTTATTTGGTCCACTTGGACCGAAGCTCAACATAACCTTTTTGGTCCTAACCACGGATCATTCTTCTTAACATTTTTTTGGTCGCTCCGTGCCTGGATTCGTCATTCACCTTTTCATTATTTTTCTGCCCCAATTTCTGGCCATCACGGGCGACTCAGCATATTCGCTGATCCGACCGTGTCGTGACTTAACCAGCATTTCTTTCATCGCCTTTGAGCCTCCTGACGACATCACTGCAAGACCATCCATGTGCTAGCATCAGTACTCCAGTGTAAGCAGTCATCTCTCCGGTCTGTGTGTTTGCCATCTTCTCCACGGCCTCGACGCTTCAGTACATCGCATACCAGGTACTACATCATTAACATCATTATCAGGTGCGTACAATGGCTGAAGCAGGCTTCAAAGTGTTGGTCAGAAAGAGAGGCGGCTTAAAGTCTGCCATAGTGCGTATTAATTCGGCTATCAGTAACTTTGACAAAAACACTAACACCAAACATTTTTTAACAGTTAGACTTGAAAGTCTAAAAAGCTTGGCAACAAAATACGATGAGGTACAGTCCGAAATTGAACTTATTTCTAAAGACATAAACGCTGCTCAAGAAGACCGAGTTGAGGTCGAAGAGCTGTTATATTCAACAGAACCCAATATCTTACAATTGATAGAAACCTTTAACGTTCAGACTGTATCTCCCATATTAACAAGCAATATGCAACTAAAACCGATAAGTTTGCCCTGCTTCACAGGCAATATCTTAGAATGGCAGCATTTCTACTCAGTATTTCTGGACTTGGTGCATGCCAGATCTGATCTAATGTCAGTGCAGAAATTACACTATTTGTATTCGTCTCTGAAAAATGAGCCGCTAGATTTAATTAAGTCATTACCTATTTGTAACGAAAACTATTCGATAGCGTTGAGTTTGCTGTCCGCTAGATATGACAATAAATTCATACTAGCTAAGTACTATATTCAAAATTTACTTGAAGTAAAGTCAACAATTAAAGACTCTGTCCAAAGTTTGGCACAATTCATAAATACGATAACGTCTTCCGTTAATTCACTGGCGGCCATGCAACTGTCAGTGGATTCATTCGAGCTTATCACTGTACAATTATTGGCAGCAAAACTCGACCATACTACGTTTAAATTATGGAAGGAGTCTATAGACCCCGATAATCTTCCTAACTTTCAAGGTTTACTCAGTTTTTAAACGCACGTAGACAGTTGTTAGAAAATACACTGCCTATCGATGCCGGACAGCAACTCAACAAGCTAAGTTTAAGATTCAATAATAAATCTGACAAACATAAATCACGAAACGCTGCTGGCAGCACTGCATTTAAAAGTTATCACTCAGCGTCAAATAATTATTCATGCTTATGCTGTAAATCTAATCATCCAATTTACATGTGTGATAAATTTCGTGCACTAAGCACATCAGAACGAGGACAATTTATATTAAATCATAAATGCTGTACCAATTGTCTAAAACCAGATCATTTCTCATCTAATTGTAAGATTAAACAATCATGTAAGATCTGCTCAAAACGACACTATACATTGTTGCACATAAACAAAATGTCGAAGCCTGTTTCAGCCAGCAGCAATAATTATTGTTCACTCAAATTACAATCCACAAATAATATTCTTTTATCAACAGCAATTGTGTTTGTCATTGACCAGGCTGGCAACAGACAACTCGCAAGAGTTCTTTTGGATGCGGGTTCACAAATAAATTTTTGTACGGAATCATTTGCCAAGAAATTACGGCTTAACTTGACTAAATCTAACATACCGATTACAGGTATAAATAATACCGCGTGTTGTGCCACTAATCTTGCGTCTATACACATTGTTTCCCGCTATCAAAGATTTAGCTTCGAGGCAAAATGTGCTGTCTTATCTGCATTAACCCATAAACTGCCAGCACAATCTTTTGACATAAATCAATTTACTATTCCAGATAACGTTTTCCTTGCTGATCCAAATTTCAACATATCAGCTGACATCGACATACTTTTGGGGGCGCAATTCTACCTAGATTTAATCTTAGCTAACAAATACGTACGCGGTTCTCATTTTCCTATTATACAGGAAACAAAGTTAGGCTACATTCTTGCAGGCAATCTGCTCAAACGCTGCCGTTATAAGGGTATTGCTGTTTCGTTCCTAGCTAGGAACAACGACGGTCAAATTTTGGAGTCTCGAAAAACTTTGGGAGACCGAAACTATCCCTGATAATGCACCTATTAATAACGAGTCAGCTTGTGAGGAGCATTTCGTTGGGTCTACTCATCACAATCAAGAAGGTAGGTTCGTTGTTTCGCTACCATTTAAGTCTGACCATCCCCAGTTGGGTGAGTCCTATGCCAACGCTGAAGCAAGATTCTTGAGTTTAGAACGCCGGTTCATGCGTGATTCTAAGCTTGCGTGCGAATACGCAAACTTTATTCACGACTATAAGGATCTTGGCCACATGACGCTTATCGACAATTGCTCTATCAATTTTGGGGTTTCAAATACCTACTACATATCTGCCACACCATGCCGTCTTTAAGCATTCTAGTTCTACGACAAAACTTCGCGTTGTTTTTGACGGTTCGTCCAAAACTACCAATGGCCTTTCTCTCTATGACATATTGTTCGTAGGCCCGAACGTCCAACAAGACCTTTTTTCTATTCTTTTGCGATTTCGTATGCATAACTATGTTCTCATCGCCAAAATCGAGAAGATGTATCGACAAATTCTGGTAGCTGAGACGGATTGTCATTATCAACGTATTCTGTGGCGTGACTCTCCCCTCGAACAGTTTAAACACTTTGTATTGCGAACTGTAACCTGCGGCACTGCTAGTGCTTCGTTTTTGGCTACTCGCTGTCTTAATCAAATTGGTAAGGATCATGAAGCTTCTTTGCCTGACGCAGCGTCAGCTATAACCAATGATTTCTATGTCGACGATTTGCTAACCGGTGCAGACACCATTTCTGATCTGACCAAGTTGAAATCTGACTTAGGTACATTGTTGAGTCAATACGGTCTCACGCTGCATAAATGGGCATCAAATGAACCCCAGGTGGTCGCAAATCATGACAATTTATCACTCCCTTTAAACAAACAGGGTAATGTGCGTACCTTGGGCATTCTCTGGAATAACACTACCGATTCATTTTTGTTTGACATCAAATCATTCCCCGTTGAATCAAGCATCTCCAAGAGGAAAATCCTATCGATTATCGCAGGCATATACGATCCACTCGGACTCGTCGGTCCCATTGTTTTCCTGTACAAACAGTTTATGCAGCAACTCTGGCTGTGCAATCTCGGTTGGGATGAGCCAATCTCCGGGCAATTACGCTTGCATTGGCATTCATTATGCGATAAATTATGTCTGATCAGTAAAATTATTGTCCCACGTTCTATTCGTTGCAAGTCTAAGGCAAGGATAGTTGAATTACATGGGTTTTCGGATGCTTCTGAAAAGGGTTATGGGTGTTGTGTTTACATTAGAGTCACTTATCAAGATTCATCGGCCTCTTGTCGCCTTCTGTGTTCTAAATCTCGCGTGGCCCCCCTACGACAGGTGTCATTACCTCACATTGAACTCTGCGCTTGTTTGTTGTTATCGCGACTCGTGTTCAAGGTTATCCCTGCTCTTCATTCCTTTATTAATAGTGTTCATCTATATTCTGACTCTATGGTGTCCCTTTACTGGATTCATGCCCAGTCTTCGAGGTGGAAAACCTACGTCACTAATCATGTTGCCAAGATTCAGCGTCTTACGCAAGCCTACACGTGGCACCACATCAATTCTCGACATAATCCTGCTGATATTATTTCTAGGGGATGTCACCCCGTCTTGCGCGATTGTTCGCTTTGGTGGCATGGTCCCGCCTGTTTGTCTCAATCTTCCGAGTCCAATCTTTTTCCACCCTTTTTACCTTCTAATCTGTTGTCTTCTGAATTCACCGCGGAGGAGAAACAAACCCCCAACCTTTCTCTAATGTCTACCCTGGCTATTGATCTTTCAAGGGACTTTTCTTCGTTGCACCGACTGACACGCGTATATGCTTACTGCTTTCGATTCATCAAAAATATTAGACTTTCCAGTGCTGAGAAAATTTCGGGCGCTCTTACCCCCGCTGAAATTCATTACACTCTTAATTTCTTCATAAAACAATCTCAGTCGATCCACTTCCTGCCGAGATTAATTGTCTTCGTAATGGGTCTTCTGTCTCTATTAGGAGTAAGTTGTCTTCTCTGGACCCGTTTCTTGATGAGTCTGGCGTAATACGCGTCGGCGGGCACTTACAGCAGTCGCAACTACCTTATGACAATAAAAATCCTATTGTCTTGCATCCATCGGCTAATATTACTCGCCTTATTATTGAACGAGAACACATTCGTCTACTTCACGCTGGTGCTCAACTCGTGCATCACCCACTTCGTCAAGGTTGGTGGATTATTAACGCCAAGATAGTCATTCGCTCCATCATTCGTAGATGCGTCAAGTGCCTCAGGTTTAGTGCCAAACAACAGGTTCAGAGGCTTGGTATTCTACCATCTCCTAGAGTCACTCCTTCGCGGCCGTTTCTATTCTGCGCAGTTGATTATGGTGGTCCCTTCATGATTCATCATGGCGGGCAGAAATCTAGGACTCTGTCCAAATCGTACGTGTCTTTGTTCATCTGCTTAGCAACCAGAGCCATTCATTTGGAATTGGTTTCCGACCTTACAGCCAACGCGTTTATAGCTGCCTTACGTCAGTTTATGTCCCGTAGGGGCATACCCAGCCGGTTATATTCTGATAATGGCACGAACTTTAGGAAGGCCCGCAATGTTTTACATGACCTTTACAATCTTTGGCATAATAAGGAAGCTACCTCATCAATCAAATCCTTTACGACCTCAGGGTATTTCATGGTCATTTATTCCACCCTCATCACCCCATTTTGGTGGTCTTTGGGAGAGCAGTATAAAGAGTTTAAAGTATCATTTGCGCCGCGTGGTAGGCAAGTCTATACTCACCTTCGAGGAGTTTATGACAGTTTTGTCTCAGATAGAGGCATGTCTAAACTCGCGCCCATTATTTGCCATTTCATCGGATATAAATGATCCGGTGCCACTTACACCTGGTCATTTTTTGATTTGCGCACCATTAACGGCGATACCTGACCCGCACTTATCTCACGTTCCCATCTCTCGTCTTGGACGTTGGCAACTTCTCCAGAAGTTTGTCCAAGTCATTTGGAAGGCTTGGTCTCGCGATTATTTACATCAATTACAACGTCACAAATGGAAATTCGCCAAGGATAATGTTTCCATTGGTGACTTGGTTTTACTGATTGAGGATAACTTACCTCCATTAGCTTGGAAATTTGGTGTAATTACCGCCACATTTCCCGGCCCAGACAACTTAATTAGAGTTGTAGACATTCGCACGCCTACTGGTATTTTACGGAGACCAGTCCATAAGATATGTTTGTTGCCAGCGCGGGACGAGACTTAGACACAAGGTTACTATAATTATTTACCACAATGCTATTTTACTTGGCCACTGGCTTTCATTACTTTATTGCATGACCATTTGGTCAACTTAATTGTGATATGTATCATCACAACACTTTAATGATAATTTGCATCATTGCCTGTTTTTATACAAATTTGCATGTGACTTGTAATTTCACAACCACGCACTGTGCTATTATGTCTATACTTATCATAGTTTCATGGTGGTACACTTGCTATTTTTGTATTTATATGTTAATAATTTGTGAGGCATACTATGTCCTACACATTTACATTTTGATATTGGTATTGGGTAGGGGTCATGTCATTGGTGGTATTGTTTTATATAAAAATTTGTTACATAATATTCGCATGGTCTGCAGTTATACAAACCATGTATGCATTTTCTTGCACATTTGTCAATATGTGTGATATTTATTATTCTATGAATGTATTTCTCGCAATTGTTCTACTCATGTATTACATTTGTATAACCACATTGTTGTACTTGTCACTTATGCTATTGTGTCTTTTTCATATTTTTAATTAACTAACTGATTTCTATTGTATTTATTATATAACTGGTATTTATGTAAAACACATTGTTTTTCGCATCTACTGTCTATAACCATGCCACGCCTATATTTTTATTTTTATATTGTATTTTGCATTTTGTGATCATGCATTGCACAATTATTATTCATGCTTTAATTATGACATACATGTCATTACAATTTGTGCTTGCAATCAGTCAACTATGTATAGCTTGTTTTCACTTAACAATTTATTGTATATTCCTGAAACTTCATTATTCCTATCCCAAATATATCATCATTAATATTACTGAAAGTAAAATTAATGATGATGAAGTCAGCTTCACTGACAATAAAACAGAAAGTCAGTCGATACCGGTCCAAGGTAAAAAACTGATGATAGCTATGAAGTGTTTAAAATGATACAAGCAATGATAGAAAAACAGAGTGTAAAGTTTGATGAAAAAAAAACGAAATTAATGTAAAATTTGACGAACAAAATAGTAAATTTGATAAATTGAGCAGTGACGTTAGCGAAGTCAAGAGTAGTTTCGAAGTACAGAATAATAAATTTGATGAGTTGAAAAATCATGTTAATGAAATTAATAAGCATTTAGAAAAAACCAATGAAATATTAGAAACTAACTTTAACAGATTAGAACAGAGTATTGAGAAAGTAGTAGAGTCGGTAGAGGAACAAATTAAAAGTAAAGTAACTCAAATAATTAATAACAAGGTAAATGATGACTGTAAAACAAATGAGAATTATAATGATATATGTAAAAACGTGGTATCAGAGAGTAAGGTGATTAATGTCGAGAGTGATAAGGAAGATTTTGTTGAAGTAGAATTTAGTAACGAAGTATTGTTAGAGTGTTGATGAGGTTGTGAGAGAGTGTGATGAAAGTTTAGATGGGCAAAGGGCAAGTTTTCCCCAAGTTTATGGTGAAACAGAGGTTTCACAAAGGTATGAGGACAGAGTTTCCTCCAGTAGTTGTGCGGGAGACATAGTGTCTCAAAATGGTCCCTTAGTTTTTTGTGATTTATCTGGTAAAGCCAGGAGATGTAATAAGTATTTTGTGTGGCCCTTTGCGTGGTATGAAATACGTCAGTGGGGTTATGAGAGGTATGAGAGAAAGAGAAAGAGAGAAATGGAGATTTTTTAGGTTAATAGAGGTTATGAAATGTTAGTGCAGGTTTTAGATATTGAGAGAGATGAAAAAAGTGAATTACATTGTGAAATAGAGATAGATGAATATTTTAATAATACTGCTGTAAATGATGCAAACTTACCTGATGTTGTGATGAATATGATGATAGAATGTTAAACAAAAACACTGACGGTGACAAGACCAGAATTCCAAATGTAGACAGGTTGTATGAGATAATAATAATGTGGGGTAAGCCTATAAAACATTGTTACTGGATAATGGAAACATTTGAGAACACAGATAGGCCTAGTTATTATAATAATAAAAATAACAAATTGAAGGTCGATAAAAATGATTTACGTTATAAATATGTTAGATATTTATACGATGATGGAGGCTAATTAAAAATCAGTAAATGTACATTTTAAACATTTTAATTTATGGTAATGACATGGCCAGATTATGAAATGAAGTGTGGTAAACAGAAAAATAATGACGAAGAATGTGTAAATAATCTAGTGAAATTGATTGTGTCTGTATTGTAAAATGTTTGATGTAAACAATGTGTATGTAGTAGAAATTGTTTTAATAATAATAATAATATTTTAGCAGACTAAATAAATAATGAGTTTATAATAAATGAATTGTAATTGTTTTGGAGTAATGTAATGAAATATGTTGTGTTCTTCAATAATTGATGGAATTAAAGTAATTTGAGATGTTTAAATATTTTGGTTAATTTAAAATGCTATATAAAGAGATTTTGATGATGAATTTAAATTATTTGTATGAGATTTAAATTTGATAATAATTAATAAATAAATAAATGTTAAATTGTGTTTAGGTTGTGGAATAACATGGTTGTTAAAATGTTTCAGAAGATAAATGGAGTTGTATACATGGTTTGGTGGTGACAGGTGTTTACATTTTGTGTTTATGACAGTGTATGAATGATATACTGTAAGTATGAATTTTAAAATGCAATTTATGTAAAGTAAAACTTTATATAATTTTGAAATGTAGTTAGAGAAAGCTCATTCACATGACAATGAGACATCAGCTGACTGCTGGGGTTATATAGGTGGTATGTCACTTATAAATAGTTTGCAGATTTTTTATCAATGTAATAAAATGTTTTAATATAATTAAAATTGAATATAATTAATGATTGAATAATAGATTTTGAATGTGTTTAAGAAATTTTGAATTAAATGGTAAAATGAATTGAGATAGTTTTGAATTTTCAAGAGTTAAAATGTAAAATGTGGTAAATGTGAGAATTTGGGTGATATTAATTGTTTAAGTAGGGCATTTAAGCCGATCAGATCAATTTTGAAGGGGTGTTAGAGAGAACGATATTGTTGTGAATAAACGTAATGTAGAATTTGAGAAGTAATAGTGACACAGTAGCTATGGGGAAAATATGTAGAGTAATGAGTGATATATTGAGGTAATAAATGAATGGGGATATTTTGTAGATGAAAGTGAGGTAATGGGAGAGTAATTAGATGAGGGGGAATTTTTGTAAGGGGGTGGTGTGATAAGGAGTCCTCAACGAAAAGCGTTGTGGCGGGATGGGAAGCGATATGCGCCGGAAAGGGTTATCTAGGGAGGGTCCAGGAACCAAATAAGGGAATGAGCATTGGGAAGGGAACACACATCCTGAGTACAAAGGGGTAGAGAGTATTTTGTTATAAGGGTAGAATGATGCGAAATAAGTTGAGTAGTAAGTTAGAGGTAGAGAATGGTTGGTAGATGTTTTGATAGAGGGGTGTCATACTAGGTAAAGCTGTTAAGTGGGTATTAGAGTCAGAAGGGGGGTAAGATTATATGTAAACGCCCAAATTGTAAATTGAAATATTATGAATAATTAAGTCACCCAAACTAATCGAGAATGAAAATATCAAAGAAAGAAAGTTATAGTCAAAATATAAAAATAATTGAAACAAGTGACAGATTGTAATAGGATTTGAAAATAATTAAAGCTGTAAAGTGTGTAACTTTGGTCAGTTTAAATGTACATTTTATTGTTTATTGTAAGATAAGAATCACCATGTTAAGTTTGAATGTTCTACAGTGGAACTTGGTTATTACGGCCTCGGCTGTTACGTCAACTCGGGTGTAGCATTATTTTGTCATAAGTCCGGTCAAACTGATATCTTTAACATTATAAAAATTCCCGGTTTTAAGTCACTAAATATTGTACTACTCTGTTATAAAGTCAAAAATTTCTCAGATATTTTACTCTAAATTTCATATAAACGTATATATGTTAGCGCGCGCTACGCCCATGGCTACAGACATACATTGTATGCAAGCGATAAGCACTGTAACAGGACCGCCGGCGCCAGCCGGTGTCTGGCGACTGACATGTCTCCCCACCACTCTCACCGGGTCAGTAGCACTGCACGTCTCGAGGCTATTGTTCACGCCACGCTGTTACAGTATTTACTGTACAGTATTGTTTACATGTAGTCTCGTCTCTCTTTTTGGTTGTTATTGTTTCTGTATCTGCTCGTACTGTGACAGTTTCTTTTGTGTGTTTTATAACTTAAGTTTCGGTAGCCACTGTTTATAGAATTTGATACGTAGGTCTACATTTTTATACAGTAATCATGGCAAGTTCTAGTACAAAAAGAAAGGTTCTGTCTATTCAAGAGAAAGTACGTGTAATTAGATCATATGAAAGCGGACGTAAAATAGCTGATGTATGCCGTGAGTTTGGTTTAGTGAATTCTACTGTAGGTTCAATTTTAAAAAACAAGGACAAAATTTTAAAACAATTTGAGGAAGATGGAGAAAAAATTAAAAAAATTAGGAAATGCGAACATGGTGATGTGGATGCAGCATTATTGAAATGGTTCAAACAGTGTCGATGTTCAGATATTCCTGTGAGTGGACCAATTCTGAAAGAGAAAGCTACAGAATTCAGAAAATTGTCTGTTATTGATTTTATGTGCTCCAACGGATGGCTAGATCGATTTAAGGCCCGACACTCGATTTCCTTTGCAAAAATTTGTGGTGAGGCAAAATGCGTAGATCTGAACGTTACAGGCGATTGGGTGCTTAACACTTGGCCAGAAATTAGACGATCATATAAAGATGAAGACATCTTTAATGGAGATGAAGCCGGAATTTTTTATAAATTAACTCCAGATAAGACTTTCAAATTTAAAAATGAAAAGTGCGTTGGTGGGAAGCTCTCTAAACAAAGAGTTACAGTTTTTGTTTGTGCGAACATGACGGGAACCGAAAAAAGGAAACTTTTAGTTATCGGGAAAAGTTTGCATCCTAGATGTTTTAAAAACATCAAAAAACTTCCTGTAAGTTACACTGCCAACAAAAAAGCGTGGAAGACTTATAGTATTTTTGAAGATGAACTAAGAAAGTGGGATAAAAAACTGTCATCGAAAAACAGAAAAATTCTACTTCTAGTTGACAACTGTGCAGCCCATCCAAAGTTAAATTTGACAAACATTAATCTGGTCTTCTTACCGGCCAACCGTACAAGTGTCCTGCAACCTATGGACCAAGGCGTCATTAGAAGCCTCTTTAAAAAAAAATTATTTTCTGTATGGACACGGCGCAACCTGCCACAATTTCACTCTTAGATGCAATACAATTCCTAGACGACTCTTGGAAGAGTGTAACACAGAAGACGATAGGAAAATGCTTTAATAAAGCACAACTCGTACATGAAAATTTACCCGATGATGACGAAGACGATGACTTGCCGCTCTCGGAGTGGATTAAGAAATTCGACGTAAATGAATTTGGAAATGAACTTGATTCCTATGCATCAGTGGATGAGCAAGTAGAAACATTCCAAGTGTTGAGTGACGCAGAAATTACTGCGGAAGTAAAAAACATAGAAGCAGAAGATACTGTTGAAGAAGATGCTGAGCAAGAGGAGGATGCTGACATCGTTTGTCCGACAGTACAGGAAGCAATGAGAGCCGCCGAAACACTTTCACGATTTTACTGCTTTAGAGAGACGTCTGACGACACGTTCAATGCAGCGCAGCATCTCCACAGCACAACAGAAAGAATTTAATTTTCAGAAAGGAGCGTTCAAAAGAAAATTACGGATTACTTTCGACAGTAAGCCTAAATGTAAGTTACATGCACTTTCTTTTTGATCTTTTAAAATATTCTTCATACTGTTTATATAAACGAAATGCAGTTTGTAAACTTTAGAATAAATATCACGAATAATGTTAATAATGCAAAGATCTTTTTTTTATTTCTCCTTCCTTACTAGTGTTTAAAAAGGGTCTTTTATAACGACTCTTTTATAACGTCACTCGGACATAACGTCATTATTTTTTTGGTCCCTTCAATGACGTTATAACCAAGTTCCACTGTATTTTATTACGTTGTATTATGTTTGAAGGTAAAAAATTTTAAAGATATTCCATGTATTTTACAGTGTAGCTTTGTGTCGTGTATGTATGTCAAGCTCATTCACTTGACCCAGAGAGATCAGCTGATGACTGATGTTAGATACAGAACCATTTTCAAATAATTAATTCACGCAATGGTATTACCGAATTAAATTAAAATAATTTCATTTTCGAGATGGATAAAAGAGATATTTTGAAAAAAAAAAAAAAAAAAAGTTATGCCTGCCATGTAGATGATGTTTTGAGTTTCAAGTATATTATTGTTTATGTGTACTACTAGTGTGTTTATTGAATTACATTGTTTAGTATATATGTATAAACAAATGTTAGAATAAGTGAGTTTATGATTTAATAAGATGTTCAATTTGTTTTTTTTTTTATTGTTAGTAGTAGTGAAGAAAATTGATAGAGTTGATAGATTCATGTAAAAGATTTTTTTATTTTTTTGGTTTTGATGAAAGTAATGGTAATATAACAAGTTGATTTTGAACTTAAATGAAATTTTAACCAAATTTAATGATTTGAATTTAATTTGTTTGCTATATTTTGATTTGGAAAAATGATTTTAAAATATTTTAGGGAGTTTGTCTAGGACATAGTAATGAGTATATGTACGCACCCAGTACTTGCTAAAGGCAACCGAGTGTGCATGTAAAGGGGAACGTATCGGTTGAGGATCTGGCATGGTATAAGGCCAGGGGTTTGGATTTTGGGATGGAATGTTAAAAGGTCAGGTGTACTGTGGTGAGTATCTGTTCGATGTAATGGTGTAGGGATCTCGGATAGAGAAGTCCAGTAATCTCGTTCAGGTGCAGCCATAGTCGCCGAGCTAGGTGGGTAGTTTACCCATGATGCGTTAAGAATTAACGGGGGGTTGTTGGCACCATATCCTCACCGATCCTCTTAGGGGTAGCAATGAGAGTTCTTCTGTCGCGACAAAAGACCTCTCATTGGGGGGGGGTATTGTAATGGGGCAAAATGGGGTGTTTTACTTTATTTCATATTTTATCAATGTATAAATACGGTAACGAGTCCCCTACGTAAAACGGTTACAGTCAAACAAAGAACGCAGTAACAACGTTGTAGTTTTGCAAGCGGACGCATTACAATTCCAAGAAAACGGGTGATGTGTTACGCACTCAAGCGTGCAACTTGAGCACGCGCGTGGACTGGACGCTAAGATGCCTCAAATGAAGTCAACCAACATGACCAAGCTGTAAAAATATTTCAGCACGTGTTTGATTGCGGACGGAAGCATGACACAAAACACGCCCATTTGAGTGACGAGACTAGTGGCCTCAAAATTTCGTCAACGCCTAACGCAAATGAACAACAGCGTACTTTGTGAACAGTGACGAACATTTTAACGTCAGAAGGCATTGGTAATTTCCGTCTTGTCCGATTTTGGAGGGGGCATTTGGTTAACACTCTGCGCAGTCACCAACCGAAGCTACGCCTGGCCAGGCAGCCCACTAAACGTGGCTCATCAATAATTTTTTATTATTAATTAAAAGAGAATAGAAGTGGAGAACGATGTGAAAGTGAGTGCAGTAATTAACGAGGAAGAAAGAAAAAATGAAATCATAAACTTTGTTGGACACCTAAAAGAGAACTTTGTGTGTGACGCGCCACGAGGTCGGGAAGATGCCACTACAGCAAGTAACCGTATTAGATCAAAATTATTTTAATGATTGCCTAAAATAAATAAATGGGGGGGTAAAATGGAATGAGAGTTGAGTGTGAGCAAGCTGGGTTCGCCTTATTTAGATTTAGAAATTAACAGGTAGAATATGTAATATAAATGTATGGTAATAATATTATGGTTAACAAATGCTTGTAAGAAATGTATTAACGCACAGTTGTGCGAAATAATAACGTGACAATAGTTGGGAGAAAGTATGTATAAAAGAAATTTAAAGGAATATAAAAGGAACTAAATTTTAATAAAATCTAAAGCTTATTATATTTTAATGAGAGTCAAGTCTGTTATTTTCACAACCTCAAAATCACGTTTGCATTCACAGTTCGTGCTGGGATCTTGGACCCGAAATTAAGGTAAGTTTGAAGGTAATTATAATTAATAATTCTGTAATAAATCGTTTAATAACATCCTCATTTACACGCCATTTTGATGACCACACTATAACTAACTACATGTACTAACGTAAGACTAAGAACTATAAACACTAACTATAACTGAACTATATACACCATAAACAAAGAAAGACTGTGACACCAAACACACAAATTAATATAACTATAGTAACAACTCAGCAGTGTTCACACTTTAAACGAATACAAATTTGCCTGTTCGAGACAAGTGAGTGGCGAGGGCGAGCACGCACGTCAAATGTTCACACGGGTCAAGACTCGCACGTGTCAATTCTCGTATGTGAACTTGCAGCTTAATCCCCTATTTTGCATGTCAGCAAGTTATTTGCCCAAATCAAAGTGCCCCATACACGCACGTGACACAAACAATGGCATGCAGCATTATGTAGTTCTACCTATGAGTTAGTCATTTTAGTTACTGACTACAGTAATAAACCTAATCCCTCCTTCTGCATGCCGGTGCAAAGTGGCGCATACCCGAACATGACACAAACAATGGCATACAGCAGTGTCTGCAAACCTGCAGAGGAAGCAAGTTGTGTAGCATTAATCGCATTCTCTAGGAAATGTGCTCTGTTTGAGAAATAGAAACTGTAATAACTGTAATGGGAGATATATTTTAAACCACCTTCATCAGCTGGAACATATAAACAAAAGAGTAAACAAGCGGAGGGGAGAGGGAATCTTCATTCAGTGAATGGTTCAGTGCTAGTGACAAAGTGCTTATTTCTACGTTTGTAAAGCATGTACTGTACATGATGCGGCAGGAAAACAGGAAATCTGTAAACACTTGAAGTCACAGAAATATTCGTCGGCTGTGGTGCATCCAGTTCGGTCACCAGAGAAAAAAATTTAAAGAAAGATTAATAGGATTGGCAGCTGATGGAGCAAACACAATGGATGGGTGGTAATAATTATGTTGCTACTCGTTTTACAAATGACATTCCAGATCTTTTTGTACTAAAATGTGTGTGCCATTCTTTTCATCTCCGTGCATCATACGCTTGGTCAAAACTTCCTTGCTTTGTTGAAGATCTTGCCCAAGATGTCTTCAATTAATTTCACAGTAGTCCTAAAAGATTTGGAAAATACAAAGAATTTCAGAAATTCCTCAATTTGAAACCACATAAACTTCTAGTTTGAAACCAGTCAAACTAGATGGTTGTCTCTGTTACCAGCGGTATCCAGACTCCTTGAGCACTTTGCTGCATTAATCTTGTTTTTCACAAACGCTGACTTGGAAGACAGGCTTTTAGCAGCTGAACATACACTAGGAAACTCAGAGATCCTCTCACAAGATTTTATCTAGAATTCCTAGAATTTGTTGACCTAAATCTCGAAATGGAATCTGAAGCAATAAAAATTCATTTGCTCTATAACAGAATTTTTGCATTCTATAAGCAAGTTTTACAGTGCTACATCAGACAAGACTATCTGCAGCATACTCCCATTGCACAAGTCCAGTATAGGAATCTTAAAAACTTTCTTCCCCCTAGGCAACTATACCACAAGGTGGAAAGGTATCCATATTGTTACCTAACCCTGAACTCGATGGGACACAAAAGAATGGTTTCAAACTCAGATGTAGAGTTCTACATAGAAGCAGCTCATCAAATCTTCAAACGATTCCCTATGCATAGCAGACCAAATGAACTGTGCAGAAAGTTTTAACTAAAGACCTTGGTATGTGCTAAGAGTATGCCAAAATGGTCCTATAGGAGCTCTCCGATGAACAAAAGCAAAGGGGGGCAAGACGATGTTTAGAGCTGAATAATCACAAGTGACGAAACCTGGATCTTCTTGATGAAACAAAGCGACAAAGTGTCCAATGGAAGTCACCTAATTCTCCATGACCTAAAGCATTCCATCAAAGTCAAGAATCAAAACGTTGTTGATAACCTTTTTGATATCCGAGGGATTGTTCACTATGAATTTGTACCACCAGGACAAACAGTCAACCAAGTGTACTATTTGGGAGTGCTGCAAAGGTTGTGTGAAAAAGTGAGACGCAAACGACCGGAACTTTTCGCCAACTCATGGCTCGTGCATCAAGACGATGCACCAGTGCACATGGCACTGTCTGTATGGGAGTTTTTGGCCGGGAAACAAATAACTTCGATAGACCACCCACCATACTCACCTGACCTTGCCCCCAATGACTTCTTTCTTGACCTATAGATCAAAGACATTTTGATGAATTTGAGGACATTAAGGCTATACGACAGCAGTTCTGAAGGCCATTCCAGAAAGAGTTTCAAAATTGCTTTGAAGGGTGGAGCATGCGCTGGCATTGATATATAGCTTCCCAAGGAGAGTACTTTGACGGTGACCACAGCAGTATTCAGCAATAAGGTATGTAGTATATTTTCTAGGACGAGTTCGCTAACTTAATTGTCAGACCTCGTATACACGTCTAGTGTTTCTACCATATATTATCACTTAGCTGTTACTGAGAATGTAAATAAATTGCTCACACATTATTTTTAATTACTAGTGAACACCACAACTAGTAAATGACACAGACACACTTTTAATAACAGATTAAACACAACTTCTTTTTTCACATAATTAAAAGGTTTAGCAGCTGAACAAGTGGTCACAGCAAGCAATATTCCTGATCACAGCTGGTCCTCAGAGTGATCTCACTTTTCCTTCTATTGCTATGGTAAAAGTAGACCTTTGCACTGTTACAATGTATACTTATATACTTACAAAAATAGATGAAAAATGTGTTATAGAAAAATACTCAAAATCATGACAACTACAAACAAATTAAAAGGTACACCCATCTATGATGTGTCATTACTAATTGTAATAATTTCACTATTTTAACTCCACTACTTATGTAAAAAATGAATGTGAAAATGAAAATAAAGTTATGTTAACCAAACATTACTTTATACAACCTTTAAGTCTTGTCTGTACAAGTTTAAAAAAAAATCAATTATATTGATAAATATATTATAATAATAAATTTATTATTATTAATTTATAATATATAAATTTATTATATATAAATTGATAAATTTATTATATATAATTGAAATATGTAAAAAAACTGGTCCAAATAATTTTTGAAATACACTGGTTTAAGTGGAATATTGTCATATTCTGTTACAAATGGCAATTCTTTCAATTTATAACAAATGGCATACGTTTTGAATTTTGATACAGACTATCTGTTGGCTTGTCTAATAGGCTGATATATTTATTTTATGTTATGTTTTACATAATCATATCAATATAACTGCACAAAAGTAGTTTTACCTAACACACTATTTTAATATATGTTTAACTGAAAATATTATAACATGATAGATAATTTTAGCAAAACTGGCTGTATCCGGTACATATATTTATTTGTAACTCTAAGTATTTTAATGGCTCAAATGAAACCATAAAGTTAAACCTATCAAAGTTTGATGGCTCAAAGTTAACCTAGTAATCCAAGTCACATAGCTAACTTAATAAAGCAGCAATGAATAAATGGCATTTCTGAAAACTTTTTAAGGGTAGTTTTTGAAAATTCATTTCATCAGTTTAAGTTTCTGCCAATTTCATGTTTCCATCTTCATTAAGAGCTGAATAATCCTAATTTCTGTGATTTCAAAACTACAGAAATTTTTACTCTTTTTGAAATTTCAAAATGTTATATCATGGGAATTACAAGTGATTATTTCTGAAATTTTGGAAAAAGTCTTACTTAACACTGCTGATCAAATACACAATTTCATAAAGATATAAAATGCTGGGTTGCAAAATTACATATTATTATGTTGATTTCATATGGAGTGATGTACATATGAGATGAAATTCTAGAAAAAATTTGCCCACGTAACCGATACTCAAATCTGCCTTTTTTTAAGCATTGGTGTTCTTTGCTACAGTGCTCCGGTGCCTGGAACTACAGTGATCTTGGCTAATTTCACCTTGCCAACATCATAGCATAGAACCATCAATACTATTATCACCAATGTTACTAGAACTCTTTTTTTAGAACATACATACCTTCTCCCACCTTTTCTATTTTTGTGTAATCCTCCATATCTTCAGGACTCTGAAAGAAATAGTCAAAGTTAAACATCATACTATATATACATAAGCATACTGGGAAATTCCATACCAAGTGGTCCGGAAAAAAAATAATTGGTTGCTTGACCATCTCAGAAAAAATTTATATTTGGTAGGTGGATTCCCTTATGTTTTGGGGGCTCAAAATATTTTTTTCAAATTTTTACTGTTTACTGTTTGGAAATGGTGGCCATATTTGTTGTAGGCCGCACGCTATTTTTTGCGTTTGCAGGCATCTACGATTTCTTAAATTATACAGCAATGGGTTGCCCTAGCCCTTTCAAATAAACTGCATTGAGTTCAGTACACTCTGGCCTACAAAATAAAACCATAATTACCTAGCTAGATGTATTTCTTAATATATTTTTTACAGCTCAAAATTATTGGTCGCAAATTGGCAAAATTCAATTTTTGAAGGGTAATTTTTCAAAGAAGGAATAATTTCTCAGCCTTAATCTTTTCTGTGCTGTTACACTACACAGTATAGTTACTTTTTATACAGTATTAATGCTGAGAAGCTTAGCCTTAAAAAAATATGCCCTTTTAAAAAACCAATTTTTGATTTTTTTTTCAAAGTTTCACCTGCAATATCTTTGTTGGGGGACCAGTTAAAAATCTGAAAATTGCAAGCATAAAAGGTCTTTATGATATCAAACGTCAGTATAAATTTCAACTTTGAGATTCAACTGGAAGTTAGTAAAAAAAATTTTCAATTTGAGCCAAAAATACGTTATTTTCACATCCGCGATATGTGGGCTAATAACAGTAGGTATAGTAATTTTATGATTAAAGCATATCCAATCAAAGATAACTAATTATAATAACATAGGATTTTGAATAAAATGCAGGTTATATTGTTCTAATATTGTATAATGTTACATATAAAAGGCATAATGAAATTCAAAATTTTATAAAGTTACAAAATCAACTAGAAGTAAAATGTTTTTGATTGTCCCATTGAGCTTTGACGGAATTTATCACGTAATTTAAAATCAATCAACTGACAACAAACAATGCCTTCTCACCTACAATTAGTTTTTACTTAATTGTTCATTCATCTTTTGTGAAATTGCTTCGCATAGTTTGGGCGTTAGATTAAAAGTTCTCCCAGTTACAGTGGTAAATTCCAGAGGAGTCAGCTTCTTCAGTATATTTTTAATTGGCATCCAAACTTGGTCTTTTTCATTTTTTTTGAACGAGGTCCTTGGTCCTGGTGGGTGATAAAATGTAACATGCACATCTTGGTTTTGATTATTAATATTATCTACTTCCGCAATCCACCATTGTCCATTGTAAATACAAGCCACTACATCTTTATTTTGAAGTGTTAATGGTACAAATTTCCCAGTTGTATGAAGTTCACTATCAGGTGATGTTGATGTGAACTTACATTTAAGCAAACTGTCTGACTGTGGTATAAAACAATGAAAAGATCGAGTGCCTTTAATCTTCTTACAATTGTTGAATCTTTCTTCCAAGACATTGGCGTGAAGTTCTTGTATTTCCTCTGTTTTTACAAAAACATAGGTAATTCCTTTAAGATGTTCTTTACTGAATTTGAACATTTCCTGAGGTGTCACGATCTGGTTCTCATACGTCCGCTGCAGACTAGCTTTTGTGACGGCTCGCTTTGTAGTACCTCCGATGCCATCGCACGCATTCTTCCCATGACATGATGCGAAAAAATGCCACTCTACATCAAGTCCAAAATCTTCTTTGTGAAAGCACATGTTGATAAAATTCTTTTTGTTTTTGTATTGGCTTGCAGCCTCATCAGAGAAGTAGATCAATTTCTTTATCGATGGGTGGTGCTCTTTTATGTAGTTTATTAGTTGTTGTTGAAATGCGTGCACTGTTGTAGTATTGTGTTCAAGATGGTCACTTATAACACAAAAACTATGACTCTTTAATTCATCTTGATCCTTATAATAAAATACAAATGGATGAACCGTAGCCTGTTTGTTTACCCAGTGGTGTCCCTGTACTTCATCTTGAACAACGAAGGAGTAATTCTCTGAAAAGTCAGAGAGAACTATGCATTAATTAACTGCTAAGATTTGCTTTTTGTCTTTCATAAACTTCCCTTGAGATTTCGAAATAAAATGATGCATTTTCAGATTTTCAAGTTTGGCAATTAGCATTTCAATAAACTCTTCTTGTGGTTTTATGATTGTCACCATTTCAGTTCTGTTTTGGATCACCCATTGTTTGTATTCTATATTGTCTGGCATTGAGTCGTCTTCTTCATATTCTTCAAACATGTCAAGTAAAGCCTGCTTGCCTGGACAAACTTCACATTTTCCCATCATACAATTGTAACTGTAAGTTTTGCATACCAGAACATCCAAAAGGTCTTTGTAATCAACCTTAAGATTGGCCCCAGCTATCATCAACTTTACATGTTTAAAAGGAATAAATCCCAATTTTAGTACCAAGCCACGTGTTGTTCAATCAAATATATTGCAACTCACCGTCTGCGGCTTTTTGAAACATCTTCACTATAAAGTTGACATGTTTCAGGACACTTGTCCCATCCTCAGAACTTAAAAATATTCGTGTATCATTTAACGTTGATACAGTTGTCAAATAATTAAAATATTAAAATCCAATATAAATGTTTAAAAACGAGCGCTACGGTTAAACGATGTACATCGTACGGTGACTGACCGGTCAGAGTGCCTACAGTGGTCCAATCCCTGGGATGGAGTCTTCACCCGACTGAATGCCACATACAGATGCCCATGAGTAAAAACACGCTTAGGCAGATAAAATTCTAATTTTTTTAAAAGTCTGGCCTTGATTTTTTACTTACAGTCATAGCAAATGCAAGTCTTAATGGGAACTTCAACCTTGACATACCAGAATGGCATATTTGGGTCAGGTGATATCAGCTTTTTTTTGGCACGAAAAGGATATTACCTCTTCCAAGCCCTGAAAGAACTCCAGGTTTACTATGTTTTCCATTAAACCATGTACCATCATGCAAGCACCATTAACTACACCTGAATCCAATTTCTTATTTCCGATGTGCATTACAATAGCACCAACTTTCGGGATAAGTTTTCGGGATAAGTTTATAAGGTGGTGTAGTGCTCTGAGATCATCACAAGACGTCGCTGGCTTATGACATCACAGATAAGAAGGCGGGGGCAGCTGGTTTCCGCTGTCGCTGTGTATGCTAAAGCATTGTAAAACAAAGGAACATGTAAAGTGAATTCATCATACGCTCTGGTTGATCACATGATGTCCTGTATACGACATGGATGATCATCTCAGCATGGCCATAGTGTTCTGAGCTTATCAGTGTGACCAGTTGATCATTACATGCGTAGCTTATTGTTTACATTATAAACTTCACACTGTTTCTCTATAAGGTGATCTATGTATAATATGCTAGGTGAAAATGAACCAATCACATTTTATCAGAAACACCACTCCTAGAAGTCTTTTGTTTCCGTTTATTTGAAATATAATGGAAATTATAGTCTACATATTCAATTAACAACCAGTCGCTCTGAGGTGTTTTTACAGTGCGGTTGACTACGTTCGGCTAAATTGTGTCTTTAAGCATCTTCGTTTTGTTATGAATCAATGACATTAGTATTTTGTCATTTGTGTACAGTGTTTTAAATATATCATTTAACATTCGATAGGTGTTCGTGTTTTGTGTGCATATTCATATTTGAGTCAGGGTAATTAAAATGAAAATTTTCGAAGGAGGAATAACACTGCTGGATATACAAAGGTTTTTCCTGGAAAAATTCTTGAAAAATGTATAAAATCATATCGAAGTAGAAACTTTAGGAGACAATCTAAAACTTTATGTTATTCGCGACAATAAACTGTTTTATCGTAAATGTAACAGACTAAGTGGTACAGAAAAATTAATAGAAATTGTCCACGGTGATACAAAAATTGATAGAAGTAGCCCACAAAGGTGCTGATACTGGAAACAAGCGATTGGTACGTCTACACATTGAGGAATAAATAGCACTGTAGACATACTTTCACAACGGTACTACTTTAAAAATATAAAATTAAAGGTGGCAGATTTTGTAAAAAATTGTGAAGTATGTCCGAAAGTTACACCTCCATGGGTGTCTTGTGTACCCGAAATGAAGCCAATTTCTGTTCCGAAGAAAGTCATGGAAAAATTGGTATAGACGTTATGCAGGTACCAGAAATGCAGGGCAAAAAATACATAGTGGTACAGTAGATTATTTTTCAAAGTGGGCTGAGGCCAAAGCTCTTAAAAATAAGACTGGCATTGAAGTGGCTAAATTTATTTATGAAATTATATGTAGACATGGCTGCCCTAAAATACAAGTTAACGATAATGGTCGCAAGTTTGTAAATTAAGTTTCTAAAGAATTGCATAGTGGTCGGGGACAAAACAAAGATTAATATCACCCTACCATTCACAGGCTAATGGATTAATAGAGCGTCAAAACAGAACAATAAAAGATAAACTGAAAAAACTTTAATGGAAAACATTAATAACAGGCCTGATGTTCTCGAGAGTGTATTATTTGCATACAGAACATCTAGACACAAAACAACAGGATTTTCATATTTCTTTTATGTTATATAACAGAGAACCAGTTTTACCATTAGACCTTGTTGATGAAGATAATTTGACCAATGAAGACGATGAGCCTCTTCGGGTAGCTGAAAAAACAACTGATGTTCATTAAGTAGAGGAAGGTATTGTTGAATAAAATAAAGAAATGGAAAGAAAATTATAACAAATATTAGAAGTAAAAAAGTAATTGATGAAACAGCGTTAAAAAAATATCAGAACAGCTCAGATTAATCAGAAAAGGCAATTTGACGAAAGACACACAATAACAAAGAAAAGTGAATAAAACCTGGGTGTAGTTTTGGTAAAAAATGTGACAAAATTCAAAAATAAGTTAATGTTTACTGAACTTTCAAGGAGTGGAACATTACAGTTAATAAAGTTTTAAGAAATGAATATTGTAGGCCTAAATTACAATATGAAAGTGGTGATATGAGGAAAAGAAAGAACATGTGAAAAACTTGAAAATTGTCTACAATCTAAACGATGATAAAGCTGATGTGGAGGTTTCTGGTGAGTGATGTAAAGTGAACTTTTTTTATGATCCGGTTGACGTAGAGTGGCAAATGGAAAACTGTAAAGTTTTGGGTCTGGCCATACACGTTTTAGAATCGGTCACAAATTAGTACTTTCAAGACAACACGGTGTGAAGAAAATTGTGGGTGATGGAAATTGTTGGTTTAAGACAATTTCCTACTTAATTACTGGCAGTGAAGGTTATCACATGGGCGTTAAGAAACTTAGTTGTTAATTATATGGACAGTGAGTTGAACAACAACAGAGCCAATGACTTATTTAAAGGTAGGACGCCACTAAAAAATATGATAAAAGAAGGTACATGGGCAACTAACGCTGAGATATTTGAACTGCATCACTTTTGAATACAAACATTTTTGTGTGCACAAAGATAATCTCAAAAAATGGAGAGAAGTGGGACCAGCAGTTATTTACAGCAGCTGCTTCAACAAATTAAAAAAAAAAAGGTGAAATTCCAAGCCAAAAGAATACATATATTACAAATGAAAATAGTTGTCATTATGAAGTTGTTATTTCAGTTCATGGAATGGATGTAGTTTGTTCTGCAGTATCTACGTGTCTACAGAAAAGTAAGTAGGCTACTACACTCCTATTATCTTGTCTCTTACCTTATATAAAGTGTAATGAAAACTGAAGACACCTTTTTATAGTGCAAATAATTAATAATTTTGTTTTTATTGGTTAAAATTAATTAACTGATATATCTTTAAAAACAATTCTTTAAAAAGAATTTAAAATAGTTTAATATTATGGCAACTTAGAAAGTTACATAAATTTAGTTTCATGAAACAGATTGAAATCCCCAAAATACTCCACTCTGTGCAGGCCGAAACATAATGTTTATTACATACTGCAAAAATATTTTTGCAATTAGTTAGTCTTGTCTGACTGCATATAATTTACATTAAGGAATACTGGTTAACACACAAGCTAAGTTATTTTTTTCATTCAAGTAAGTTTACATCTGTACACTTTTTATTAGTTGTTTAATTCTACGAGACCAAGCAAGTGACAATAAAAATAAGCGATGCCATGACCACCAATTTTGAATGATTCATTCGCCGTGTTTAAAAATGAGCTTCTGAAATTTGGAGTTACCGACCATGGAAACAGCTCGCACAGTTCGCTGAAATTGTTAATCAGTTTTCAATAGAAATGTATATGAGTCATTAGTCTCAATCTCAATCTCTCTCTCTCTCGCTCGCACGCACGCGCGTGCACACACACACACATTTGTCATGTCACAGTTTCCAAATAAAGCATGTCCTGTGCAATAATAGCCAGCTGTTTAGTTTCACTGATATAAATTATGCAATTGTTTATAGTTACTGAAGGGTCAATCCATTTCAAGTGGTCCAGCACCACACAACACCGGTTGCCTCACCACCACAGAAAAAATTCATATTTTGTATGTGCATTCCCTTATGTTTTGGTAGTTCAAAAAAATTTTATATTTTTATTTGTATCCAGTTCACAAATGGCAAAAATTTGTTCTTCAAAAAAAAAGAACTGCCTTAAAAGAGCACAAATGTTAATATGGTGGAAAACCAAGAACTATTTGCACAGAAAGGAAAACAAATTCACAGATTTTAAGGTAAATGAAGGAAAACAGAAATTACTACATGAAATGAAATCAATAAAAATTACCATTTATAACATAAGACATAATTGCTTATCATAGTTTATAACAGTGGTTTTCAACTTAAAAGCATCTAAGGGTCACAATTAAAATCAGGAACCTACTGGCGGACCACATCATAAGCAATCAATTTTCAACAAGGTGATATTAAAAAAAGACATTATTTAAAGTAAATTAAAAAAAGGCAGTATTTAATTGAACAACTGAAAAGAGTTCTCAATTTTAACTCCACCTTTTGTTTGTCTCTCTATTTGGGGCATGTCTCACAATAAATACTGAATGGATCAACGGATTTTCATGGTGTCCATCCCCTATTGTTTCTGAGATTGATCACTCCAAAAGTGCAAAAATGTAAGAAGTCGAAATAGTGAAGATTCTGTAAAAGCCCGTTTGAGTCTTAAATTAAAGGAAATTTTGTCTACAATCTGAAGATAGTTAATTTTTATAATAACAAAAATTCATGTGAGGTATCAAACTAAAGCAAATTTTAACTAACATCTGAATGTAGAGTTATGTTTTAGTAATTCCATCCCCCGGACTACATAAAAAAAGAGATCAAAATTGTTTTTAATGTGAAAATCCAGAAGGGTGTTAGACTAAAAGCAATTTACGATATTATTAATTGATGACTCGTTGGGCACTTTGTGAAACATATTAATACAAAGGTTTTGTAAAATATATAAAAACACTTGGTAAGTTTCACGCTTGTGAAACTTACCAAGTGTTTTTATATATTTTACAAAACCTTTGTAAAAGCAATTTATTGTAACTGAAATCTGAATGTTTCACATTTTTCGTGTTTACTGTATGACTGTGTGCTCTACAATTGTTATATTCTTAAAGAAATAATAATCAGGATTTTGTAATGTTCCCATAATAGAAAAATTATTTAATACCAAAAGTTATATAATAATACATGAACTTCATTCAAAATAATGAGATAGTTCTACAGCTCAGGAAATATACTAGTTGTAAATAAGTGAAAATAGGTAATTTATACATTTATTCTATCTTACTACATATACTTTAATAATAAAATATTTATTATGTCTATATAATAAAGATGATAAATGAAAAATACTAAACATTTTATATTTACATACAATTTCCTTTGCGGGCCACAAGCTGCCTGTTTCAAATCACTAGTTTATAACAATCATTCTTGAAAGTGAAATCTTAGGGAGAGGAGGAAGAACAAGAACACATGTGGAAGATGTCATGATAAGGATGACATGTGAGTTACATCGAAATGAAAAGTGCAACACAAAGAAGCTAGAGCTTACAATGACAAGGAATATCCTGTAAACGCCAAATAAAACTTGTTATTTATGCATACCTGTCCAAAGGTAGTAAAACAACATAGCCTACAAGTATGAATGGAATCCAGACTTTTGTTCAGAATTTCTCAATTTTTAAAATTCAAATAACTGTCATACATTTATTCTATGAAGAATCTATTGTTATGTTCTACAAAATTCTGTGCCTCACACAACTTGAAACGGTCTTAAGTCAGACACACAGCTGTCATTAACACAGTTATTTTAAAACATTTTAACAATCATTGTTATCCTTAATAACACTGCACATAAAGACTATGATGAATTAAAAGATTCAACACAATCTGGTTAAAAGTGGTTTTAAACTGACCAAAATAATGAGGTAATAGCAACAAAAAAGTAATTTCCTACTAATAGGACAATGTTTATAAAGGCTTTAAACTAGGTGTTAGGCTTCGCTTCAAGCCTGTAATTATGACTAATTTCACGGAAAATTGAAATGTTATGATAAAGATTAATTGTTTCTACCTATAACAAGTCAACAACTACTTATGAATAGCCTTGCAAAACTAAAAGTTAAATATGTACCTACCATCGTGTACGGAACCGTAACACCTGTTGAGACACCTAATAATAGCTCAGACCTTAAAGTAAAAAATCCTAGCTTGATTCACTTTATTTGATAATCAGTTTGGTTTATGTAAAAACATTACCTTCTAAATAAAAGCACAATGAATGTTACATAATGTTTAGAAACACCTACATACGCTGTTGATAACAATTTAAAAATAGTAGGGGGTTCGAACGTGGTAGACCGGCTCTAACCATGTCTATATTATGTTCTAGCACTCACTTTAAATACTTACGGTTTTAAAATTTATGACGATCTTCAAAATGCACAAATTATCGTTTTTTACGTTAGTAGTGAATGGAGATCATTAGAAAGTCGAAAATTCCGTTACGCTCACAAACTATAAAATAACGGATCTGAACGGTGAATGGCGGGAAAAAACAATTTTGTACTCAGTACTCAGTGTGTCAAATCAGCGTTTCGATGTAGCTCCTTTGTCTAATCTGATCAAATTTCTAAATATTATGTGGCAATAAACACTACATGACTGTTTAAAACAACTCATATAAAGCTAGTGAAAAGGCGTAAAGGGATAATTTAAATATAACATTCAGTCTCTAATGATGCAGAAATTGATTCAGGAAAAAAATACGGAAGCGTATATAAGTAAATAGTTACTAAATATATTTTGATAATCTAGGATCTAGAAATTCTATTTGACACTTAACAGAAAAGGTCCAATTTACAATGAAATATGAGTTATCTTATATAAGAAATTAATTGTACTAAAGTTTATCGAGAAATTACTATTCTTCTAGTAAACTAGAGTTTGCTATAATTGCTACAGTGGATGAGGATGTCAACTCTCAGAAAATAACCGGTTTATTCAATAACCGGACCGGTTATAACCGATTTTGATAACCTCTCACGAGGTTTCTATTCAGTGTTGGGTAAAGAAATTCTCAGCACTTTTTCACCCATCAAATATTTTTATTCTTTATAACTAGAAACTAAAACAAAGTCTAATAGTAAATAAAAACAACGAAATAAAAACCTACACAAACAAAAAAACCTTATAAAATAGCACAGAAACAACACTTTATAAGCACTTTGAGTTAGGCAACGAGGAGCAGGTGGTATGCAAACAACGAGCCAAGTCAATATGCCAGACACAGACAGAAACAGAATCCAGAAGCGGTGCAGAACGTGAACACTGTAATTACACACACAGCGCCGGCACATTCCTATTATATCTACTCTATTTCGGAAAGATATGCATTGAAGATCTATGAAGCAAACAACTTTGTTATCACAAATTGTTAACACAGAGATTATGTGAGTCATAACTGCTGCCCACTGTGTCTATTCATAATGATTGCTATCGTTAGTATTATTGGTGTTGATAACAAAACCATTAGCGATGTCTTTAACGTAATCCAGTCTCTATAGTTTATCTTCGTTTACAACACAGTGCGATCACAATGAAACCGTTTGTTTCACGCCGCCTAACTATATGCAGTAATTGCTGCCTGCCTGTTAATAACTTTGAACGAGTTCACTTTGAAAAACATTGTTGTGGTATTGTAGCCGACATACTCCGATATAAATGAGGAGTACAGTGACGTAGAATGGAAGCTGTAAGGAGGAAATCAGAAGTAGGATACCTACGTGTAAGAGAGCTTTTGAAAAGGTGAAAGGATTACAGTCAACAATAAGGATTCGAATTTACATTGTAAAGGGATTTGCTAAATGTTTTATTTGTTTGGACTGTGGTTTTGTTTGACAGTGAAACGTTAACCATCTCAAAGAAAGAAGAAAGATACATACAGAGCCTTCAAATGTGGTTGTGGCAAAGAAAGATTAAGGTGAAATGGCCTGGTAGGGTCAGAAACGATGAAGTAGAGTCGAGAACAGGAGAAACAAAACTGCTGAAAGTAATAAGAAAAAGAAAACATCTTGATTGGGCCATAGATTGTGTAGAAACTGGCTGCAGCTAAGTATCATAGAGGGAAAGTTGGACGGGTAAGAAGTCAATAACCGCTCGATTATAACCGTAGCCGATTTTTTCTTTCGGTTAACCGGTAATTTTCGTTTTATTTTCTTCAGTTACAACCGGTTACTTGTTCAAAACTCCAATAACCGTCCGAAATTGAACGAAATCACTATTTAGCGAATCAAACGAATCACTAGTTGGTTGGATATTTGGCTATTTACGGTGACGAGTGACGTCTACAGAGTAGGCCTACAGTCTACTATCATCGATAGTCAATCGAGTTTGTTTTTTGTAAATAAAGTTAATAGAGGTTGTAGAGTTAAAAATTTTTTTATTTATTTACTATTTTCCGGACTGTGACAATTTTCCAGAATAGTACGATTGTTTAATGTCATTACCTTTTTTTGAAAATAACCGAGCGGATTATTGTATAATGTATTGCCAGTTTATTGTGTAATACTTAAGAGTTACATTATTTTTGCGAATTAAACTTAAACATAATAAAAAACCCCATTCTGGCGGTTATTTCAATAACCGATTTAACGGATAACCGTTTTTACTTCCATATTCCTTAAGGAATGGAAGTATGGTGATGTTTATTAATAACTGACACGCCTAGTGAACAATGAACAGTCACTCCCACGCCCACCACAGTTGTTACTAATAACTTGATCTTGATAGTTGATACTCGATTTACACCAAGTGGTAAACTCGATTATAACTTATCGAAGTCAGTAACCTCTACCAGTTATTTTGAACGATTTAACCGGTTATTTTTACTTTAAATTAAAATTACCTATAAGTTTTTTCCGCTTTCTATTTAGAGCCGGTTTTTTATCGGTTATTGGATGTAACAAAAAAATAACCGGTTAAAAACCTACGGGAAAAATAACCGATTTTAACCGGTTAAACCGTTCAGAATAACCGGTTATTCGGTTTAACTGACCGGTTTATGACAACCCTGAGTGTCCCAATAACCGTACCCGCACTCATTTTCGATTACTGGCATCGATTTGTAGTGAATATCACATATAATTTTAGTTCGATAAGAGAAATCGTGAAATTTATTTGTGTATGTTAAAACTAGTTTGTTGACGATTGCAATCGAGTTTCAGGATCTAGCTTACAACAGTACGCACGTAAAAAACTCTCTCTCTATTTATGCACCTAAGCATTCAAAGAATTTCGACGAAACCGAAACATCGAAGCATGATGTTTTTAGGCTTTTGAAACGTATAATGTGGTAAATATCACTATTGTATTAACGACTCGGAACACTAAGTTTTTTATAAGTAAAATCATAAAGTTTTACCTTATAGCCTAAACCGGTTTTCTCCTTTAAAAGGCTTCTTCAGAGGCTGCCGTAGGTAGCGCTGTCCGTCTTGTTGTTGGCGACGGGATAGATTTTCGAAAGATCGATGCTGTGTGTGTTGGGTGAGATGTGTCAAATAATGCATGCGATTTGAATTGTGTCTGTTCGTTTAAGATGTCGTTTTTATTTGTTTTTGTGTGTTTGTAGATTTCTAATTGTTCTAGAGTGTCTAGTTTTCGGCCTTTTGTGTGTACGTGTTCAAATAATGCATGCGATTTGAATTGTGTCTGTTCGTTTAAGATGTCGTTTTTATTTGTTTTTGTGTGTTTGTAGATTTCTAATTGTTCTAGAGTGTCTAGTTTTCGGCCTTTTGTGTGTACGTGTAGACCACATCTCACCCAACACACACAGCATCGATCTTTCGAAAATCTATCCCGTCGCCAACAACAAGACGGACAGCACTACCTACGGCAGCCTCTGAAGAAGCCTTTTAAAGGAGAAAACCGGTTTAGGCTATAAGGTAAAACTTTATGATTTTACTTATAAAAAACTTAAGTGTTCCGAGTCATTAATACAATAGTGATATTTAGTTAAGTAACGGACACGTCATGGACAACGAAATCCAAGAGTATAATGTGGATTACGTAAATCATTTCCAAACCACAGACGTCACAAAAAGAGCATGTAAAACCAAATTTATTCTCACTAAAACGTTTGCTAAACTCAATGTCAGCAGCGACTATTTCTGTCTTGATGCGTTTACATATCAAATTTCTAGACTGTGGGGAATCGAAAGTGTGGAAGCGTTACGTTTTTCGATGACGATTTTTGTGGAATGACCCCCAGCCTAAAAACATTATCATGTTAAAAACTCGAAATAAGCCGGGGTGGCCCAAGGTCATCAATTGCATATTACTATAAAATGTCTCCCTTTTTATGGCAGGACTCGTTTTACACTAATACTCAGTTTTTGTGCAGATCACTGGAAAAACAACCGACTCGAAGGAAGGCGTGTTGTGTTACATATATTGCAATAGGTGGAATTTGCATATAAAGTAGTAATTTAACGCTAAGCGTATGGTAGCATGTAGCAATGAAAATTTGTCTAAGTAAGGACTACAGGTTCAGACATTGTGTAATAGACAATAAGATACATATTAAATTTGTTAAAGTTAATTTTTACAGTAAAAAAAAATATTTTTTAAAGCCCTTGAAAATAATTAGTGTTGTGAAGTAGTGCGAAAATATGCGTAGGCATATGGCAAGTGCGCGTGTGCGGGTACGTATAACTATGTTACGGGATAATTATTAAAAAAACAGATTAAATTAAATAACTTTCGTAAAAATAAAAATTCTGACATGAGACACAGCAGAATACACATAAATAAAAGACCTATCGAGTGGTAATATTTGTTCATAAATTAAAAGAATAAACACATGAATTTTTTTATAAAGAAAGCTTATGACCCAAATAAAAGTAATAAAATTAGACTGGTTTTATTTGCAAGAAAAACGTTATCTTTACTGAAGATGTACGGTAGAGAAAGGGAATTTGTCAGCCAATGAACGCTCGAGTTATTGGGTGAAATCTCAGTTGATTTTATTCATCATGGGGTATAATGACTACCTACCTACCTACAGCTTGACTCCTATGTTGAGTGGGCATAGAAATGGAGGGTCACTATCAACGCAGCCAAGAGCACAGCCGCAGTCTTCTCCAGACGCAGGAGGCTCCCAGACAGAGTGTACGTAGGTGATACTCCCCTGCCCTGGTCTCGAGAAGTTAAGTGCCTCGGGCTCCACCTGGATTGTCATCTCACCTGGCGGACAGACTCTGAGCAAGTAGCCTGCAAAACTGCCCATCGTCTGTATAAACTCCGTCCCCTGTTTTGCAGCAATTCCATGACCTGCTGCCTAGGGAAACTCATAGTCACCACTTTTGTGGTACCGATGGTTACCTATGCGGTCCCTGTATGGGGGTACTTGGCTAAGACCCATAAGGAAAAGTTTAATGAAGAAAGTTGTGTTAGTGGTTGAAATCACAGTCAGAATGATCACTGTTGCACACCACTATATAAAATTAGTGGTGTGCAACAGTGATCATTCTGATCATAAGGAAAAGATTCAGTCACTCCTTGACCGAGGATTGCACTGGGCGTGCAAGGCCCATTACCTGACTTCTAACAAGACCATCAGAGATTCCCTGTATGTCCCTTCCCTGAACAACACCATACGGACACTTTCCCAAAAGTTATATCATCTCTGTACCCAATTCGAGGGGAATCACCTCATTAGTGCCCTAGGTAACAACCCACCTGTGCCAGATGAATCTTGGACCCAGCCTCGGTGTACACTTACCTTTAGCTAACCAACACCCACAGCTGGTAGCAGGCCACACCCTTAAATCCAGAAAATTTATGGTCCCTGTGGCAGGAGCACTAAAAGAAGCTCAGGACACAGCAAATGAGCGGGCGACGGGCTTCCCTTCGTTCTGCACAACCCCCGGCCACACACTTATACCTAGATGGGTCATATCAGCAAACTTGATCAATAGTTTAATCTATCAGGCCTCAATTTTTCTAACATTTTAATAGATATTAAAAGCATAAAAACTGACTATAACACATTCTTCCTCTTTCTGTTTATCTTAGGTTATAGGTCAGGAATGACCAGCCTCCTCATGGACTTGAGATAACATGAAAGGGCATAAAGCTTAGCTGAAGATAATCAATACCTTTTCTTTTGTGTTTCAACAGAACGGACGCAATAAAATATTATTTGTTTAAAGGAAATTATTAAAATAATTTTATTCATGTTGCCCAGAATCATGAAACCATCCTTATTTAAGAGTCGTAATAAATGACACATATCTGAAATAACAAAAATAATTTATTTATAACTTTTAAAGCAACTTCCCCCAATCCCAGCATACGATATTTGCTGATATATATATATATATATATATTTTTAACCTAAACAATTTCATTATTCAATTTCAGCAACTGAATACGTATAATAAAAAATTACTAAAAATGCACTTAGAACTACATCAAAAGTATAATTACATAGAAATAGAAGAAATTTTGTATGATTTTGGTGAGCGGTATATTAAGACGAAATTGGAAGAAAGAAATAAGAAGTTGAAAACTAAATTAGACTGTTTAAAAGAAATGAATGATATGAAAATGAAAACACCAGATCAAGCAGATTTGAAGTTATCTGAGAGAATAGTTAATTTAACAGAGGTGGTATTCAATAATGAAGAAAAGAAATTATTAGGAAAAAGCCTAAAATATGCACCGCCAAAGAATTTGAATAAAGAAGGTTTATTAAAAGAATGTGAAAGTATAATAAGCAAAGAAAAAGAGGAGAAAATAAAAAAACAATTGAGATTTGAAATTAGTAACATTGTGGGAACATTAGAAGAAAAGAACAGAAAACAAGGAGGAAATAGTATGGCTGTTAAGAGAAACATAAAACAGTTAAAAAGTAAAATAAAACAAAATAATATTATAGTAACAAAAGCGGACAAAGGCAACTTCGTAGTGCTAATAGATAAAGAAGAGTACATAAAGAAAGGGAATGAATTTATAAAAAGTAATAATTATGAAGAGATTAAATATTATTATACTAATAAATTTCAAAGTAGGGTGAAGAAATTAATAAAAAATTCCACTATGTTTAAGAATAAAATAAAACTACCAGAATCAAATCCGGAAGCGCCTAAATTTAAATGTCACATAAAATTGCACAAAGAAAACCACCCAGTTAGGCCAATAATATCGTTTATTGGAGCACCAGCAAATAAGTTATCAAAAGAATGTAGTAAGATACTAAAAGTATATTATGACTTTGAGAAAAAACAGTTAGTTTTAATATAAGTTCAAGGTTAATATCGCTTGATGTAGTAGATATGTTTACAAACATCCCAGTTGAAAAAACGTTATAACTAATTGAAAAGAACAAATTGAAAGGATACGAAAAGAAAGAAGAATTAATAAAAGTAATACAAGAGTGTTTGAAGCAAAATTTCTTTAGGTTTAATAATAAGTTTTATATTCAGAAGAAGGGACTTCCAATGGGATCATCAATGTCACCGATAATGGCAGAAATTTACATGAACTACTTTGAAAATAAAATAATGTCAACAGTGAAAAATAAAGACAAAATTAAGAAATGGTTGAGGTACGTAGATGATATCTTGTTAATATGGGAGGGCGGTGATGAAGAATTAAAGGCATTTTTTTAAGAGGTTAACAAATTAGAAGAGAGTATTAAATTTAAAATGGAAGAGGGAAACAAGGAAATAAATTTCCTAGATTTAAACATAAGAATAACACAAGAAAATAAACTAAAATTTGACATTTATAGGAAAAACATATATACGGATGTTATAATACCAAATGATTCATACCATCCAATACAGTATAAAATGGCAGCGATAAATAATTTCTGTCATAGAATAAACAGTTGTATAGAAGATGAGGAAAACAGAAAGAAAGAAATAGAAAGAATAAAAATAATTGTAAAAAACAAGTATAATATGAATGTAGTAGATAAAATATTTAATAATATAAAATGAAGAGAAGAAACAAAAAATGAGAATAGTAAAGAAAAGAAGGAATATAAGGGATCCATATCTTATATAGGTTATAACACAAGAAAGATACAAAAATGTTTTAGAAAATATAATATAGAAGTAGCGGTTAAAAAATCGAAAACCGTGATTGATATAATAAAAATTTCAGAACATTTAAAAGCCCTCACCACAAACTACATACATTCCACATTTGCCACACATTTACAAAATGAAAACCACAGTTACACAAACATAGAGCACAACATGGAAATACTACACTACTTACCTAAAAGTAGAAAACTAAACACAGCAGAACAATTTGAAATATACAAATATCACGCACTACAACCAAACAACATATTAAATGAACAATTATATTATAGATCACACATACTATTCGATACACTGATTCAAACACACAATTGAACCCAAGCACCAATTCCCTCCCACCATCAACCCCACCACACACACCTACAGTCCATAATCGTTACTCTGTAAAGACATTCAGTATTTACTCCCACTGAAGAAGACGTATACCACGTTGAAACGTTTGAGAAATAAAACCATAAAGTAAGTTCATAGTGAAAGTTTATATATATATATATATATATATATTGTAACGATACAATTAAGCCAAATCTCGTACCAGTGATAAAAAAGATAATTCTTAATATAAATTTACTTCATATGAAATAAAATGTGTAAAAAATGATTAAAATGTAAATACTTTGACATGACGTACAACGATATTACCCAACCCAAGTGATTGAGCCGAGAACACAGACATAAAGAAGGGAACCACGTAACATACTTATTAAAATGTAAATATTTTGACATGATTGAGCCGACAACCCAAACATACTTAAGAAAATGTGATTGACAAAACAATGATGGACATAGAACTAAAGGAGAACCAAACCAAGATGAAGAATGAAGATGAAGATTATTGAAGAAGAAGAAGAAGAGGAAGAATGAAGAGGAGACAGATAAAACCCAAGGGAAACTAACACACATATATAAAAGGGAGAGATTGTATGTTAAAGATAGAATACGGTCAATAAACCTTAAATAATTATATATTAATAAAACCAATGTTATTATTAGCATTAATTTAACATATGTATCCAATTTTTAAGACAATACAATTGTAAAACAATGTAGTATAGGAAAGGTACACTAACCCTGTCAGAAAGGTTAGATTCAACCCAAAACACAACTAGCCTAATATTGTTTATAGTAAAAATAATTCTAAAACAAAAATAGTGAGAAATGGTAGGAGAAGGTATAGGGGTTACCCATTAAATAACACTAATTACAAAACAGTGAACCAAAGTGAAGTGCTTTAGTGAAGTGTTAATGTCCTAAAAAATAGTGAAGGTGAATGTGAAACATTCAAATTAGAATGCTAAGGAAATAGACACTCTTTAAAACATTGATAAACCACCAATGATTGGAGTGGAATTATAATTAGTTGTATACCTAGAAGTAATTAAAAATAGTATTTAAAATTAATATAAGGGAAGCATGTGACATATCAGGGAGAAAGCCCAGTACCATAACTTGTGTTAACATGGCATGATAGGATAGAAGTAAAGTTTGTTATTAAAGATTAAAATTATAGAGAATACAACACCCCATGTTGAAAGGGGAATTAACCTTCATAATATTAGAGAAAGTGACAATGTTTATCACCCTAGTTTATAAGACAAGAAAGAAATCAATGTTAGTACTAAGAATAATTTATGACTTATAAAGAATAGTTGATTCAACGTTAAAGAAGGAATATGACTGAAAGGGGACTTACAGTCCATAAACCTAACTATTATATTTTAAATGAAAAGTAATGAAAATGTATGTTGAATAATAATTAAAACACAAACAAATAAGTGAAGCCCATCAGGCTGAATTCAGAATGTAATTTAAAAAGGAAATACACTAGAAAACAATCATGGCTGTTTGTAACTAGGAAAACAGTTAACTGCCAAGAACATTTAAATGCAAATTGTATCAATTTCACAAAAAATCTTACTAATCTAAGAACAGTGAATGAACAATAATTGTATATCAGTTATTTCAACATAGAAATATTATTGTAATAATTTAATTCAAGAAAGATATGTTATTTATTAAATGTCAACTAATTAGACTATAGTTAAAGTGTAACAAAATATGACCTTATGAGGTATCATTGTAAACTTTGAAAGGAAAGAAAAATAATAGTGATGTCATTTATTATCCCAAAGGAATTATAAGGGAATAAAATCATTAGGAAAATACTTAATAAATTTGAATAAAAATTCAAATATCTCTAACAATGTATGTAAGGAGTAATTAAACCAGCATTGAATTATTAGTTACTATGACAACGAGTCATTTGAGGCTTATTTTTCCGTTAAATTATATAGACGCTGAAGAAACGAAGCGTGGGTACGCCACACAAGAAATTGGACAAACTAAAACTTTAATTTAAACAGTTACAACAAGTCAAATAGTGAACCAAAATGATCCAATGTGAAGAGACGTCGATCTGTACAGAATTAGTGATGACTAGGAACGAAATTAAACAAACTAATTAAAGAAAAAACCCAGACCAGTTTGAAGAAGATGCTGGAAGCCTACAACCAGCCCAAATTCGAAAAATACACGCCTACCCATGATGATCCTTCAACGTGAGACGAACTGATAAGTACCGAATAATTTCTTACTCCTAAAACCCCAAATCACTTAAATTATTTTCAAATGATAAAATTTCTCACTATTTAAAAAATAGTATTTTCTTTCAAAGGTAAAGGCATAATTTACTTACATTAAAAAGCATTTGATTAACTTATAGAGATAACCTTATCTGTGAACATAACTACTGTAACAGAAATACGACACTACGGAACAAATTGTACAAACACATTATAAATCCTAAGTACGTATAAGGTATAATAGTGTACTTTCTTTTCATGTAATCAACGTTTATGTCTATTTTCATGATCAAAAGAACTCCAGATTTTAAAACATATTAATTTGTTAGAAGTAACTGAATGATAGTGTTTTGAATCAATTTTGCCAACCTGAGGTGTTTTGTGTTTCAAGCTCTAAGCCGGAGCATAATATTATAAATTTGTTTATGATTCAATTGTCATGTTTATTAATAATTAAATGTGTATTAAAAAACGCAGTACAGAACATTACTATCTTGTTATTTCATAGGATTTTTTGTAAATATATGTGTGTTAGCGAAGTTTAAGTCATAGCCAACTAGCGCTTGTCACGAGTGGCCGAGTCGACAACCTGTGTAGCAGCGGGAATAATTCGAACGCCACAGCTGTCCATGCTAATACCACATATTACTTTAAAAACTAAATGTTTTAATTGTTTTAACAAAAACAATTTGGCGCCACCCGGGAATCGTAATCCCTATGAATTAACAGGTAGGTTGTACTGGTGACATTGACAACGCTACGGACTCCTGTAGTGACGTCGATTTATGTAACAACCAGTGTGAGGCAAACACACTACAATCACACTAATACACTAAATAAACAAGTGTGAGTCATTTTAACAGGTACAACCTCGTTTAATTGTTACAATATATATATATATATACTATTTATAATAAAAACTACAAATTTTGAAGAAGACATATTGAAGAAAAGTGGAGTATATATGCTCAGTTGTGGGGAATGTGAAAAAGTGTATCTGGGCGAAACGGGTCATTAATTTTGCCAGAGATTTAAAGAACATAAGAGGAGTGAAGGAGAGTTAACGACGAATTCATTATACGCTAGGCATTTTATAGAAGGACATAAATTCATAGACCCAGTCATAAATTATAAGATAATAAAAGTGATGAGTAAAGAAAGAGAAAGGAAGTTAAAGGAAGAAGTGGAAATATTAAAAATAAGAAATAAAGATGAAAAACGACTAATGAATATAAAAACCACATTTGAAAATGAAGAAATATTTAGCAGCTTATTAGACAACACAAAAGAGTAGAAAATGAGTTAACGTAAATTGTAACGGCTACAAAATTGGTAATGTAAGACAACCCACTATGGGTGGAGCTAAGTAAGACGTTCCTCCGTCAGGGGGTGGGGCTAGATAGGTCCGGTAAAACGGTATATAAGAAGTGAACGGTTTCATATTTCTCTGTTGGTAAATGACCTGAAGATGGCTCGACTGCCGAAAGCGCTCGTCAATACCAAAGACAACATAGTGGTTTGTATAAAATTACTAGTAGAAATATTCTCTCACCACTTTCCAAATCATCAGACTGATAGACGTTTACTTTTACAAATACTGTACTTGTCTTAGAAAAAGAAAAAAATGTATGTGTATATACACTACACTACTTGTTATCACTGTAGCAAAGACATTACTTCACACAACTTCTGTTGACATTATGGAGTCCCTTTGGATAAAGGGAGGAATTTCAAGTCAGGAGTTTTTAAAGAATTATGTCACCTATGTACACATTAAATGGACCTGGTAACAAACTACATCCATTCCTTACACCTTGGCTAATGAGACTTCCTGTTGTTAATTCCTTACCAGTATCGATTCCTATTTTACTGCCTCTGAGTAAACTTTGACTAAATGCTTCAGGAATCCTCTTTTATCCACTATAGTCCAACGTTTGCCTCTTTTGACCACCTTATCAAAAGCTTTTTTGCGGTTGACGAATGCTAGATGAATCTCTGGATTAAAAATTCTTTTCTCTTTTAAATAATCTGCTTCAAAGTGAAAATATTAATACAGTATCTCTCTTACTGGAAATGTGTTTGTTCCTCTAATATACTAATGTCAAAGATCTTACGGAGTCTTTCATTAATTATCCTATTATAAATTTTGTAAACTGCATTCAGTAAAGTGATGCCTTGATAGTTAGAATTATCAATCCTCTTCCCTTCCTTGAAGAGTGAAATCACATTTCACCAATTTCCACTCTTCTGGAATATTATCAAATTCATACCAGCATCTGCTGAATGTGACAATCTATGTTCTAAGGCCTAGAAATCATATTTTAATGATTCTGAGTTTATGTTATCTAACCCATGAGTTTTCCAATTCTCAATTTTCTACTGATTTCTTCCATTTCTATGAGATTGACTTCAAATTTCTCACCGTCCTCCAATTCTTCATTTATACCATACTATAAATATCAATAATGATCTAGCTATCTTTCTTTTGGAATAGTATTCAGTTGGGTAGTATCTCTTTCTTCTCTATTAATTAGATATAAGTATATCACTACCGACTCTGAACACAAAGTTTTTAATTGGTAAAAATGTAAACGTTTTACCTTATAGCCCACAACAACTGACACACAAAATCCAAGAATCTCTATTAATGCCTCATTGAGTTTGTATGTGATATCTTGCCTGCCATGTAGGTCATGTTCTCCTCTAACGGTACATGCATTGCACTAAACTTTACGTGCTGCACCTCTCACTGTTAACTTTGTGGTGTTTCTTATCCATTAGTACTTTTCGTTAGATTCCTCAGTTTGGTGTTGTAAATAATTTCTATATGCTTCATATTTTTTTCTCCATGGCCTCATTAATCACAATGTTCCATATACTTTTAAACCTTGTTAACGTTTATTTGGTAAATATAATTATTTCACTACCGACTCAGAACACAAAGTTTTTTATGGGTAAAAACGTAAAAGTTTTAACTTATAACCTGAACCGGTTTTCGCTTTTAAAAAGCTTCTTCAGAGGCTGGGAGCACTGTCCGTCTTGTTGTTGGCGACGGTATCGACTTTCAAAATAGGATGTCATTTTCATTTGTTTTCGTGTGTTTGTATATTTCCAGTTGTTCTAGAGTGTCTAGTTTTCGCCCTTTTGTGTGTACGTGTAGAATGTCCATGTTATTGTCGATGTTTTTGTATGTGTGGTTTGCTTCAGTGAGGTAGTTTCCAAAGGTGGATTCTATAGTGGAGTGGAGTGCGTTTGTGTGTTCAATGTATCTTTGTTTGAAGCTACGGTCTGGCCTATGTAGAATTTGTTGCAATCTGAGCAATTTAGTTTGTAACCCAGGTAAACACCAGGTAGATCGAATTTGTTTTGTGCTTTGTGTGTGTGTTTTGATAGTGTGTGTTCTGTTTTGTTAGTAGTTTTGTAAGCGATTCTGTATCCTGATTTTTTGAATTTGTGGGCTATTTTTTCAATTTGTTTGTTGATGTATGTTAGTGTTATGAATTTGTTGTTTTCTGTCTTTGCCTGTTGTTTGTTTTGTGTAGGAGTTTATTGACTATTGTTCTGTCGTATCTGTTGAATTCTGCTTGATATTTTATCGTGTTTAGTTCGTCTTTGTAGTCTTTTTCATATAGGGGGATGTTGTTAAGTCTATATATCATGGTTCTGAAGGCAGCTAGTTTGTGTTGTATTGGGTGATTGGAGGAGTTGTGTATTAGTGTGTTAGTTGTATTCGGTTTTCTGTATATACTGAATTTGTGCCTGTGTTCAAGTTTTGTGATGGAGAGGTCTAAGAAGTTTATGCTATTGTTGTGTTCGTATTCAGCAGTAAAGGTTATGTTTTTATGTATTTTGTTTATGTGCGTTAGTAACTGTTCACATTGTCTTTTGTTTCCCCTGTATAATATTAGAATGTCATCAACATATCTGTGCCAATATAGTATTTTATGTGAGTGTCTGTCATTGTGTGTGAGGATTTTTGTTTTTTCTAAGTGTTGGAGGAAGACTTCTGCTACAATGCTAGATATGGGTGAGCCCATGGGTAGACCATCATTCTGTGTGTAAAATTTATTGTAAACGTAAAAACATAACTTTACTGCTGAATACGAACACAACAATAGCATAAACTTCTTGGACCTCTCCATCACAAAACTTGAACACAGGCACAAATTCAGTATATACAGAAAACCGAATACAACTGACACACTAATACACAACTCCTCCAATCACCCAATACAACACAAACTAGCTGCCTTCAGAACCATGATACATAGACTTAACAACATCCCCCTAGATGAAAAAGACTACAAAGACGAACTAAACATGATAAAATATCAAGCAGAATTCAACGGATATGACAGAACAATAGTCAATAAACTCCTACACAAAACAAACAACAGGCAAAGACAGAAAACAACAAATTCATAACACTAACATACATCAACAACAAACTGAAAAAATAGCCCACAAATTCAAAAAATCAGGATACAAAATCACTTACAAAACTATTAACAAAACAGAACACACACACAAAGCACAAAACAAATTCGCTCTACCTGGTGTTTACAAACTAAATTGCTCAGATTGCAACAAATTCTATATAGGCCAGACAGGACGTAGCTTCAAACAAAGATACACTGAACAACAAAGGCACTCCACTCCACTACAGAATCCACCTTTGGAAACTACCTCACTGAAGCAAACCACACATACAAAAACATCGACAATAACATGGACATTCTATACATACACACAAAAGGCCGAAAACTAGACACTCTAGAACAATTGGAAATATACACACACACGAAAACAAATAAAAACGACATCCTAAACGAACAGACACAATTCAAATCACACGCATTATTCGAACATATCACACCCCACACACACAACATCGATCTTTTGAAAGTTGATGCCGTTGCCAACAACAAGACGGACAGTGCTCCCAGTGGCAGCCTCTGAAGAAGCTTTTTAAAAGCGAAAACCGATTCAGGTTATAAGATAAAACTTTTACGTTTTCACCTATAAAAAACTTTCTGTTCCAAGTCGGTAGTGAAATAATTATATTTAGTTAAGTAACGGACACGTCATGGACAACTAAATCCATGAGTTTATTTGGTTTTATATCTACCACTTCTGCACCTAATTAATACGACCTGTTTTGCATTCTTCCATTATGTTTAAAATCTGTTGACAGATTAATAAAACACCAATTGTTTTTATATAATGAATATATTTTTTTTAACACCTTATACAAAACATATGCTTAACTTTACAATTTACAGATGCATTATCATACAATCATTTGATTCATAATAATCTGTACTCAGTTTATTTTACATACACATATTCAACTATTGTACTTAATGTACATTAAAATGTGGAATGTTTAAAGTTAAACAAATGAAAAAAATTATTACATGGAACACATAACTAACACAGTGGGATGAGTGTGTGTGTGTAAGATTATGCCAACATTCATTCACAGTCATGGTATTATTATCAATAGTGGTTTCATCTTGTCTGCATTAAAATGATAGCTGCCAATGAAACAATTGTTGCACATGCATGCACACTACATACATGATACATCATTCTTTTTTTCAAATGTTCAACAGTATTCCATACAACACATGAAGAAAAGTGTAATTTCCAATTACACCATCTTATTATTGAATCTTTTCAAAGAACTAAAGTAAGTCAGTAAAAACTAAGATTACTTTACACAAAAAGTACTTTACATGTTATGTCCTGTGTGCGATTCATTGAATATCCTACTAACATCTGTCAGTCATGCTATATGCGAATTAAAAATTAAAATTAACATTTTAACCCATAATTACAAAAACTTATTTTGTTGAAACTATGTAATTGTACTGATAATAATCTGATAGAATTAAGGTGACAGAAGATAGGAAAAGTACACTAATTAAAATTTATGCATTTTGAATCTGTACTTACATACATTTAAGTACAGTTTGTTATTTAATTTTCCAGAAAGTGATTTCATATGCCACTTATGAACGTGAATTGTAAACCACTTTTTGGTCCAACTTCAATAAAACAAGTTAACTCATTTAGCTACTTGTCCAACTCTGAATTTTTTATGCCTATGCAAAGAAGAAAAAAGTCTTACATTAAAATGCTTTTTACAATGCTTACAATAGTTGCTTTTCACAAATTCTATAATACAATTTCAAATAATTCTTACTAATCGTATAGACAAATGAAGATCGGCTGTCATTCAAACAACGAAATATAATATATGTAAAAAGAAACCTGTAGGGCAAATGGAACTGTGAAAAATTTGTTACAGATAAAAGAATTTAATACAAACATTATAATAAACATTTAGAACAGTATTCATTTATATCTTACATAAAACTGAAATTTTACTCCCAGAAAGCATAATTTTAAGACATTTTGGCTACTGTTTTCAATTTGGCTTTGTGACTCGATTTGATAATCATTTTTGAGATAAAATATTTTCACGGTGTACATTGACATACTAACAATATACACTTTTCTTCCTGCATCTTTCGTTCTCAAAGAGTAACAATATATTTTAAAGAAAAATGACTGGCATAACATGGATGGGAAAATGAAAACATACTATGAACGTGTCACAGTAGTACTAACAACTTTTTCTTAAGCTCAAATCTCTTTTCTGTACTTCAGTTTGATAAGCAGATGATACAATTTCAATAATGTTTTCATTAAAATATTAAACAGTAGAAAAAAGTTATTAAAATAACATATCTTTATATTAAAAAAAAACAATAAATAAAAATGCGTCTCAAATACAATAACTCATACAAATAAAATAATGTATGTCTCGTTAATGTTTACTTACTTAAAACCATTTCTGGAGGTCATCTCCAAAAATATTAAGATACCCTAACATTTAACACACTTTCACTGTGAGTGAGTGTACACTTTTCCGTGGTTATTGTTGTAAGAAGTGGAATAAACATATGCATACAAGGGAAAAACACAACGCTAGTTTGAATCATTTCATGTTGCAACAGCTTCAACATACATAACACAAAAATAATTAAATTTTGTTTATGTTGTATGTGTTTCTTTTTGACTTATGAAACAGAGAAACAGCAAAACACCCATTTTCTTTTTTCTTATACATATATGTTTATGAAAAATCATGGAAACTAGTAAATTAGCTGGTTTTCCATATAGTACAGTCACTGAAGAAAAAAAAGGAAAAGGTCAAATTAAGTGGAATCTATGAGATTTTGTGCATATGGCTGCATGAAAGGGTAGGAATGAATTAAAAAGAAAAGTTAGCCACAATGCCGTTGCGGGTTTTCAAAAAAAGGGAGAGGAAGTTGTAAAAAATGCATTTTTAATAATTATCTTGGAAAATATTGAGAAAAAACACAAGACATCAAAAAAAAGAGCACAAAATTCTCTACAAAAAAGGTATATATCAATTTGTTTGTCAGTGCAATACTCTCAGCAGAAAAAGCATTTTTGTTGAGGTACATTTTCACAAATTTTTTTTTTTTTAACAGAAGTGACGTTTTTACAAGAAAATAACTTAACAATTTTGTTTAAATCATTTTTTAAATTACCCCAAATTTTTGAAAATTTTTAGTTGCTATATTTTCTATTTTGGATTCCACATTGTTTGCTGTATTAAAATAATTTGTGCATGTGTTTATTTCACATGCTGATGAACAAAACAAGACACTTTTATTACAACTACATAACGTTCCACAAGCTTTTTTTTACGAAAGAAATTTTGGAGCAGGTAATTGTGTCAATTGTATTGGAGTTTATACATTATTCTTCACATTCCAATTATGTACCCCTTCAGCGCATCTGTCCAATGGACATGCCAGGTGTCTTCACTCTCCCTAAAATTCTTCAACTTGTAAGGTCTGTTCTTTTTATGCACATGTAGATGAATTTTCACTATCCTATGGGGATACTTGAAATATTTTACACTCACGTACGATAGTTACTTTTCTATTATCATTTTTTAGTTTCTAATTATTAATAATAATAAGTACAAAGTACGTATTTTGACATTTATTTATAAAATTACAATTTTAAAACACTCAATGAAAGTTTTACAATTTTTTATAGTGCAGTCTCATTGTATATACATTAAACAATATTCTTGTATAATTTTATTTAAAAATATTAATATTTAAAAATTCTACAGAAGTTCAAAGTTTAAAAAATTAGGTAACTTGAGAACCTAAAAAAAACATAAATTTAAAGTTTGTTCATTTTATGTCAGTAAAACAATACAAATTTTCATAATTATTTTCGATAACCTACACTATGTAGTTTATATTATAAATTTATTTTTAAGCGAATGCTTTTGTAACAAAATATTAAGTAAATATGTCAGCTGTAGAAAAGAAAAAACAAAAAAGTTGTTACTTTAAGCATTTAAAATTAATATCAACAATTTATTTTTATATATTATAAAAGTAGGTGCATTCACCTTACTTAATACACTTCGAATTTTCTCTCTACGACTATTTTTATGGTTTTTATTACAATTTACATGTTGTTGAGTTAAAAAATGAGCCTTTCCGTTCAGACTGAGACTATAATTTTTTTTACATTTTGACTGAATTTTCTCCAAAATACTGTACTGCACTGACAAAAAATTGATATATACCTTGTTTGTAGAGAATTGTGTGCTTTTTTTTTGGTGTCTTGTGTTTCTTTTTTGTAACTTTATTTTCAAAGGTAATTATGAAAACTGCATTTTTTGTAACTTCCCCTAAATTTTTTCAAAAACCTGCAATGGAATTCTAGCAAACTTTTTAAAATTAATTCTTATCCTTTCACATAGCCCTATGCAAAACATCTCACAGATTCCATTTAATTTCATCCATTTTCCTTCGGCGACTGTATATATAGCAATTTTTAATTACAATTAGGTCTTGTACTTCAGACCTACCAATATAAAAATTCAAGTGTTATATAGGCCTACAAATAGGTGTACACCCAAATAAACAGTATTCTGTATTCTCTATGCTCTATTGGTACACTATCACAGCAACATACAATACAATACATTGTCTGTACATTTTTATAATACATTAATTTATACAGTATAACGTAACTTCTTTTCAGTCATGTTTCTTACACAAATATCCTTAAAGAAGTTTTTAAATGTTGGTTAATTTAAATAATAAACATTTTCTACTTTGATCTGTCCATTTAATGATCAGAACATTGAATGGACTATTGGGATATCTAATTTTGTACACATTTTTTTAGAAAACTTTTGTAAAGCCGTTATTGATAATATGCTGCTATAAATATAATGTTAATAATGAACACTTGCCATTTATGTTTACCGAGTGTGTAAGGACTCATAATGACTCTTGTCATTAATTTGTTTACCAATTACAGTACAGTTAAGTTAAAAGCCAGTGGTGTTTATAAGAATATGTTCAACAGCTGCTGATCGACGGCACTTACAGTAAAGTGGCAAAACCCACAGAGTTACATTTACACAAGTACAAACTTTTACAATTTTCCTACTCCTTTAAATTCTACACGTTCCTTTACAATATGTAAAGCCTGTATAATAAACTAGATGTCACATCTTCCCTGCCTACTTACTACTGAGCTGCAGACTGTCGTATAAGCAGTTCTCAGATGTGGAGGAATTTAATTTATGGCCAACACGGTAATAAATAATGTCATTTATTTGTTGTTAAACTGAAGTTTATAATACAAGAAATATGTTGATCGACTACAACAGCAATTGCAAACATAACTGGGTCATTTACATTAAGGATCTACAGAATTTTAATCAGTATTCAGGTTAGGCATGATTGACTGTGTTCAGAATGCTTAGCTGGTTCAGAGAGCTCCTGTACTTTAATTTGTTTAGAATCCTTCTGCATGTGATCTCTTTCAAATTTTGTTCTTCAAACATTTTCTTCAGGACTAATATATTCTATACATCAGTCGTAGGCCTGCTGAGTATAAAAATGCAAAGTTTTATAAATTAAAATAATATTTATTATAAAGATTAATACAAAATAACAACATAACATACAAATTTATCGCAAAAATATTTACTTCATAGTGTCAAATTTACACACATAACTTGCAACATTTCACAGTGCTAAATGCTTCAGTCCATTTGATCAATGTAGTGATATCTTCTTATAGTTACTTTTAACTGTAATTTCCATATTTTCCATTATATTAAATGTTCTTTTATATAAGAGACACTGGAAAAATAAACAAACAGTATTTTCTACATACAAATTGTTAACCTTTAATTTAATTAATTATAATTTATGGTGCACAATTTTGGTACATTTTGAGACTTTTTAGATTGTTAACCCTTTGATGAATAGCTTGACGTTTGCTGACGTAACAACTATTGTACAATTTTACCTTTGTCATAAAATAAATAATTTAATTTCACTTATACTATTAATTTAAATAACTTATAGTTAAATTAAATAAGCAACAATTGGATTAACTTTCCATGCTACTAAAACCGTCTTCACTCTACAAAATCAAGAGTCCTCCCCAGCGATTATTTCCTGTATTTCTTCTTCACATAAATATTGACTCATTTTTTAACACTTAGTGTATCACTAAACGTACAATTATTATACCTAAATAACTTTCATAAAAATAATGAAAGAAAAATACAGAAAATATTATAGACAACTATAAACATGAGGTCAGTGATAACTATCATGAATGTAAACACATGGGCAGTAATGTCTAATGCAAACGATAAAAACAACTGTTAAGTATTTCTCAAGCAGTTCACATTATTACCAACAGTTGGAACACACTGTAGACAGCATACAAAATAAAATAACGTCCATTACCATCTATGCTAATTGGAACACTGTGCGCCTGTTCTGAACGCTCTCTGAATGCAGCCAGTTACCGCACGTTCTTTAACATTCATGCTTCTCAAAAGGTTGTAACGGGGCTAAAAGGAGAGGTTTTTATTTTTATTAAAAAATCATAACTTTGTTTCCCCTTTGTGTGACCAGCCACATGTTAAATAGAAGCTTTATCGAACAAAGGAACAGTAAGGTGAAGTCGTTATAATGGAATGTCGCGTGTTGTCAACAACGGTTTAATTCGCAGAACCTCAGTACTGTGTAATGCGCACAAACACCTGCGGAGCGCATAACCGACGCTTACAGAAGTCGAGCAAAATGGCTTTTTGCGAATTTTGTTCAACATGTGCGTGGAACAAGACGGATGCAAGATTAAGGACACACCTTTTCAGTGACGTAAACCAGTGGACACCAGATTTTGTCAACGTCCAACACACGGGAGTTACACGTGTTGTGTGTGCAACGACTAAGACTTTAACGCATAAGGCATTGCTTTCCGTCTTGTCCAAAAAACCTTGGTAGTGGGGTACTTGGCAGATACTCTTCGCAGTTCCTCACCGACGCTTAGCCTGGCCAGGCAGCCCATCAAACGGGGCTCATTAATAAAGTTTCAATATCAATCGAAAGTGAGGGCAGTATTTAAAACAAATGTGCAAGTGAGTGCAGTATCTAAAAAATTAACAACAAACTTTTCGGACACTTCAAAAGAGAACTGAGTGAGTGACACGTCGCTAGCTCGAGGAGAAGCCACGCGGCCAGCAGGAACCTTGCGTAACAGTATGACACCGAATACATAATTATTTTGAATAAAATGGGGCATATATATATTTAAAAGGGGTTTTGTAATGGAATGAGTGTGTGTGTGAGCAGGCTGGGCGGCCTTCTTAAATATAATGTGTTTATGTTAATTTGTATTTAAATACGATTGTTTTGCTAATAATCAAGGAAATATTTTGTTTCCGCATTAAGTATCTGGAAAGAAATGATTGATTTAAAGAGAGCAATAAAATATTAATGGTTTTATCCTAAATGAGAGTTGCGCATGTTATTAGTGTAACCTTGCAATCATGCTTGCATTCACAGTTCGTGCTGGGATCCTGGACAGAATTTAAGGTAGGTGAAAACATTTTATAATTCGTTAAAAATCGTAACATCACATTTGGCGCCACGAACTAGGAACGAGTTCTAATTAAATAATAATTAAAATTCCACACCTACAGATGAATGCAAGTTTGATTCAAGGTTAAGTAACGGTACACAAAAAATACGTAAAAGTGTGTAAATTAAGTACAGCTGGAAAGATATGTAGTATACTTAATTATACAAGATTGAAATGGTGTTATGAGTAGTTAAATTGAGTAGATTAAATTAACAAATATTAGAAAGAGTAAATAATGGATACTAAGGAAAATAGTAATAATGAAGTCAGCTTCACTGACGGCCAGATAGAAAGTCAAATAAAAAGCGATTCAGATATCCAAACAGAGTCACTGTTAACGAGTGAAAGTAATGTAGACGAATCGAAAATCATGAATGAAGTTGCAATTCATTCAACACCTATTTTAGTAAATCAAAATAAGAAATCTGATGACGATAATATGTTAACAAGATTGTATAATATGATGTACAATAGTTTAGAAAAACAAGACAGCATGTATAACACTTTAGAAAAACAAGATAGCAATTTTAGAGAATTGAAAAACGAAATCAATGAAATCAAAAGTAATTTTAATAATAAATTAGACGAACAAAAGAAAGAAATTAAAAGTGAATTTAACAGTAAATTTGACGCGAAATTTGAGGAACTGAGTAGACAGTTTAACGAACTTAAATTTGATATTAATGAGGTCAAAATTAAATGTGAGAGTGAGTGTAACGAATTGAAACGAGATATTGAGAAAGTGGTAGAGTCGGCAGAGGAACACATTAAAAGCAAAGCAAATCAAATAATTAATAACAAGGTAAGTGATGACTGTAAAACAAGTGAAAATTATAATGATATGTGTAAAATCGTGGTATTAGAGAGTAAGGTGATTAAGGAAGATGTTGAAGTAGAATTTAGTAACGAAGTGTTGTTAGCGAGTGCTGATGAAAGTGTGAGAGAGTGTAATGAAAATTTAGATGAGCAAAGGGCAAATTTTCCCCAAGTTTATAGTGAAACAGAGGTTTCACAGGTTGTTGATGAGGACAGAGCTTCCTCCAGTAGTTATGTGGGAGACATGGTGTCTCAAAATGGTCCCTTTATTTTTTGTGATGATCTTGGAAGTGCCAAGACATATAGTAAGTTTGTGTGGCCCTTTGCATGGAATGAGATAGTTCAGGGGGTAGTGACAGGTGTTATGATGATGAAAGATGTTTTGAGAGAGAGTTGTGTGCAGATAGGGAGATAATAATATATCAGTTGAAGAGAAATTATAATGAGTTGAAAGAGAGGTTAGAAGTGGTGAAGATAAATGATATAAAATACTTGCATTATGAAACAGAGAAAGATGAATATTTTGATAATACTGTTATAAATGATAATAACTTACCTGATGTTGTGATTGATGTAGTAGAAGAATATCATGATAAAATAAGTTGCCTGATGTTAACCAATAATACTGATGGAGAATGGACAAAAATAACTAATATTGACAAGGTTTATGAAATAATAATACGGAATAATCCTATAAAATATAATGGTATAATGAATGTTATGGTTAAAGGTTATTATAATAAGAATAATAATAAATTGAGTGTGAGTAAGAATGAGAAGTGCTATAAAAAAATAAGACTATTATACAACGATGGCGGTTAGATAAGAAATCAATAAATGGACATTTAAATATATGGTTATGACCTTGCCGAATTTGAAAATGAAGTGTGGTAAAATTGAACAATTAATGATGAAGATTTGTAAATAAATTTTAGTGAAATTAATTGTGTTTGTATTGTAACAAGTATGTAATGTAAACAATGGGTGTATGTAGCAGAATTTGTTTAATAATAATAATAATATTTTGTCAGATTAAATAAATGATTACGAAGGTGGTAATTAATGAATGATAAATTGTTTTGGAAGTAATGTAATTAAAATGTTGTGTTTTAATAATTGATGAAAGTAAAGTAATTTGAGATGTTTAAATATTTTGATTGATTTAAAATTTTATATAATTGAAATTTGATGATGAATTTAAATTATTTTATGAGACTTAAATTTGATAATAATTAATTGATCATTGAATGATAAATTGTATTTAGTTTGTGGAATAACATGATTGTTAAATGTTTCAGAAGGTACAGGCAGTTATTGGTGTTGATATTTTGTGTTTATGACAGTGTATGAGTCACACTGTAAGTATGAATTTTATAATGCAATTTAAACAAAGTAAAATGTTCAAGGTCTAAATAGCAAATTTTAAATGAAATGTTATAAAGAAAATTTTTGGAAAAGTTAATGGTATAGTAAATAATAAATCATTGATAATTAATTAATAGAAGTTCAATTGAAATTAAAATATAATGTTTATAATTTTATATGCAAATGTAAGGATGTAAGGTGTGTAATTTCTGATCAACCTTAAATGTGAATTGCTTGTTTAATGGAATAACTGCAGTGTTAATTATTGTGTGTATTATGTTAAGAATGAAAAGTAATTAATATACCCAAACATATAAGTGTTGACCTTCCGTGAATTGCAGTAGCGGTGTCAGCATTGGCTTTATATGTCTTTTGGTAGTATCCCCACATTTCGGGCGGTCACGGTTTCACCAGGCCCTGGCCGTGGAATTATGTAAGTAGTTACAAAATTGGTGAATGTTGAAATTGAACCAGGGGGTAACAGGGGAAACTACATAACTATGGAACAGCGGCTATTGTCGAAGGTGGCAATAGTTCCGTATATAAGGGTGTGTGAATCATTTTAGTAGGATTACTGGTGTCCTCGGACATCAGTAATACCGAATTTTTATGTAACGCTGAACCAAGAACGGTATAGTCAGCGATTATATCTTATACATGTAACTTCAGTTCTTGGGGATGCAAATGGACGCAACAGTCCACCATCAGAAAACAACAGAGTGTGTGGTAAAGGAGCTGGCAGTTACAAGCCAGGGGCACAGATATAGCATCTGTGCACAAGGTAAATACCTAGACCGACCGGCAGGTGGTTTACTGGTTAACAGTTAATTGTAACTGGGTAAAGGGGGGATTTTAAGTAACGATGTAGTGGGAGTGTAGCTGTAAATTGCAGTGAGAGGGTGACGACCTCTGTAAACAGCGGGCGGTCAACTTATAACACGACTCTATAGAGAGAGTTGGGGGTTGACAACCCATAGAGCTGTTCAGTAACTGTTGCTATGACTATGTCTCAATGAGTAGCGATTTATGTCCCTATGAGAGCAACCAATTTTAAGTGATCGAGTCAGTTATAATGTTTTATTTTGATTCAAAAATACTATTGTACTAGATAGGTTGTTTAGGAGTAAGTGATTTAAATGTGATGTGTTTTGTGTAATGATTTCGGAAAAGACTTTGCTAACACTTAAAAGACTTTCAAGTATATAAGATGTTTATCAGATTCTGTTTAGTATGTTTTATTGTGTCATTATTGTTAATATGTTAGTGGTAAGAATTATGAACATGTATACTTTATATAATTTTGAAATATATCTCTAGTAAGGTCATTTACCTTGCCAAGAAAATCAGCTGTAGTATATCACTTATAATGATTTGCAAAATTTTCAAGGTAGTTACAGGTTTGAATAATAGATTTTCAATGTGGTTAAAGATTTTAATTTAAATGATGGAAATAATTTGAGATAGTTAAGAATTTTAAATGGTTTGTAAAAGATGGTAAATGTGAGATTTTGGGTGATTATTATTTCGTTAGGACATTTAGATCAGTCCAAGTTAAGTTTAGAAGGGGAGTGGAATAAAGTAAGATTGGTATGAATAAAAGTAATGTAGAATTTGAGATGTAATAGTGACACAGTAGCTATGGGGAAAATATGTAGAGTATTGAGTGATATATATTGAGTTAATAAATAAATGGAGATATCTTGTAAATGAAAGTGAGGTATAGGAAGAGTAATTAGTTGATGGGTAATTTTGTAAAGGGGGTGGTGTGTAAGGAGTCCGCAACGACAGGCATTGTGGCGGGAGGGGACCGATTAGCGCCGGAAAGGGTTACCTAGGGGAAGTCCAGGAACCAACATGAGGGAGTGAGCAATGGGAGGGAACACACATCCTGAGTACAAAGGGGTAGAGAGTATTTTTTTATAAGGTTAGAATGATGCGATATGAGTTGAGTAGTAAGTTGGGATTAGAGAATGGTTGATAGGTGTTTTTGATAGAGGGGTGTCATATTAGTTAAAGCTGTTAATGAGTATTAGAGTCAGAGGGGGGTAAGATTATATGTAAATGCCAAGTTAGTAAATCAAATAGTGCTGAATAATGGAGAGTCACCCAAACTAATTGAGAATGAAAATGTTAAAGAAAGAAAGTCATAGTTAAAATGTAAAAATAAGTGAAACAAGTGACAAATTTTGATAGAATTTGAAAATGATGTAAAGCTATAAAATGTGTAATTTTGGTCAATTTAAATGTAAAATTTTATTGTTTATTGTAGTAGTAACCATGCTAATTTTAAATGTTTTATTTTGTTATGTTGTACTGTGCTGGAAGAGAAAGAATTTTAAAGAGGTTTTATGTACTATATGATGTAGCTTTGTATAACATAGGTATGTCAAGGTCGTTGACTTGACCCAGTGAGATCAGCTGATGGTTGATGTTATAGACCAGACCAGTTTCTGGCAATTGATTGATGCAATTTTGTCATTTAATTGAATTAAAAGATTTTAAGTTTAAATTTTCTGAATACTGAAAAAGTATATTTTGATAAATTAAAATTTTTTTTTGAAAAAAAAAAAATTGATTTCTTCCGTCTGCCATATAGATGATGTTTGAGTTTTAAGTATATTATTGTTTATGTGTATTAATAGTGTTTTATTGAATTATATTGTTTGGAATATATGTGTAAACAAATGTTAGAGTAAGTGCATTCATGTTTTAGTAAGGTATTCAATTTATTTTGCGTGATTGTTATTAGTATTGAAGAGAATTAATGTAGTGGATGGGTTCATACAAAAGATTTTTATTTTTGATTTTAGAAAGAGTCATGGAAATATAACACTTTGATTTTAAGCTAAAAAAGTAAATATTTTCTGAATTTTAAATAAAAGAATGTACTAGTGAATATGTGTACGCGCCCAGTACTTGTTAAAGGCAGCCCAGTGTGCATGGTAAGGGGGAACATATCGGTTGAGGATCTGGCATGGAATAAGGCCAGGGATTTGGATTTTGGGGGGTGGCATGTTAGAAGGTCAGGTGCGCTGTGGTGCGTGTCTGTTCGATGTTATGGTGTTGGGATCTCGAATAGAGAAGTCCAGTAATATCGTTCAGGTGCGGCCATAGTCACCGAGCCAGGGGGGTAGTTTACCCAGGATGTATAAGAACTAATGGGGGGTTATTGGCACCATATCCTCACCGATCCTCTTACGGTTTAGCAATGAGATTTCTTCTGTTTCGGCAGATCTTTCATTGGGGGGGTATTGTAACGGGGCTAAAAGGAGAGGTTTTTATTTTTATTAAAAAATCATAACTTTGTTTCCCCTTTGTGTGACCAGCCACATGTTAAATAGAAGCTTTATCGAACAAAGGAACAGTAAGGTGAAGTCGTTATAATGGAATGTGGTGTGTAGTCAACAACGGTTTAATTTGCAGAACCTCAGTACTGTGTAATGCGCACAAACACCTGTGGAGCGCATAACCGACGCTTACAGAAGTCGAGGAAAATGGCTTTTTGCGAATTTTGTTCAACATGTGCGTGGAACAAGACGGATGCAAGATTAAGGACACACCTTTTCAGTGACGTAAACCAGTGGACACCAGATTTTGTCAACGTCCAACACACGGGAGTTACACGTGTTGTGTGTGCAACGACTAAGACTTTAACGCATAAGGCATTGCTTTCCGTCTTGTCCAAAAAACCTTGGTAGTGGGGTACTTGGCAGATACTCTTCGCAGTTCCTCACCGACGCTTAGCCTGGCCAGGCAGCCCATCAAACGGGGCTCATTAATAAAGTTTCAATATCAATCGAAAGTGAGGGCAGTATTTAAAACAAATGTGCAAGTGAATGCAGTATCTAAAAAATTAACAACATAAACTTTTCGGACACTTCAAAAGAGAACTGAGTGAGTGACACGTCGCTAGCTCGAGGAGAACCCACGCGGCCAGCAGGAACCTTGCGTAACAGTATGACACCGAATACATAATTATTTTGAATAAAATGGGGCATATATATATTTAAAAGGGGTTTTGTAATGGAATGAGTGTGTGTGTGAGCAGGCTGGGTGGCCTTCTTAAATATAATGTGTTTATGTTAATTTGTATTTAAATACGATTGTTTTGCTAATAATCAAGGAAATATTTTGTTTCCGCATTAAGTATCTGGAAAGAAATGATTGATTTAAAGAGAGCAATAAAATATTAATGGTTTTATCCTAAATGAGAGTTGCGCATGTTATTAGTGTAACCTTGCAATCATGCTTGCATTCACAGTTCGTGCTGGGATCCTGGACAGAATTTAAGGTAGGTGAAAACATTTTATAATTCGTTAAAAATCATAACATCACAAGGTTAATTATTAATAAGACTATATAGAGGAATATGGTGGGTCCAGATGCACTGTATTTATTAATATAGCAATAAGCTTAAAATAGTACTCTAACATAAAATTTAGAATTACGCATATACTTTATTACTCAAATAATTATCAAAATGAGATCTAAACATAAATTAATTTAATCTCGACATTTTTATAGTTTAGTATTTTCTTCACCTCATTCATTTCTATGTCTTGACGCATTGTAACGGGACACACTGTTGGGATTTATTTTATTCTTTAATAATTGTAAAAAGTAGTAGCAACTCAAGCTGAACAACGTTTTGATCACAAACGCTTGACATTTTTGAACACCTTGTAGTCAGTGCGGTACCAAGCCGTGCGAGGCACAAAAGCAATTAAAGAGTCTGGGAATGTAAATTATCAGAAAGGGTGTGTATTCATGCTTATGCGCGCGTGTGTGTGTGTGTCACCTTTTGCGACGTAAAATTTGACATGTGCTCAGAGGACGAGAAAGGTTATGGGAAAAAGTATATAGCCTCGAACCCAAAATGCACCACGCGGTGAAGGCGAGACCTTTTCCGCTAATAGAATGAACCAATCAAATCTACAATGAGACCTGCTTCCTGTGGCGAAACAAGGCAGGTGAACGCCGAGAGACGCTGTTAGCCATTTTTGAGATGCAGCAGTTGACTGAGGTCCTTCGAACTGTGCGGTTCTCTATATCAGTGCTCGAGCAAAATTTTAAAGTCGGCCGACAAATAAAAAGTGAATGGACGTAAGACAGAAATAAAAAATGTGAACAAAAGTAATTTACATCAAAGCTAAACGGTGAATTTCGGACCTAAAAAGTGAACAAAAGCAAATTAACGGTAGTGTTACAACCACGTGGAGACGGCCACAGCAGTAATGCGCAAAACAGGAAAGTAACTATTTTCAATCTAATCAAACGAGAATTAAAGAAAGAGCTCTATTAATAAAAAGGGGAAATTTAAAAAATATAATGAGAATGAAAGTGGGTGTGCGTGTGAGAATGTAAAAATATTAAAAGTACGGTACTGGTTGGTCAAGAATAGCTTTAGAGTAATTAAAAATTTATAATGTTAATATTAATTAAGCCATTGTAATCTCAGATTTATAATTTTGATGTTATACAAAGGGAATAGAGTGTTAAAAGAAAGTTTGAGGAGTTGAAAGTAATGTTAGTAAAAGGGAAGCAAGTTTTTTTTGAATAAAACAATAATTGATTTAGTCAGCACAACAAGGTGTTAGAATAACTAATTTCACCGTTAACCTTCTCCTATATTTCTGTGTCCACACAAATTCGTCTCACGATACTGGGAATCTTCTGATTAAGGGGAGTTAGATTGCTTTGAAATTATTAAAGGATTAATTAATGGGAAGGGTACTAAAGTTTTACATATTTTAACTTAAAAATTATGTTGGCGACCTTGAACTTCTGACTGTGTAACAGGTAAGTTACGAGAGCGAGAAAACATCTCAAGGTAAGAGTCTGGCAGTATAAATTTATTTAAGAAATTTGTTTGTTTCTTCACAAATGACGAGCCTGCCAGGATTTTTATATAAGAATATTATATTAAAGAGACCTATTTATGGCACAGTAGGTGGTGGTAAATGGCGTTTTATATAAAACTGTTGTAAATAATTACATTGCATGTAAGTGTGGTTATGTTGAGTAGTATAATGTACTAGTGTAATTGAAAGTGTTCATAGTAGCACATGGCACACTGAGTGTAAGAGTAAGTTTACATACAAAATTACGCTGAATTAAATATTTCATTGCATTAACTGTTGAATTAAATTTAATACAATGGAAAATACGGAAAACGAAGTCAGTTTGTCTGACTCAACTGTTATAAGTGAATCAGAAATTCAGTCAGAAACTCCTATAGTAAATAAAGAAAGCTGGACAGAGTCAGCTGTTATGGACAAGGTGAGAGGTCATTCAACTCCCGTCTCGACTAGGGAAAGTAATAAAACTGACGACGAAATGAGAAATTGGTTTCGTGAGATAATGGGGGAGATTAAACTGTCTAATCAAAATATTAGTTTAAAAGATGAGATTAAACAAATGTCTAATGATAATAATAAGAAATTTGATGCATTAAATAGTCGTTTTGACGTAAATGATACCAAATTTGATGAATTAAATAAATGCTTTGATATTAATGACATGAAGTTTAATGAACAAAACAGTAAGTTCGATGAAGTAAATGTCAAACTAAATGAACAAAGTAATAAATTTGCTGAACAGAATGTGAAACTAAATGACATAAATAACCGTTTCGACAATAGCGATGAGAAACTTAATACCAGATTCAATAAAATAAATAGTGAAATTAACGAGGTAAATACTCGATTCAATGGAGTAAAGAGTGATATAATAAACGAAATTAATGAGCGTTTCCATACTACTAAAGAACAAGTGATAGAGTCTGTAAATGCGCAATTAAATAGTCATATTAACGACGTAAACAAACAAGTGTCAGATGCAGTAAAAGTACAAGTTAATGAACAAATTCACGAAGTAAAAGAAAATTTTGAACGTAAAATAAATGAATGTAACGCTGGCAGTGAGTATAAGTTTAATTGTGCAGTTGATAAAATAGAAGAAATTAGAGATAAGATTAAGACATATGAAACCAATACTAATCTTAAAATAAATGAAATAGAAAGTACTTATAAAATAGAAATTGTAACGTGTCAAAATCGGGTAATTTTATTTTATTTCATTTTCGGGGTTTCATAAAAATATTGTGCAAGTTTTAATCCCATTGTGACAGACCACGTGTTGACTATAACAGTTTGGAACAAAGCAGCAACGTAATATTCCGTTGCGAAATCAGTGAAGTATGTACCTCACAAAAGGGGAGAGGAGAAAGCGGAGGCATGATGAAAAAGGTAAGTGGACGAAATATGAGGTAGGACAATTAGTATTGGTAAGGAGACACGATTTGTCTCGTGCACAAGATAAAGAGATAAAGAAGTTTTTTCTGTTATACGAGGGACCATATGAAATTATAGAGGTAAAGATGAATAATGCGTACGTGTTGCGAAACCAAGCAACGCAGGAGATAGTAGGTACACAGAATGCGACGAATTTGAAGTTATATTGGTCAAAATAAGTAACTGAATTTTAATATATTTTATTTGTTTCCAGAAGTGACTCTTCCCCACTTTCGGGCGGTCACGGCTTCACCATCCCTGACCGTGGATTTTGGTTGTTTGGAGGCGGACCATGGTTGGAGGTAACCTCAACTGGGGGTGAAAACAACGATGGTCCTACTCCACAAATTGGTGCAAGTAGAAATTTAATTATATTATCGAACAGGGAGGGGGACCCCTAAAGTTCATGGATCGTATAAAAAAAAAAACTTAGAATTGGTAATTGTCCATGAACCAATAATAGTTCTATTTTAATAAAACATCCAAAATTAATGTGAATAACAAGTGCGACTCGTTAGGAAATAAAATACACATAATTGTAAAACTTGTACTTGTACCGAACATCTTAGCTATGTGAAAGAAGTAGTTATAATTTAGACTTAAATTTAGAAGGGTTAAGGTGACCAAATTAGCATTATAGCATACTTGTTGCACTTGTTAGAGACTATTATAGGAAAATAGTTTAACTCCATGGTAAATAGTAGCTTAAAAAAAAAAAACTGGTAGTAATGAAAAGTAAAATGATGTAAATTGTGAATAAATCCAATGTTGTGTGTAATCTATAATGGAAGTGGAGTAATTCAAAGAACATAGTGAATCTATGGTGGTAATATAGAACTGATAAAGAGACAGTGAAATATAAATGATAATGTTTATGAAATTTGTTGTAACACAAAATGAGTTCTTTTCCTTTTTGTGACTTTTAGTGGTACTGTAAATGTAATAGATTTTAAACTAAGGTGATTCCCCATTTTCGGGCGGTCACGGCCTCACCGAACCCTGACCGTGGAATTGGCTCAGCTTTGACTGGCTATGGTCAGGGCACATTACGTCACATGCTGCCTTAAGTCTGGCCATAGCTTGTTATCGTTGTAAGAGGTGAATTTAGAAATTACCCGGGGGGTAAATCAGGGGAATCACCAGAACAGCGGCTATCCATCGAATGGGATGGTAGACCGTTTAAGGGCATATACCTAAGTTTAGTAGGATTACTGGTGTCCTCGGACATCAGTAATACCGAATGTTTTGTAACGCCAAAGCAAGGACAGGAGATGACAAAATTCCTCCTTAACTTCAGTTCTTGTGGAGGCAACTGGGCGCTACAGTCCAGGAGGGGTCATAGTGTGTGTGGATGGTTTTTAAATTGTAACTAAATAAGCTCTGATTGAATAAAGAGAAGAAATTGATGATTATTGTAGTAGTGCCAATAGTAAAGAAGTATTGGAGGAGATTGTTGTGATGACTTACGTACCGTACCTATTGTATTGAATAATTTTCTATGTAGTATCTAATCACTAGAGTTCGGATTTCGCATATTTTGCATATCTCTTTTTTTAGCTCCTAATGTTGATAGAAATCCGTTTAGAGTGTTTTTTTAGCAATTTGCAACCAAAACAACCGATTTCATTTTGCATATTTGAGACCATTTTGCATATTTGGGCTTTTTCGCATATTTTGTGCATATTTGGACGATTTTTCACTATTTTTAAACATTTTTACAAATTTTTTTCAAAGAATATTGCTTAGTGCGTTTGGAAGAAAGATTTTCAGAAGCAAAACGTATTTGGGGTAACTGGCCTGGCCTTTTCTTGTTTAGTCTAAAACGTAGATATAGATAAGATAGAGGAACAGAAAATTGCTTTCACTGTCGCTTCCAGCTCAGCCCTGATTAGGTAGTGACAAGTCAAGGAGTCAGGTAAGTATAAGTAACTGTACACAACGTGTTTACACATTCCAAAATATACAACGATTGTTGATGTCTAGGCTCGACTTTGGAGAAACATCGTAACAGACACAACATCCAAGTCATTGTTTACAAAATAATGGCAGTATTAAACGTTTTGTAACTCTGTGAAATCTTTATATTGTCTATTTCTGTTGTGTCTGACGCTTGATTCGTCTTACAAAATGTCCCATGTCTACTGTCTGTCTGGTAGTGTCGTAATCGAAATCAAAACTAATCTAGAACCAAATGTTTAGTATTTAATAAACTTAGTAAAAAAAAGTAGTGAATTAAATATAAAATGTGTGTTCACCATTTACTCTTCACAATGAAAATGAGGTCGATTCGAAGTGAAGGCCACTTTGTGCTACGTCAGCTACGTATTTAGTGAAGGTTAGTTACCGCTCATTTGTGATTTACCCCTCGCCCCTCCTTCTCACCCGCATCATCTTTAAATAAGTACACTTGTTACTTTCTCTCGGCGTTCAGTTCGTTTGTGCAGCTAGTGCGTTTGCGGTGTTTCACTAGTGCTTCAGTAGTGGCAGAAAGCGAAAAATTTTTTAAATTGTTCAAAAAGTGGATAGTGAGTGACACGGCCTTCACTACTGACGGGAAAAGAATCTTCTGTCAACTTTGTGGAAAAGAGGTAAGTGTTCCTATTTAAGATATTTTGGAGAAAATTCATTTTAGATAGGTATGTAACACTAAACTCAATTTCTATTCCTTTCGCTGCTTTTTTGTTTCGAACACTTAAACTTCAATAATATTTTTGTGGAAAAATGTCTCTTTTTGTTTTCCTTTACTATCCACTTCCAAAGAATTGGTATATACGCGTAAATAGGTTTTTGAACAAAGAATTCGGTAATAGTTCCGAGTAACGCCCTTGTCTGGAAAAGGCACAAAACCTGCAAAAACCGGGGATTTTTGTGGTTTTACGTAAACTACAGGCCAAGACTAGGAGCGGACGCGAATAATCCGCAAAAAAAAAATTGAAATCAGTGGGCCTGATTTCTTGGGCTGTAATTTACGTACAACCACAAAAAAACCTGGATTTTTGCAGGTTTTGTGCCTTTTCCAGACAAGGGCGCGGAACTATTACCAAGAATTCGTACGTAGCCAAGATCTGTCTTCCTAGCAAGATGCTAAACAAAAAAATTTTGAAGTATGCGTATAAAAAAATAAGATTTTCCTAACAGTTTTTTTAGTTTTTTTTTGGGGGGGTAGGTACCAACCTATTTCTACTGAAATCACAACGTTGTCCCTAGAAATCGGCGGCCTTTATTTTCTCTTATTTTGCCTACCTACGAATTTACCATTATCAAAAAAATACCTAAATATTCATTTTCGAATTTATGGTAGATTAATTTTTAATTACCTAAATTAAACCAGAAAAAACTAACAGAATTTCTTTTTGTTTGATTTCAGGTTAAAGCTGAAAAAAAGTTTCAGTTCGACCAACACAAATCAACTAGGACTCACAAACAAAAGGTGGAAAAGACGCAAAATGTGAAGAATCTTCAACAGCCTTTCATCGTGTCAAAGCTCGAGTCAATGTCCCAATCTTCGGAGAAGAACGAGATGTACCAAGATCTCTGGGAGGCAATGTTAAAATCCAATATTCCTCTTCATAAGTTGGAGAATGAACATTTTAGAGCCTTCTTGAAGAAATACACAGGTAAAGAAACGACACTCAGAAAAAACTACATTACTCCAGTGTACGAGAAGGTGATGCAAAGAATACAAAATTAGATAGGTGATTCCCCCATCTGGATGTCAATTGATGAAACGACTGACCCCTGCGGGCGATATCTAGCCCATGTAATAGTTGGGAAACTCAGTTCAGAGGAAGCTGGACGTGGCCACCTGATTTTATGTAAAGAGTTGGAAAAAACAAATCACTCCACGATCGCCAGGACAGTGGGTGAAGCGATTAATATTTTGTGGGGGTCTCACGCGCAGCAATATGGGGAGGAATGATTATTGGCTTTTGTTACGGATAGTGCAGCGTACATGATGAAGGCTGGAGAAAGCCTAAACATTTTTATCCTAAGATGATTCACCTGACGTGCATGGCCCATGGTGTCCATCGTGTTGCAGAAGAGTTGAGGAATAGTCCTGATCTGAATAAATTAATATCTTCGGCAAAAAAGGTATTTCAATTAGAATGATCACTGTTGTACACCACTATATAAAAATTATTCCGATTAGCGCTTTCAAGCTTCACAGCACATCGTCAGATCGAAATAGACATATTTCGATCTGACGATGGGCTGTGAAGCTTGAAAGCGCTAATCGGAATAATTTTTATATAGTGGTGTGCAACAGTGATCATTCTGATTGTGATTTCAACCACTAACACAAATTTCTTCATTAAAAAAGGTATTTGTTAAAGTTCCTAGCAGAGTAAGGGCTTTCAAAAATGCATACCCTGATACTCCTCTACCACCTGAACCAATAATCACAAGATGGGGTACTTGGATTTCTGCGGCTAATTATGTTGCTGAACATCACCAAAAGTTGAAGGAAGTGATTGAAAGTTTTGATGAAACCGGAAACCAACCCATTGTGAAAGTAAAAGCTGCACTGAACAACTCTTCTGTGGTCAAAGATCTTGCTTACGTCCGATCCAATGTTGGTGATTTGCCTGATTTAATTACCACTCTGGAAAGTAGAGGAATGGATTTGTGTAATTCTGTGGCTCTGATCGATGACTTGATTACAAAAAGTAAAGATTGGAAAGGGCCCATCGGGGAACGCATGAGGAAGAAGCTGGATGTGGTACTACAAAGAAATCCTGGACGGAAGACTGCTCAGGGGGTGTCAAAGATTTTGAATGGAGAGGTTGTGCCAGAATGTGAGCTGACGGACCTCCAAGAAATAGCAGCTTATCGATTCCTCCCCATAGTCTCATGTGACGTGGAAAAGTCCTTTTCCTCATTGAAAAATGTTTTAAGTGACAAAAGATGAATTTTCAAGATTGAAAACCTTCAAAACTTTGACTATTCTATATAATTCCAATTAGTTGGAGGACGTTTCGTGCTTTCATTTTAATTTTTCAACTACATAATATAAGCTTTGTATATTTTTTACCTATCTTTATCTGCGCTATAAAAATAAAATTGTGAATTGATTGAATGAAAGAGTGGCTCATTTTCACTTTATCCTCCTCACTACCATTTTTGTAAGAATTAAATTATAAAAAAAGATTCAATTTTTTTACAGCTGTTTTTACTCATGTTTTGCATATTTCGCCATTTTTACTGCATATTTTGGAATTTGTAGTGCATATTTGCATGCATATTTCAGGTCAAATTTTTGCATATCGATCCGAACTCTACTAATCACATTTTGTATTGTATAAAAATAACCGAAGTAGTATGCCTTATAATGTAGATAATAACTATAAATCTTAATGGAAATAGAAGAGGTAAATATTGGAAAAAAAAATCAGTAGAAATTATAATTTAACAGTTGGAAAATTTAATTAAAAAATTGAATTAAAGTATATTATGTTTTCAATGTTCTCTATTTGAGGTTATGCTACTTTGATAAGATATAAGCTGATTCATAGTGTTCTGTGCATATTATATTTTTGTAATCAGTTTATAGTTGCAATCGATTTTATGATAGTAATAAGTTTTTTATTTTTTAATAATTGTCAATATATAATTATGAATGTTTATAATAAAAATTAAATTCATTTAAAAGATAGAAATTTTGGCAGTAAATTTAAAAGTTGGAAATATGTGTAATGGATTGGAATAGTTTATTTTTTGACTTGAAATGGATAATAAATAGTAGACAATTAAATTTAAATGATTAAAATATCTGAGAAAAATCCAAAATTGAAATGATAATGCAAGATATATAGTTAAAATGTTTAATTATTAAAAATTGAAAGATTAGCAATGTTTATTTTGAATATAGGTTTTTGTGAAATATAAATGTTTACTTGATTAGGAAAGTAATAAATTGTAATAAATAACAAATGTAATATGTTTATGTTAAGAAGGTACATATATATGCAACTAGTACTTTGCTAAAGGCAAACCAGTACGACTAAGAGGAAACAAGTCAGTTAAGGTTATGAAGAGCCAGTTATTGATATTTTTTCTCGAATGTTATAGAGTTTGGTGATACTGTGGCGAGTACTGTGACTTTGCGGTGTTGGGATCTCGACCAGAGAAGTCCAGTAATGTCATTCAGGTGCAGCCGCAGTCACCAGACTAGGGGGGTAAATTACCCATGATTTTAGTAAGGATTTAAGGGGGGTTGTTGGCGCCATATCCTAGCTGGTCCTCTTAGGTTTTAGGCAATGAGAGTTTTTCTGTTTCGACAGAAAACCTCTCATTGGGGGGGTATTGTAATGGGACAAACTGTTGGGATTTATTTTATTCTTTAATAATTGTAAAAAGTAGTAGCAGCGCAAGCTGAACAACGTTTTGATCACAAACGCTTGACATTTTTGAACACCTTGTAGTCAGTGCGGTACCAAGCCGTGCGAGGCACAAAAGCAATTAAAGAGTCTGGGAATGTAAATTATCAGAAAGGGTGCGTATTCATGCTTATGCGCGCGCGTGTGTCGCCTTTTGCGACGTAAAATTCGACACGTGCTCAGAGGACGAGAAAGGTTATGGGAAAAAGTATATAGCCTCGAACCCAAAATGCACCACACGGTGAAGGCGAGACCTTTTCCGCTAATAGAATGAACCAATCAAATCTACAATGAGACCTGCTTCCTGTGGCGAAACAAGGCAGGTGAACGCCGAGAGACGCTGTTAGCCATTTTTGAGACGCAGCAGTTGACTGAGGTCCTTCGAACCGTGCGGTTCTCTATATCAGTGCTCTAGCAAAATTTTGAAGTCGGCCGACAAATAAAAAGTGAATGGACATAAGACAGAAATAAAAAATGTGAACAAAAGTAATTTACATCAAAGCTAAACAGTGAATTTCGGACCTAAAAAGTGAACAAAAGCAAATTAACGGTAGTGTTGCAACCACGTGGATACGGCCACAGCAGTAATGCGCAAAACAGGAAAGTAACTATTTTCAATCTAATCAAACGAGAATTAAAGAAAGAGCTCTATTAATAAAAAGGGGAAATTTAAAAAATATAATGAGAATGAAAGTGGGTGTGCGTGTGAGAATGTAAAAATATTAAAAGTACGGTACTGGTTGGTCAAGAATAGCTTTAGAGTAATTAACCATTTATAATGTTAATATTAATTAAGCCATTGTAATCTCAGATTTATAATTTTGATGTTATACAAAGGGAATAGAGTGTTAAAAGATAGTTTGAGGAATTGAAAGTAATGTTAGTAAAAGGGAAGAAAGTTTTTTTTTGAATAAAACAATAATTGATTTAGTCAGCACAACAAGGTGTTGGAATAACTAATTTCACCGTTAACCTTCTCCTATATTTCTGTGTCCACACAAATTCGTCTCACGATACTGGGAATCTTCTGATTAAGGGGAGTTAGATTGCTTTGAAATTATTAAAGGATTAATTAATGGGAAGGGTACTAAAGTTTTACATATTTTAACTTGAAAAATATGTTGGCAACCTTGAACTTCTGATTGTGTAACAGGTAAGTTACGAGAGCAAGAAAACATCGCAAGGTAAGAGTCTGGCAGTATAAATTTATTTAAGAAATTTGTTTGTTTCTTCACAGCATAATTGTCTTTGTAAATTACTGATCTTTGCTTCAACACAGATTTATTATGACCTCGGACCACACAGACTTTCACTATTTGTAGTTAGTTGTTTTATTACTCCTTTAGCAGTTTGTGGCAGGTTGCTGGTCATCAGCTACACTTTTCACTCCTCTTATAAATGCTGATGGATACGACTAGCAGTTTCAAGGCCACCTTGTTACCACAGCCACAGTCTTGTCATTCTTCAATTTTTTCAAAACATTTCTTTAAACTTGACTCCAATAAGGACCGATTTCTTCTTAAGTGGAGACCATTTATTATTTTTTATCAAAACTTTGTTGATCCACAATTGTGCACTGGATTGATCCATCCGACATTACATTACACTGGGATAATAAAGACCTACTGCTATGATAACACAAAGTCCACACTCACTGACAAAGGAACAAAGGAATCTTTATAAATATATTATCTTTACTATATAGCATGGACCAGTTAAAATACCAATTCTACAGCAATATCACTTTTTCTTGTTGTTACAACTATTACAGTAGGCTAGATAACTTCACTGTATAAGATCTATTGAGATTCTGAAGACATTTTCAGTGTAGAAAAACCGTGTCTTATACAAAAGAAGATACAGTACATATTTTTCTGTCCCAATTTTATAAGTCAAGTTTATGGATATTGCATACAGTATACTCTATTTTAATTATGTGAATAATTAAATTTTCCTCATTACTTCTTACCATTATAGATACTATTTACAATATTGCCTTAATATACAAAGAAATATTAAGTTTTACAGTGAGAAACCATAAACTGTTATCACTTCTGTGAAATGCTAACAAAACCAAGCATATACAGTCAAAAGTGAGTGTCATACAAATCTTAGTGACAATATGAGAGTGGTTGTGTTGCTGATATTGTGTAGTAGGTGAAGGTTGCCTAGGACTAGCTGCTTGCTATAGGCCAACACACAATAATTTTAAAACTCGTACATGATGGGTCAACTTCATTTGGTTAAATCTACCAGATGTAATTTATTCTTGTAATTTTATTTTAACGTTTTGACAGCAAAAATCTATGGTCATCCTCAGAACTGAGGACTGAGGGCACATCCTCAGCAAATGAGAGTGGCAGTTGGGTTTCACTGCTGTTGGGTTTTTAACAAGGTCCTTCGATTGATTCTCACAGCTTCTTAAGGACGATCACAGATTTTTGGGCTCGAAACATTAAAAAAAATCACAAGAATAAAGGAGGTTACATGTGACAGGAGGTTTTAGCCTTACTCATAAATGGAACAAAACAGTCCAAATGATATTCATAAGTAACTAACCAATTTTTGTAACTGAACATGATTTACATTTTTGACAAGACATTAACTAATGAGATCTGCATAAGAGTCAGAATCATATATACAGAACAGTACTATACAAAACACATTTAGCATTACAGGATATGACCGGTAGAAAGTCACGTTTTAATTTCAAACAATAATCTGTAAAATGACCAAAAGTAATGGAACAACATCCCATTTATATACCAGACAAATATACAATATAGCATGTTAAATTATATGTGTACCACAGACAAAACAAGTCCCAGTACACATGCCCTGGCTCAATAGAGAAGGGACTTACTCCCGCCATATTCGCCATACAAACTGAAGGCTGTATGATTCTATAAGGCAGTGTGTTGTATAAAGTTTTGTTGTAATTTGTAATTTTGTTTATATTAATTTATAAATATCTTTGTAATATTTTTTATTATTTTATTATAAGTAGCGATCCATAGTAATTATGTACTTCAAGCAGTTTTTTTAAAGAATATATTACTACAGTATTTCATTGTTACTGTACTGTAATATTAATGGGGTAATCATCGAGTACTAGGCTAGCTTCTAGAAAATCACTAATATGTCAAGCCAGAAAAATTATTTTTATCATGATAAAAAATAAATGGAGTACACATTAAATTATAATGTAGCTGCCAATGTAAAGCTACATGAATCTCTGAATATAGTGTGTGCAAAATTTTAAAGGAAAGAAAGAAAGAGATTATCTACTTTTGGAAGTGAAAATAATCTATTTCTATTTCAAAAGGAATATTGCTTTTAACTCCTTCAAAGACAATGTAATAAGGAGAATGATGCATGAATTTTATGATGTGAAAAGTCTGACCATCCAGAAATATTCATTAAAATCTTTGAAGAAAAAATGATTTAACCTGAAAGAGAATACTTAAGGCGACATTTTAAAACGTTAGGATTTAAGTGGACTAACTCGAATGTTCCTGTACCAATGTACCAGTAGAATGTTTCTGATAGAAATACATGGCACTGCTGCGTGGAGGATTCACCACCTAATGGGCATGAATAAAGACAGACGAGAGGATAAAAACACTGTTTACATATTTTGAATTTGTTAATATGTTTAGTGGAAATATTGACAATTATTTGTAATCTGTTATATACAGACTACACAAACATGTTTTGTGATATGAGAAGCAACTCACTGCCAGTGTAGGAATGACAGAGTGCTGGTAATGGTGGGAATAACATTTCCCCTCATTTTGCACTGTTTTGGCAACAGTTGCCAACTCCAGCTTCTTTTTGTCTGTGGTACACCTATAGCAAAAATACAACTGCCAGCCGCCCCCTTTTGCTATTATATACTCATGTGTCACATCCAAACTAGTAAAAGAGATAGTCTTTTCGTCAGGTGCACTGAATAACAATTAAAAGCAGTAAAATTATGTAAAAAAAAGACATCACATAGTTACATTTACATATTATATAATAAAGTTTTACACAATTACATATTTCATTTCAAACAAACTTGAAATTACACTGGTAATCTATTTTACAATATTTCTGTAATTATTGTCAATAAAAATCACTTCAGAGATTACTAAAGAAAAAGTATATACTGCACAAAACACACCCCACACACTTATTTCTTATATAATAACAATAATAATAATAACAGTACAAATAATAATAATAATAATAATAATAATAATAATAATAATATACATATTATAAAAATGCTTGCAGCAAAAATAATAAATTTTGTAATAATAATGATAATAATATATAGATTTTATTTATATAATGTTACAAAAGTGGCCCCTAAAAATAAGACAAGTTTTAAATTCTTAATATACTGTACATACAACATTAGTTATTTTTAATAACAAAAATATTTTATACTTAAATGTAATATTCAAGTTTTAAATATACATTTGTGTGTACATAACTTGCATACACTCAAACTTTCAAGATATTATGCCATACTTAAAAAAACAACAACAAATGCTGTTTTATCAAATACAATATAAAATAAACACTTTCACACATAGTACACATAGTATTTATTCAAATAATTTGTATAAAAAAAATATTGCACTAAAAAAAAAAAATAATGAACACACATAAGTATGGAATAAAACATTTAAAGTACCATACTCTACAAAACAAATACCATACATAATAAATGTTTTCAAGGAAATGTACAGAAAAAAAGCATTTCACTTTGGGTAGCTGCAGAAACACATTGTGCCATTCAAACCATCTTCATGAGAAGATAAGACTATGTTAAAAACAAAAAGCTCTATTATACCCAAAATAATATTAGCACTACCACCAGAATAAAATACAGAGCACAGTTTAGAAAAATTGATACTGAGAACAAAAGTAGTGAAGCCACTAGAAGATGGTGTTGGAGGTGGAAAATGAAAATGATGTGGACAGATAAAGTCACCAACCAAAAGGTACATTAAAGAATAAATAAGGAAAGATCATGATTAATAATTCTTTGAAACAGATGATAGAAATTGTTAGGCCATGTACTTAAGACAAATTTCAAATTTGTTGTAAACATTTCAGAATGCACAGTACAGGGTAAAAAAAACCAAACCACTGAGGACACCCTGGGTAGATTTTAAGAAATAAGTCATAAACATCGTAAACAATAAACTCAAGAATTAAATAAATCCAAATGAAGATAATTACTTTGAAACAATGATATTGAGGTTTAAACAAAATCTTCTAGGTCAATGAATGTGTAAGCTGAGACATGTTAGCTGTTGTAATGATGTGAAAAATGGTTCACGAGTGATAATTTGAGTTCTTTTTTGGAGAATTGTTTTTACATCTTAACACGAGATTGGGTGATTGGTACAAATGAATCCACTGTTTTCAAGATCATATGATCTTGTCATACACCTGTATATGTGAAGTCAAGATGACATGGTTGATAAAACAATTAAAAACATTACAACAAAATCATATCATCAATTCTAGCAATGAAAACATACACAAGCAGCACAAGCGTGTATTAGAATTGTAACCGTGTATTAAATGAAACTGACTTCTGTATAACACTTAATACTTGCCGAAAAAAGTAGCAATAACACATATTTAACACAAATTTAAAAGTAGCATGGTCACTGGGATATACAAAATCATTGGAAAGACTGTGTTGATGATGTGATAAACTCCCAACTGTTAAGGGATTACAAACCATATATAGCAGACATTTCCAATGAAAAGAAGGAGCATTCAGCTACTGTGAAGGCAGAATAAATCAGTTTCTACCACAAACGTGATGATGACTAACAGTAATAGACAAACAGGTTTTAAACCAAACTTTTGTGCTACAAAGGCATTAAATAAATTACTAACTGCTAACTGGTAAATGTTTCAATATATAAACAATTGAAAGAAAGAAATGGATGATAACTAGAAAATTTACATAAAATATTTCCAGAAACAGAATGGTTCATTTTAATAGGGATGAAATTTTTGTGTATTGAAAATAAAAATAGACTCAACAAAAAAATTTTAACATTATCTCACAAGTTAACTTCTTCAGTTATATACCTGGATCAACAAATACAAATTTTCTACTGAAGGAAAAAATAGGTGTATGTCACAGCTTTAGTACAATGTGTTCTAACACAGAAAGACAATGCTTGCAGCACAAGAATGTGATACCAACCACCAACATGCATTTGTTATTACTTTTGAAATTACTATAAAACTTTATCATTTTATAAACTATTCAGTGTACTTTATTCTACCTCCTTTGATGGCAAAAGTATACTTTGAGAAAAAGAAACAAAACATTGATTTTAAGACCTGAACTATTATTTACAATTCCAAAGAACAAGTTCAAAACAAATCTACATGTCAAAACACGATTATGTGACAAGTAAAAGTAGACATTAGGTCAGTAATTCTGAAAAGTATAATCCGATTAAAAAATATGCATATATCAAACTAGGTAAGCAGCTGCATAATAATTATACAAACAAACAAATTGTAACAAAATGTGAACTTATAATTAAATTGAAAATAACAAAAATTGTCTGTTGACTTTGCATTTCGTTTAACAAAATGCAATTTAATTTTGGTAGTAAATGTTAAAAGCTTAAACTTTTCACTGTTTAATCCACACTTTTTAAGTTAAATGTTGTGACTTACTAGCAAATCATAATACACAAGACTTTGATCTGATCAAGACAAAGTTTTTACATAATTATATTTAAAAAATCAGCATATATTTCAAAAATATATAAACATGCACACCAACACATAATAGGAATATAAAATAAAACAGAAACAAAGCAAATGTGACATTGGGCACTGTTAAATATGGCATAACATCATAAAAATGATGTATGAAAAACACAGTAGTATATACTATAAATATTTACAACACTGAATTTTCATAAAAATGTATACTTGTCCATTGAACGCTTGAACAGCTATTTAAATCTTACACATTAATAATCTAAAAACATACTTCAATTGAAAAATGCTTATAAAAGTGTAGCTGTATGTAGACATATTTTAACATATTATGTTAAGTATGTGTTCTTAACATATACAAACATATATATAATAAATTTAAAAATAATATATCACCATTCTTATATATATATATATATATATATATATATAGATTTATGTCTTCATACTCATTCCCTAGCAATAATAATTTGGCATGTTTTGAACTTGCTATTTACAAAATGACAACTATGATTTTTGTCTACAACAATGACTATTAGTAGTAGTTCTTATGGATAGGATTACAAAAAGTTGGTGAAAACTGTATGTAAAGTAAAACAAAGCTGTGGCTATAAATTTCAGAAAAATTACTGTAAATTCACACTTGAACTCTGTAGTACATTATATAGCACTGAACAAATTACATGCTATTAAAATACAGCAGGGTATATTTAAAAATATAAGTATGTGCAGTTTTACTATGTTTAGGTATGTCTGTGTACATAATGAATTGGAAACATAACTTTATCACATGCAATTCTTATAATTTTTGAGGATGCTATGAAAAAAAAACTGACAAGGTACTTCCCTGTAACAAGGTTGGGTTTATCCATTTACAGATCTCAAGTACAGGAAAGTAGTTGTGCTAATGGGAAAAGGAACAAAAAATAAAACACTTCCCATGGGTACACAGAGAAGGAGATAAACAAGACACATAGGACAGTTATCTCTGTTGCTGTCACTCTTCTTCTCGTAATGTTGCCAAACAATTCTTGAATAACTGAACTTGTGCCTGTAATATAATGAATACATTGTTATTACTTTAAAATATTGTTAATTATATACTGATACAGTTAACTTTCAATTATCTGGTATAATGGAAGGAATACAATCGTAATTAACCTGAAAGTATGAAAAATGCATGAATTTTTTTCTAACAATCATACACCATAAAATTATGCTAGTTATTAAAAAAAAAAGAATGCTAGGCTTAAACAATTTTTCATTCCACAACTACTGTATAACAGATTGGTTTACACTAGAATGTAATGAATGTTACAAATTTTCATGCAGTCGCGAACACGTCAATGCAGAAAGAGTTGTCTGTTAATCAAGGCTCTGTACACCATCAACTTTTCTTTGCTGAATTATCCTGGACAAGGTGACAGAACTATTTATTGGTGGTTTAATCAGGTTCATGAAACCAGCAAGCTTTCTTAAACCAATAAAATTCCTTCAGGTTGACCAAAAACATTAGATGAACACACTCCATTATCCTGTGTTAGGAGCCCCCATAAGTCAATTGCTCAATGGAATTTAAAGTTACAAATCTTAAAGACCACAAATCAAAATGTTCTCCATAAGCAATTCAACTGAGACAAGAAATTAAAGTACATCATAATGGTACAAATTTGTATGCTGGTTGCTGTTCACAGGTGAAGCCACTTTCTATGTAATGTAATGGGAGTGTTAACTGTAGGAACTGCTGAAATGAACAACTACTGTCGGCAAAAAAAGTATGTAGACTCGAGTTTAAAGTCCCAAATCTCGAGAATGGCTTATCCGATTCTGTTCAAATAAACGTTAAACTAAACCTTGTTTATTTATGTTTTATGTGGTATCGTTAAACAAATTTTATGTATCGTCGAAAAATATCTATGAAGTAAAATGTAGAAAAAGTACCGGTTTTTTCACAGTTTCCAACTAAAAGTGAAGTTCAAACAGCTGTTGTAAAAAACGGCTCATTCGATTGTTTTCAAATTTTTACACAGTACAGATAGGACTTTTGTAAATTAATCCTAAATTTTCAGAATTTTATTTTGTTTATTTTATTAGTTGCTGTTAATTTTCAAAACCCTTACAAAAATCGTAATTTGAGGTGGAAAAATTCTGTTCAAAGCACCTATAGCAACGTTAATATGTAAATATTAAAATTATCTTATTACTTTTAACATGTGCAGGTTTAGTAATTTTAAACTAAGTGATATTTGTAAAGGATTTTTATTCCCGCAGTAAGCGGATACTTCACAGGCCAACCTCTCATTAGGAGGGTAGCTTTCTCTTTCTTGCCGCCCGACGTTGCCAAACTATGCACTGACTCATGCTGACCTTTGTCTGTTCCTTGTTTACACAGCAAGGGTTGTTGTTCTGTGGGATACACTTAGTCATTCTCTACCTAGAAAAATGAGTAATTTTGGAGCATGGGCTAGTGATATCGGTTATTCCTTCTTGTCACTTTGTACAGTGAACATTGTCAGGATGCCTCTGCGGCGGAATTTTTCTGAGGGTGAAATACAAATGATAGTTAGTGCGATATGTTTTTTTCGGTCAGAAAAAGAAAAATGTGGTGATAAGTGCTATCCAGTGTACGATTTCATGTCCAAATGTTTGAATGTCAGTTTAAGCACTGTGAAGAAGTATGCAGCTGAGTGTGAAGAAAATATCGCCAATGGAACACAACCAGCGAAGAAGGCTCGAGTTTCTTCAGGGCGCCTGAAGATTAAACTGGACCAGTTTACCGTAGGTGTCATCCGTAGATATATTTATGGTTTTTTCATAGATAAAATGTCTCCAACTATTGATGTATTGAGAAAGAAACTTGAAGACAGCATTCCAGATTTTCCCGCTATGACGACCAGAACACTGCGAAATATTGTAAATAGTATTGGATTCCGTTTTAAAAAATTGAACAAGAAATCTGTCCTAATAGAGTCTGTTTCTATAGCTGCTTCAAGAAATGAGTTTTTGAGAAAGATACGGTCTTTGCGTTCTGAAGGCTATAACATTTTTTATACTGATGAAACATGGTGCGGACAAAATCATACAATGAGCTATGCCTGGCAGGAAAAAATAGTTGAAGCTATGAATTTAGATTTCACTTCCTACGACCACTACCGAGGAGCACTTCAAGAAGTCAATGGCTGGCGAGGAGGATTGAAAACTCCAACTGGTGCTGGAAAAAGAGTTATTATTTTACATATTGGAAGTGAGGACGGCTTTCTACCAGGAGGCGAGTTGTGTTTCGTTGGAAAGAAGGGGACTTCCGATTATCACAACGAAATGAATTCCAAACACTTTCAAGAATGGTTCCGACGTACTTTAAGTATCCTTCCACAAAAATCTGCAATAGTAATCGACCAAGCCCCCTACCACACTATGACAGATCCCGAAACAAGAAACCCGACAATGTCATGGCTAAAAAAATGATATAATCGCATGGATTGAAAAGAGAAATATTAATCTACCACCACACGCTACAGACTACGCACAACTGACCAAGGCTGCGTTGATACAACATGCTAAACCTCATTTTGGAGTTCCAGAAAAAATATTACAACAAATAATAAATGAGACTCGTTCAGATGTAAAACTAATTTGGGTTCCAGTTGCTCATTGTGAGTTTAACACAATCGAGCTCATTTGGGCGTTTGTGAAAAACAAAGTAGCCAAGATTAACAGGAGTAACGCTGCCGAAAAAGGAAACAGCATAAATGTAACAAAAGACCTATGCAAAGAAGTTCTAGAGACTGTTACACCTGACCTGTGGAAAAAGTGTATCGAACATGCACAAAAAATCGAAAATGATTACTGGGAAAAAGACAATCTAGCAGAACTTCCAGTTGTGCAACCAATAGTTATAGACCTACAAAATGATTCAGATTCTGAAAGTGATATTGAATTCGATTTTGATGGAGACCTGTCTGATATGGAAGATTAAAGATAAAAAAATAATAAAATATAAAATAATAAAAAAAAAATTTAAAAAAAAACATTTTTAAAGCTGCCTTTGGAGGTCCAATGCCCTCATGAGAAAAAGCTGATGGGAAATGGTAAAATTGGATCTGGCTGTTTTCTGCAAAGTCTGTCAGCTATTTGAAGACGGCACTAAATAGATGTGGCAACATCGCAGTCTCCCCGCTAGAACAGGCGTTGGCTCTGCAGCGCCGTTCTACTGCCAACGGTAGGGACAAATACTTTTGTACAAATAAAATTTTGTTTAGGACTTTAAACTCGAGTCTACAAAAGTAAATATTGGCATAGGTTATTTTATAACAGAATTATAGGCCCTTTTCAGCAAAAAAGGTAACACTTATTGACAATTAAGAAATACTAAAACTTCACATTTTCCCTCAGATTGAAGACAGAGAGACAGAAAGTAGGTCCTAGGTTATTTTATGTAAGATAGTTCATGAGTATATTACACATCAGCTCCCTATATGCAACATCCTGAATGTCTGGTTCCCAGACCTTGAGTCAGTAGAGCTAGACGTATCCTTTGGCTGCTTACAAAAGCAGACCCAGACTGTTTTTTTTTTTTACAAGGTACACTAAGAACATTGTTTATAGTAAAACGATTCATAATTTTGGGCACCTACAAGAATGAATCACTGCTGAAATTACAATGTGGTAACCTCAAACATAATTAACAGATCGGGCTGGAGACCATTACTGTTTTGATGTCTGCAGAGCCACAAAATTTTCAGGCATAGAAATTTGTTAAGGTTTTTGAAATATCTCTAACTCTTTCTGGATGAACGGTCACTTTTCTCATTATAGTCTGTTTGTTACTTATAGAACTGCAAATTTTTTAAATATCAGCATTCTTTCTTTGATAACCACACTGTATAGTAACAACTGTGATTGTCTCTATGTAGACATAAAAATAAAAATTACTACTATAAGTTTGATGAACTGTTAAGAAAGAGTAATTGTTACTACTAATGATAACAGCAATTACAGTACAAATCAAAATCCTTACTGTGATGTTACTTGTGTATTCCAAGTCTTAAAAAAGAATTAATAAAACGACAGAAATTTAAAAATCCTAAACCTATTCATATGTACAATGTTTTATATAAACAGTTTAGTATAAAATTTACTATTAGTGGATGTATATTTGAACAAATGAGAATTCAGAAGTAATACAATTTTTGTGGTTCTATACTACCTAATTTGCAAATGCAAATTTACTAGTAACACTTACCTGGGCATGTTTGATTTCTAGTTCTGCCAAATCGACTAAGTTTTTTCTGAAATCAGCTACTCGTCTTGATTTGAAATCAACTAATTCTAGAATACAATAGAATACAATGTTAATCAACTTAACGCAAATCAGTCCTAAAGTATATGACTTAAGTTTTTTTTTTTTAAGAATGCCTTTTCAAACACACTGATAAAGTGAAATGTGTGTACATTAAAGAATACAATTAGTTATACATTGATATTAACTTTTATGTGACATTTAATACACCACAATATTCTCGATGCTGCCAGCCGTGCGGACTGTGTCAAGGCTGCAGTTAATTATGTAGTTCATACGCACATTACGATGCAATTAGGAATCGTCTAGATATTCGACTAGCTATAAATACCGGTACTCAAACGACGTTCAGTTGAGTATCAGTTGCGATTTTGGATAGTGCAGTCCGAGAGTTATAGTAGCGATATTACTATGTACGTTCAAGTAGTTATTATTGAAGTGTTGCGTTTTATATTCGGACGGTATAATTGTAATACAATTGAGTTTTAATATTAGTGGACATTTTATTGCGTGTGAACAATTTTCATTTGATTTGTTGTAGAGACTGTGTTGTTAATTATGAACTGTTTAACTGTAAAAAGTAATGGTGTGATTAGTGACTTAATTGTAGTCTTGTACTTATTTTGTTTCCACTGTACCTAGGACGATCGAGTAGACCGTCGTAACAGTGGTGTCAGAACTGGGATAAAACGGTTAACAGTGGAAACATTGGACACTTTGTACAAGACGAGTGTGATTCGTAATTAATCGATAAACATGGATCCCAGTCAGATGATGGAAGCTTTACAAACACTGCTGCGGCAGACACAGGAAGAAGCAGAAAGACGACAAAAGGAAGAACGAAGACAGGAAAGAGAAGAGGCTGAGGAACGTCAGAAAGCACTAATGCTAGAAACAGAAAAAAGAAAAAAAGATAAAACGGAAGCTCTCTTTGAAACTATGCAGAAACAGTTGCAAGAACATACTACCGCAGAATTGGGTCTCCTACGTGGTGACGTAGGTGAATTACGAGGTGAGCTCAATAATCAGATTACCAGAATATCTGACGTAGAAGAATCCATGTCAAATAAAATAGCTAAAGTAGAAAAATCTGTTAAAGTAGAAGAAGTTATGTCAACAAAAAAATCTGCAGTAGAAAACTCCATGGCAAACGTAAGAGAACAAATTAAAATTGAAGTTGAACAGTGCATGAAGATTCAACCAAAACAAATTTCTGAACAGACTGTACCAGTGATAAAGACAGAAAAAGACACAGAAAATAAGTTAATAGAGAAAGTCACTTTGCCTGCAGTAGGGACAGTTCATGTCAAAGCTCCAACCTTTGACGGAAGCAGTCACTGGGCAACGTACCTCTGCCAATTTGAAGCTGCTGGATGTGCAAATAATTGGACAGAGAAAGACAAGGCAGTCTCACTCATTCTCGCATTAAAAGGACCCGCGGCAGAATTACTACCGAAAGTACCACCTGACAGCCAGAACATCTATGCCGAGTTGATAAAAGCTCTAGAATTATGCTACGGTGATAAACATTTGCAAGAGGTGTACTACGCTCAGTTGAGAACAAGATGACAACGTTCCGGGGAAAGTCTTCAAATTTGAAGCAAGTATCGACAGATTGATTAGATTGGCCTATCCTGAAGCACCAGAAGACTTCCGAATAAGGTTTACGGTGCAGACATTTATTGACGGCATCGGAGATTGTGAACTTCAGCAAGTGTTACGAATGGCAAGACACTGAGATAGCTCAGAAGCTCTTGTTCACGCCCTAGAGTTTGAAGCTGCCAACTCAGCGTCCCGCTACATTAATGGGTTTGTGCCATCACGTTGCAGTCAGAAGATCCCTGTATCACATTACCATTACGATGAGTGCACAAAAACAATGTTGTCGGACAAACAATTCAAAAGTTCAAGAGAGTCGTAACGATTTGAAAAAGACAGAAGACCGAAATGTTACAACTGTGGAAAACGTGGTCATCTACAGGTAGACTGTTGGGAGAAGCAAAGCCCCAGAACAGCACACAGTTTCCACGCTACATAAGATCAGTGGAAACTTGATTGTTAATGGATTTGCGGATGGTAAACCAGCATCATTTACAGTTGACATGGGCGCAACAGTGTCCATTGTGCGCCCTGACTTAGTCTGTAACCGCCATCCTCTAATTAGCTCTTGTACAATACAGACTGTGACTGGAAGCCCCGTCAAGGTGCTAGGAAAGGTAGACGTACGTGTACGCCTGGGTCTTCTTGAGTTTAGCCACCAAATGCTCGTTGCAGACATTGTTGATGAAGTGGTTCTTGGCACGGACATTATGAATGCCTACGGATTCTTTGTGGACTTAAGAGAGAATGTCCTGAAGGTTGGCCAAGAGAAGATAAAGCTTTGCATGGCTAAAATGACAGGGTCTACCAACCATTCGATTAAGCGAGTGGCATTAGTCGAAGAAAAAGTCAACAAGTCTGGTCAAGAGGAACCCTCCCTGTTGCAAGCGGAAATGGAGGAAGAACTAGCAGAGGAAGTACAAATAAGTATAACAACAAAAGTGATTGGAAAGCCAACTATGGGTGTCGAGAAAAAACTCTTGCTTGTTCCTGAGCTGATAGAAGCGCCCGAGGGTAAAGTGGCTGAAGATGAGGTTATGCAAGAGGTTGTTGACGAGAACCAAACAAACTTGGATCAGCCAGTGGTATTTAGGTCATCAGTACATGACGCAACGGGAGTGATTCCAGCGAAACTAGTGGTTGCGCGAAAGACTTGCATTCCTGGGAACGTGATGTTCGGATCACCCGAGACTGAATTCGAAGAACGGGAAAATTATCCTTCGCAAGGACGTCCACCTAGATCGCCTGGTCGAGTATTACTTTGGAGATCGTTTGCCAGTTCGGGACGAACAGGCTTAAGGAGGGGGCAGTGTTACGGCATCACGAACAATCTACGTGTTTATCTAACGTTCCAGAGACATCCAGAGTGTATGCGTGTGGTGTACGTGCTTGTATCCGCATCTACGAGAAAGTTCTCGATGCCGCCAGCCGTGCGGACTGTGTCAAGGCCGCAGGTAATTACGTAGTTCATACGCACGTTACGACGCAATTAGGAATCGTCTAGATATTCGACTAGCTATAAATACCGGTACTCAAACGACGCTCAGTTGAGTATCAGTTGCGATTTTGGATAGTGCGTTCCGAGAGTTATAGTAGGTATAGTATACATTCAAGTAGTTATTATTGAAGTGTTGCGTTTTATATTCGGACGGTATAATTGTAATACAACTGAGTTTTAATATTAGTGGACATTTTATTGCGTGTGAACAATTTTCATTTGATTTGTTGTAGAGACTGTGTTGTTAATTACGAACTGTTTAACTGTAAAAAGTAAAGGTGTGATTAGTGACTTAATTGTTGTCTTTTACTTATTTTGTTTCCACTGTACCTACGACGATCGAGTAGACCATCATAACAATAGAAAGCTCAGGTATTCTATTAAAAATCAGTCACAAACAAAGAAATTGGACATGCAACCATATCTGTAGCTTCTCATAATTTTTACACACTGCCGATTCAAACCAAACAAATCCTGAGGATGTGGACATAAGCTAACATATATGAAAAATGATGAGAAAGACAAATAGTTTTTTAGAATAAACAAAATAGCAACATGATATGAATAGAGGATAAAATTATAAGAAATTTACACCATTTGATTTAGAAATGGCCTTTCCTAATGGTTCAATTAAGCTTGGAGGTTCCACCACTTTGATCAGTTGGGTAGTACAAGAATTAGTTAAACAGACTGCTGAAATTATGGAGATTCTAGGTTCCAAGCATCTAGAGAAGGTGGTTGGAATTATCATCATAGAACTGTTTACGATGATTATAGGATACTGATGACGTGGTTACTGTTTTTGGATACAAGTAATTTATGCAAAGTAGCTACAATTTTTAGATTAGACCAACAGGAATTACAGAACTGTCTGCAGTAATTTACTATATTCGAGATGGTGCTGTAACAATTCAAAAGAAACAGAAAAAACACTATTGCACACCATTATATACAATTTTTTTCCGATTAGCACTTTCAGGCTTCACAGTTCATCATCGGATCAGAAGTATATAATAATGGAACAAGACAACTTCTTTACAGTGGGGGTATAAAATGAATATAAAATATATAAATGAATATGAATATAAAGTAGTGGGGGTCTTAACAAAATCAATTTTAAAAGTAATTAAAGTATGCTTTACCTACCTGTACCTGTACCTGTAATAATAACTTATCTCTTTCAATTAAGCTATACAAAACACAGGAGTCTCAAAACTTTCAAGCTTCTGATGTCAATCCAAAACAGCAAGTACCTTACACAATGTATGACTACAAAAGAAAACAAATCAAATGTATGTGTGTCCTAGCTCAAAGTACAGCCACCAGCCAGCCCTTGTAATGCAAGTGTCCATCTCCAAGTATATATACTTGAAATCTAAAAGTGTTTTGTGTGATTATTCAAATAAATGGCATTATGACTTTGAGAAATTTGTTTCTGGCAACCAGCAAACAGCATTATATTAAGGATCCTATACCAAACCAGAGTATAAAATGAAGGTTTATTGTACATTGTTTGTATGGGAAATTAGTTGAGACCATGAAAAATGAGCATTACATCAAGGTTTCACTGTATATGCACATTCAGTAAGATGAACAGTTTTATAGGGTGCAGCGTGATGAGTGTAGCAAAATCAGGCATAGCTCTCTATCCATGACTTGGTGCACAACTTAGACCACGAACTCCTCCAAAACTACTGAACTGAATAATATAAAATTGTGCATACATATCCGGACTGTATTGTAGAGTGCACACATGTAAGATTTATTTCTCTAAATTATTTGGTTCAAACGATATTACGATTTTTTAAACATCTTAGCTTAAACATGTGAGAGGAAGAGAGATAGAGATATCGTGGCCCAGCTATGCAGCTTCCGCCACCTGCGCTGGCTGCCACCCGATAAGATAAGATTTTGCTGTATCACAAATGCTGGTGCGTGTGCGGCTCCAGCAACCTGCGCTGCTGTCGCTAGATAAGATACAATTTTGCTGTATATACTTTGTATTCGTGTCTCACATGTGTTTAATTGAAACAGTAGTAGAGCATTGTTCTACGGTGTAGCCAGATGTACAGATTGGAGTTAAGTGTTGAACAAGTGTCAATTTTTAGACGAGAATCTATGTAGTCACTGATGCGACTGCTACTTTCCATTACATATTGCAATGAATCACAGTTCAGGTAAATTTTAATCCAAATTCTATTAAAATTATTATTCTTACACTTCTTATTCAATTTTGTACTTTTTCTGTTATACGCATATTCTATACATTCTTCTTCATCAATTTATAGATACGTATTATTTATAGTATGCCTCGACGGAGAAGAGGTCCAAACATTGGTCGTTTAACTACAAATCAAAGACGGATGAGACAGCGAAAAATTTTGCTGTAGCAACTGTTGAAGGCCCTGCATGGATTATTCAAAACAACACAGGATATAGGAATCTTCAGAAAGAATTTGAGGATAATTTGCGATCTCTAGAATTCTATTTGGCTGCAATGCAACTCTTTTAATGGCTCCTACTGGTGTGGCAGCTAACAATATTGCTGGACAAACTATTCATTCAGCTCTAAGAATAAATACTTCAAACAGAAGGGGAGAAACTTTAAAAGATTTAGAAGGTGAATCCAAAATTGCTTTTGAAGAAGAATTAAAATATTAAATTAAAGAAGTTTGTTATTATTGATGAAGCCAGTATGTTGTGTTTGAATTTGTTTTTAAAAGTGGATATTGTAACATGATGTTTCCCTCAACATAAAGAATATATACCTTAATATAAAAAAATGTATTATTAAAATAATGAAGGACAAAACAATAATTGAGTAATTAACTTATATCATGAGATATAGGTGTTAAACAATAAATATAAGATCATTGTAAAATAAAATAATAAAACCAAGATACCATATATGACTATCTGGAACTTGGTAACAAATAACTCCAGTAGAATGAATAAGAAACATACATACATACATACATCCTTGGCGCTACAGCCCAGTCCGGGCCCTGGCCTCCAAAAGAAATCTTCCCCACTGGTCTCTATTCCCGGCCAATGTCCACCAGTTTGCTGCACCCAGCTTCACTGCCTCCTTACCAACCTGGTCCAGCCATCTTGTATGCGGTCTTCCTTTCCTTCTCCTTCCCATCGGCAAATAATTCATAACTCTTTTTGGGATTCTATCCTCCACCATTCTCTGCACATGACCAGCCCAACGCAATCTGTTAATTTGTATGAGTTGCACGATCGGAAGATCTTTAAACCTTTCGTACAACTCTCGATTATGCAGTCGCCTCCAAATGTTGTTTTCCTTCACAGGGCCATAGATTCTCCTCAGTACCCTCCTCTCAAAAACGGATAGTTTCTGCTCATCTAGTTTTTTTAGCACCCAGCATTCCGAGCCATACATCAGGACTGGTCTGATCAAGGTCTTGTATAGGGTGGCTTTTGTATCTTTACTTATTAATTTTGACTTAAAATGTTTCACCAGTCCGTAGTAACACCTATTAGCAGATAATATCCGTTTTTCAATGTCTCTAGAGGAGTCATTTCCAGAGTCCACATATGACCTGAGATATGGAAAACCCTGAACCTTTTCAAATTCATAATCATTAATGCGCAGGGACAGGGCACGAGTGTTGGCACCTACAACCATATATTTGGTTTTGCTTTGGTTTATAACCAAGCCCATAGCCTTAGCGGACAACTCCAGTTCCTGAAAGGCTTCCTTTAAGCCAGATTCAGACCTACTTATGACGTCAATGTCATCAGCATAGGCCAGAAGTTGTACCTCCTTGTGAAATATGTGTCCGCTAGTTTGAATTCCTGAATCCCTGATGACCTTTTCTAGAGCTATGTTGAATAACAGACATGCTAAGGCATCTCCTTGTTTCAACCCATTCAATGTTTTTAAGGAGTTGGATAGATTTGATTGTATTCTGATTTGGCACTTAGAATTGGACATAACTACTCCAACCATACGCACTAACTTAGATGGTATATTCAACTCCTTCATAGCTCTATATAGCATTTTCCGGTTGATTGAATCATATGCCGACTGAAAATCCACAAAAAGATGGTGAGTGGCCACTCCATATTCCAACGTTTTTTCCAGGATTTGCCTTAGTGTAAATATTTGGTCTGTTGTTGACCTATTCCTAGTAAAGAATGAATAAGAAAGATGGCACAAAATAGGTGAAAGCCTATTCAGCAGAACCTAACTGGATTACCAATTAGGAAAGTGTTAATAAACTAAATAAAAGGTTAATGAAACCAAACAATAAAGCTAGAGAATAATTCTACCTGAGTGTGAATGAAAACACATAGACAATTCAGAGAATAATTATTATAAGATAAGGCTATAATAATAGTTTTAATCAAATATATTGCAACTTACCGTCTGCGGCTTTTTGAAACAACGTCTTCACTATAAAGTTTACATGTTTCGGGACACTTGTCCCATCCTCAGACAAGTGTCCCGAAACATGTAAACTTTATAGTGAAGACGTTTTAAAAAGCCGCAGACGGTAAGTTGCAATATATTTGATTGAACAACACGTGGCTTGGTACTAAAAATTTGGGATTTATTCCTTTTAAACAGTTTTAATTGTGTATAAACATGTTACAATGTAGGTTACGTTAAGAACCATTGTTATGTTAAAGAAAGAGAAGAATATAAAGAAGATTGTAAGATAAATAATTTCATAATAGAAAGTATAACCAATAAACTGAATAATAGATAAGACAATGATACATAACTACAGTATTGTTGGTTATGAACCAAATAATATGTAAATAGTAAGAAACTAATGTTACACCCAAAGCCTACATATACTTGGTAGGAAAAAAGAAAACAATTTGTATAAATAAAACATGTTGAAGAGTACTACACAGATTAAAAGATAATGTATTTTAGTAGAGTAAGTTATTAGTAATCAAAGGTGTAAATAATGGACCATACATAATGTGAATAATAACAAATCAACTTTGACAAACAAAATACACCTACTGTGTAAGTTAGTAATGAACATTACAGGGAATAAAGATTGTATTAGATTATAAGAGATATAGTAATAGTTAAGGTAATTCATAAGGAATAATTAATAACTAAGTATCACTATTGTAATAACGACTCGGAACACTAAGTTTTTTATAAGTAAAATCGTAAAGATTTACTTACAAAAAACTTAGTGTTCCGAGTCGTTATTACAATAGTGATACTTAGTTAAGTAACGGACACGTCATGGACAACGAAATCCAAGAAATTAATAACTGTTGAATTGTATTAGAGTTCAGTAATTTTGTTTAAAGAAAAGAATCATAGTCCATGGAACAATGGACATATGGTGCCCAGAGGGCACATTCAATGTTTTGTTAAAAAAAGTTAATGTTTATAGTTATCAGTACTAGTATTAAAAGGTCTTTTTATTAACATAAAATAATATGTACAACAACAAAAATTAAGATATGTATCAAAAAGGACTAGTTTTAAACAAAAATGTTAGAATGAGCCATCAGTTCCCAAAATGTTATTTTTGTTATTACTGGACAGAAATATGGCTTAAGAGATCTCAAAACGATCAGCATAAAAATGCATTTTAATGGTGGTAATATCTTTTTAATACTCTGTAGCATAAGGAAAATGTCAATTTTAAGATTTTTTGATAAATTTGATCAAAAAAGTGACGCTTAGGTTGGCGTCTGTTGGTGGGCATCAACCCAAAGTCGGACGCTTCAAATGGAATTTTTGTGATTAAAAAAGGAATGTTTGGTAATTCCACCAATCAGAATCTTTCACCTGTCAGGTGAATCAACCCATAATGCACCGCCAATGAGTTAGTCGGTCACCGGTAATCATGTAGTAAAGACCACCTTCTCTGTGACACGGAAAATGTAAATAGCCTCCAACCAAATGTATAAATAGTCTTGTCCTCAAAGTCTCGAACCCGAGTGAGGTTAGGTGAAGTGTAAACAAAAGGAGATCTAACCTACAAGCGAGGACGTAACCTAACAGTGAACATCAAGTGTTGTGAAGTTTTTTTTTATATTTAAAGGACATTATAGTGAATAAATAGTAACAGTAAATTATATTAAATGTATAAGGAAAAGGAAAGTATAGAGTGCATCTAAAAAATTTATAACCAAACTTAATAATTAAGTATCACTATACCACGGTAACTTTTATATACACTTGTGAACTAAGTTTAATACCATCACAGTATAGAAACACTAACACTATTATAAATATTTTGTGTTTAACTATTATTTCGTTGCACTTAATATTTAAAACTGAATAACATAGCCACCATTGGTTAACCTCAAAAGCGGACTCTGTCCAATATACGAACTGTTCGTCACTGTAGATTTAAGTTGTTATTTTGTGATTTTATATCTAATTTTGCATTGTAATGTTTTGTTCTTCAAAAAAGACTTTTTTGTTAATTATTGTAGTCAAAAGAACCCAAAAGGTTATATTTTCATAACGTAAACAGTAACCTATATCTCTGATATTGTGAACTCATGCTACCAACTGTTGAACTATCAATACAACAAGCCTGGTCAATTATTATTACAAGAAATGTTATTCATTTTTATATCAAAAGAATAGAATAGAATTCTAAAAGAAAATAAAAGTGAAGGTAATTAATGGTGTATTGCATTATCATTTTTAATAATTAACTTTTTACTTGCAATTCATGAACATTCGTGTTTACATCAACTCCGGAAGAATAAGTTGGCAGTACCCCTTGTGAAGGTACTCCTTTCTTACCTTTTTAACTAAATAATACACTCATCAAAAAATACTCACCGCTGCCAGAATTTTACTTACCGTCATGGTCCCCGTAAAACTTACCTTTAAAAATTACCCAAGGTCGCCACGATATTTTCTGGTTTAATATCGAAACCATTCTACACACTTGCCCTTATAAAAATCCCGCTATCTGACTATAATACAACTCAGAAAAATCCCAAAGAACGTTAGACGAGGTTTTCAGCACAGAAAACTAGGAAATGGTTATGGCGTAATGACTTACTCTAACACATACTTTATATTAAATAAAATCTGAATTTATTTTAAGGTGAAATTTTATGAATTAATAAAATAAACATTTCTTAATCAACTAGCTTCTAACAAACTATTATGAACCAGTACTAAATTTTTTCCCTTAGAGATCTCGTTTGAAATTTAACACTTTATACATAACAAAGGAAATTACTAAAAATGGTGTTTGATTTTATTCAATTGATTATGTTCTTAAGTTTGCTACTCATCTGGTCAATGCAATCCACAATTTCCGCCACCACGTGTTACGCACTTTTTGTTTGTAGAACACTCCGAAAACTGATTTTATACTGTTTAACTTGGATTATTTTCTCAATCACAAATGTTAAGGCTGTTTCACAAATGACAGCACTATTCTTTTCAATCGGTCAGCTTACATTGTTCGCAAGCACATTTTTTTGGCAAACTGCGCGTTAACACTTTACTTGATAGACCGATTAGATTATTTTCGGCCTATCTTGCGCCCGAGGCCACTGTTTAATTTTATTACAACTTTACTGTCTGATGCTGGCTGTCTGTTGTTCACTCTCTACTGACACACTGTAGACTGGGTTTCACACAAGCCTGCTGCTATGTGATTGTGCAATGCGTCTGGCAGTTGTTTTGGCTGGCTGTGTATGTTGCATTGCTGTACTGGAGGCTCCTTACAGGTGAAAGTCTGGCAATTTGGAAAGTGCTTAAAATGATGATTTGAATTAATATGAAATTAAACTGGGGTGGCTCACAAATCCGTACCGTCACAATACCCCCCCAATAAGAGATTGAAGGCCGAAGCGTTCAAACTCTTATTGCCTAAACCTAAGAGGATCAGTGAGGATATGGCGCCGCAACCCCCCTGAACACTCTACTACATCATGGGTTCTTACCCCCCTAGTCTGGCGACTGCGACAGCACCCATCCGATCTTACGGGACTTCTCTACTCAAGATCCCACCACCATAAGCTCGGACAGATACCCGCCCCAGTATCGCCTGACTTTAAAACATGTAATTAAAAATTGACAAACGGCCTTCCATCACTCCATATCCCACATCTGATTTGTTTCCTCTTAACCGTACTGGTTCATTGACAACGTACTGGCTCATTTTATATTATAGACCCTAAAGAATAATATGAATAAAACAATATTGGTTTACAATGATACACATAAATTCCAGTTAAATTGAATAATATTCCCCATACAATGTTGCCCTCCAAAATGGTACATAGATTATACAAGGTATCCTTACCCACTATATATGTACAGGATAAAAAATTCATAACATATGAAAAATCTATATGGACAGTAATATACACATCTTATTTTCCAGATACTATCTCATCCTGAACATTTTCCATCAGTTGTCAGTGTTAAATAAGTGTTTTAATCATTATTGGCATCAATTAGCATTTAATTTATAATTCCAATTTGAATTTAAATGAAAATAACGTTAAGTTCATTATTAAAATCGTTTCTATTAATTTTATTACTAAATTAGTTTAATTGTATTTAATTTACTTTAATTAATTCAATTAATCTCAAAAGTTACAGTAATTGCCTCATTATTATTTGGTCTGTAAAAAAAAATTTAATTTCAATTCTCTTCTATCACAATAAGGTTTTACTTCAGATGCTGATTCAGCAGACTACAACATTCTTTGTTATTGTCACCAAGTATGTCTGTGAACCTTAGTCTCAACATACCACACCTGTTTATATAAACACTAGTCTGCAAGACTTGTTTAGTAACCACAGTTATAAACATTCTCAGTTTCAGCATTCATGGTTACATCATACACTGGCATATAGACATCCTACAAAATTTTCATTTCTATAATTCTTCTTGTTAACATATTTGTCAAAATCTCTTTCTTGCAATTCGAACCAAATATAATTTTAATTCACCTTTCAATTACTTTAATAACATTTTCTATTTAATACTATTATCTCAATTCATATTATTGAATCAACATTTTTTTCACACCTGTAAGCATTTTATTCTATCTGATTAGTATTATGAACTTTATACTTACAATCCACTTATTGACATGAATACAAAATACACACCACACACACACCAATATCTCCGTGTAACCTCTGAAACATTTAACAACAATGTTATTTCATACAAACAATTTAACCATCTATTATCGAATTCCAAATCTCGTAAACCATTCAACTCAAAAAATTTCAATTATATAACTTTTAAATCAATCAGAATATTTTAAACATTTCAAATTGTTTCAATTAAATTCATTATTAAAATATAAATTCCATTATTATTGTTTGCCATTATACAAATGAGCCAATTACTGTTTCTGAACTTAATGTTATTATTTCTTTAAATTGCAAAATATTAATCTTATTATTACAACAATTAATTACCTACATACACTGTTCACTTAACCCTTTACAACACATACAATTGAATTCACTACATATTTATTTACAAATCTACTTCATTATTTATTCAGTTATCATATTTCAATGTTCAAATCAGCTAAGTCAACATCCTTAAAACAAAAATTTAACTGTCTTTTATTGTTTTATGGTCTAGCCTCCATCGTCAAAAAGGTATCTTACATATTTATAGCATAAATGATTTTTATTTACATCCAATTTATTATTATTATTCTTATCATAAACCATTACCTCTATGTCATTCATTTTCCCTTTTATTATTCCATAAGACTTGTCACTATTATTTGTTTTTATCCAGCCTCCGTGAATATTTGTTGTTACACCCAGGTAATTTATTTTCTCATCATATTCCTCCACTACAAGTACACTAATTCTTCCTACAGGTACACATTTATCATCAATATAATCATTGTCTACTACTACACAAGGTATGTCTACATTATTTATCATAACTCTCTTAATATGAAATTAAACTGGGGTGGCTCACAAATCCGTACCGTCACACCCTATTTTGGAACAACACGTGCTTTTCAAATGATTTAACTAGGTCAGTGAACTCTAATAAGGTAAAGAGAATAAATTAAATAAAACTTACAAATAACAATTAATATAAAATTTTAATATCTCAATTAATAATAAATAATAAAGGAAATTAGAACAACCTAGTTTCATACCAGCGAGCACAAGGGAACCATTCCACTATAAATACAAACCAAACCAATCTGTATAATTTATAATTAAAATTAGCAAAATGATTTTACACCACGACAAATGAATTAACAATTAATAGAATAAAGTCAATTATAGTGAACCATAAGAAACAAACTACTCATAATTTTATATCATCATAATTTGATATTTGTAATCCACTTTATTACAAATTGGCGTTTAAAATGTGAGGCAACATTAATGATTTTAACCAGGTAATCCTTTTATCATTTTTACTACAAAATGGCGTCCAACTAGTGAGGCTAGAAGTAGGAGAGAAACTTATATTATTTCAGGGTATTCTTTTAATAATTTATACTCTAGCGGTGGCTACAATAAACAATGAAAATGCCACGAAGAGGCACATCAAAAAAACGGACGGCAGAGGCTGAAACGGAACTAGACATGCAAGAAAAGGAGGCGACACCTGTCGAAGAAATTGAAATACTATTACCGACAGAAGAGACGGAAAAAACCACAGAGAGTGTTGACGCGGATAGCCTAATGGAATTCCTGCAGGAGGTGTTTAAACAGATAAAGGAAGACAATGAAACACTGAACAAGAAAATGGAGAAGAACAATGAAACATTAAAACAACAGATGAAGAAAGACAGTGAAACATTAAAACAAAACACAGAATCATTAGAAAAACAAATGGAAAATAATAATGAAACACTAAAACAACAGATAAAGGAAGACTGCGGAACACTGAAGAAAATTGAAAAGAATAACGAAGCGTTAAAACAACAAATGAAACAACAGTTAGAAGCATACAGAGAAGAAATAAAACACAGAATCACTTAAACAAATGAAAAGATTGAGAGAACTAATGAAACATTAATACAATTCCGTGAAGAAATTCTAAATCAAATAAACAATGTCGAAGATAACAGAGTAAAATTTGGGTTGAGATATTTCAACAAGAAACCCAGGAAAAATTAGAAAAATTGCAAGACAAGATAAAGGAACAACATGACCAGATAGGGAATAACCTGGAACAAGTACAATATCAGGTAAACAACAATAAAGAGAAAATCGAAGAAATAGACAGGAAGGAATTGATTAACATCAGGGAAGAATTAGAAATAATGCGAAACAGACCGATAAACTACACACATGTACCACTAGGAGATAATAGAGATACAATTCACTTTAAAGAATATCGAAGCAATCCCCTAGAATTCCTGGAAAGATTGGACGAATTATTTAATAGAAATAAGGAAACTGGTGGCACATGATTAAAAATCTTTTAGATGAGAGTTTCAAGAATACTGTATTACAGATAATTGGTGGGCGGCGATAAGGAATGATGTCCACAATTATACAGAATTTAAACAAATCTTCAAAACCAAATATTGGTCAGAGTCTGTATAAAATATCGTCAGGGATAACCATAGATGTATATATACTACTGGGTTGCGCGCTCTAATGCAGGTAAGGCGTGAAACTAGGTCCGGCTGTGACATGTTCCTCCCACCACTCTGTAGTATACTTCCAGTGCAGTCTCGTCTACTTACATGCTGTTTGCATTCCATGTTTTCATTGACGCGTGATTGTTGGAAGGTTGTGGATGTCTATAAAGTACAACTTATAATTTGAAGTTAACAAGATGCCAACATATTGTGTAGCATACAACTGTAAGAACTATGCTGTTAAAAACTGCGGCCTGTCATTTCACACGTAAGTAAAACTTTTATCAACAACATTATGACTTAAATAACAAAGGTATTTTAATCACTGTACTTTAAATAGTATTGACTTATTTATCGATCTCATACTAGTAGTTTGCTCTAATTAAATTATTGTTTTTTTCTGAAATTATTAAAATTAAAATAATAACTTATTTTTGTCCAGTCTACTTTTCACATTGAGGCTTTTTTATTGTGTTGAAAATTAAAAAGAAAAATTAGTGTATGCCTAATATTGTAGAGTAATTTTCCAATTTTAATAGCAAGAAAGGATAGTTTTTAAAGTTAAGCATTTATGTAAAAAAAATTTCATTTTTTTAAATTTAATGCAGATTTCCAAAAAGTCCAGAACTTCGAAGCAGGTGGATAAATGCAACGAAGAGAAAAGGCTTTACACCGTCGGCGCAGTCCAGACTTTGTAGTAAGCATTTAGAAGACATTGCGTTTGAAGTCGGAGGTATAATGAGAAAATTAAAAAAGGATGCAGTCCCTACTTTATTTGACTTCCCACCTCATTTGCACACAAAGCGACCTAAACGTAGAAGGCTTATCAAGAAATCTGAGGTACATCTTTCTGTTTATATAAAAATATTTAAGCCAATTAAGTTCATAACTAAACTTTTCATTTTTTTAAAAAGGGCTCATACGGAAAATGTTTAATCTTTGCAGTCCGTTTTGGTTACTTATTTGGAAACGGTCAAAATTAATAGAAAAAGAGAGTGTAGTGATAAAGTATCTTGTTTTGTGAGCCTTTGAGTTTTTTAACTATTTTATCAATCTTAAGGAATATATGAAGTAAAAATTGAATTCTATAAATTTAAAACATAAAAATTTCTTTAAAAATTTAAGGGTACTCAATTTCAACCCAGGTACTGAAGCCGGGTAATTTCTATTTAAAAGTGTACATTCTGTTTTAGAATACTGGCAAAAATCAAGTTCAACAGGAATCAACCCCATCTGTCGAACGTGATGGCAATCTTGGGGCATCATCATTAACTTCGAATATACATACAGTCCCTCATATTCAACAGCAACAAAGAATTGTAAGACAATTTATTAAATTTCTATATCTAAGAAATATATTATAATCTAGTCTGTTAATGTACTGTATAAAATTACTATGTAACGTAACATGTATTTGTTACAGGCACCACAATCACCAATTAAAAACCTCCTACGTAGAAAAGTTAAAATTTTGCAACAATGTATAAGAAGAGACAAGAAAATCAAGAATATGAGTGACATAATATCGATCCTAAAGAAAAAGAGGAATGCACCTGATAGACTGTTGGAACTCTTAGAGAATAATTTTTCAGGTTTTCTTTTATATTTAATATTAAGCAGGGTTTTCTTTTATATTTAATATTAAGCAATCTAAAAAATAAGTTTAAGAGTAAATTCAACCAGGTATATACGGACCAAATGAAAGATTTTGCCCTTATGTTATACTTTTATTCACCTAAAGCTTATAATTTTTTGAGGAATAATCAGCTGTCTTTGCCAAACCCATCCACATTAAGAAAATGGGTTGGCAATTTCAACTGCTCACCTGGCTTTATAGAAGAAAAAATGTTATTTAAAAAATAATGTTAGCATTAAAAGTTATTTGGAACACGTTAACCTAGTATTTGATGCCATGAGCATTACAAAACAGCTAATATATGATCCAAAAGAAGGTAAGCATATAGGATATATAGATGTAGGGTGTGGTATAAAAATAGATGACCATGAGGCACTTGGAACCGAAGCTTTAGTTTTTCAAGTTGTTTCTTCGAAAGATAATTTTAAGTGTGCAGTGGGATATTTTCTTATTAATTCAATAAGTTCTAATGTACTCTCGCAGCTAATTAAAATGGCGGTTATAAAGTTAAAACAAGTTGGCGTCAGTGTACAAAATGTAACATTTGATGGCACGACCACAAATATTGCAGCAATGGAAAAACTTGGCTGTAAATTTCCTGAAAAACCTTTTTTTAGTATTAAAGATATTGGTCATAACGTTTGTGCCATGTTAGACGCTTGCCATATGTTGAAGCTATATAGGAACACACTTGCTGATAAAAAGATAATTGAATCGGGTAATGGGAAAAAAATACAGTTTACATATATAGAAAATCTGTTATCTGTACAAACTAAAGAGGGTTTAAAGTTTATAAATAAACTTTCACACACACGTTTCAAAAAAATTTAAAATAATGATTGTGAAGATAGCTGCACAAACATTAAGTAGTAGTGTTGCTGACGCTTTACAATTTTTACTTGATAGCAAACATCCCGATTTCGAGGGTTGTGAGAAGACAATTAACTTCATTCGAATAATGGATAGGCTGTTTGACTATTTTAATACAAGGGATCCCTTTGGTAAACACTTTAAAGAACCTATAAAAAAAGTAAAGCTGACTACAGTAAAATGGTGCTATCAACTAGCTATAATTATTTAAGTAAATTAAAAATTGAGGGTGTAGATATTTTAAAATATGCCAGAAAGACTTTTGTGTTAGGATTTCTTACTAACATTAACTCGATTGGCATTTTGAGTACAAAATTACTAAATGAGCTAGGGTTCAAATAAATTTTAAGTTACAAATTTTCTCAAGACCACCTTGAATTGCTTTTCTCGTGCATTCGAGCAAGGGGCGGTCATTATAATAACCCTAATGTTAATCAGTTTCGTCATGCATTAAGGAAATTAATGTTTAGGAATAGTATTCAGGCTTCAAAAACAAGTAATAGTTTAGAGTTTGATATAAATCATCAAAATTGTATTCTTAGTTTTTATGGACCAGGTACTGCGACGGTTGATAATGATGAATTAAGAGGAAGAATTTTTAGATCATATGGAATATGAAATTGTAAAACAGTGTGAGCTGTCTTATTACAAAGAAAATATACTTTATTACATAAGTGGTTTTATTGTTAAACAAGTAGATAAGATCATGAAATGTACAGAGTGTAGTGATTTGTTACAAGATGAAATTGAACTTCCCTGTAGTCGATTCAGTTTGTTTTTATCAAAGGGAAAATTCATAAGAGCATCTTATGAAGTATTTAAACTAGTAAAATTTTTGTATAATTTATTTCTAGCATTAATGGATAAACAAAATTTTAATTCTAATCACTGTATTTCATTAGCTCGTAGATATTTTAAAAAGAGTTTGTTTAAGGGGCATATTTCTATTTTTGATTTTACAGATGACAACTATGAGCTCAAATTAATAGGTAGGCTTAATAGGTAGTGTTTTTTTAAAAATAGTTTGCAATGCATTTGCAAAAGAAGAAACTGCACTGTTGAATAAATCAAAGTTAGGGGTACGTACGTCAGAAATTAAACAAAATTATTTTGTTTAATAATATTTAATATACATAAAAATATGCATAAAAAATGTACTCTTATACCTAAAAAATCCAAAATTAATACTTATATTAAAATTGTAAAGTAATTGATATAAAATAATAGAATATATAATGCTTTAAAACATATCTAAGTTTAAACATTTGTAAAATTGGAATAATAAATTACGTGCCACTTTAAAACAATGTGTACATTTCTCCTCTGTTTATAGAATACCTACTGTCCTTTGTTTATTAAAAATTAATTCAGTTGTATCCGTTTTGAAGCGAATAAACGAATAAACTCAATGTTTCGTTATCGAGTTTCAATGCAGCGCAGCTGGTGGAACCACTACAGAGTGGTGGGGAGAGCTAAACAGCCGCGGACCGAATTCATAGCACAGCGTTAGCAATCCAGTAGTTATATATACATCTATGGGGATAACTTATGCAATGGCAGGTATGACTTGACGAGAGGCCAAACACCGACAGCCTACTTTTTGGGTAAAGTCTGTGTAGCAAGACACCTAGAACCAAGAATCCCGGAAGAATGTCTGGTAACCAAAATATCGTACCATTTCGAAGAAGGGATAGTACATGCCAGACTGTGTGGACAAGTGAAAACGATTGGTGGAATGGAAGCCCTCTTGGAGAGTTATGAGCAGGATTATTATTATAGAAGAAATCGCCGGAGGCCCGAGAATCAAAACGAGTGGTGGAATGAACAGAACCGTGATAACAGACAGCGAGTAAATAATGCAAGAGCCAATAATAGTAATCAAAGTCCACAAAACAACCGTTTCCGAGGTCATAGAAGAAGTTTTAATAACGAACACACCTACCGAAACCAATACCGAAGAGACGAAGACAACCGACGTCCCCAAAGGAGTCGAAGTGAGGAGAATCGACGATGTAGAAGCTGGGACGGAAGAAGAGATGTACCCTCCGAAAACCAGTGAAGGAATGACCAAGAGCAACCAATAAACAATGACGGGAGTAGGGGAAACAGAAATCCGCAGTTAGAACACAGGATAGCCTGTCACTGCAAGCAAACACGGGGTCGATCAGAACGATAAAAACGTCCAATCAAATTGAAGAACCTATAACAATTATTCGGAACTACTATTTAAAAAATATCCAATCTGATTTGTTAGAAGAGAGAACAGTGGAGGAGGCTAAACTGAATAGTGACATAATAAACGTCAGAGTAGAACTACAAGGGGTGCTGACAGAAATAATGATCGACACAGGAGTGAACATTTCTTTAATAGATAAAACCGAATTGAACAGGATACAGGAGGCAAACACGGAGAAAATACCCACACTGCCTATCAACAACATAACAACCATAGGAGCAACCGGAAAACAAAATAAATCAGTAAAGCAACAAGTAATCCTGGATGTTACAAGCAAAGGAACAGGAATTCCTATGGTGTTTTTAGTAGCCCAGGGGCTACCCTTTAAGATGTTCATAGGGTGTGATATGCTACGGCGACACTCTGCTATAATTAATCTGCCCAATGGAGAAGTGAAACTGCGTTCAGACGGTTATGAATGGTTCCTGAGATAATTGGAAGCCGATGTGCCTCTCAGTACAGACGTTCATACTGCATTTGGGAAAATAATAGAACACCCATACGACAAGGAGCTTGTAACAACAGAATCAAATTTGTGGCAAGAAAAATTGCAGGAAATGCTATCATTCCGGGGAAGGTGCTCTACAGACGTCGTCAGTGTGGAACAGAAACAAGGTTAGTAGACATCTATAATAAATACCGAAGGGTATTCTCTGATTCACCTGGTAAAGCGAAAAATTTTTTGTGCAAATTAAAGTTCCAGAATTCAGTAAATTTTAACCGGAAGTCATATCCTATAGCCCAGTCATTAAAAGAAGCAGTTAGAAAAGAAGTCCAACGCATGATCGAAGAGGACAGCATAGAAAAAAGTAGGTCACCGTATACCAGCCCTATTGTAGCAATACCCAAAAAGGATGGATAGGTGCGTTTATGTCTCGACGCCCGTGAAATCAATAAAATGATCATAAACGACCGAACAACTCCAGGAGAGATAGAAGAAATAACTTCACTGATACAATTCCCACCCATGGAAAAGGAAGATTTGGCTATGACGACCATATATAACAGAGTCCTTCATAAGGCGGAACTGCGCAAGAAGAGAGATGAAAAACAAAACGAAGATAATAAAATACAGCCTAGGAGAGAAGGTAAGGGATGAAACTGGCTTGTGTCAAGTACGGGTTTTACTGTAATTCACAGACAGCACAAGTTGTAGGTGGTTGCGTAATGCGTCTGACCAGGCTGACTCCAGAGACAAACACAGACGGGTGTTTCACAATCATTGTATGCATCTTTGTTAAAGCAGTGGTTCCCCAAAGGTTGTACACTGTTTAAATTGAATCTGGTTGGAATTATTAGAATTCTTATCACCCCATTCTGCACCGTTACAATACCCCCCCCAATGAGAAGTTTTAAGCTGAAGCATAAAAACTCTCATTGCCTAAACCTAAGAGGATCAGCGAGGATATAGCGCCACGACCTCCCCTTAAGTCCTTACTAACATCATGGGTTACTTACCCCCCTAGTCCAGTGGCTGTGGCTGCACCTATCCGACTTTACTGGACTTCCCTCTCGAGATGCCAGCACCATAAAATCAGACAGGCACGTCACCACAGTATCACCTGACTCTGAAACATTCAATTAAAATATCAATAACCGGCCTTCCATTACTCCATATCCTCTACCGATTTGTCTCCTCTTAGTTGTACTGGTTAGTCGTTAACAAAGTACTGGTTCGATTCTTTTTTTCAAATAACTGAAATTAATTACCTCAACTTAATTTAATTACCTAATTTACAACAATTCCAATTACATCATCATAAAATTCATTTAGCCTTTTATACAGCCATCCAATCAAAAACGTTCAACTTGACTACCAAGATTTCTATCTTGTAAACATTTTACGTTAATTTCAAACAACCCTATAAATTGATTATATAAAATACAATGTCTACATAGCAACATAACCTTACTATATACTTACATCTAACACAAGTAAATCCCCTACAAATTATATACTATTAACATGACATTTTTCCCCACCAAAATCATAAATTGATCATATACAATACAAGTGAATAGTAACAACATTACTATCAATCAAATACATGTTACATACACAATTTTTTTTTTTTTTAACCCCCAACCCCCTTTTTACCTTAACCCCTGATACCCCATTACAATTGAGCAAATGACCTCATGGATAAGCCGATATCTGCCCATTCACACGCACTGACATCACATCACTGCCCTGGCTTGTAACATGGCCAGCACCCATCCACACACTCTATTGCCACCCACTGGACTGTGGCGCGCAGTTGCCTCCACAAGGACTGAAGCGGAAGGGGTGAACATTTTTTTTTTATTTCACCCCGTCCTTGCTTTGGCGTTACAATAAAATTTGGTATGACTGGTCTACTTAGTACCAGTAATCCTACTACAGTAATGATTCATAAACCCTTGGGCGGTCTATCACCTTTTTCGGTGCATAGCCTTTGATCCAAAAATTTTAGTAGATTCCCCTAAACTACCCCCAATTAAAATTCAAAATACACCGAGTTGACAAAAGACATGATCCGGTTACAATAATTCTATTCATGGCTTGCTATAGATTAACTAACTCCACGGTCACGGTTCGGTGAGGCCGTGGCCGCATTTAAACGGGGAATCTACTGTTAAACATGTAACATAGGTTTATTATCTTTAGCTATTTACATCATCAGTTAAATATACAACTTGTTTTGCAAATACTATATTACAATAGACTTTTCCATTCTGACCTTGAATAAAATTTAGCATTATAAACGTTCCCACTCTACTTTCACTTTTGTATGGATTAACCATTTTAAACATCTTGATCATCCGTCTTCTATTTTTATTACATTATTCAATCATCTATTACACGATTCACAATAAAATAAATTTAAGTTCATTACTAAAATCCACAATTTAAATTAATTTAATTCCTACTCAACTTTAATTTAATTTCTTCCTTTTTTCAAAACAGTTTAAGTTACTCTAATTACATTATTCAAAATGATTCTAGTTCATCTAATTTATTTAGTTTCACCTTTGAATTTAAATAAAATTTACAGACTTACAATTTTAATCTCAACTGCCAACTAAATAAACATTTTCCTTGTTTACCTTTCATTATCACTTACTTTTATATTCATCATTTTAAGCGTTTAATTTTAATTGCCTACCATTTAATTTTACATTAACCATCTCTTTTAATTATTTTAATAGTATTAATTAAAACATTTTACATTAATAAAATCCTCTCACATAGATTTTAATTACATTATAATCAAAACACTGTTAAGTTACTTCCATTATATTATTCAAAACAAGTTAACTCCATTTAATTACTTCTTGTATTTATTTTATTTCATTCCTTTATGGCAAGGATTCCTCAAAATAAAATATTACTATCGTTATCAACTACATCATTACTGTAAACATTGATCATACAAAGTACAATGTTCATGTCAACAACCTATCAGCTGATGCACTACCAAAATATCAATATAACCTTAACACAATACATTTAACACCAATACAAATTTATTTACAAATTTTCGTCATATCCTGTTATTGTTTACCACACCTCATTATATAAGTAAGCCAAGTAATTATACCATTAACTCAAATAATTAAATGTTCATTAGCAATAAATGTCTAACCACCATCATCATCAAAAATTAGTCTTATTTTATTACCACACAATTCTTTTTTATTTAAATTCATTATATTACTATTGTCAATATAATAACCATAAAAATTTGTTTTTTCCATTATACCATAATAATAATTCCCAGGGTCATCCCCCTTTATTATTTTATCATATGCCACGTCTACATCGGGTATGGTTAAGTCTCCTTCGGTATCATTTGTCACAATTAAACAGTTTATATTTTCATCATTATAGCCATCATCTGTTACTAGTACGCTAATTCTCACACCAGGTAAGTGTTTATCATCCTCAATATCGATATAATAATCGTTTACTACTACACAAGGTAAGTCATCAATATCATCAGTTACCTCAGTCTCATTACTAGGTAAATTGATTTTATCCCTCCCTCTCTGATTAAAATCTCCACTAGCTCTTTATGACCTCTCTTTAACTTAAAAAACTCTATCACTCTATCTCTCTCTTCATGATCACTTTCCCAACCCAATTTCACATTCTCACTCCACACAGAGGGCAATACAACAACATTACTCAAACACCATCTGGCCTTACCAGATACACAAAAATAACCTAGTGGACTATTTGCCGACACCTTGTCACCCAAATACCCTGCTGAGAACATCTTATTCTCTAATAACACTTGTGAAGCTTCTTCACATTTAACCCCAGAAAAATTTGCCCCCTGTTCACACTCTACATTTAACCCCTCTTCATACTCCCTTTCTAACTCAATAACACTCACTAACACTCAATAACTAACCTCTACTGATTTTACACTCTCATTCTGCCTACCACTATTTACCATATCATTCTTAGATAACAGCCTTTTCAAATACTTGGTTAACATCATCATAATTAACCTCATTAACATTGTTACTCACCTTGTCTATTGTCACCTGTTTTGCCTTTAAACTACCACCATTATTATTCGTAATTCTTTCCCCACAAGAATCCTCACTTATTTTAACCACATTATTACTCACCTTGTAGTCTATCACTTGATTATTATTCATAATTATTTCTCCATCATAATTACCACTTGTTTTAAAGTCATAACTTACCTTATTGTTTGTACCTTCATTATTTTCAATATTCCTCCCAAGCTTATCTAACTGTTATATCAATTTAGTATTCATTTAATTTAATTTACTATCAATATTCTTTTGTGATTTGGTCACTTTGTCATTTACTGCATTAATATTAATACAGTGAAACCTCTCTAATTCGGAATTTACGATAATTCGGACTCCCTAAAAAAAAAATTATAATTCACAGAAAAAATTAATTTTGTGAATTCTTTGTGAAAAAATTTGTCTTTAGGGAATTCTTAAAGTGTTATGTTGGCAAAATGTGCGATACGCACCCCCACCCTGACTGGGTTTAGTCCAGTTTCAACTGCTGCTTTGGTAGTGTGTGCGTCATTATTATTGTATTTGTGTGCGTTCTATTGTACTGAAATTATTTCTTAGTTGCGTACAGCTTTTCAAACCACATTTTCTTCAAACACTGTTTACTATTAATTTACAGTACTGTATTACAATATGAGTGCTAGAGGTAAATACAAGACTTTAACTTTAGAAGACAAAATGAAAGTGTTGAGTAAAATAGACGCTGGTTATTCTGTGCAGAATATTTTAAACGAGTTTGGAATTAGTAAGTCTACGTTTTATGATATAAAAAAGACAGAAAAAAAATTCCAATTTTGTTTCAAAGCAAGATACGCCAAATGTGAGTATTGTTAAAAGAAAACGAACGACTGCAGCAAAGTTCAGTAATATTGACGATGCTGTATACACTTGGTACAAGCAGCAACGTTCAGTTGGTGTTCCAGTTAGAGGTGTAGAATTACAGGCAGCGGCAGAAAGATTCGCTCAAAAATTGGGAGAAACTGATTTTAAAACTAGTACAGGATGGCTTTTTAAATTTCGGCAGCGGCATTCCATTATAAACCGGAAAATATTTGAGGAAAGTTTAAGTTCCGATGTTTCTAGTGTCGAACCGTTTCGCCAAAAACTTAAAGCAGTAATTACTGATTAAAACTTCTTTCCCAAATTTATAATGGTGACAAAACAGGCTTGTTTTGGAGATCCATTCCTCAGAATACTCAGGCCTATAGAATGGACAATTCCACACCAGGCCGAAAGGTAAATAAACAAAGAGTATCTGCTCTCTTATGTGCAAACACAGATGGGTCTCACCGTCTAACATCCGTCATTGTTGGAAAATCAGCTAAGTCTAGAGCAATTAAAAACATTATGGAAAGCCTACCAGTTATTTACAAAGCAAACAAGACTGTATGGTTTACTCAGAAAATTTCCAGCGATTGGTTTTTTCATAATTTTGTGCCAGAGGTTAGAAAATTCCAGCCAGATGTTTTAAAAATAAAAGAAGAGGATGTTAAAGCTTTGTTGATATTAGACAATGCTCCTGCTCATCCCTCCGGTAATTTATTGACTAGCAGCGATGGAAAAATCAAAACTATGTACTTGCCTCCCAATACAACTTCGCTTATCCAACCAATGGATCAGGGAGTAATCCTCAGTTGCAAACTCCTTTACAGACGTAAACAACTCGATGAATGCATGGTATTTTTTATGGACGATGAAGAAATGGACAATAGGGGTGAACAAACTCTTAAAAAAATAAAGGAATACAGTATTAAAAGTGCTATTTATAATTGGGCAAACAGCTGGAATGAGATCAAAATATCTACATTATGCAATGCATGGAATAAGATTTTGTATGATAAAGAGCCAGAGATCAACCTGCAAGGTTTGGAAGATGAAGATTATGCAGGTGCTTTTGGAGCTACCAACATTGAAGACATAAGAGAATGGTTGGGTGTCAATGAAGATGACGTAGGCTACCAGAATTTAACAGAGGAAGAGATCGTCTATCAAATGCAAGGTCAGAAAGAAGAAGTTGGAGATGATAGTGACGATGAAGAGGACGACGATAATGTTCCTAAGCCTACACTTTCCAAGGTGCGGGAAAATCTCGATGCAGTTATTAACTTTATTGACACTGACCCAAAATTTCAAAAATACTATTTAATCATCAAAGAAATGCGTCAAGAAATTATTAAAAAACAATACAACAGGGCAAAACAATCTACAATTTCAACCTTTTTTAAGCCTGTAGCTTCAGTTCGGGAAGAATCAAAACCGTCAACTTCAGGGACCAGCCATTAATATTACATAACTCATTGTGTGCTAAAGTGAAAACGCTGTCAGTGAAGTTTTTTTTGTTGGTATCATGAAATTATTTATTCTTCTGTTTTGTAAAATACAATAAAATTAAATTTACATTAATATTTACGTATATTAATAACTGCAGGTGTGCATTACTTATAAACTTTTTGCGTGCGAACTTAACTTGAAAACACTGATGGTGAAAGATTGTTGTTTATGTAAAGTTAGTTATCCATTTTGTAAGTACAATAAATTTAAATTTCCATTAATATTTACGTAGTTTTAATATTAATTTTTACGGCACTTTACCTATACTGTAGTATGAATTTCTATAAAATATTCTATAATTCGGATTTTTCTCTAATTCGGACTAGGCTTCGCCCCATATAATCCGAATTAGAGAGGTTTTACTATATTTTGTTGTTTCATTTCCCCCTTTATTTAATTAAATTTAGCATCGTTTTTGTCAAATCATTTATTTAATTCATACAATTTATTATATTGTTCATTAAACTTAATATCAAAACGATTATTGATGTCGCTACTTATTTCATTCAATTTAGTATCAAATCTTTCATCGCTATTGTCAAAACGATTATTTAATGCATAAAATTTCTTATTTTGTTCATTAAACTTAATATCATTCATGTCAAAACGACTATTTACTACGCTAAAATTTACCTCTAACATTGTTTTTTGTTTTTCTGAACTTTCTTTCACACTACACATCATACTATACAAACGGTTCAACATATCATTGTCCTCAGATTTCTTATTTTTACTAATTGAGGTAACTCAATTAGTAAATTGAATTAGAATTCAGTTAATTGAGTTAACTGAATTCCCGAGTCATCTATAACAGCTGGCTCGTATAATTCTCTGTTTTGGACTACGATTGGAGTTGAATGAATCTCCAACCCGCTCATAGCCACTGACTCGGTCACTGCTTGAACTTCTGGCTCACTAACGCCAGTTACATTTATTTGATACTCTATATTCTCCATTTTTTATATTATTATGACTTACACATGCAATTATACACACTTTAACTTAATTTTACTTTACCACTTTCTCACCACAATCTATAATCATTTACAACAGTGCCCTCACTCCCAAATAATCTGTCTCTGGAACTAAAATTAGGTCTAGTTTATATAATTAAAATAAATTATATAAACCCACCCTAAGTTAGCGGTGCCATTTGTAACTATTCATATTTATGCAAATAAACTAAGTCCCTGTTCGGGCGCCATTTGTAACAATTTAATTTTATACGTTAATAATTTCTTTACACGCTTATAAAAATTTATGACTTTTTCTTACCTTCGGGTTCACCTCCAGGGTCCTATAGACGGAACTGTTGCAGAGATGGTTATTTAGGTTTGAATGACGAAATAATTACGCTAATACAGTTTTGAGATTTTATCAAACTACTTTTTTTTTATTACGCAAAATTACGTTATTTTCTCAACCTGTATAACAACTCCTCAAATTCTCATCATTTCTTGTAAACTACTACATCTATATCAAGCACAAAGTTATCGGTATAAAAATGGCCAATGAACAATTCTTATGAAGCTACCATTCTTACATGACTATAACAAAGTAATTAATATGATTAACGACCCAGTACTTTTCCTTTTTATATCACTCACTCTCTCGCTCTTTTACATTCTCATATTTAACCCCCATTTATAGAGCTCTTTAAATCTTTATTTATTTGGTATTGAACTATTTATTTGAGATGCTTATGAAATTTAGTTGATAGTTTATTAGTGGTACTTAACCATTCCGAAGACGTTCCAAACGGTTTCACCACCACCACCACGTGTTATTTGCCATTTCCCTGGTCACTCCGAACTTCTGTGTTTAAACAGTTATCAGTTATTCACTGTAGTTGTTTGATCACTCTTTAGTAGTTCACTCCGATTTTAGAAATTACATATTACAGTAAACCCTCGATTTAACGGACCTCGGTTTAACGGACTTCGGATTTAACGGACAGAAGAAGAAGAAGAAGAAGAAGAAGAAGAAGAAGAAGAAGAAGAAGAAGACGAAGAAGAAAAAAAAGCATGATAATGTTTTTAGGCTTTTGAAACGTATAATGTGCATAAACTGCAGACTCTCCTGTTCTGGTGATATTGCTTGGCTATCGGAGCATTCTTTCGTTTCTTTTCTTCTTGTTTTCAAACACGCACATTTTCTCATCTTCAATTGTATTTGATGAGAACGGAGTATTCATCAAGAATTCATTTAATTCTTCACGATCCCTGTCTTTGCGTTGTCGTTGACGCAGGCATTGCACACGTTCAGTGGAAGACATCACGACGACTAACATTGAACAATATACACTGATATGCATCTTATTTCACTGTGAAATATTCATCCATCAGCTAATACAGCAAGCATTACAGTGGCACGTAACTTTTCATTTCCCGTAATCTTTACTGTTACAGATTTGGTTCCGTTTTGGTCCACAGTAAATATACGTAAATAAAAAATAAAAAATACGGGTGTTTCATCGGCATTTCCCATGTGTTCAAGTGAATAATTATGCTTCTTGCGTACATGAATGACAAACCGCTGGGGAGTTTTTCTTCATAGTCACTCAGTAGTTTTAGCGCGAGTGATGTACGTCATTTAAGCGCAAATCCATTTCACTGCATCATTCATCTTTTACACCCGAAGCTGGCTTTGAAACCGGAAACTTTTAATTCTTCTGCGATTTCTAAAGCTTTTAATTTTAAAACATGTCTAGTGACAGGGAGTCCTTGCCTTCTTAAAAGCCGTTACATATTCACAGACGCTGGACTCTACTGCTACAAAACGCCCAACTTGAGGTCCCGCGAATGCTCGTCGCACAGTATTTGCATTTAAAAGTCGTTCCTTCTGTTTTCTCCATCGTCGAATACAGGATTCATCAATATCGAATTTCCTTGCGGCTTCGCGATTGTATGTTTTTTCTACATTTTGTATCACAATTAATTTATAATTCGCATCGTACGGGTTACGTTTAATTTGATCTGACTGCGTGCCTTTAGTCTTCACAATATCACTCATACCGCAAACGCACTACAAAAACGCTGAATAAAAACAAAGTACAGACAAGCGATGTTGTCGCTGTTACAATAGAAAACCACACTGGTAGTTTACCCGTTATTTAGAAACATGTTACTCACACCCCTCTACTCATCCTTTGTCTTACTGCCTACAGAAGGGTGCGAACACGCGCGTGTGCGCACGCACTTACACTTTATCTTCCTATTCTTTCTTCAGTTTGCTGTTAAAACATTCGGTTGTAGTCATAAATCATAACGCCAGAGTTAACTACAGCCACGCAAACTGCTGTTGCTTAGGCAGTAAACAACTCATAGATACCAAAAGCGTTCATCCCGCCAGAAGTCAGGTATAACTTCGAATTTTGTTAGCGCGCGAATGCAAGCCGCATGCCAAATTAGTGACCATGTTTTTAGGAGAAAAACTGCGGCTTGTAGGCCTATTCGGAACAATACGGTATTTGCATGATATTAACAGTATTAAAATTTCAAGTGTTATACGCCTATTCGATTTAAATATATCCTCAAAAAACAAAATTTGCGATTTAACGGACTTTCGATTTTACGGAAGCCCCAATTAGTCCGTTAAATCGAGGGTTTACTGTATAACATTTTGTCAGCCGAAGTTAATTTTGCTCGAGCACTTGTTGTTTTTATGACCGCGCTTTTAATGACTCGCACAATGGGTACTGGAACCGCGCGCTCATTTACTGACCCGTGAAGCTCTGTAGTTTCTCGTCGACTAGGTCAACGATGATTGCCGCTGTTGCCTCCTGATGAAACTGGCTTGTGTCAATTACGGGTTTTACTGTAATTCACAGACAGCACAAGTTGTAGGTGGTTGCGTAATGCGTCTGGCCAGGCTGACTCCAGAGACAAACACAGACGGGTGTTTTGCAATCATTGTATGCATCTTTGTTAAAGCAGAGGTTCCCCAAAGGTTGTACACTGTTTGAATTGAATCTGGTTGGAATTATTAGAATTCTTTATCACCCCATTCTGTACCGTTACAAGTCGCATATTGTAATAAAATAAAAACACCTTAAAGGATTACCTCGTTAAAATCATTAATGTTGCCTCACGTTGTAAGCGCCAATTTGTAATAAAGTGGATTACAAATATCAAATTATGATGATATAAAATTATGAGTAGTTTGTTTTTTACGGTTCACTATAATTGACTTTATTCTATTAATTGTTAATTCATTTGTCGTGGTGTAAAATCATTTTGCTAATTTTAATTATATATTATACAGGTTGGTTTGGTTTGTAATTATAGTGGAATGGTTCCCTTGTGCTCGCTGGTATGAAACTAGGTTGTTCTAATTTACCTTTATTATTTATTAATAAAAGAGATATTAAAAGTTTGTATTAATTGTTTTTTGTAAGTTTTATTTAATTTATTCTCTTTACCTTATTAGAGTTCACTGACCTAGTTAAATCATTTGAAAAGCACGTGTTGTTCCAAAATAGGTACTGCAACTTATTAAAAAAGTCTTTTTTGAAGAACAAAACATTACAATGCAAAATTAGATATAAAATCACAAAATAACAACTTAAATCTACAGTGACGAACAGTTCGTATATTGGACAGAGTCCGCTTTTGAGGTTAACCAATGGTGGCTATGTTATTCAGTTTTAAATATTAAGAACAATGAAATAATAGTTAAACACGAAATAATTATAATAGTGTTAGTGTTTCTATACTGTGATGGTATTAAACTTAGTTCACAAGTGTATATAAAAGTTACCGTGGTATAGTGATACTTAATTATTAAGTTGGGTTATAAATTTTTTAGATGCACTCTATACTTTCCTTTTCTTTAAACATTTAATATAATTATTAGTAATACTGTTACTAATTATTCACTACAATGTCCTTTAAATATAAAAAAAAACTTCACAACACTTGATATTCACTGTTAGGTTACGTCCTCGCTCGTAGGTTACATCGCCTTTCGTTTACACTTCACCTAACCTTGTGACGATTTAATTAAATAACAATAAAATAAATAATAAAATAGGAAATGTAAAAGCTGAGAAATTTAAATTTTAATAAATCGCACATTTAAACTAATTTTATATCACTACCATAAATCATAATAATATTTAATAAAGAGATTAAATGGCAAAAAGTAATGCGAGTGTAAAGATAGGGAAACGCTTTATTAATTTTATCCTGCATAGACATGCGCTAACCGGAATTAACCTGATTACCGACCCATAAACAAACTAATAATCCTTGTAAATTGATATTAAATAAATAAATAAACAAGAACACAGTAGTGTACTATAATAAAGTCTGTTATAAAGAAAATATTTGGATAATTAAAAGGTCAAACTTTAATCCCTTAAATAATAAAGAAAGGAGGAACTATTTTGTTGTGATGCGTAAACTCCGCGCAATTAACTTATCCGTCCTAACATAGTAATTCAATCAAGATGGAGCGCTCGTGTAGTAAACACACGCTTGAACCATGTCCCAAAGAACGACAATATGTTTTTTCATTTAGAGTACAGCTATAACAATGTGCAGCGAAAAGTAGTGGCAAATTAGTGTGCTAATAAGTTTAAATGTAATCTATTAAACCAAAAGGAATAAATAACTGTGTGAGGGATGACATCTCATTTGTCTAATTTGTAACTGTGTGAGGGATGACATCTCATTTGTCTAATTTGTAAGATCTCAATGTTGTTTTAAAATAATATGGTACGAGGTACCTAAAGTGAGAACGTTTATAAACAATAATGTGACGTGCATTTCTGCGACAAACAAGAACATTTATGGCATTTATACTACTAACGATGCTTAACTACTAGACTTCTGAGGACCGCAACGCTACTTCATTATGAACTAATCACTTCTGGAACTTCAGCAGGAATGTAAAATCCACTAAAGATCAACCGTTGACGAACACCACAAGGACCAAGGACCCGGACATCGACTAAACTACTGGATATCACAGGTGACACGGAGACTAGTCCTCCGTGATTAATTAAAATTCTAACAAATGAATTGTTAAAGACAATTTAAATAAATATATAAAGACTTTAATGATAATCACTCATAACATGTAGTATGTCTTATGATTCAAAAATATGTGTAGTAGCAAGTAGTGCTTATGTATATATATATATAAAGCTTCACTGATACAAAAATTTTTAGATTAAGTACATTCTTCAAATGGCCCCCAAATAGTATGATGGAATATGAATAAGTGAGCTTAACTCACAAACAAGTTTAAGGTCCCGGATCCGTGGATAATGCTAGCACATATAAATCCTTATGTTTTGGCCCCCCCATTTTTTTTACTAAATATTTTATAAATTGTAAACTTTTATTAAGAAAACCTTATGTGGGAATATTTATGTAGAGCTGTTGTAGTAATTGTTTAATAAAGAGATGTCATTACTTTACACAAAAATACTGAGTGAATAAATCATCAGACCCCCATGTAAAAGTTCCTTTAGTTACAACTACAGCTGGTTTATTTAATAATTAAAAGTTAAATAAAAGTATAGCAGCCCGTGCAATTGATCTGAGGTAAGTATGCACAGGTTCCCGATGTTATAACGTAGGTGAGACGTTATAACCTAACTCGGGTTCGAGACTTTGAGGACAAGACTATTTATACTTTGGGTTGGAGGCTATTTACATTTTCCGTGTCACAGAGAAGGTGGTCTTCACTGTATGATTACCGGCGACCGAATAACTCGTTGGCGGTGCATTATGGGTTGATTCATCTGACAGGTGAAAGATTCTGATTGGTGGAATTACCAAACATTCCGTTTTTAATCACAAAAATTCAATTTGAAGCGTCCGACTTTGGGTTGATGCCCACCAACAGACGCCAACCTAAGCGTTACTTTTTTGATCAAATTTATCAAAAAATCTTAACATTGACATATTTTCCTTATGCTACAGAATATTAAAAAGATTACCACCATTAAAATGCAATTTTATGCTGTTCGTTTTGAGATCTCTTAAGCCATATTTCTGTCCAGTAATAACAAAAATAACATTTTGGGAACTGATGGCTCATTCTAACATTTTTGTTTAAAACTAGTCCCTTTTGATACATATCTTAATTTCTGTTGTTGTACATATTATTTTATGTTAATAAAAAGACCTTTTAATACTAGTACTGATAACTATAAACATTAACTTTTTTTAACAAAACATTGAATTGCCCTCTGGGCACAATATGTCCATTGTTCCATGGACTATGATTCTTTTCTTTAAACAAAATTACTTAACTCTAATACAATTCAACAGTTATTAATTATTCCTTATGAATTACCTTAACTATTACTATATCTCTTATAATCTAATACAATCTTTATTCCCTGTAATGTTCATTACTAACTTACACAGTAGATGTATTTTGTTTGTCAAAGTTGATTTGTTATTATTCACATTATGTATGGTCCATTATTTACACCTTTGATTACTAATAACTTACTCTACTAAAATACATTATCTTTTAATCTATATAGTACTCTTCAACATGTTTTATTTATACAAATTGTTTTCTTTTTCCTACCAAGTATATGTAGGCTTTGGGTGTAACATTAGTTTCTTACTATTTACATATTATTTGGTTCATAACCAACAATACTGTAGTTATGTATCATTGTCTTATCTATTATTCAGTTTATTGGTTATACTTTCTATTATGAAATTATTTATCTTACAATCTTCTTTATATTCTTCTCTTTCTTTAACATATAACAACGGTTCTTAACCTAACCTACATTGTAACATGTTTATACACAATTAAAACTGTTATTATAGCCTTATCTTATAGTAGATTATATAAATAAATCACCTTGTATCCGTCGTGTGACTTCGTTGTACGTCGATTAAAATGACGCGTTTCGGAACATATGCTCCATCATCAGAATAAATCACTCTATTGAGGTCGTTAACAGTTAAAATCACATGTTACACATAATATAACTCACTCGCTTTCTAAATGGTGCGCACCACAGCGAAGCCAATCGGACATAATTATTATCTTATAATAATTATTCTTTCAATTGTCTATGTGTTTTCATTCACACTCAGGTAGAATTATTCTCTAGCTTTATTGTTTGGTTTCATTAACCTTTTATTTAGTTTATTAACACTTTCCTAATTGGTAATCCAGTTAGGTTCTGCTGAATAGGCTTTCACCTATTTTGTGCCATCTTTCTTATTCATTCTACTGGAGTTATTTGTTACCAAGTTCCAGATAGTCATATATGGTATCTTGGTTTTATTATTTTATTTTACAATGATCTTATATTTATTGTTTAACACCTATATCTCATGATATAAGTTAATTACTAAATTATTGTTTTGTCCTTCATTATTTTAATAATACAATTTTTTATATTAAGGTATATTCTTTATGTTGAGGGAAACATCACATTACATAATGCCCCCCCCCCTTCAAGTCTGGTTATTTCAGTAGATTTGTATAAGTTACTGAAATAAACGGCTATTAATAATTTTCTCCTTCTCCTTACTCTCCATAAAACTTTTTGATTTCGGCTTGATTGAAAACCCCTTTGACTTGATTTGTGCCTGGTGCCGTTAACTCATAGGTATTATTACCCGTGTCCTGGGTGATGATAAATTGGAGGCAATAGCGGCAATCATCGTTGACCCAGTCGACGAGAAACTACAGAGCCGTGCGGGTCAGTAAATGAGCGCGCGGTTCCAGTACCCATTGTGCGAGCCATTAAAAGCGCAATCAAATATATTGCAACTTACCGTCTGCGGCTTCCAGAAACAACGTCTTCACAAAGTTGACATGTTTCGAGACACTTGTCCCATCATCAGAACTTAAAATAATCGTGTATCATTTAAGTTGATACATTTGTCAATTAATTAAAATATTAAAATTCAACATGAAATAAATAATTTAAAACAATATAAATACGTAAATGTCTAAAAGCGAGCGCGAACGTTTAACGATGTACATCGTACGGAGATTGACCGTGCACTGAATTACGTTTTGCTCCCACCACGACAATATCGCAAAGCAGTGTCGTACAATACATTTGATTTGAAAAGCAGTTTATCATTTAAAACACGCGGCTTGGTATCAGTATTGTTATATGCTTTATAAATTTCATACTCTTCAAGAGCGTTTCAAATATCGCCCTTTCTTACATATGTGAAGGGGTATTAAATTAGTTTTAAAATTTGTGTAATTATGATTCTCGGAAATGAGGTGTTCTGCAAATTTTGACTTGATATTGTCCAAACTGTGAAGGTGTGTAGGCGGCCCATGTTCTGTAAATCTTTTTAAAAAACTACGTCCTGTCTGGCCCACATAAAAGGCGTCACAATCGTCACATATCAATTTGTAAACACCAGTTTTGTGTTCAAGGCTGGTAGATCTGCGGACACGAAGATTATTCATAATATTATTAGTGGTTTTGTAAGTGACCTTTATATTGCTGGTTTTATTAAAAATGGACCCAAAAATCTTAGGCATAAGGTATGTGTACGGTGTTGCAATGTATTTGGATGTTGTATTCTCGCGTGTTTTATGTCCGTTAATGTTTCTATGTTTTTTCTTATGTTTTTGAAGGATGTTGTTCACCATATCGACATCATAACCATTAGCAACTGCAATGTGTTTAATGGTGTCTAATTCCTCACGGTATTCTTTATCACCGAGGGGCAAAGATAAAAGTCTATAAATCATACTATGGAAGACAGCCAATTTCTGGGATAAAGGATGATAGGACATTGCATGTATTACAATATCAGCCGTTGTGGGTTTTCTATAGATGTTAAATTGTAATTTTTTATTATTGTCCTTGGCAACAGTTAAATCTAGAAAATTCAGTTTACCATTGTTTTCACTTTCAAGTGTGAACCGCATTTTGTCATTGATATTATTTAAATAACTATGTAAATTATCAATTTGCCTTTGTGTACCTTTGTATATTAAAAAGGTATCATCAACATACCTGCCGTAAAATATTATGTTATTCTTGTGTTTGTTATTCGTGAGAATGAATGAATTTTCGAAATAATTCAGGTATATATCTGTAAGAAGACCTGAAAGTGGAGAACCCATTGCTAACCCATTTTTTTGGCTGAAATATTGATTATTGTGGGTAAAGTAATTTTGATCAAGAACTAACTCCAAAATGTGCATCAATTCATTTATACTATTAATATCCAATTTATTAGTATCAATAAGGTTAATCTTAAGTATACGTAGGGTCTCAGCTACTGGTATATTCGTATATAAGTCTACAATATCAAAGGAAACAAGTTTGCAAGCCGGTTCAACTATTAAGTTTTTAACCTTATTCACAAAGTCAACACTATTAATTAGACTATGATAATTAATTATTTGTATATTGTGCTTTATTATGTTAACTAATTTTTTAGCCGTTTTATACCCCGGAGCAGTGGTGAAATTTACTAATGGTCTCAAGGGGATAGCATCCTTGTGGAGTTTGGGTAATCCCGTCAAAACGGGTGCTTTTGAATTTATAGGTTTCAAAGATCTTCTTGTTTGTTCATCAAACAAATGAGTGCATCTGTTTATACACTGATTTAATCGTTTTACATAATTTTCAGTTGGGTCAGAATTTAGTAAACCAATGTTGTTGTTAATAATGAAATTTTGTATTTTATTGTTATATAAGAAAGGGCGATATTTAAACGCTCTTGAAGAGTATGAAATTTATAAAGCATATAACAATACTGATACCAAGCCGCGTGTTTTAAATGATAAACTGCTTTTCAAATCAAATGTATTGTACGACACTGCTTTGCGATATTGTCGTGGTGGGAGCAAAACGTAATTCAGTGCACGGTCAATCTCCGTACGATGTACATCGTTAAACGTTCGCGCTCGCTTTTAGACATTTACGTATTTATATTGTTTTAAATTATTTATTTCATGTTGAATTTTAATATTTTAATTAATTGACAAATGTATCAACTTAAATGATACACAATTATTTTAAGTTCTGATGATGGGACAAGTGTCCCGAAACATGTCAACTTTGTGAAGACGTTGTTTCTGGAAGCCGCAGACGGTAAGTTGCAATATATTTGATTGAACAACACGTGGCTTGGTACTAAATATCTGGAATTATTCCTTTTAAACATTAAAAGCGTGGTCATAAAAACAACACGTTCTCGAGCAAAATTAACATCGGCCGACGAAATGTTATAATATGTAATTTCTAAAATCAGAGTGAACTACTGAAGAGTGATCAAACAACTACAGTGATAAACTTATAACTGTTTAAACACAGAAGTTCGGAGTGACCAGGGAAATGGCAAATAACACGTGGTGGTGGTGAAACCATTTGGAACGTGTTTGGAATGGTTAAGTACCACTAATAAAATATCAACTAAATTTCATAAGCATCTCAAATAAATAGTTCAATACCGAAAAAATAAAGATTTAAAGAGCTCTATAAATGGGGGTTAAATATGAGAATGTAAAAGAGTGAGAGAGTGAGTGATATAAAAAAGAAAAGTACTGGGTCGTTAATCATATTAATTACTTTGTTATAGTCAAGTAAGAATGGTAGCTTCATAAGAATTGTTCATTTGTCATTTTTATACCGATAACTTTGTGCTTGATATAGATGTAGTAGTTTACAAGAAATGATGAGAATTTGAGGAGTTGTTATACAGGTTGAGAAAATAATGTAATTTTGCTTAATAAAAAAAAAAAAAATAGTTTTATAAAATCTCAAAACTGTGTTAGCATAATTATTTCGTCATTAAAACCTAAATAACCATCTCTGCAACAGTTTCGCTATAGGACCCTGGAGGTGAACCCGAAGGTAAGAAAAAAATCGTAAATTTTTATAAGCGTGTAAAGAAATTATTAACGTATAAAATTGAATTGTTACAGACTCAAAACACGCAAAGCAGCGTTTTTCAGCTGTTCCTTTTGGTGGCCTTTGCGTGTATTTAGTTGGTGATTGGTCCCAACTTCCACCGGTTTGTGACAGGAATCTTTACAATATTGGTAATAATTTTCAGAACATTGAATCGAATCTTTTGTATAAACAGTTCGAAAAAGTTTTCTTTTTAACGGAGATTATGAGACAGCAAGGTGATGACCAAAAAAATTTCAGAGAGACTCTAATAGAATCACAAATGGAACAATCACTGAACAATATGTAAACAATATCGGGGACAATTTCAAAGATACTGTCTGTATAATGTCGAAAAATGCTGAAATCAAACGCTTTAATTATGAAAAACTAGAAAGCAATAAACAATCCGTGGCTCTAATCAATGCAATCCATAATTGCCCAGAAGCCTCTCAAGCAAAATCTGACGATGCTAAGGGATTATTTGCCCAATTATGTTTATGTAAAGGTGCTCGAGTTATCATTAGAAGAAATCTTTGGGTTATAAAAGGACTAGCCAACGGTTCAGTTGGGACAGTAACTGACATTATTTATGACCCAGCAGTTGAGTGCGAAAATTATAACAATCACATGCCAATATGTATACTTGTATCTTTCAAAAAATATACAGGACCAGTTCTGTACGAGAATTCAATACCCATTGTACCAGTAGTGGCATCATTCAAGAAAAATGAAATTTCTTGTACTCGCAAACAATTTCCGTTAATGTTAGCATATGCTGTTAGTATACATAGATCGCAAGTGATAACATTAGATAAGGCAATTGTTAATTTAGGAGACAATGAATTACAGGTTGGATTAATGTATGTTGTTCTTTCAAGAGTGAAAACATTAGAAGGATTATTATTAAAACCGGTGTTTAATTTTGATAGACAGCTAAAAATTAATGAAGTCCATCAATGCTTGATCGTAGAGATGAGTTGCAAAGGTTGTGGAATATGTCTAATGACAATTAATGTATATTGTACTATACTGTAATGTATTCAATAAAAGTGTGTATCATAAAAGTGTATATATTTTGTTGATTGTAAGAATATTGATAAATAAATTACTATGAATCTATTTATCTAACGGATCAAAGATGGTTGATTGTAAAAATATTGATAAATAAAGTGTTACAAATATCAAATGCTCCGCCCATTTGTGTCAGTGACACTCCTAGTTTATATTTATACACTGGGGTTACACTGCTTGTCTGTATACATTCTCTTTGTCTTATAAGTAATATGAAGTTAGTTCTCTGTTTGTCTAGATGTTGGAGAATATTAAGCTGTAGATACTGGGTCATTTTAGTTTTATTTTTAAATAATCAAATTTTTATTTTTTCATACTCTTTATGCAATGTCTTCATAATAACAGATACAGATCCACAAAAAAATCTGTCCTAGTAGTTAATTTTCTGGAAACCACATTTTGGGGTTAACATGCATTTTTTTATTTTGCTCTAACATTCCATTTATTCTTCAATGAGGTATCCTCAGTAGCTTGATTTGCATCTCAATATTGCAACAAAAATATCTGTGTCAGATATGTGCAAACTATGTAGAAAGCAGATAATAAAGTAATATAGTATGAATATTTGAAGAAATGTTGTATTGTTTAGAATTAGAAAGTGATACAAGTGCAGCAAGTACAGCCCCTAGCTACTGATTGAGAGGTGCCAGGTTTAATTCCTAGATAATACCGTAGAATCATAAATATTGTCAGCTTAATATGACCTAGCCTGTGAAAATCTGGTTACCATCACGAGGTACTAAATGGTCACCTGAAGATTTTCACTTATACTAAGAAGTTAAACACTCACCAGCACCTTGTTTATAACTTATAAAACAATTATTTATTTGTAAAATTAACTAGAAACATGTTTGATTTTGTGTTTAATAATTTTAATGAATAAGTCAACTAGCCCCATAGGCGAGAACTGAAGCTCTAGTTGTAATCAATTACATTTATTGATTTTATTACTTATGGTGAAAATGTAATGTTGGTCTATATGTAAATAATTTTCGGGCGCCATGTTTGTTAAGGTAAAAGTAACATGATCGAAGTTTACTTTTAGGGCCAGAATTCGTGTAACACGTACCAGTTTAGTGGAACCAATTACCTGAAATAAAGACACATCAAATAACATATAAAAAGTATTTATTAATATTAAACATTGATAAGTATTACATAGACATAGATCTCTGATCGATATATTGCGCCATGGGCGTTGTCCACATGAAATTACACTATACAAAAAATATACGCTGCATTATAATACATGTTATAGAATAAGACATACATTTATTATTTCAATGTAAATTTCAGCACAACCCAACACTTATAAATTTTAACCCACACACTCAAACACTCCCTCTTCCACGCTCATGGTACAACTTTATGCATAGTGGAGCTCCTTTTAAATATAATGAAAAATTTAAATGATTTTTTAAATAATTGATTTAAAATTTGGTATTTGGAAATAATTAAAGGATTGAAAATGTAAAAGGAACGTTCTCACCAATTTAGTGTTGCTGGTTGTTATAGCTGGCGGTAAAACTTCGCGTCCAGTACCGCGAGTTTTACGTGTACCCGTAACGGTCACATTTTTGTAGTCGACGCACTGTACGGTGTTTTACACAGTTTATTAACCACCTACAGTGGTCTAAAAAGTTAAAATTCACCCGGGAGTGAATTGGTTTGGCCGGCCGGCACTGATCAGTTGCTGCAGCGAAATGACGGCAATTCCTTGTTGAATTCTGCGGAAGTGGGGTGTACTGACGTCACATTTTCTTTGTTTAACTTGTTGACATCGCCGTTTTGTCGTTGTCAACACATTCTCCGCCTCTGACGTAATTAAGGCTTGGCTTGCTTATCGCAATAACTGCACACTGTTTTTATGACATTTTACAGATTCTGCTACGAATTAGTTCAAATCCTGGCAAATATTGTGATATAGTTCACTCACTGTAAATTCGATATCGGGTGTTTGAGGTCGGGTTGGGTATGTCAAAAAATAGAAAAATACAATATTTATGATCTCGTTACCATATTTTAGGTAATTATAAAATGTACCATGATTGTACCTACACAAAACCCCCTCAATGAAAGATGGTGTGACGAAGCACACAAACTTTCATTGACCCTTTCATACTTCCTAAAGGGATCAGCCAGGACAAGTCGCCACAACCCCCTTACAAATTTACATAAAAAATAACAACAACTCACCCTTGGTCTGGTGATGATGACCGTACCTAGATGACCTTACTGGACTTCTCCTGCGAGATCCCAACACCATAAGGCCACTTAGGCTCTTAACGCCCCTGCTCTGACGCGTTGGCCAGCTCAGGACCGCTGTCACACCACCAAACACTGAAACAATATATAATAAATATTAAAATAGTGGCTTAGTAAATCACTCCATCCTCAACTGATCTGGTTCCCCTTAGCTAAGTGCTGGTTTGTGCCAATAAGCACTGGGTTGGCTTAATATATTTATAAAATTATAATCTTCAAGAATTAAAAAGAATATCTCTTCTTCATATTACAAAATACTTCTACCCTGAGTTGAAAATGGTTTCGATTCCTATCGATAATATTTATCCTCATTCTTTTACAATTACTATAATTGTAACATAAGCACATTAATATAATATAGTTACCAAAATTGAATAAAATATAATTGAAAATATAATAGGAAAATTACACATTATAATCTCCCAAATCTAGAGAAAAACAAATTATAAAAGAATTAATAACTCTATATATTTATTTATTGAATACTCTTAGTGCATTATAAAACAAAAAAAAATTATTATTATTGTTATTATTATTATTATTCTTATTATTAACAGGTAATTATTTGGCTTATAAATATTATTAACAGCGCCATTTAAAAATTTTTTTTTTTTTCTTCCTACACATATTATAACATCATGTTAAAAAGTTTTCAAATAAATACATAATACATTAATAATTAACACTGATATATTAATAATACAGTTAATACATTTTAAATACTCAATCATATTTAATCATATCTAAGATATGCATTAACATTTGTATAATTTACTTAAAAGCTGTATTTACTATTAAAATTTACCATTGCAGTTATTAATTAAACATCAAATTTATTTATTTATAATAATAAAATACATTTTGAACTTATTGTTACTATTCATATTACATTATTATTTCATTATTCATTTTCTACTACCTCTATACTCTGAACTTTCTATCTACCTAACTACCTAACCTTTCACCTTCTATCACTGTTTAGTCTGGATAACTCCTATATTCACTATACTTTTTTTATTATAATCTTACTCACCTTCTTCTAACTGACCACCAAATTTACCTATCAATGACACCAATATCTCAATTATATACTCCATTACTACTTTCATTTAAATCCTATGGCACCGCTCGTCTTTGCAATGGGTTGGGTGTTCCCAAACTGGCTATATACATCTCTAATATTTTGCCCTTCCAAAATATTCGGCAAACACTCCCTTAAACTACGCTAATACCTGCCACAACACTATTGGTTGGCTACTCTTTATCACCTCACCCCCACTACAGAATTCATCAACAATAATTATATGTTTACCTTTACTTAAACACCTTCTCTACAAATAATCACTAACTACTGTGTCCCTAAATATCTAATAATTCTCTTTGTATTTCCTTAAAAATTCTTATCTTTCTAACTCCATTTACATTAATTAATCAACTCACCTGCATTTATCTATACCCAGGCTCTATTCCTGTTTAAACACTACTGTAATCATTGACAATTCTCTTATAAAATTCCTCTCTTACCTACTTATAACAATACCTCATTTCAAAATTCAAATATAATTATTTATTTAAACATTTATTATTATTCATTAGTAATTAATTAAAATATTATTATTAAACATGTTATATATATAAAATATATAATAATACACACTGGGGTACCTGTAATACATAATACACATCAAAATACATGGATAAATACAATTAATACAATAAAAATATACACTCCAACTTCATTATTGTATCATTAATCGAAATCAGTCCATATTCAGTCCAATTCAAAACCACTTTTCATATTATTATTTAATGTTCATTTCACAATATAACAGTCTATCCACCATCATTAAACAACAAACGAATCTTATATAAATCATTTTTGATTAAATACATTATCTTATTATTATAAATGTAAAGGTTATTCAATTTTTTATAATTTTCCACAATACCATTATAATCAATATGGTCACTCCATATCATTATCTCATATAATTTGTCACGATCGATTATGGTCCTGTCACCTTTAGTATCATCCGTCACAACCAGGTAAGTTATAAAGTCATCATTAATAACATCCTCTCCTCCTGCTGCTATATCAGCTTCAATATAGGGTAAGTACTTACAATAATTATTAATTCTCTCTCTACTCACTCTCTCTCTTAATTCTGTATAATTTCTCCCAACTTCAAACAACTCTAACTTACTATCACCATACCTATTTCTCTCAAAATATGCCTCATCATAACACCAAGTCACACTCTCTCTCTCCAGATATGCAGGGGTCCCTATCATAAAATTGTTGCACCTCTTCTTAGGTACACAAAAACATAAAGAAACTTTATTTGTAGAACTATCGTCTATCAAATATAAATTAAAGGCATTCTTATCCTTATAACAATTACATGAAGACTTGTCTTCACCCCCTAATATAACATTAAAAGAAAAATCTACCCCCTGCACTCCTTGTACTAAAATACTTTCTCTCAACTTTCTTTCTGACTTCATAAATTCAAATATTTCATTATCATTCATTATACTTTCATTATCATGTTTATCCGTTTCTAACACCACAATCTTACTACCTGTATTATTTGGATTATCTATAGTTTCTAAATTCTTAGTGATATCTATCACATTTATTTCAATGTTTTCTAAATGATTTTGCAAAACATTGGTTTTCACCGCCACTTGTTTGCTTACTTCAATATTGGTTTTAACTTCTAATTGACTTTTAATCGGGTTATTTACTGTGTTAATTCGCTCTTCTAAGTGAAAGTTTTGACCTCTTATTTCATCTAATGTTTTATCAAAACTATCAAATTTGTTCAATAACATTTTCATCATTTCCGCAATACTATCGGGTTTGTTATCTACCATAGTGGAAATGGGTGTGTCAACTTTAGTTATTTCTGCAGACACAGGCATACTTGCCTCATCAGTCTGACTAGTTTGAGGTGTTTGTACATCCATTTCACTAATTACATTTATCTCCGATGTACTGGTTTCTATTACAATATTGTCACTTGTACTCATGTTGTTATTTTATCTTGCTAAAACATGTATGTTTATAACCTAGGAATTTAACCCTATTCTACGCACGTGTGCATGTACTTACGCTATTACTTCAGGTAACTATTCCACTTTCCTGGTAGGTATTACTCCACATAAAATTAAGTTTTATGTCGAGTTCCTGTTATTACGGGCGACAAATGTAATCAATTACATTTATTGATTTTATTACTTATGGTGAAAATGTAATGTTGGTCTATATGTAAATAATTTTCGGGCGCCATGTTTGTTAAGGTAAAAGTAACATGATCGAAGTTTACTTTTAGGGCCAGAATTCGTGTAACACGTACCAGTTTAGTGGAACCAATTACCTGAAATAAAGACACATCAAATAACATATAAAAAGTATTTATTAACATTAAACATTGATAAGTATTACATAGACATAGATCTCTGATCGATATATTGCGCCATGGGCGTTGTCCACATGAAATTACACTATACAAAAAATATACGCTGCATTATAATACATGTTATAGAATAAGACATACATTTATTATTTCAACGTAAATTTCAGCACAACCCAACACTTATAAATTTTAACCCACACACTCAAACACTCCCTCTTCCACGCTCATGGTACAACTTTATGCATAGTGGAGCTCCTTTTAAATATAATGAAAAATTTAAATGATTTTTTAAATAATTGATTTAAAATTTGGTATTTGGAAATAATTAAAGGATTGAAAATGTAAAAGGAACGTTCTCACCAATTTAGTGTTGCTGGTTGTTATAGCTGGCGGTAAAACTTCGCGTCCAGTACCGCGAGTTTTACGTGTACCCGTAACGGTCACATTTTTGTAGTCGACGCACTGTACGGTGTTTTACACAGTTTATTAACCACCTACAGTGGTCTAAAAAGTTAAAATTCACCCGGGAGTGAATTGGTTTGGCCGGCCGGCACTGATCAGTTGCTGCAGCGAAATGACGGCAATTCCTTGTTGAATTCTGCGGAAGTGGGGTGTACTGACGTCACATTTTCTTTGTTTAACTTGTTGACATCGCCGTTTTGTTGTTGTCAACACATTCTCCGCCTCTGACGTAATTAAGGCTTGGCTTGCTTATCGCAATAACTGCACACTGTTTTTATGACATTTTACAGATTCTGCTACGAATTAGTTCAAATCCTGGCAAATATTGTGATATAGTTCACTCACTGTAAATTCGATATCGGGTGTTTGAGGTCGGGTTGGGTATGTCAAAAAATAGAAAAATACAATATTTATGATCTCGTTACCATATTTTAGGTAATTATAAAATGTACCATGATTGTACCATCACATAGTTTATTGTTGATTAACGGATAGTCACTGCTGCCCTCTAGTGGGGAAAATTTGAACTTGTAACTAGTTATAGATAAAGAATTTATTTTCTATATAAGATTGTATACAGTGGCGTAGCTAGGCTTTTTGGCGCCCGGGGCAAGGAGATATGGTCAGCTGCCTCGCCTTTACAATTAAAAGGGGACAAAAGAGCACAAATGAAGGCACCCATCCAGTGAAGAAAGTACTGAATAAATGCAAATGCACAGAATTTTACATGAAAGCACATTCACAAAATGTCTTATTATATTTGTTAAGTCAAAATTATGAAATTACGTATTATAAGTTTAATATTACCGTTATTCAGTTTGTATACATTTATTAGGAACAACTGCAGACTATAAAAAATGAAGTAATATAAAAAATGTATAACATAAAACTGTTCTAATAAACATGCAAATTTCTTGTAGTCTAAAGCTCATCGTCAAAACAATATCCTAAAGCAACAAAGTTAAACAGAGAACTACATTAAAAACAGTGGCGGCCGGTGATTCCTGAGTATGAGGAGGCTACAAGGCATTCATGCGAGCCACTCTCAGTCATATCAGTCATAGCCCCCCCCCCCGACACTTGTTATTTCACTATTAATTATGGTAGAGCTATCTGACTTCAACACCATACACGTCCTACGCTTGTCTTTAACAAGATAAACCAAAGATTAACTTACTTTTGTTCTAGCAAAGAAGTAAACTTCTGAGTAGAAATACGGTATATTTTGTAAACTGCAATGAATTTACTTGTAGACCTACACCAAATTCATTCAACGGTCCTTCTTATTCTCAATACTGTCAGTAACATCATCATGCCATTTTGGTCTACTTTACAATTTGCAGAGTATTCCCTTTCCAGTTGAAACTAAAACAATTGCGCTGAGACGATCTTGAGTCATGCGGTTCCTTAAGTAAATTTTGATTCTCTTAAGACAAGAAAAGCTTCTCTCTACATAAGAATAATTACAAGGAATTGTTGCAATAGAGTAAATAATTTATACACTTCGGGAAGAATTTTGTTTGCACGAAGTCATCATCATCTTTCATCTTTTTTATTAATCTGGTTAATTTCACTGTGTAATGGTGAGAAAATGGTTTCAAGACCTGTTCATAATTTGTATTTGTTAAAATGCTGAGTGTATTTCTATTAATGGAACAAAAGAATCAGTCAGGAATATTTTGTCATAGTAAGAAAAGTTTGTAGTGTCACCTAACTTCATAAATTTTAATTCCTTACAGCTAGAAAATCATACTTCTAGTTGAACAATAATACTGTTTAACAGTAAGCAGGGCCAGCAGAATAATTTTGACTTTACTCCACTACCGCATAGCCATTTATGTTGGCCACACTACAACGAATGGAAAGTTCTAGTTTTGTTTTTGTACCTTTTAAGAAATACAAATTTTAGGGTATGTCAACCATGTTTCAGTATTTCACTTCTCTCAAAATCACTCAACCGGGAAAATGGGTTTTCCAGTAGTGTTGTAATAATGTCTTTGTTCGATACTGCAATATCACTTTCACTTTCTTCTGCCAAAGCAATTTTATCCTCATGATAGAGATCAAAAACACACGCCAAGAAAAGTAAAATAATAATAATACACATGCACAAGGAGCACGAGAACGTTAAGACTGCATAAAACTAACATAAACCACAATAAATATGCCGAGAGACTAACTCACTCGTTGCCTCCGTAGCGTGGTTACATATGCACTAGCGTACCCCCACCACTTGCTGAGCACGTAGTTGTACGAGTACTATAGAGGTTACTCAGATCCCTGCCTCTGCTGCAATTCTGTACTATTATTGATAACAAGCGATTTAAACATTTTTTGTAAGTAATTAGATAATTTAAAATGCCAAATTGTGATTACAGATTGATTACAGGTTCAGTTACAATAAAAATTAGAGCCTATTACTAGTTGTTTATTTTTTAATAATTTTCTGTATTTTACTGGGGAGGCTTAGCCTCCCTTGCCTCCCCTGATGAGCCGCGCTGTTCAAAAGTAATAAAATAAATCACTTACCAATACAGGTTAATGGTTCCGTCTTCTATTAATAAACACTTAATATTTATTGTTAATATTTAATAAATACTTACAAGGAGACGTTCCACAATGTAACTTTCCTGGTCTTAATTGTTGCAAAGTTGGTTATTAAATCACTATAATCTAAAGACGAAGCAATGTCATTTTCAACTGAAAGTATCGCTAGATTTGATACCCTGTCCTGAGATATTGTTGATCGTAGTACAATTTAATCAATTTAAGTTTACTAAATGATCTTTCACAAGAAGACACAGACACTGGTAAAGAAAGAAATTTTTTTAAAGCTGTTGCTAGTGTTTTGTAGGCTTCTAATCCCATTGAAGAAATGTGTTGTAGCAGTCCCTGAGGTGTAAAGTCAGTTTGTTCTCCGTTAACTTTTGCCCTTTTTAATAAAAGTATGACATCTTGCAAGTCACTGTACAATTCTTCACTATTTAGGTCATGTGGATACAGTTTTGCAAGCACTGTGCACTTAATATTGATTTGGGAAAACTGTTCCTTAAAATGTGTAACGGTACCGAATTGGGTGTAAAAAATAATAATTTAAATCAATTGTAATCCCAATGTAGTCGGTGTTCACCTGTGTGGAACCTCGATTTCATCAACCACGCATGCAGTGTTATTACAAAACAAAACGACTGTGTTTTGTCTCGGCACTCAGACAGGCCTGACAAATTATGCAACTACATACAGTTTGTGGTAACCGTGAATCACGGCAAAAATGATGCCAAGCCATAGATTTCACCAGGCGGCAAAATGTTGCTAAACTCGATGTCCACCTTATAGAACACCTTTAAAAGAACCAATGGGAACGCAGACTGGCGATCACGTGACCCGACTAACCCTTGTGAATCATGGCCCTAACGCCAGTTTAAGAGTTAGTTCAACTGTAACTCTGACTGCACGGTCAACACCTAAGTGCTAGAGCAAATTAAAGTCGGCCGACAAAATGTTACAAAAGTGTAAAGTGTAATTTGAAACCATGGTAAACTAAATAAGGCGGAGTATACCACGACAGTGAAAAAATTCATAAACTGTTGAAATAACATTTCGGAGTGATCAGAAACAGCGAATAACACGAGGCGGTGATGAAACTGTTAGGAATGCCATGGATTGGTTAAGTACCCTTCACAACACTACCAAATCAATTCTATAAACCCATGAAATAAATATAAACACAGAGCTCTAAGAACGGAGGTTAAAAGATAAAAATGTAAAAAGTGTGAATGAGTGAGTGAGACAAAGTACTGGGTACTAAACATTTTAACACCTTGTTGTAGTCATAGAAACACAGTAATTGTAAGAATTCAAAAGTGTAAAGTGTAATTTGAAACCATGGTAAACTGTAAAGTATCAAACTTATATTTTATAAATATTACAATATAAATGTATTTATTTTTGTATGTATCAATACTACCTTTGTCAATAAACTTTAAATACATAAATAATGTTATCTTACCCATAATTATAATTTATCAAGTCCCAGTGAGGGCGACAATTGTAATGACACCTCCTCCTTTCAATAATATTATTACATATATTTTGTAAGATATATATGACCAATACCATAATTCGGTATTGGTGGTACTCACCAATATTCATTATTTGCCGGGCTCATCTTCTGCTTTTACACACTGCTTTATACCTAAGGGTTCCAGGGGTTCGGGTACAGTAAGATTTCGAAACACAGTGGACGACACAATTGATAACACTATTTTGTTGAGAATAACCATCAAAATTTAATGCTCCAGAATGTATTACAGACACGACTGTAGCGGGGCATTTTTGGGCATACCTGGGGTAAGAACATAATTTGTATTTTTTTTTTATAAATAAATAATAATAACTTTATCCCTTGTTGAGTGATAAGGACAGAAATTATAAATTTTGTAACCGAGAGGTAAATTTGTTTGAAATGAAAACAACCGTGGCAACATTGACTGTGCAGAATTGTTTAACAATGTTTTGTAAAACCAGTATGAACGTATTTGATAGCCGACAAGCTGTACCAAGGTCAACAAATGACGAAAACAACAGTAAACAAATTATATAACCAACATCAGGCGATGCGTTGCGTCAGCAAATTATATAACGATGTGTGTCACCAGTTTTGTCAACAGGCCAAAAACAGTCCACTGGCGCAAGGATACAAACTGAACACCAATCAGAATTGAAAGAACAACAGCTGCTTCACAAAGTAGCGCCTGTAATTCTGCCCAGTACAATTTCATCACTCGCGCGAGTGGTATCTAAAAAGTTTCGAAACGTAAGTGCGGGCCCGCATACAATAAAAAATGTAAAAATTTTTAAGATTTGATCATCTAAAACAGTATTTTTGAAACCGAATAGATACAGTGAGAAATTAATAAGTAAATAATCATGTGACAGTTCGGCAATAAATCAGTGTGTGTATACGAGAAGACATTGAAGGAGGGTACCTTCAACGTAATAACAGGAAAGTAAATTAACAAATTTTATTATTTTCATACAATACAAGAACAGAGGGGGAAAATTAATTTAAAATATGAGCTCTAATGGGAATATAACTTGTTTAATGTGAAAGTGTGTGAGTGTGTATGTGTGAGTTTGAATTACGTAATTACAAAAGCGCTGGTTTAAGTTAAGAAAAATTAGTTGAGTATTATTTCTTTACAGCATTTGTTTTAGTGTTCAACAGTTTAATTATCAATAATGTTTTGAAAGTTGTAGTCAGAATAAAGCATGTACACTGTCAATGTTAAAATAGTAAAAGTATAAAAGAGGAGTAATTTGTCATTGTCGTTAAAATGCAACAGTAAAACTAAATTATGAATAAACACGAGTTTGTTTGAGTATAGTAGAGCGAAGTAGTCATTTCAAACAACCAATTCTGTTCTCCTAGTTCGCTGAAACGAACCTTGGTAATTTTCTTATTACAGTTGGTAACAAGATGGCGCTCGAAGAATTCAGTTAATAAATAGTGAACAGTAACCTATTATCGAGAAAGATAAATATCAATAAAACGATATATCACATTTGGCTTCCGAACTTAGGGACGATTTATATAAAGGAATTTTATATAAATATAGGCCTACGGGGAGAACAGGATGGTTGTTTGGAATGTGTATTTACGTATGTACGTAAATTAGACGTAAGAGGTTATGTTCAAGATGGGTGAGTAGAATGTTTTTCAATAAGTATATGTTACATATAATAGGATTTTAATAAAGAAATATATATAAAGAGTTTTAAGTAAAATGGCAGACAATCATGAAACTGTCAGCGTCACTGACAGTGTAGATGAAAGCCAGATAAGCATAACTGAATCTCAAATCATGCATGAAGGTGTTCACTCAACACCAGTCGCGAATAAAACGGCTGAAGATAATGATTTAATCAAGATGATGAAATTGCTGTTTAATGAACAAAAAAACGAAATCAATGAAAAGTTCGATATTCAAAAGAATAGTCTTGAGGAGTTAAAACATCAGAATAAAGAGTTGAAAAGTGAGATACAAGAAATTAATAAGCATTGTGAAAATACCAAAGTAGAATTTAATAATAAAATCAGCCAAGTAGAAACCAAGTTAGATGATTCAATACAACAGACAGATGTTAAATTTAGTGAAATAGATAGTCAGATAGTTAGAGTTGAGAAGCAAATCAATGAAAATAACGAAATATTAATAAATTCAATGAATGAGTATAACAATGACATAGAATCTAAAATTATTAAATGTAATATTGAAACTGAATGTAAGTTGAGTAGCGTAGTAATGACAGTTGAAAAATTTAGCCAGAATATTGATGAACACCAAAGTAAGATAGAATCTAAAATAAATGAGATTGCAAGTAATTATAAGACAGAAATACAAGCAGTAAATGAATCTATCGATGTAATAGCAAAAAATAATGTACAGTCTGAATATAGTAAGGATAAAAAATTGTATTCACTTGAACAAAATATTAGTAATATGCGAGATGAATTAAGTTTAGTGAAAAATCAAAATGTAAACAATGTTATTGAACGAGTATTTATGACACGAGATACAAATAATGAAATAGAATTAGAAACTTTCAATTGTGACAATCGTAGAGTACACCCAATGCAATTTTTAAATAGGGTTAGGGAATTTAATCGGTTTAATAATAGTAGCTGGGAGGTTAAGTTGCTGAAGATTATCAAATGTTTCAAAGGTAGTGCCGAGATATGGTCGGAAGTACACCATACCGAATGGGAAAGTTATGAAGATTTTGAGATAGCTTTCCGCAACAAATATTGGTCAGAAGAAGACCAAGAAATACTAAGAAGTAAAATAATGGGTAATGGGAATTTTGGTAGGATTAATAACCACCTAACCATATATGTGATGACCATTTATAACGAAGCAAAGTATTTAGAACCGCCGTTGCCATTCCGATCATTTGTACGACATATTAGCAAACACCTGCCCAGAGAGGTGCAAATAACTTTAATGACTAGAGAGATTACCAATATAAGTGAGTTAGAAAACATGTTAGATGTATTACAGAATATAGGGGAACGCGACATGGGACGACGTCCAAACACACCAGTAGTACCACACCATAATAATAATAATAATAATAATAATTTCCATCATAACAGGGGTACACAGAATTTTCATAGAGGAGCGCGGGGAGGAAGTTTCGATAATAGGGGCGAGAGTTGGAGGTGTAGAGCCTGTGAAATTGATAACTATGCTAATAGAACGAATTGTTTTAGATGTCATCGAACCAGGGAGTGCGCCAGAAATGAGAGGACAAACACACCACCAAATCAACAGTCGAGAGGAGGAGAATTTTATAGAGGAGCGCCTCGAGGAGGAGGAAATCACAATAGAGGTAGAGGAGGAAATCATCAAGCTGTAGCAGGTCCATCCACGGAAAACTGAGGAAGACAATGGGGAAGCGGACCCAGCCATTGTCAACGGAGGACCGGGTCCAAGTAATTAACGAATACACAAACAACGTCATCAAGGTGGATATGGCAAAAGAGTTGTTAGAAGAAGAGGAGAACAAGGTGGTGGAACGCAGAACAGGATTGACTGAGGTGACGATTAACATTGAAGGTAAGAATTATAAAACTTTAATTGATACCGGTAGCGAGATATCAGTGATTTCTGAAAATGTCATGGGTGAATTAAAGGAGTTAAACAAGAATATACCGTCATTACCAGTTGCAGGGGTTACAGTAGTGGGGGTAACTGGGGTGAGAAGTAAAAGAATAACCAGACAAGTACAATTAAACATTTTAATAAATGAAGTAGAATTTGAAAATACTTTCCTAGTAGTTAAAGGGTTAAGTCTAGATGTAATATTGGGAAATGATTTTTTGGAAAGAAACGGGGCAGTGATAGATTTTAATAAACAAATAGTAAAATTTGAGAAGGGGAATAAACCAATCAGAATAGAGTTTAAGAAAGTAGTAAATGAAGCTAAAGTCACTGGAATAAAAATGTTACATAAACAGATAAGTGATAGGGAAATAGAAACTAAAATAAATATATGTCTAGAGAGTGATGGTGTAGAAAATGAGGAGAGAGAGATGCATGAGCGTAATGAGAGTGTGTGGGCAAATAGAGCCGATAAATTTTTCAATGAAAATACAGTTGTAGGAAGTACTCAGCGAGAGGAGCTGTGGGCAGTTGTGGAGCAGTACAGAGGGGTGTTTGATGAATCACCAGGGAAAGCGAAGGACTACATCTGTGAGTTGAAAGTTCGGGACCACGCACCATACATGCAGAGAAGCTACCCGGTGCCGTTTTCGAAGAGGAGGGCTGTACAGGAGGAATTAGACCGGATGATGCAAGGAGGCATAATTGAACGCTCAGTATCACCTTATTCAAACCCTTTGGTGGTAGTGATAAAGAAGGATGGCAAGGTAAGGTTATGTTTAGATGCTAGAAAAATAAATCAAATTATTATACCGGACAGAGAATCTCCGGAACCCATAAATGAGATTTTACAAAAGTTTAGCGGAGTCAAATACATGACGTCCTTAGATCTAACCGCTGGATACTGGCAGGTACCATTAGCAACAGAGAGTAGGAAATATACAGCTTTTCTTTTTAACGGTAAGAATTACCAGTTTAAACGCTTACCTTTTGGATTAAACACCAGTGTTGCCAGTTTTATCAAATGTTTAGATAATATTTTACAACCTAAGGACTTAGATTTTTTAACTGTGTATGTCGATGATATTTTGATAGCCTCTAGAACATTCACTGAACATTTAGAACACATAGAATATGTATTAGATAAGCTACAAGTAGGGGGTTTAACAGTGAATTGGGACAAGTCTAAGTTTCTGCAAACAGAGATACACTTTTTAGGATTTATTATTACACAAGAGGGGATATTAGCCAACCCTAACAAAGTCGAAGCAATAATGCGATTCCCTGAACCTAAAAACATTAAGCAACTACAGAGTTTTTTAGGCTTATGCAATTTTTACAGGAAATTTCAGGAGAACTACGCACACACAACATCCAAACTGAGTGCCGTCCTGCAGAAGAATAAACAGTGGAGATGGGGCGACGCGGAACGAGCTGCATTTAATGAAATTAAGAGAAAGTTCAGTCACATGATAATGATGAATCATCCCGATTTTAATAAGATCTTTTATTTGCAGACCGACGCCAGCAATGTAGCGCTAGGTGCTGAGTTATACCAAGAGAGTTGCGACAAGGAACACCTAACGATCGCTTTCGCCAGTAGATCGCTGTTATCGGCGGAAAAGAATTACACGACAACGGAAAAGGAACTTCTGAGCATTGTGTTCGCCGTGGGTAAATTCCGCACGTACATACTAGGGAATACTACGATCATCCGGACGGACCACAAGGCACTATCATTTCTGAATTCATGTAAGCTAACGCACAGCCGATTAACCAGGTGGGTATTAGCCTTACAGGAATATAACTTTTCATGGGAGTATATAAAGGGGTCAGATAATAAGGTACCAGATACACTTTCTAGAATAGATGTTATAGATAATAAGACTGGTAGGGACCTTAAAGAAATAGAAATTTTTATGTTAACTAGAGAAGATAGGATTTTTGGTGAGGAATTAAGAGACATTAAAAACTTGCAAAGATCTGATAGCAAACTGGGTAAAATAATTGTTAGTTTAGAAACAGATGTAGCGGGATCTGAATATAATGAGCGATTTCAAATATATCAAGGCATTTTGTTTAAAAAAGTTGATGGTGGGGAGCGTGATTGGAGGTTAGTTATACCTGATGGGTTAATAGATAAAATTATTTGGGATTGTCATATAAGGTATGGTCATTTTGGTGCGAGAAAGTGTGCAAATGTTTTGAAAGAGTCATGTATATTTAAGAATATGGAGAGGAGAGTGAGAAAAGTGTTGAGAGTGTGTGATTTATGTCAAAAATCGAAAGTGGTGAATTATAGAGTGGAAGGAGAGATGAATTATATGTATTAGATAAGCCTTTTGATCTAGTTGCGGTTGATTTATATGGACCGTTACCCAGAGGTAGAGGGGGTGTGGTATATGTATTTGTAGTTTTAGACACTTTTTCAAAATTTGTAAAATTATATAGTATCAAGAGGGCAACTAGTAAGGTACTTAGTGAGCGAATAGTAAAAGATTATATGCTTAATGTGGGAAAGCCGAAAATTATATTATCTGACCATGGTCCACAGTTTATAAGCGGCAAGTGGCGGCAGACGCTTGGATGGGAAGGCATCATACCCAAGCATACGGCAGTGTACCATCCTCAGTCGAACCAAGCAGAACGGGTGATGAGAGAGATTGGTAGGATATTCCGGGCGTACTGTCACGCCAAACACACAGAATGGCCATCCTACGTGAAAAAAGTAGAGGAGTGGCTGAATTGTACCACCCATGAGTCCACGGGATTTACGCCGCATGAGTTAATCAGGGGAACAAGGCCGCCCAGGATATTAGAACAACTTTTCACATACCCACCTGAAGGGCAAATTTTGGACAGGAATATGAAGATTAGATTGGCGAACGAGAATTTACTTACTAGAGGAGAGCGACGAAAACAGAAACATGATGCTAAGGGTAAATGGACCAAATATGAGGTAGGCCAGTTAGTGTTAGTAAAAAGACATGATTTGTCCAGTGCTCAAGATAGGGAAATAAAAAAGTTTTTCTTGTTATATGAAGGACCTTATGAAATCATAGACATAAAAATGCAGAATGCGTATGTGCTGAGGAACCCAGCGACGCAGGAAATAGTAGGTACTCAAAATGCGACGAATTTAAAATTATATAGGTCACTTTAATTGTTATGTTTATAAATAAGTTTTTCAGATATTATTGTATGTTTTCAGAAGGGATCCTCCCCCATTTTCGGGCGGCCACGATCTTACCAGTCCTGGCCGTGGAATTCGGAACTCGGAGGCGGGCCATGGTTGGCGGATCTTCCTTCGGGCGGTGAAAACAACGATGGTCCGGCTCCACCAAAATTGGTATAAAGTAGAAAACCTAACTGCACATTTGAACGGGGAGGGGGACCCCACAGGTACGTGACACAAATTATTTTCTTATACACTCCCGGTGCAGCGGTTTTGGTGTGCCTGTCACGTGCCTGCACTGCCTTAGAGTGTTTGTAAATAATGGAGGCTGCATTTAAGTAAAAGGCAGTGCATTCTATTTAAATTTTTTTGGTGTCAAGGGCAAAATTAAAATGGAGCCTTTGACAATATTTTCTGTTTGGCCCGAAACGACGAGTTTTGGGGCAAGACGTATTGGCGCACGGTAGAAGGCGGGGTAGAAGAAATGGTAGGAGAGAGGGGGTAGTGTGTTTTAGAGAGGGGACGTGAATTCACGTAGTATATCTACCTAGTGCCAATCCGTTTTGCAGCAAGACCCGGCATTTCAGGCGATGTGTTGCGTCAGCAAATTATATTATGACAATAGAGTCAGCCTCTTATAAAAAAAAAAAAAAAAAAAAAAAAAAAAAAAAAAAAAAAAAAAAAACCCCAACATAATTTTGGATGTGTATAATTCTAAATTTAAGATATAATTTTTTTCTTCTTCTAAATTTTTTAGCATTAGGTGACCAAATATAATTGTTAGATTTTAGTATTAGTGGGTACAGGAACATTTTGAAGAAATGTGTAGTAATATGAGAACTTGTTATCAATACAAGATGTGGGGATAATTTTGGGGGGTAGTTTGGTGCTCAATGAAGTGACATAACAGTGTAGTGTGGAACTGCTATGGGGGAAGGTTGTAGATGTTGTATTAATTATTTTATGTTAATAATGGTTAAGCTTCCATACAAAGTGGGTTAAAACCCCATCTAAATTAATATTGTCATTTAAATATAAATTCGTAAATTTAATTTTACTTGTGATTCCCCAACTTTTCGGGCGGTCACGGCCTCACCGAACCCTGACCGTGGAATTGGTTTAGCTTTAACAGCTATGGTTGGGGCACATTACGATTACGCGCTGACCATAACTGGCCATAGCTGTTATCGTTGTAAAGGTGTATTTTGAAATTGATGGGGGGTAATAAAAGGGGAATCACCAAACTATGGAACAGCGGCTGCCACTCTGTTCGAGAAGGAACAGCAGAGCCAGGTGGTAGATCCGTTTAAGGGTGTATAATTATTAACGAGAACATGTTGATGTTCAACAATTTTAAACTTAACAGCGGAAGCAGAGACACGGAGAGGTAAAACCCTGCTCCAAAAATATACAGTCTCTGTGGAAGCGAAAAGGCGCCACAGTCTTCCATAATTCTGAAATAGTGTGTGTGGCTGGGAGGTTATCCAAGGGGATAACGTATTAAAAATTTGATATATTTTAATTAATAATGATGATTTGCTACTCAATAATTTTGTTTGAATTTAAAAAATAGATGCACTAAATACTTCTTATATTGTGTTATTATGTCTTATTGTGTTGATTGCATTAGTATGTTAGGAATAAGTATTATAAAAATATAATAATATGTTTTCAATGTGTTTATAGATTTTAAAATAAAATGAAAAATAGTTGTAATAAGTAAAATTTTCAATAGGTTGTAAAAGATAGAAGTGGGTGATAGTAATTGTTTGAATAAAATGTTTGAGTCAATTCAAGTTGAATTTTGTGGGACATAGATTTGTCCAAATCGAAGTAAAAGTTAAAGTAATAGTGGAAATGAAAATAATGTAATGTTGTTTTGAGTTAATGTATGTTATAGAATTTTGAGAAATAAGTGGAGACACAGTAGAAATAGAGATTTTATGTAGAGTTTGGAGCGATATATTGTTTATTTGTTGATGTTAATTTGTTGTAATTGTAGTGAGGTTATGAGATTGAGATTTTTTGGGGATGGTAATTTTGTAGTAGTGGTAGTGTATTTGGGGAGTCCGCAACAAGGGTTGGGACGGGATAGGGACCGATTGGCGCCGGAAAGGGTTACCTAGGGTGAGTCCAGGGACCAACATAAGGGAATGAGTTTTGGGAAGGAAACACGTATCCTATGTACAAAGGGTTAGAGAGTATTTTTTTTTATATAAGAGTAGAGGGTGGCGATTGGAGTTAAAATAGTAAGTAGTTAGGGGTAGATAAGGGTTAGTAAAATTTTGATAGAGGGGTGTCATACTAGTTAAAGATTTTGTAAGGGAGCATTAGAGTAATAAAAGGGGAAGTTTATGAGTAAATGCCAAGTGGATAAAGTAAATTATAATGAAATAATGAATAACGTAGAATCACCCAAAGTAATGAAATGGAATAATGATGGCCAAAAAAAAAAAAAAAAAAAAAAAAAAAAAAATAAATTTTTGTAATTTTGAGAAACGAATTAATAAGAGTAAATCAAGTTTAAAAGTACTTTTTGATTTTATATGCCAATTTAATGATGTAAAGTGTGTAACATTTTAATTGTAAGTTGTTTATTTTAAAATGAATTATTTATGTACTGTGTTTTCTTATGTTAAGTTATGTTAGGTATTCTGATATATACATGTTAGTAATAAGAGAGTAAAAACAAAACCAGTGCTTCTTAGCGCAAACCAGCACCGCTAGGGGGGAACAGATCAGTTGGGGATATGGTGTTGTATAAGGCCACTATTTAATGTTTTGATTTGTTGTTTCAGTGTTTGGTGATGCTGTGGCGGCGGACCTGAGCTGGCCTACGCGTCAGAGCAGGGGCGTTGAGTATCTGTCTGACTCTACGGTGTTGGGATCTCGAGAGAGAAGTCCAGTATTGTCATGCAGATGCAGTCACAGTCACCGGACCAAGGGTGAGTTGATTATTCTTGTTTGTAAACCGTACAGGGGGTTGTGGCGACATATCCTAGCTGATCCCTTTAGCAAGTATGAATGTGTCAATGAGATTTTTTATGCTTCGGCATAAAATATCTCATTGAGGGGGTATTGTAGCGGGGCATTTTTGGGCATACCTGGGGTAAGAACATAATTTGTATTTTTTTTTTATAAATAAATAATAATAACTTTATCCCTTGTTGAGTGATAAGGACAGAAATTATAAATTTTGTAACCGAGAGGTAAATTTGTTTGAAATGAAAACAACCGTGGCAACATTGACTGTGCAGAATTGTTTAACAATGTTTTGTAAAACCAGTATGAACGTATTTGATAGCCGACAAGCTGTACCAAGGTCAACAAATGACGAAAACAACAGTAAACAAATTATATAACCAACATCAGGCGATGCGTTGCGTCAGCAAATTATATAACGATGTGTGTCACCAGTTTTGTCAACAGGCCAAAAACAGTCCACTGGCGCAAGGATACAAACTGAACACCAATCAGAATTGAAAGAACAACAGCTGCTTCACAAAGTAGCGCCTGTAATTCTGCCCAGTACAATTTCATCACTCGCGCGAGTGGTATCTAAAAAGTTTCGAAACGTAAGTGCGGGCCCGCATACAATAAAAAATGTAAAAATTTTTAAGATTTGATCATCTAAAACAGTATTTTTGAAACCGAATAGATACAGTGAGAAATTAATAAGTAAATAATCATGTGACAGTTTGGCAATAAATCAGTGTGTGTATACGAGAAGACATTGAAGGAGGGTACCTTCAACGTAATAACAGGAAAGTAAATTAACAAATTTTATTATTTTCATACAATACAAGAACAGAGGGGGAAAATTAATTTAAAATATGAGCTCTAATGGGAATATAACTTGTTTAATGTGAAAGTGTGTGAGTGTGTATGTGTGAGTTTGAATTACGTAATTACAAAAGCGCTGGTTTAAGTTAAGAAAAATTAGTTGAGTATTATTTCTTTACAGCATTTGTTTTAGTGTTCAACAGTTTAATTATCAATAATGTTTTGAAAGTTGTAGTCAGAATAAAGCATGTACACTGTCAATGTTAAAATAGTAAAAGTATAAAAGAGGAGTAATTTGTCATTGTCGTTAAAATGCAACAGTAAAACTAAATTATGAATAAACACGAGTTTGTTTGAGTATAGTAGAGCGAAGTAGTCATTTCAAACAACCAATTCTGTTCTCCTAGTTCGCTGAAACGAACCTTGGTAATTTTCTTATTACAGTTGGTAACAAGATGGCGCTCGAAGAATTCAGTTAATAAATAGTGAACAGTAACCTATTATCGAGAAAGATAAATATCAATAAAACGATATATCACACGACCATGCGGTCAAAGCAATGACGTCATATAAAATGACCAAAACAAAATGGCTGTTATTTTTTATATCTCATTTTACTCTCTATACTTCTTTTGTCTGTTAAATTAATATCAATGCAAATGGTATTGCTGCAGCCTAAAACTACTTATTAATTTAATTCGTTAATACACAAACCAATGCCCTCAGCATTTTGTGGTTATGGCCATACTTTCACTCGCTCACTCTCACATACATTCATCTTTAACCCAGTACATTCTTTTAATTAATAATTCTGTATTAATGAGCTCATTAAACTATAACAAATGATAAAATGGGACTTCTCTGCTTATCGTTTGGTGTTGTCCATCCGATGCTGTTGTGTGACGTCCATGGTAATGTCCGGTGTTCGCCTCTAATTCTGCTGAGTCTAACTGGAGAGATATATGCACTGATTTTACATTTTTATACTCATACTGCTAAACAAAATGAGCTTTCATTGCTCCACTATTTGATAGTATTTTGGTCTAGTTATTGTGAACTATTTGTAGAAAATTGTTCATACAGCGATACATCGCTATGTCTCCTCTGAAGAATGGCGTTGAAATGAGAGCGAGGCAAATGAAAATTCTTGCTTGTGTGTGTGTAGTTCTTACGTCATCCCGCTTTGTCTTGCTGGACAACGCCTCGTTACACACATTGTACTCAGTGTGTCATTGTTCTTAACGATGACGGACTAGTGTTATAGCCCAATCATAATGCATATTGTTGTACTTCGTCATAAACACCGCCATGGTATATTATGATGTTTTCACGTCCACCGGAGACCTTGGTGTTTTACTCTGGCTGAATTTACGTTGTTCCTTTTTACAGAGGGACAAGGTACCTAACCATTCTGTATGTTTAAAAAAATACATAATATAACATTGAAAATACCCATAATTCCCATAATTCTGGTACTGAGTCAGTCTGTACTGTTACAAACCCCCTCAAGGAAAATTTTTTGTGTAGGAACATAAAAAAATTTCCTTGACTCATTCACACTCTCCTAAAAGGATCAGTCTAGATACGTCACCACAACCCCCTGTAATGTTACCAAAAAAAATTTTATCATCACTTACCCTTGGTCCCATGATGTTGGTCGCACCCTCTGACCTTACTGGACTTCTCCTGAGAGATCCCTACACCATAAGGCCATGAGGCACTCTACACTCCTGTTCTGACGCTCCAGCCAGCTCAGGACTGCGGTCACAACACCACAAAACTCTGAAACATTCAATACAAAATTCAAAATAGTGGTCTGATACACTTACGCATCTACAACTGATATGTTCCCCTTTAGACGCATTGGTTTGTGTTTGGGGCATTGGTTTGGTTTTAAAATCAACAGGTTCAACCTCAACTACAAAACTTAGACTACCTTGAATTTTTTACCACCACCTAAATCAATTTCTTATTTGTAAGAAAATAACAACATATCTATAACTACACCCATAACACAATATATCAATAATTCTTTAATATATCCCCAAAATACCTTCACCTAATTAATTCTACAAATTCAGATTACAACTATCATGGCAGACACTTTTCTTTAAACTTTGTTGCTCAACTTATACTCATTTCTCTATTTTGTAAATGGCAGCTTACGAGAATATTTTATTTAACTTCATTTTTAACTTTAAATTTTCAACTTTAAAATCTACTATCTCTTAACACTTATTATCGTCATTACCCCTGTAACGACCTCCTAGCCACACACTCTATTGCCCCCCAACATAATAAAACATTGTACATTACATATTAACATTGTTACATTTACCTTACATTAAACAATTTACATTTACATGATTTGTACCAAACTTTAACACATTACTACTTCAACAATTCTCTATTAACTTTTAATTATTTGACATTCATCATATTCTATGCAACAATTTCAAATTTATCCTTACCTTTCAGTTACAATTACCTTCCTTTGTTACCTCACCTTCCTACCATGAATTCTCCTTTTCTAACCCTTCTATCCTTACTCGTTTGGGTGACTCTCTATTATTCATTATTTTCTCTGTCTTATTTTGGCATCTGTCAACCTAACCTTACTACCCCTTTTTTACACTAACCGCTTCTAACCATTAATATATTTTGACACCAATATCTCTATAATAAACCCCCTTCACAAATCCCATTTAAAACCTCTGGCACCGCGCATTTTTGTACTAGTATGTGTGTATTCCCTCTAACCAACTCATTCCCTTATCGGTTTCTGACCCTTTCAGATAACCCTTTCTGGCACACAACGGTCCACTCCCGTCTCAACATCTCTCATTGGACTCCTACACCAATACCCTTATTACAAAATATCACCATCAACAACAAATATAATTACCATCCACATTACTCACCTCTACATATAATCCCTACCTACTGTGTCCCTAAAATATCTAACACCTCTTTATATACTATCAACATCTCAGCACTTTTTTTTCCTAACTCCCATTAACTCTAACTAACTAATTCCCATGCCTCTATTTGTCACTATTCCCCAAACTCTTTACAACATTTCAACTTAATACACCATTAGAAATTCATCACTTATCTGCTAACAACACCTTTCATATCCAAATACATAATCATCTACTAACCATTAGAATCTGAATTCTCATAATATCATTTAAACTTCCTTTAGTTATTTAAAATCCTACAATACATGTTTACATAAAAATTACATAAAGTACACAACAGCAAAAATACACAAATACATAGACATCAATACACAAAAATATACAATTCACATAATCATGAAATCATTTGCCATAATCAGTCCTAGTCAGTCCATTTTTAAAACACTGTCCACACAATTAAATGTTCATAACACAATAAACAATTACCCCATATCGTCGAACAATAGTCTTATCTTATATCTATATACATTGCTTATTATTGAATCTCTTATATTAACATCATAAATGCATATACCATTCAAATTTTCATTATTTTCCACAAACTCATTTAATCTGTCATGATTGGTCATTGTCCTGTCACCTCCAGTATAATTCGTCACAATCAGATAAGTTACTAAGTCATTATTTTCATTATCATCTCCTACTACTGCTATATCAGCTTCATTACAAGGTAAGTATTTATTATTTTTATTATATATCATCTCTACACCTAACCTTTTCATAAACTCTTCATAATTTTTCTTTACTTCATATATCTCAATTTCTCTCTTTCTCTCTCTCTCAAAACATTTCTCACCATCATACCAAGCTACACACTCTCTCTCCATATATGCAGGGGACTCTACTACTTTATCACTGCACCACCTGTGAAGTGCACAAAAAAAACCAGGGACCACTTTATTTGTAGACCTTTTGTCTTCCAAATACGCATTGAAGGCACTCTCGTCCTTCCTAAACACACGTGAAGTCTTTACTTCACCCCCTACTACAACATTAAGGGAAAATTTTACCCCCTGCAACCCCTTTATCTGTAAATTCTCTCTATACTTTCTCTCTAATTCATCAACACTTTTTATCACTTCATTATCAAATTCTACTCCCATTATACTTTTATCACTACTCTCAATACTCACACAATTATTTTCTAACACCATATTTGTAATTCTATCATAATTCTCACCACTACTTACCTTGTCTTTATTTCTATCTGATTTGTCTACCTTGTCAATGTTACAATTTTGTTTCTGTATTTCGTTTTTAAATTTTTCTAATCTCTCTTCTACTTGGTTTAATTTGATATTCTGTAAAGTATTTTGCTTTTTTAACTCACTTTCAAAACTATCTAGTTTTACGTTAAGTGTACTGTTCATCTGATTTATTTTGTCTTCGAACTTATTGTTTTGTTGTTCGAATTTGTCATTGATTAATGTAAATAAATTTTCTAATGAAATTTTATTTTCGACTATTTTGGGCGTTGAGCTAATGTGTCTTTCCAATAAAATGGATTCTGTCTCTGAATTTTCTATTTCTATGCTATTGTTATTTTCTGCCATTTTGTATTTTAGTATTTTAAATAGTTATTTATCTCTATTTGTATTTGACTACGCAATATACTCAACTCGTATTTAACTATTTACCTTTAACAACATAACCTCTCATTCATTATATATCGTCTTCTGTGTTTCTCCATCTATCTGTTTTATATAAATTAATTTTATATAGAGTCCACTGTGAGGGCGACCAATTGTAAAGTATCAAACTTATATTTTATAAATATTACAATATAAATGTATTTATTTTTGTATGTATCAATACTACCTTTGTCAATAAACTTTAAATACATAAATAATGTTATCTTACCCATAATTATAATTTATCAAGTCCCAGTGAGGGCGACAATTGTAATGACACCTCCTCCTTTCAATAATATTATTACATATATTTTGTAAGATATATATGACCAATACCATAATTCGGTATTGGTGGTACTCACCAATATTCATTATTTGCCGGGCTCATCTTCTGCTTTTACACACTGCTTTATACCTAAGGGTTCCAGGGGTTCGGGTACAGTAAGATTTCGAAACACAGTGGACGACACAATTGATAACACTGTTTTGTTGAGAATAACCATCAAAATTTAATGCTCCAGAATGTATTACAGACACGACCATACGGTCAAAGCAATGACGTCATATAAAATGACCAAAACAAAATGGCTGTTATTTTTTATATCTCATTTTACTCTCTATACTTCTTTTGTCTGTTAAATTAATATCAATGCAAATGGTATTGCTGCAGCCTAAAACTACTTATTAATTTAATTCGTTAATACACAAACCAATGCCCTCAGCATTTTGTGGTTATGGCCATACTTTCACTCGCTCACTCTCACATACATTCATCTTTAACCCAGTACATTCTTTTAATTAATAATTCTGTATTAATGAGCTCATTAAACTATAACAAATGATAAAATGGGACTTCTCTGCTTATCGTTTGGTGTTGTCCATCCGATGCTGTTGTGTGACGTCCATGGTAATGTCCGGTGTTCGCCTCTAATTCTGCTGAGTCTAACTGGAGAGATATATGCACTGATTTTACATTTTTATACTCATACTGCTAAACAAAATGAGCTTTCATTGCTCCACTATTTGATAGTATTTTGGTCTAGTTATTGTGAACTATTTGTAGAAAATTGTTCATACAGCGATACATCGCTATGTCTCCTCTGAAGAATGGCGTTGAAATGAGAGCGAGGCAAATGAAAATTCTTGCTTGTGTGTGTGTAGTTCTTACGTCATCCCGCTTTGTCTTGCTGGACAACGCCTCGTTACACACATTGTACTCAGTGCGTCATTGTTCTTAACGATGACGGACTAGTGTTATAGCCCAATCATAATGCATATTGTTGTACTTCGTCATAAACACCGCCATGGTATATTTTGATGTTTTCACGTCCACCGGAGACCTTGGTGTTTTACTCTGGCCGAATTTACGTTGTTCCTTTTTACAGAGGGACAAGGTACCTAACCATTCTGTATGTTTAAAAAAATACATAATATAACATTGAAAATACCCATAATTCTGGTACTGAGTCAGTCTGTACTGTTACAAAACTAAATAAGGCGGAGTATACCGCGACAGTGAAAAAATTCATAAACTGTTGAAATAACATTTCCGAGTGATCAAAAACAGTGAATAACATGAGGCGGTGATGAAACTGTTAGGAACGCCGTGGATTGGTTAAGTACCCTTCACAACACTACCAAATCAATTCTATAAATCCATGAAATAAATATAAACACAGAGCTCTAAGAACGGGAGTTAAAAGATAAAAATGTAAAAAGTGTGAATGAGTGAGTGAGACAAAGTACTGGGTACTAAACATTTTAACACCTTGTTGTGGTCATAGAAACATAGTAATTGTAAGAATTGTTTTTTTCTCATTTTGGCATATCGATACTTTATATGTGATGTCCATTTAACAGGAAACTAAAGAAACTTTTAATCAATGTAGTAATCAACCAGCATAGAATTTGATACGTTATTACAAAGCTGTAAAACATTATCTAATTTCATTAAATAAAATCCAACTATGTTGTTTTAGCCAGAATAAAATGTGTTATTATATTTTCACCACTCAACTCAAATAATCCTTCTGCAGCTGGTTTTGTCTGTAGGACCCTGGAAGAGAGCCCGAAGGTAAGATGCAAACGAAGTTGGCATGAATTTAATATATTTTAATTAATTGAAATAAATTCTATTGTCTCAAATGTATATCCCCATCATTTATGTACGCCTCAAATTTACAGAGGAACCCAAAGCGTTTTTCTAACTCTTTTATGTTAGAGAAACGGGTTGAAATTTCAACTGACAGTTTGTCCAAAATTTCTATTACAGACAGTCGCATTTCTTGCCGAACGGTTAATGCAGAATCGTCTGCATACTCCCCTGGCATCGTGCTCTGCCTTCTTATCCTTTTTCTGATACTGACACCCCATTTATTACATACCTGCTCTGCCTTAGTAATGACATTGTCACACAGCTCATTCCTCCAAATTTTTAATTTGTCCGTTGTAACATACCAAATTGGCAGTTACATAAAATAACTATATATTACGTCAAGTAAAAAGATATCATGATAATATTTCAACTTGCATAAAAGAAGGAACAGGAGAATATAAACAAAGTGTGTATCTACGAACGTATATTATTGAACAAACCCAACAAACAAGAAGGAAGAGTAATAAGAATATCATCGAGCATAGAAGAGAGAGAAAATGACAACGAGCCAATATAATATGTTAGAATCCAGGCCCAATAGGTCCAAAATAGTGAGGGAACATGACAAAAATAATTATTAAAATGAAGAGGAGCCAACACAAGTACAACCACAATGATGATAAAACAAACAAATTTGTTTATTAGTACAAAATACTATGGAACAATGACTACCACGAATAAAAAATATTGAAGAATATGACAAGACTAAGGGAACATTGATTATCACAAGGAATGTATAATCCAGGAGAACACCAACAGTGAGCAACAATTAACCAGAAGAAGACAGGAAGAAGAAGAGGAAAGGAAGCATACCGGTCACTATATTAATAACCGGAAGAAGTGTAATGATTATTCGAAGATCAACTACAAAGAAACCAGTGTTTAGCATCATTGAGTGATCACAAACAATAACAGTGAAAACTTAATATAAGTGTGACAACCTGTGATATGATAACCATTTTTACCCCAAATAAACACCACAGACAATACAAGTGAGAATGTTTATAACAGAGGAAAATGAGTAACCATTATAAGTGAAAGAATCCAAGATTAACTAGTTAAAATGCACAGACAATTAGTGTGACCAGTTTAATCAAGATTGTAATATCAAATAAATAATCATTAAGACCACCAAAAGAAATATGAGACAGAACAATAAACTAATTGTTAATAGGGACTAGTAATAAAAGCTTTGTAAGCCTTAAAACGAAATGTGCCTGAATGCCACTGCAAGACAGGACAAAATATGGATGAATTCCAGAACAAATAGTAGCTAATAAGCTAGTTTGTTAGATATAAAACAATCAATGGACCAAGAACTAGGTGAAACCCACCAAGGAATGTAATCTTATTAGACTAAGAATACCTGTGTTATTGTTTCAACAAATAGTGTAAACATGTGTATTACTTAATAATTAAACCATTGTAGTAGAATGCCATAATGAAATGGTAATAGTAGAGTCAAATACTGCATAAGAATATGTTGCACATTGTTGTCAGACAACTGACACATAACCTCATAGAAAGTGCACCTACAACATAAAATCATGTATATTAGTTAAACCAAGCAACTATCAACAATTGTTTCAAACAAAGACTAATTATGAATAATAATGCAAAACATTAAAATACCATGTATACTGAAATACACAGCAAATGAATCAGATTGAATATGATATCATAAAACCAAAAGAACAGAAACCCAATGTGACAAGATAGTTAATCAAAAAGCAATATCAAAACTTATCAAAAGATTACGAAAAATGTTATCAGTAGTTAGAGAAATGTCTGATACTGCTATGAGAACACATCTCAAATGTAATAGTAGTAGTTTAGTAATTGAATTATTGTAAATTAACTAACTACAATTGTAAAACCAGATGTAAACAAACACTATAGTAAGTCAAAATGCAATATCAAAACTTATCAAAAGATTACGAAAAATGTTATCAGTAGTTAGAGAAATGTCTGATACTGCTATGAGAACACATCTCAAATGTAATAGTAGTAGTTTTATAATTGAAATATTATAAACTAACTAACTGCACTTGTCAAACCAGATGTAAATAAACATTGTACTATGAATTGAAGAGCTTTCAGATAACGAAAAGTTAATAAATACATTAAACCAACAAGGTACAACAATTGTACACTATTTTAATTAATAACATAATGTACCTTGTGTGATAAAATAATTAAAAAAGTGACAAATTAGAGAAATGAGAACAGAAGGTATTTTAATCATACCATAAGTATGTAAAAAATAACATTTTAGCAAAATAAAATGTGAACAAATGTAAATAAATGTACATATTAGTGTTAGAATGTCAAACAAATGTAATAAGGTAAGGAATAATAGCGTTACATGTAATTATAAACAATCGAATATGGCCGCTATGGACGCCATTACCAGATATTGTTTAAATTGTAATTACAACTATTTTACGTACTAAAATGAAAGAGATATGGACTCGAGATATTTAGTAATGAGTGTTATAGTGTAATTGTAACAAAATATGGTGAAACAAACTTATTTATATTAAGACTCACCATATGAGTTTTTGGGATGGCTAAGTGAATTAATAATGAACGGATTTAGTCCTTGTTTAGACTTAAAATAAAGCCACAAGTGTCCGCGATTTAATGCCACTACCCATCCAATGATACGACAATTGATAAGAAAGTTATGACAATTATAAACTTTTCAATCATTTTGTGTATCCATGCATACGTCACTCATAGCCTCGAACCCACGCGATAAATTGTAAAAAATTAAAAGTTTAATTTGACCAAAGTGTTTTGGGGTTGAGAGTTTGACCTTTTGAACCAATCAAATGGCTTAAAATGATCAGACGAGAAGGAGACGCTTCGGAGAAGGAATCATTCGTTCTGTATCATTCAACACGGAAGGTCCACGCAAGAAGTCGTCAAAATTATTTCAAAATGTGCGCGTCACAAACAGTAATCAGTTTACATACACTAACCTATACACAACAATACATTAACGATGATACTTTTCAAATATCTTGATATTATAAAATATATCAAAACATGGTTGAACTGATTCTACGGTTACTGTATTCACTGTTTACTGTCGGGCGCCATCTTTGTTACCAACTACGTACAAAGAAAAAATATATGTTCTAACCATGTTGAGGGTTCTTTTTTAGGCGAACAGGAGATCAGAATCGGTTGTTCAAAATTAAAGAAAACTTTATTTGTTTCCCATGAATGGAGTTTTATTGACATTTTTTACTATAATTTTTTATTGTTAACAAACTACCTCCTGCCATCCTCTCTCTCTCTATAAATTCACATTTACGAAAGTTATTGATTACATAATCATTCTGCTACAATGAGAATTAAAACATGGTATATAAATTCCAAACAAACTTCAAGACATTAAATATGAATTAAAATACAAACAACACAAACCAGCGTTCTTTGTCTACATACTTTCTCACGCACACACACACACAATTATTTTATGATTTAAGAGCTCTTATTTTATATTTTATTAAAAATTTATTTCCCCATTCTGCCAGTAATTTTGAAAAACCCTTGTTAAAATCTTATGGATACGTGGCTACTTAGCTGAATTTGAAGCCGATTATTATTCCTGAAGCCGTCACATGGTTTTACGTGCGCACTTTACTTCACTTCATGATTATCGAACTGTTAGATTATAATGAAACTGTTAATTACACTTTTACTACGAAATTTTGATTTTAGTTCATGTTTTAAAATATAGTATTCACATTTTATGGTTTTGCGGGCGCGTCGGCAAACACACGATAACTTCGCCCGAAAACCGGCTAGAGCCGGGCAGACGCAACAGTTGTTTTTTGCATCTGTCTCTAGTAGATGTTGATTTCCGACTGACTTTGTTCTGTTGTGTCACAATGTTTCTGGCGTGACACACCTCGTTATATAAGTTGCTGACGCAACACATCGCCTGATGTCTGGTTGCATAATTGGTTTACAGATTTAGTTACATAACGTGTTTACGTTTTTCGTGTTCGTCATTGTCCTTGAACTGACTTTGGTACATTTGCAGTTATTAAAACGGTCCACACAATTATTAAACAATTCATACAGTCAACAGCAGTGCAGCCACGTTGCGATCGCTTCCACATAACAAATTTACCTCTCGGTCATAAAATTTTTTATCTCTCAATTAGTTAATTATTATTTATGAAAAAAAAAATAAAAATTCTGTTATTACCCCAGGTCTGCCCAAAATGCCCCGCTACAATACCCCCTCAATGAGATATTTTATGCCGAAGCATAAAAAATCTCATTGACACATTCATACTTGCTAAAGGGATCAGCCCGGATATGTCGCCACAACCCCCTGTATGGTTTACAAAAAAGAATAATCAACTCACCCTTGGTCCGGTGACTGTGACCGCATCTGCATGACAATACTGGACTTCTCTCTCGAGATCCCAACACCGTAGAGTCAGACAGATACTCAACGCCCCTGTCCTGACGCGCAGGCCAGCTCAGGTCCGCCGCCACAGCACCACCAAACACTGAAACAACAAATCAAAATATTAAATAGTGGCCTTATACAACACCATATCCCCAACTGATCTGTTCCCCCTTAGCGGTGCTGGTTTGCGCTAAGAAGCACTGGTTTTGTTTTTCATTTATCGCTAACATGTATATATCAGAATACCTAACATAACCTAACATAAGAAAACACAGCACATTAGTAATTCATTTTAAAATAAACAACTTACAATTAAAATGTTACACACTTTATATCATTAAATTGGCATATAAAATCAAAAAATTACTTTTAAACTTGATTTACTCTTATTCATTCGTTTCTCAAAATTACAAAATTTTTTTTTTTTTTTTTTTTCAATTATGGCCATCATTATTCTATTTCATTACTTTGGGTGATTCTACGTTATTCCTTATAATTTACTTTATCAACTTGGCATTTACTCATAATCTTACCCCTTTTATTACTCTAACGTTCCCTTACAAAATCTCTAACTAGTATGACACCCCACTATCAAAATTTTACTAACCCTTCTCTACCTCTAACTACTTACTATTTTAACTCCAATCGCCACCTTCTACTCTTATATAAAAAAATACTCTCTAACCCTTTGTACATAGGATACGTGTTCCCCCCCCCAAAAAAGCTCAATTCCCGTTCTCTGGCCCCTGGATTTTTACCTAAGGCGGCCCCTTCCCACTATGTGATATATCGTTTTATTGATATTTATCTTTCTCGATAATAGGTTACTGTTCACTATTTATTAACTGAATTCTTCGAGCGCCATCTTGTTACCAACTGTAATAAGAAAATTAACAAGGTTCGTTTCAGCGAACTAGGAGAACAGAATTGGTTGTTTGAAATGACTACTTCGCTCTACTATACTCAAACAAACTCGTGTTTATTCATAATTTAGTTTTACTGTTGCATTTTAACGACAATGACAAATTACTCCTCTTTTATACTTTTACTATTTTAACATTGACAGTGTACATGCTTTATTCTGACTACAACTTTCAAAACATTATTGATAATTAAACTGTTGAACACTAAAACAAATGCTGTAAAGAAATAATACTCAACTAATTTTTCTTAACTTAAACCAGCGCTTTTGTAATTACGTAATTCAAACTCACACATACACACTCACACACTTTCACATTAAACAAGTTATATTCCCATTAGAGCTCATATTTTAAATTAATTTTCCCCCTCTGTTCTTGTATTGTATGAAAATAATAAAATTTGTTAATTTACTTTCCTGTTATTACGTTGAAGGTACCCTCCTTCAATGTCTTCTCGTATACACACACTGATTTATTGCCGAACTGTCACATGATTATTTACTTATTAATTTCTCACTGTATCTATTCGGTTTCAAAAATACTGTTTTAGATGATCAAATCTTAAAAATTTTTACATTTTTTATTGTATGCGGGCCCGCACTTACGTTTCGAAACTTTTTAGATACCACTCGCGCGAGTGATGAAATTGGACTGGGCAGAATTACAGGCGCTACTTTGTGAAGCAGCTGTTGTTCTTTCAATTCTGATTGGTGTTCAGTTTGTATCCTTGCGCCAGTGGACTGTTTTTGGCCTGTTGACAAAACTGGTGACACACATCGTTATATAATTTGCTGACGCAACGCATCGCCTGATGTTGGTTATATAATTTGTTTACTGTTGTTTTCGTCATTTGTTGACCTTGGTACAGCTTGTCGGCTATCAAATACGTTCATACTGGTTTTACAAAACATTGTTAAACAATTCTGTATTCATACGGTTAACAGCAGTGCAGCCATGTTGCGATCGTTTCAAAATAACAAATTTACCTTTCGGTTATAAAATTTATAATTTCTGTCCTTATCACTCAACAAGGGATAAAGTTATTATTATTTATTTATAAAAAAAAATACAAATTATGTTCTTTATTATCAATAAAATATAAACTTCTTTACATTGTCTCAGGTAGGCCCCCAAAAATGCCCCGCTACAATACCCCCTCAATGAGATATTTTATGCCGAAGCATAAAAAATCTCATTGACACATTCATACTTGCTAAAGGGATCAGCTAGGATATGTCGCCACAACCCCCTGTACGGTTTACAAACAAGAATAATCAACTCACCCTTGGTCCGGTGACTGTGACTGCATCTGCATGACAATACTGGACTTCTCTCTCGAGATCCCAACACCGTAGAGTCAGACAGATACTCAACGCCCCTGCTCTGACGCGTAGGCCAGCTCAGGTCCGCCGCCACAGCATCACCAAACACTGAAACAACAAATCAAAACATTAAATAGTGGCCTTATACAACACCATATCCCCAACTGATCTGTTCCCCCCTAGCGGTGCTGGTTTGCGCTAAGAAGCACTGGTTTTGTTTTTACTCTCTTATTACTAACATGTATATATCAGAATACCTAACATAACTTAACATAAGAAAACACAGTACATAAATAATTCATTTTAAAATAAACAACTTACAATTAAAATGTTACACACTTTACATCATTAAATTGGCATATAAAATCAAAAAGTACTTTTAAACTTGATTTACTCTTATTAATTCGTTTCTCAAAATTACAAATTTTTTTTTTTTTTTTTTTTTTTTTTTTTTTTTTTTTTTTATAAGAGGCTGACTCTATTGTCATAATATAATTTGCTGACGCAACACATCGCCTGAAATGCCGGGTCTTGCTGCAAAACGGATTGGCACTAGGTAGATATACTACGTGAATTCACGTCCCCTCTCTAAAACACACTACCCCCTCTCTCCTACCATTTCTTCTACCCCGCCTTCTACCGTGCGCCAATACGTCTTGCCCCAAAACTCGTCGTTTCGGGCCAAACAGAAAATATTGTCAAAGGCTCCATTTTAATTTTGCCCTTGACACCAAAAAAATTTAAATAGAATGCACTGCCTTTTACTTAAATGCAGCCTCCATTATTTACAAACACTCTAAGGCAGTGCAGGCACGTGACAGGCACACCAAAACCGCTGCACCGGGAGTGTATAAGAAAATAATTTATGTCACGTACCTGTGGGGTCCCCCTCCCCGTTCAAATGTGCAGTTAGGTTTTCTACTTTATACCAATTTTGGTGGAGCCGGACCATCGTTGTTTTCACCGCCCGAAGGAAGATCCGCCAACCATGGCCCGCCTCCGAGTTCCGAATTCCACGGCCAGGACTGGTAAGATCGTGGCCGCCCGAAAATGGGGGAGGATCCCTTCTGAAAACATACAATAATATCTGAAAAACCTATTTATAAACATAACAATTAAAGTGACCTATATAATTTTAAATTCGTCGCATTTTGCGTACCTACTATTTCCTGCGTCGCTGGGTTCCTCAGCACATAAGCATTCTGCATTTTTATGTCTATGACTTCATAAGGTCCTTCATATAACAAGAAAAACTTTTTTATTTCCCTATCTTGAGCACTGGACAAATCATGTCTTTTTACTAACACTAACTGACCTACCTCATATTTGGTCCATTTACCCTTAGCATCATGTTTCTGTTTTCGTCGCTCTCCTCTAGTAAGTAAATTCTCGTTCGCCAATCTAATCTTCATATTCCTGTCCATAATGTGACCTTCAGGTGGGTATGTGAAAAGTTGTTCTAATATCCTGGGCGGCCTTGTTCCCCTGATCAACTCATGCGGCGTAAATCCCGTGGACTCATGGGTGGTACAATTCAGCCACTCCTCTACTTTTTTCACGTAGGATGGCCATTCTGTGTGTTTGGCGTGACAGTACGCCCGGAATATCCTACCAATCTCTCTCATCACCCGTTCTGCTTGGTTCGACTGAGGATGGTACACTGCCGTATGCTTGGGTATGATGCCTTCCCATCCAAGCGTCTGCCGCCACTTGCCGCTTATAAACTGTGGACCATGGTCAGATAATATAATTTTCGGCTTTCCCACATTAAGCATATAATCTTTTACTATTCGCTCACTAAGTACCTTACTAGTTGCCCTCTTGATACTATATAATTTTACAAATTTTGAAAAAGTGTCTAAAACTACAAATACATATACCACACCCCCTCTACCTCTGGGTAACGGTCCATATAAATCAACCGCAACTAGATCAAAAGGCTTATCTAATACATATAATTCATCTCTCCTTCCACTCTATAATTCACCACTTTCGATTTTTGACATAAATCACACACTCTCAACACTTTTCTCACTCTCCTCTCCATATTCTTAAATATACATGACTCTTTCAAAACATTTGCACACTTTCTCGCACCAAAATGACCATACCTTATATGACAATCCCAAATAATTTTATCTATTAACCCATCAGGTATAACTAACCTCCAATCACGCTCCCCACCATCAACTTTTTTAAACAAAATGCCTTGATATATTTGAAATCGCTCATTATATTCAGATCCCGCTACATCTGTTTCTAAACTAACAATTATTTTACCCAGTTTGCTATCAGATCTTTGCAAGTTTTTAATGTCTCTTAATTCCTCACCAAAAATCCTATCTTCTCTAGTTAACATAAAAATTTCTATTTCTTTAAGGTCCCTACCAGTCTTATTATCTATAACATCTATTCTAGAAAGTGTATCTGGTACCTTATTATCTGACCCCTTTATATACTCCCATGAAAAGTTATATTCCTGTAAGGCTAATACCCACCTGGTTAATCGGCTGTGCGTTAGCTTACATGAATTCAGAAATGATAGTGCCTTGTGGTCCGTCCGGATGATCGTAGTATTCCCTAGTATGTACGTGCGGAATTTACCCACGGCGAACACAATGCTCAGAAGTTCCTTTTCCGTTGTCGTGTAATTCTTTTCCGCCGATAACAGCGATCTACTGGCGAAAGCGATCGTTAGGTGTTCCTTGTCGCAACTCTCTTGGTATAACTCAGCACCTAGCGCTACATTGCTGGCGTCGGTCTGCAAATAAAAGATCTTATTAAAATCGGGATGATTCATCATTATCATGTGACTGAACTTTCTCTTAATTTCATTAAATGCAGCTCGTTCCGCGTCGCCCCATCTCCACTGTTTATTCTTCTGCAGGACGGCACTCAGTTTGGATGTTGTGTGTGCGTAGTTCTCCTGAAATTTCCTGTAAAAATTGCATAAGCCTAAAAAACTCTGTAGTTGCTTAATGTTTTTAGGTTCAGGGAATCGCATTATTGCTTCGACTTTGTTAGGGTTGGCTAATATCCCCTCTTGTGTAATAATAAATCCTAAAAAGTGTATCTCTGTTTGCAGAAACTTAGACTTGTCCCAATTCACTGTTAAACCCCCTACTTGTAGCTTATCTAATACATATTCTATGTGTTCTAAATGTTCAGTGAATGTTCTAGAGGCTATCAAAATATCATCGACATACACAGTTAAAAAATCTAAGTCCTTAGGTTGTAAAATATTATCTAAACATTTGATAAAACTGGCAACACTGGTGTTTAATCCAAAAGGTAAGCGTTTAAACTGGTAATTCTTACCATTAAAAAGAAAAGCTGTATATTTCCTACTCTCTGTTGCTAATGGTACCTGCCAGTATCCAGCGATTAGATCTAAGGACGTCATGTATTTGACTCCGCTAAACTTTTGTAAAATCTCATTTATGGGTTCCGGAGATTCTCTGTCCGGTATAATAATTTGATTTATTTTTCTAGCATCTAAACATAACCTTACCTTGCCATCCTTCTTTATCACTACCACCAAAGGGTTTGAATAAGGTGATACTGAGCGTTCAATTATGCCTCCTTGCATCATCCGGTCTAATTCCTCCTGTACAGCCCTCCTCTTCGAAAACGGCACCGGGTAGCTTCTCTGCATGTATGGTGCGTGGTCCCGAACTTTCAACTCACAGATGTAGTCCTTCGCTTTCCCTGGTGATTCATCAAACACCCCTCTGTACTGCTCCACAACTGCCCACAGCTCCTCTCGCTGAGTACTTCCTACAACTGTATTTTCATTGAAAAATTTATCGGCTCTATTTGCCCACACACTCTCATTACGCTCATGCATCTCTCTCTCCTCATTTTCTACACCATCACTCTCTAGACATATATTTATTTTAGTTTCTATTTCCCTATCACTTATCTGTTTATGTAACATTTTTATTCCAGTGACTTTAGCTTCATTTACTACTTTCTTAAACTCTATTCTGATTGGTTTATTCCCCTTCTCAAATTTTACTATTTGTTTATTAAAATCTATCACTGCCCCGTTTCTTTCCAAAAAATCATTTCCCAATATTACATCTAGACTTAACCCTTTAACTACTAGGAAAGTATTTTCAAATTCTACTTCATTTATTAAAATGTTTAATTGTACTTGTCTGGTTATTCTTTTACTTCTCACCCCAGTTACCCCCACTACTGTAACCCCTGCAACTGGTAATGACGGTATATTCTTGTTTAACTCCTTTAATTCACCCATGACATTTTCAGAAATCACTGATATCTCGCTACCGGTATCAATTAAAGTTTTATAATTCTTACCTTCAATGTTAATCGTCACCTCAGTCAATCCTGTTCTGCGTTCCACCACCTTGTTCTCCTCTTCTTCTAACAACTCTTTTGCCATATCCACCTTGATGACGTTGTTTGTGTATTCGTTAATTACTTGGACCCGGTCCTCCGTTGACAATGGCTGGGTCCGCTTCCCCATTGTCTTCCTCAGTTTTCCGTGGATGGACCTGCTACAGCTTGATGATTTCCTCCTCTACCTCTATTGTGATTTCCTCCTCCTCGAGGCGCTCCTCTATAAAATTCTCCTCCTCTCGACTGTTGATTTGGTGGTGTGTTTGTCCTCTCATTTCTGGCGCACTCCCTGGTTCGATGACATCTAAAACAATTCGTTCTATTAGCATAGTTATCAATTTCACAGGCTCTACACCTCCAACTCTCGCCCCTATTATCGAAACTTCCTCCCCGCGCTCCTCTATGAAAATTCTGTGTACCCCTGTTATGATGGAAATTATTATTATTATTATTATTATGGTGTGGTACTACTGGTGTGTTTGGACGTCGTCCCATGTCGCGTTCCCCTATATTCTGTAATACATCTAACATGTTTTCTAACTCACTTATATTGGTAATCTCTCTAGTCATTAAAGTTATTTGCACCTCTCTGGGCAGGTGTTTGCTAATATGTCGTACAAATGATCGGAATGGCAACGGCGGTTCTAAATACTTTGCTTCGTTATAAATGGTCATCACATATATGGTTAGGTGGTTATTAATCCTACCAAAATTCCCATTACCCATTATTTTACTTCTTAGTATTTCTTGGTCTTCTTCTGACCAATATTTGTTCCGGAAAGCTATCTCAAAATCTTCATAACTTTCCCATTCGGTATGGTGTACTTCCGACCATATCTCGGCACTACCTTTGAAACATTTGATAATCTTCAGCAACTTAACCTCCCAGCTACTATTATTAAACCGATTAAATTCCCTAACCCTATTTAAAAATTGCATTGGGTGTACTCTACGATTGTCACAATTGAAAGTTTCTAATTCTATTTCATTATTTGTATCTCGTGTCATAAATACTCGTTCAATAACATTGTTTACATTTTGATTTTTCACTAAACTTAATTCATCTCGCATATTACTAATATTTTGTTCAAGTGAATACAATTTTTTATCCTTACTATATTCAGACTGTACATTATTTTTTGCTATTACATCGATAGATTCATTTACTGCTTGTATTTCTGTCTTATAATTACTTGCAATCTCATTTATTTTAGATTCTATCTTACTTTGGTGTTCATCAATATTCTGGCTAAATTTTTCAACTGTCATTACTACGCTACTCAACTTACATTCAGTTTCAATATTACATTTAATAATTTTAGATTCTATGTCATTGTTATACTCATTCATTGAATTTATTAATATTTCGTTATTTTCATTGATTTGCTTCTCAACTCTAACTATCTGACTATCTATTTCACTAAATTTAACATCTGTCTGTTGTATTGAATCATCTAACTTGGTTTCTACTTGGCTGATTTTATTATTAAATTCTACTTTGGTATTTTCACAATGCTTATTAATTTCTTGTATCTCACTTTTCAACTCTTTATTCTGATCTTTTAACTCCTCAAGACTATTCTTTTGAATATCGAACTTTTCATTGATTTCGTTTTTTTGTTCATTAAACAGCAATTTCATCATCTTGATTAAATCATTATCTTCAGCCGTTTTACTCGCGACTGGTGTTGAGTGAACACCTTCATGCATGATTTGAGATTCAGTTATGCTTATCTGGCTTTCATCTACACTGTCAGTGACGCTGACAGTTTCATGATTGTCTGCCATTTTACTTAAAACTCTTTATATATATTTCTTTATTAAAATCCTATTATATGTAACATATACTTATTGAAAAACATTCTACTCACCCATCTTGAACATAACCTCTTACGTCTAATTTACGTACATACGTAAATACACATTCCAAACAACCATCCTGTTCTCCCCGTAGGCCTATATTTATATAAAATTCCTTTATATAAATCGTCCCTAAGTTCGGAAGCCAAATGTGATATATCGTTTTATTGATATTTATCTTTCTCGATAATAGGTTACTGTTCACTATTTATTAACTGAATTCTTCGAGCGCCATCTTGTTACCAACTGTAATAAGAAAATTAACAAGGTTCGTTTCAGCGAACTAGGAGAACAGAATTGGTTGTTTGAAATGACTACTTCGCTCTACTATACTCAAACAAACTCGTGTTTATTCATAATTTAGTTTTACTGTTGCATTTTAACGACAATGACAAATTACTCCTCTTTTATACTTTTACTATTTTAACATTGACAGTGTACATGCTTTATTCTGACTACAACTTTCAAAACATTATTGATAATTAAACTGTTGAACACTAAAACAAATGCTGTAAAGAAATAATACTCAACTAATTTTTCTTAACTTAAACCAGCGCTTTTGTAATTACGTAATTCAAACTCACACATACACACTCACACACTTTCACATTAAACAAGTTATATTCCCATTAGAGCTCATATTTTAAATTAATTTTCCCCCTCTGTTCTTGTATTGTATGAAAATAATAAAATTTGTTAATTTACTTTCCTGTTATTACGTTGAAGGTACCCTCCTTCAATATCTTCTCGTATACACACACTGATTTATTGCCGAACTGTCACATGATTATTTACTTATTAATTTCTCACTGTATCTATTCGGTTTCAAAAATACTGTTTTAGATGATCAAATCTTAAAAATTTTTACATTTTTTATTGTATGCGGGCCCGCACTTACGTTTCGAAACTTTTTAGATACCACTCGCGCGAGTGATGAAATTGGACTGGGCAGAATTACAGGCGCTACTTTGTGAAGCAGCTGTTGTTCTTTCAATTCTGATTGGTGTTCAGTTTGTATCCTTGCGCCAGTGGACTGTTTTTGGCCTGTTGACAAAACTGGTGACACACATCGTTATATAATTTGCTGACGCAACGCATCGCCTGATGTTGGTTATATAATTTGTTTACTGTTGTTTTCGTCATTTGTTGACCTTGGTACAGCTTGTCGGCTATCAAATACGTTCATACTGGTTTTACAAAACATTGTTAAACAATTCTGTATTCATACGGTTAACAGCAGTGCAGCCATGTTGCGATCGTTTCAAAATAACAAATTTACCTTTCGGTTATAAAATTTATAATTTCTGTCCTTATCACTCAACAAGGGATAAAGTTATTATTATTTATTTATAAAAAAAAATACAAATTATGTTCTTTATTATCAATAAAATATAAACTTCTTTACATTGTCTCAGGTAGGCCCCCAAAAATGCCCCGCTACAACTAAAACTATACCAAATCCCGTCCCAACCCTTATGTTGCGGACTCCCACATTACACTACCCCTACTACAAAATTGCCATCCCCAAAAAATCTCAATCTCATAACCTCACTACAATTTTCAACAAATTAACATCAAAATAAACAATATATCGCTCAAAACTCTACATAAACTCTCCATTTCTACTGTGTCTCCACTTATACTTCTCAAAATTCTATAGCATACGTTAACTCAAAACAACATTGCATTATTTTCATTTCCACTATTACTTTAACTCTTACTTCGATTTGGACAGATCTATGTCCCACAAAATTCAACTTGAACTGATTCAAACATTTTATTCAAACAATTACTATCACCCACTTCTATCTTTTACAACCCATTGAAAATTTTACCTATTACAACTATTTTTCATTTTATTTTAAAATCTATAAACACATTGAAAACATATTATTATATTTTTATAATACTTATTCCTAACATACTAATGCAATCAACACAATAAGACATAATAAACACAATATAGGAAGTATTTAGTGCATCTATTTTTTGAATTCAAACAAAATTATTGAGTAGCAAATCATCATTATTAATTAAAATATAGCAAATTATTAATACGTTATCCCCTTAGATAACCTCCCAGCCACACACACTTGTATAATACATTACATAACATAAAAACCGAATAGACATTACCCTTGCTTATTAGTATACATTTAAACAAACAATTTTTCCTTTTAAGTACTTTATATAAAAATTTATAAACATTATTATTTGAAAATTTTTTCATTAACTCTTTTTATGTATCATCATTATTTATTTATCCTGTGTTGCAATCAGCTTTTCAAAATTTCCTTAAAATTTATTATTAACACATATTTTTAATCATTATGATCCACAAAATTCCACAAAATAAACCATTTAACCTTTATTTATTTATTCATGACTATTAAATTAAAATCTCATCACACAATTTAAATTCCTTATAAAATTCAAACACATAACATTCAACTACAATATCTAAACATCTCAACTTATTTAATTCAATTGATTATTAAAATAACATACTTCAATTATTATCAACATTCTACAAATCATTAACTATTGTCTTCATAATTATTTGGTTATTTAATTAGAGTGCTAAAATATTAATAATATTATTATTATTAACACCACATTTTCTAAAACATATACACATTACTTTTCTAACATTTCACAATACACACAAATGAATTCAATATTATTTACAAAAAATGCGTCAAAACTGTTCAAGTGTATCTCACTTCAGATGTCCAAATCAGCAAGGTCATTACCAATAATTTACAATATTTAAAAATGTCCCAACACTGATCTTTTAGCTCACCCACCATCGTCATATATATATCTAGTGTATTTGTAACATTCATCATTTTTATTAACATACAATTTGTTATCATTTCTATCATAACAATCCATCCATTCTATTTCATCCATTATACCACTAGAAATCTTGTTACCATAGGTTAGGATTGTCCCGTCTATATCAGTGTTATTTGTTAATGTCAGGTAAATCGTTTTCTCGGTTTTGTATTCCTCAACTACCACGTCAGGTAAGTCATTATAGTCAGGTAAGATATTATCAAAACTATTCTCTGTCTCTCTTTCAACAGGTACGTATTTCACATGATTCATCATCACCCCTTTTATTAATTTTCTCAATTCATCATACTTTCTTTCTAACTTATATAATTCTATTTCACTCTCAATACATAACCCTCTTTCTTCATAGCACCACATCACACTCTCACAATTATTTCGGACAGAGGGTACAACATTATACAACATTACTTCATTTAACAATAAGGGTCTCTTGCCCTGAAAAAACAACATTAAATCATCATCATCATTATAAACAATAAGGGGAAAATTTGCCCTCTGTCCCCATTCAATTACTACATTATTCTTCCACTCTCTCTCTACTTCATAAACACTCATTAACATTTCATTATCGCATTCTAAAACTTCATCAGTACTATTTGTTATTATATTTTCATCATTTGCTTCTACATTATTCTTCACCCCCACTATACTCTCAGTATTGTCTACTATTTCGTCATTTTTACATTTTGTCATATTTAAAACATTGTTACCTAATTTCTCGAACTTCTGTTCTAACCTATTTAAACTGTTTTTTATTATGTCATCAATCTGGTTCAAATTCTTAGTAATCTCTTTAATCTCATATTTCAACTCTTTATTCTGATTTTTTAATAACTCCTCAAAACTATTCTTTTGAATATCGAATTTACTGTTCTGAATATCTAATTTCTTACTTATACTACTTTTGAAATCTTGCATTTCGTTTTTGTGTTCGTCTAACTTTACACTCTGGTTTTCTATCATTGCTTGTATTGCTTTCAACATTTCATACGTACCGTCATTTTTTTTATTTTGGATAGGTGTCGATTGATATTCGACATCTTTCATTATTTTTGATTCGGTCAACTGACTCTCTACATTATCATTCGTTTGAACTCCCGAATCGCTACTAAACTGACTGTCAGATAAGCTGACAGCACTATTATCTGCCATTTTTCTTAAAATTTTTAATATATATATCTTTATAAAATCTCATTATATGTAACACATACTTATTGAAAACATTCTACTCACCCATATTATACATAACCTCTTACGTCTATTTTACGTACATACGTAAAGACGAATTCCAAACAACCATTCTGTTCTCCTAAGTAGGCCTATATTTATATAATTATATTATATAAATCGTCCCTACGTTCGGAAGCCATTGATACTTTTCAAATATCTTGATATTATAAAATATATCAAAACATGGTTGAACTGATTCTACGGTTACTGTATTCACTGTTTACTGTCGGGCGCCATCTTTGTTACCAACTACGTACAAAGAAAAAATATATGTTCTAACCATGTTGAGGGTTCTTTTTTAGGCGAACAGGAGATCAGAATCGGTTGTTCAAAATTAAAGAAAACTTTATTTGTTTCCCATGAATGGAGTTTTATTGACATTTTTTACTATAATTTTTTATTGTTAACAAACTACCTCCTGCCATCCTCTCTCTCTCTATAAATTCACATTTACGAAAGTTATTGATTACATAATCATTCTGCTACAATGAGAATTAAAACATGGTATATAAATTCCAAACAAACTTCAAGACATTAAATATGAATTAAAATACAAACAACACAAACCAGCCTTCTTTGTCTACATACTTTCTCACGCACACACACACACAATTATTTTATGATTTAAGAGCTCTTATTTTATATTTTATTAAAAATTTATTTCCCCATTCTGCCAGTAATTTTGAAAAACCCTTGTTAAAATCTTATGGATACGTGGCTACTTAGCTGAATTTGAAGCCGATTATTATTCCTGAAGCCGTCACATGGTTTTACGTGCGCACTTTACTTCACTTCATGATTATCGAACTGTTAGATTATAATGAAACTGTTAATTACACTTTTACTACGAAATTTTGATTTTAGTTCATGTTTTAAAATATAGTATTCACATTTTATGGTTTTGCGGGCGCGTCGGCAAACACACGATAACTTCGCCCGAAAACCGGCTAGAGCCGGGCAGACGCAACAGTTGTTTTTTGCATCTGTCTCTAGTAGATGTTGATTTCCGACTGACTTTGTTCTGTTGTGTCACAATGTTGCTGGCGTGACACACCTCGTTATATAAGTTGCTGACGCAACACATCGCCTGATGTCTGGTTGCATAATTGGTTTACAGATTTAGTTACATAACGTGTTTACGTTTTTCGTGTTCGTCATTGTCCTTGAACTGACTTTGGTACATTTGCAGTTATTAAAACGGTCCACACAATTATTAAACAATTCATACAGTCAACAGCAGTGCAGCCACGTTGCGATCGCTTCCACATAACAAATTTACCTCTCGGTCATAAAATTTTCTATCTCTCAATTAGTTAATTATTATTTATGAAAAAAAAAATACAAATTCTGTTATTACCCCAGGTCTGCCCAAAATGCCCCGCTACAACGAGTGCCCAGTGCATTAAGTGAACAGTGAAAATAACTCGACCAGTGTATAATAAAGGTCGTGTTTTGTGTTTTTAAAACAGGGAGTACTATATTTTAATTAATTTAAAAGAAATTCATGAAAAATAATAACTTTCGTTAGTAAACAAAGTTTATTGTTTTGGACTGCACTAGTCAAAAATACTAAAGTGCTTAAACTATGATGAAGAATTATCAGTGCCCAACAAATGAATTGTAGCACAATGATTAATTTAAAAAATAAATATTTTACAATTTAATAATAATTGAGAAGGTCGGAATTAATTTGAATACCGATCATCAATGTATAGTATATAGTCGCTTACTTGACTAAATTTTTTGAATTAACGAATAATTGTTTTATTGTGCAAATGTTCTAAATAACTGATAATTATATGTCCAATGACTTATAAATAAAATGTTTATGTTCATATTATTAAGAATTTAATAAGTAATATACTTATTCAAAATAATTACTTACGTTTACTAGGTAACTAACCTAGAATTGACGATTATAATTTTGTCACCAAGAAATAATTCTGTTCTCAAATAATTTTAATTAAATGAAAGCTATAACAAGAGTTTTTTTTCTCTAGATTTTTCTCTTGCCAGTACATGATATTGATAGTTAATGAATAAATAATAATAATATTTTTAACTGTGCAAGCACAGAGCACGTGTTTTGACCACAACTGCTATATGCGTTAACCTAGCGTACGATAGTACGATATATCGGTTATGGTACCGAGTTTTATAATTTTAAATTTTGTTTGTTTTTTATAGTAATACATATAATTAAATATTGTTAATTAAAATCACATCTTGTAATCTGGTATCATGTATCTTTAAAGAACTCACTAATTTGGTAATATAACTGAATAAAGTGAACATAACCTCGTTCACCAAAAATATTGTACTACACATCAGTGTTACCAGCCTTGAGGTACAGAGATCTCAGGAATTGTTTAAAGTTATTATTGTTTGTAAAGATTTTATTGATTGTTTTTTAAAAGAGTTCATTGCATTTAATAATTGTTAATAAACCCCAATTTATTTACCAGTGGAACAGAGTTTTTGATTTTTTTTATAATAGATAAAGTAGTTTAATTTTTCATGAACAGTCTTCTCATAAGGTGGCGGTAGGATTTGAATGACCAATATCATTCAAATTGCAGTTGAACTTTTAATTTATTTTTATTGTGTATGTGCATTATTTATGATATTCAAACGGAATATCCATATATGTGTATCCAGTGTTTTTGCAGTAGAAGTCACCAACGAGAATATTGAAGACATCCACATATGGTAAGTGGGGAGGTTGACACAGTGAAGTGATAAATACTCTTTTAAAATGACAAACCTTAACGTGAACACCCACCCTAATTTTATTAATAATCAATACTATAATAATAATAATATCAATATCTACATAATCTGTTTTGTAACACCGTTAGCGTCTCCAGAAGTGTCAATGCTTGAATAAACCTTATTCCTTTGGTCTGCAAGATTTTCTGGATTTTGTCCATAGAAGAAAGAATATTTGTCCATAAAAAGAGAAAGGTCACAAAATTAAGGTTTTCTATCGCATTAATTATTAATGCTGCATCTTCCGTCGTATCGATTGTTTCAGTCGGTGTATCCATCAGTTTCTCCAGTGCAGCAATCACTTCATCCACCTGAGTGGATATTGCTTTCACTGCATCTGTTTTTGAACTCCACCTGGTATCACAAAGTCCTTTTAGTGTAATATTTACTAAGTCTTTAAGAACACTCCATCTACGAGTGGAACAGGAAAAGAAGGTGAATAGACGTTCTACTGTCCCAAAAAATGTCACTGCCTGAACATTTACATGAGTTAATAACTAAATTTACCTTATTTTGTCCGCCTTGTGACTTCTTATAATTATTCTATGACGCGTTTCAGAGCTTATGGTCCATCATCAGCATGGAGCATAAGCTCTGAAACGCGCCATAGAAAAATTATAAATGCTCCATCATCAGCATGGAGCATAAGCTCTGAAACGCGTCATAGAAAAATTATAAGAAGTCACAAGGTGGACAAAATAAGGTAAATTTAGTTATTAATTCGTACAAGTGACTTGGATACCGCATTCAACATGAATATTAAATTTACATGAGCTGCATGAACTCCAACCAAGTTAAGTGAATGGTTGTCACAGGGAACAAACACAGCTAGTAGATTCAAATCTAATATTCTCTTCTGAACTCCTGAATGGATACCAGCAATTGTTGCTTGATTGTCATACGGCTGACCTCTGCAATCGCTAAGATTCAATCCATCTCTCTCAAGTTTACTTGTAATAAGTAGCTTCTGTGATCCCCTCCGCTGTTTTCACTTCTAAAGGAATACAATCTATGAAGGCTTCTTTGATATCAACAGATTTGCATTTAATTTCAACAAATCTTATAAACTGAGACATCTGATCTACATGTGCAGCATCTGATGTGTGTCAAATATAATACTAAAATACTTCACCTTCTTATATGCAATAATAATATATTTGCGCATTCTTTCTCCTAACAGGCTTAATATTTCATTTTGAATAGTTGGCGAAATATACGATATGCACCCAGATTTATGAGATACTGAATCCAAACGAGATCTCATGACAGGGTCATATTCAGCAAAGTGTTTTAACAAAGCCAGAAAGTTTCCAGGATTTGGATCATTAGTAATTGACTCTCGATGTCCTATCAGTGCCAGATTTTGTTGTGCAAGAGTTTGTACTGTGGCAATGAGCCGTTCGAGGATTTCTTTCCATGTCTTAGCTCCTTTATTCATCTGAAGTAGATCGTCAATAAGTCCCCCTCTGTTTAAAGAATGTTCCAATTCCTTCCATTCCAAAAACGCAGAGTGATGAGCAGGACTATGATCCTGAATACGGGGATTTAATTTTTGCCACGACGAAAAACCATTTTCACTATTGAAATGGCTTCTTTGATAGTTTTTTTTTTGTGGAAATAAAGTGCAACAAAAGCAAAATAGAAACTTTTTAGTTGGAGAAAAACACATCCACGTGCGATTTACCTTTTCGCCATTTTGCAAGGTTTTATCAAACCAATACTTGTTTAAGGATCTTCCAGCTTCATCTTCAGGAAAATGGCTGTCCTTGTTCTGGAACTGACATGTTCCTCTATTCACCATTATATCTTGGAAGGATTGAGCTATCTCGCTTGGCCAAACTACCATATTTGTAGAGCAGCACCGGGAACACGGTCTACATTGTTGGTGGTAATGTTCTATACTTCATCGCCTATAATTTTAAGACTGCACGAAGCAACATCATCCATGGTACTAGAACCAACTAAATTTTGTAACTGTACTTTGAAACTTTCACAGATTGAAGTATTCACGTCGTTAACTTTACTGTATTTATCAACAGCCTCGTCACTAACAACATCCATTTTATGATCGCAAGTTGATTCCTTGTTAATTGTAATATTTTGACACTCATGGTTCGATTTTCCTTGAATATAAGACTACATAAACTCTTTGGAACTTGTTGTAGCACTTAATCTTTCTTCCCTCCTCTTCCAAAACTGGGCGCCACTGAGTTTACTTCGTTTTATATCAGCTTCAAATAAAAGTCAAATAATACTAATTCAATAATAGTATTAATATGATGACATAAACGTGAAGTATTATAGATATACCCATGAGACGCACAAACCAAAAACAAACCGCACACTCAAGATACTCATAAACAACTGATAATCAACACATTTGCAGCGTCGAACCGGGAATAATTGCACATACGTAGCCCACGTAACGTTTTTTATATGTTTACAAATAATATATTCGTATTATACGAATAACAATTAAGAATATCTATACAAAGCTAATACTGTATGATTATCAGTTCTCCTTTCTGGTACAACAACTCACTACAAAGTTGCAAAGAATACAAAGAGCACACATGAACAATGATAAAAAACCATACTGAATAAACGTGTGCTCAATCACTCCCACACAAGATAACAAAACTTAGTTAAAACAGCATGCACTGTTTAGAAACACAGAGATAAGGAACCAGATAGACTGAACATGTTGCCAACTAAGGCATAACAAACATGGAGAATGAAATACTGTATTGTGCAGAGAGGGCCAAAGAGCCTCTGTTACAGCGTAATTTGTTATCATAATGAACTTTAATTATGATTCTTGAATATAAATAGACTAATATTGTTTATCACTTATGACAACAGACAAGCTGGCTGGTTATGCTTCTCTTATGAAAGGAATAATCATATCAAAGAAAGAAGTTGTTTGTAGTTTTATAAACTGAAAACAATTTTTGCAAGCCTATGGTCACTTTGCCGCCCTTCTGGCTATGCCGCCCAGGGCGGCTGCCCCCTTTGCCCCCCCCCCCCCAGCTACGGCTCTGATTGTATACAAAGAAAAATATTAAGTAATAAATAACTTGGTTCTACAAAGTCTCTACTTCCATGTTCCATAAGGAAATGGAAGTATGGTGATGGCGAAAAAAATCGTGTTCGAGATAATTGCGATTCTGATTGTACTACCCTCAAAACATGAAAAAAAGTCATTTTTTGAAAAGTGTGTGTGTGTGTTTGTCTATGTGTAGATTTTTTTCTATGGCAAACGATAAGAGCCGCAAATTCACACAGAATCAAATAATTTTTTGCATACAGCCCTGAATTGTAGAGTACTCAAGACCTATTGTTTTTGGTGAAGATCAGTTAAGGGAAAGGGGTAATTTACCTGCAACGTTTTTGTTTTAAGAAGGGTAATTTTTTCTATGACGAACAATAACTGCTGTAACAGTACATAAAGGCCCAATACCTTAATTATGGGATTTGAGGATTTTTCTAATGTTTTATTGTATCACAGTTGAATAACGTATGGTTAGGTCCATTGTCCCTGTGGAAAAAAGGAACAACGCATATTCAGTAAGAGGAGCATAGTTCCAAGGTCACTGGTGGATGAGCAAAAGCAAGCAGAGATGATGGCGGTGTATGTGATGACGAACTCATAATAATAATTGTGATTGGTTTACAAACTTGTGTTGTCATGAACAAAAGACAATGACGCAGGAACAACAGCGTCTGAAACGAGGCGTTGGCCGTGAAAACAAAAGACGGTGACGTCAAATGCACTAATACATACGAAAATTTGCATATTACTCGTTCTCAGTTCCGCACAGCACACCAAAAGGGTCAGCAGCGATGTATCGCTGTTGACTTAGTTTTCAGCAGAAGTTTTTAAGAAAATTATTATTCATCATTAAAAATGTAACAGTGGAGTTTTAAAAGACTCAATTAATAGTAAACAGTTAAATATCAGATGTAAAATCAGTGCAAACCAACAGATAGACGAGAAACATGAGGCGACCACCTGCCATCCAAATGCGTAACATCTAACACCAGCGAGGGAGCCACCCTGGTCCACTTACAGAGAAGTCAAAACAATTATCATATTTTTTTACATATCAATGAGCTCAAATAAAAGATAAATCTGATGAAATGTATTTGTGATAGTGTGTGTGAGTGAGCGTATGAGGGAGTGAACGCATGGCCATGATCATGACTAAATAGGGCATTGGTTTGTGTAACATACCAGTATATAATTAATTACATGTTATTAGAGCTGCAGCCAGAAGTAAATATAAAATATTAACAAGATTCACCATAATATAAAGTAACAATGACTAAATAGGGCTTAAGAAAATGTAGACGCCATTTTGTTTTTGGCAATTGTATGTGACGCCATTTTGGGTTATGATTCAATATATATATTTTTTAATACTGGCAATTAAAAGCAAGTGATTATATTCAAATGGAAATCAGTGTTGTCATTTCTATTACCTCTTTGTATCTGAATCTCGCCGAGAGTGAACCCTGGCCCCTTAAAGAGAGATTTATATTGGAAAGGAACCACGTGCTCACACATACAGTGACATGGTAAGTACACGTGTTTACTTTATATCAGTAAAAGTAAATATATATAAAAATAAATGTGTGTATGAGTGTGTCCGTTAACACTGCCGTAAATTCAAACAGAATCAAATAATTTTTTTTATACCTCCCTGAATTATAGAGACCTCAAAGGTCTGTTGATTTTGGTGAAGATCGGTTAAGAGAAAAGGGTAGTTTACCTGCAACGTTTTATGTTTTAACAAGGGTAATTTTTCTTATGACGAAAGATACCTGCCGTATATTAAAAGAGAATCAAATAATTTTTTGCATACATTCCTGAATTTTTAAGTACTCAAGGCCTGTTGATTTTGGTGAAGATCGGTTAAGGGAAAGGGGTAGTTTACCTGCAACATTTTATGTTTTAACAATGGTAATTTTTTCTATGATGAAAGATAGCAGCCGTAAATTCAAACAGAATCGAATAATTTTTTGCATACAGCCCTGATTTATAGAGTACTCAAGACCTGTTGTTTTTGGTGAAGATCAGTTAAGGGAAAGGGGTAGTTTACCTGCAACATTTTATGTTTTAACAAGGGTAATTTTTCTTATGATGAATGATAACTGCCGCACATTCAAACAGAATCAAATATTTCTTTGCACACGTTCCTGAATTGTTAAGTACTCAAGGTCTGTTCATTTTGGTGAAGATCGGTTGAAAATTGTTTGCCCCTCCTTGAAAATATTTTGACCTCCCTGATGGCTAGTTATTTACTAGCCTGTGTGGAATATAGCATTGACATGGATCAGAATGGTGGGTGTTAAACAGGAGATACAAACGTATTAAGGAAGAAATGTTTTGCTGAGAAATTTATAATTATACAGGTGAACAGTATAGTCGTTCAGGAAATCAGAAGACAAATAGAAAGAAAAAAAATCCAGACTCGATTTTAAAAAACAAAATGACTAGTATAGTATTGACAGGAAAGACTTTGATAACACTACAGACATCCCTCGGCCCCTCGCAGCGAGAGTCCAATTTCATTACAGGAATCAGATCGCAGCTACCTTTAGCTAGCTCTTCGTTCGACCTACAGACATTTTATCCAAAAGTACAGTTCTTCATCACGAAGGTTGAGGATAGTCTTAATCCACCTGACATGGTGGTACCATTTTAGCTGTAAGTAATTTTTTCAGAACTCAAGCGTCCACTTATTTAATTAATATTTAAATGATATTAAATGTAAATTTTAGGACATGGAAGTCATGTATGGTTCTCCATACCGATTTTTTTATATTGTTGTTACACAAAATAAAAATATCAGATTTTATTCCATTCACTACACTTTTTTTGTTATGTTTTGAAACATCACACTCAACTATGAAAACACATGGCAGAAAAAGGATGTGTACGATCTAGTAGCAGTAGTAGCAGCATTTGTAAACTAGAAATAGCTTACTTACAATTACAGTCAATATATGTATGAAAGCCATGCATGTATGATGCTCGCCACGAAAGTGTTACTTATATACACAAAAGCATTATTTTCAATTTTCCTACAATCGGCAAATAACAATATATGAAGTAAAGACTTGAAATAAATTTACATTTAAAACAAAAATTAGCTCACCTTCTTTTCCTTTGTCTGACATTTGTTCAAATTTTTCACATGCCTCTTGTTGGGCTTTCTCAGCCTATAAACAAATATGGAAATGACTGAATCCAATGACATAACTTATCAAAAACATCTTAAAAATAGTAGACTTAATAAGAGTTATGAATAAAAATATAATTTTACTTCCATGTTCCTTAAGGAAATGGAAGTATGGTGATGGTAAAAAAAATCGTATTCGAGATTATTCCAGATTCTGATTATACTATCCTCAAAACACGGAAAAGTCATTTTTCGAAAAGTGTCTCTGTGTGTGTGTGTCTGTCTGTGTGTTTGTCTGTAGATTTTTTTATATGGCAAATGATAACAGCCGCAAATTCAAACAGAATAAAATAATGTTTTGCATACAGCCCTGATTTCTAGAGTACTCAAGACCTATTGTTTTTGGTGAAGATCGGTTAAGGGAAAGGGGGTAGTTTACCTGCAACTTTTTTTTTAAATCAAGGGTAATTTTTTTCTATGGCAAACGATAACAGCCCCAAATTCAAACAGAATAAAATAATGTTTTGCATACAGCCCTAAATTGTAGAGTTCTCCAGACCTATTGTTTTTGGTGAAGATCGGTTAAGGGAAAGGGGTAGTTTACCTGCAACGTTTTTTGTTTTAACAACGGTATTTTCTATGGCAAACGATAACAGCCGCAAATTCAAACAGAATCAAATCATGTTTTGCATACAGCCCTGAACTGTAGCTAACTCAAGGTCTGTTGATTTTGTTGAAGATCGGTTAAGGGAAAGGGGTAGTTTACCTGTTTCTATGGCAAACGATAACTGCCGCACATTCAAACAGAATGAAATAATGTTTCGCATACAGCCCTGAATTGTAGAGTTCTCAAGATCTATTGTTTTTGGTGAAGATCGCTTAAGGGATAGGGGTAGTTTACCAGAAACTTTTTTTTTATCAAGGGTAATTTTACTTCCATGTTCCTTAAGGAAATGGAAGTACGGTGATGGCAAAAAAAATCGTGTTAAAATTATTGCAGATTCTGAATGTACTACACTCAAAACATGAAAAAGTCATTTTTCGAAAGTGTGTGTGTGTGTGTCTGTCTATCTATCTGTAGATTTTTTCAATGGCAAACTTTAACAGCCGCAAATTCAAACAGAATCAACTTTTTTTTTGCATACAGCCCTGAATTGTAGAGTACTCAAGACCTATTGTTTTTGGTGAAGATCGGTTAAGGGAAAGGGGTAGTTTACCTGCAACGGTTTTTTTTAAATCAAGGGTAATTTTTATCTATAGCAAACGATAACAGCTGCAAATTCAAACAGAATCAAATAATGTTTTGCATACAGCCCTGAATTGTAGAGTTCTCAAGACCTATTGTTTTTGGTGAAAATCGGTTAAGGGGAAGGGGTCGTTTACCAGCAACATTTTATGTTTTAACAAGATATTTTCTATGACAAACGATAACACCAGCAAATTCAAACAGAATCAAATGATTATTTGTATACAGCCCTAAACTATAGAGTTCTCAAGACCTATTGTTTTTGGTGAAGATCGGTTAAGGGAAAGGGGTAGTTTACCTGCAACGTTTTATGTTTTAAAAGGGTATTTTCTATGGCAAATGATAACAGCCGCAAATTCAAACATAATCAAATAATTTTTTGCATACAGGCCTGATTTGTAGAGTACTCATGACCTATTGTTTTTGGTGAAGATCGGTTAAGGGAAAGGGGTAGTTTACCAGCAACGTTTTTTTATCAAGGGTAATTTTTTTTCTATGGCAAACGATAACAGTCGCAAATTCAAACAGAATCAAATAATGTTTTGAATACCGCCCTGTATTGTAGAGTTCTCAAGACCTATTGGTGTTGGTGAAGATCGGTTAAGGGAGAAAGGTAGTTTACCTGCAACATTTATGTTTTAACAAGGGTAATTTTTTACTTCCATGTTCCTTAAGGAAATGAAAGTATGGTGATGGCAAAAAAAATCGTGTTCGAGATTATTGCAGATTCTGATTGTAGTACACTCAAAACATGAAAAAATATCGGTATGGAGAACCATACATGACTTCCATGTTCTAAGATTTATATTTAAAATCATATTCGAAATGAAATATTTCCATAGAAACTACGTCTTTCTACTTATTGCTTCAGCATTAACCACAGTACTGTGGTCACTAACGTATACCACCTCACGTTTTCGCACTCGATTTTCACCGATGATGGCAGTCGATGGCATTGCCGAAAAGTCTGGTTTTGTAGAAAACATTGGACTACGGCTAAAGAGCCCGGGAAGCAATTTTAACAAAAAACTACTTCTTTGTTGCCGATAACGTAGTACACATATAAAAAATTCTCCCCTCCACCTTCAACTATAATTTTTAATAATAGAAAATTACCCCCACCCCGTTCACCTAACCTCTTCATTTATAGATATTTCATCTACGTTTCTACAGTGGATTACTATGAGCTTCTTATCAGGATACTTTATTTATAAAAATTAAGTACTTTACTCTTGTTAAATCATAAAATGTTTGAGGTAAACTACCCCTTTCTCTTAACCGATCTTCTCCAAAATCAATAGACCTTCCGTCCTCTACAATTCAGGGAAGCATGCAAAAATATCTGATTCTGTTTGAATGTGCGGCAGTTATCATTCGTCATGGAAACAATTCTCTTGTTACAACATAAAATGTAGCTGGTAAACTACCCCTTTCCCTTAACCGATCTTCACCAAAATCAACAGACCTTGAGCTCTCTGCAACTCAGGAAAGGGTGCAAAAAATTATTTGATTCTCATTGAATTTTCGGCAGTTATCGTACGTCATAAAAAAAATTACCTTTTTTAAAACATAAAACGTTGCTGATAAACTACCCCTTCCCTTAACCGATCTACAACAAAATCAACAGACCTTGAGTTCTCTTTAGTTCAAAAAGGTATGCAAAAACCTAGTTGATTCTGTTTGAATTTACGGCAGTTATCGTTTGTCATATAAAAAATTACCCTTGTTAAAACATAAAATGTTGCTGGTAAACTACCCCTTTCCCTTAACCGATCTTCACCAACACGTATAGGTATTGAGAACTCTACAATACAGGGCTGTATGCAAAACATCATTTGATTCTGTTTGAATGTGCGGCTGTTATCATTTACTATAGAAAAAAATTACCCTTGATAAAAAACCGTTGCAGGTAAACTACCCCTTTCCCTTAACCGATCTTCACCAAAAACGATAGGTCTTTAGTAATCTACAATTCAGGCCAGTATGCAAACAATTATTTGATTCTGTTTGAATTTGCGGCTGTTATCGTTTGCCATAGAAAACACCCTTGATAAAACATAAAACGTTGCTGGTAAACTACCCTATTCCATTAACCAATCTTCACCAAAAACAATAGGTCTTGAGAACTCAACAATTCAGGGCTGTATACAAAACAGTAGTTGATTCTCTTTGAATTTACGGCAGTTATCGTTCGTCATAGAAAAAATACCCTTGTTAAAACATAAAACGTTGCTGGTAAACTACCCCTTTCCCTTAACTGATCTTCAACAAAATCAACAGACCTTTAGTTCTGTATAATTCAAAAAGGTATGCAGAAGAGTAGTTGATTCTGTTTTAATGTATGGCAGTTATCGTTCGTGAAAAAAAAAATACCCTTGATAAAACATAAAATGTTGCTGGTAAACAACCCTATTCCCTTAACCGATCTTCACCAAAACCAACAGGTCTTGAGAACTCTACATTTCAGGGCTGTATGCAAAATATTATATGATTCTGATTGAATTTGCGGCTGTTATCGTTTGCCATATAAAATACCTTTGATAAGAAAAAAACGTGTCAGGTAAACTACCCCTTTCCCTTAACCGATCTTCACCAACACAAATAGCTATTGAGAACTCTACAATACAGGGCTGTATGCAAAACATCATTTGATTCTGTTTGAATTTGCGGCTGTTATCATTTACCATAGAAAAATATCGGTATGGAGAACCATACATGACTTCCATATTCTAAGATTTATATTTAAAATCATTTTCGAAATGAAATATTACCATAGAAACTACTTCTTTCTACTTACTGCTTCAGCCTTAACCACAGTACTGTGGTCACTAACGTATACCACCTCACGTTATCGCACTCGATTTTCACTGATGATGGAAGTCGATGGCATTGCTGAAACGTCTGGTTTTGTAGAAAACATTGGACTATGGCCAAATATCGGCAACAAAAAGGAAAAGAAGGAGCGCTCCGAAGTCACTCATGGACCCTCAGCATCTTGCAGAGGGTTCATTCCCTAAAGACGAAAAGTCTGTCTATGAATCGTTCCTCTGTAAACACGTGCAGTTACACTGCCCAGCGATCCACAGGAAGCAAATCGCTATCCACGCTGGACACTTTTTCGGCTTGCATGCGTTATGTTGGTATGGGTTCGGCACTTTCCATTTAAAAACCGTGCAAATGTAAGAAAATAAACGTGAATGAGGCCAGAAATAACGCGAATTGTGTGTGTGTGTGTGTGTGTGTGTGTGTCTTCCCTGCCTTTTTATTGCGGTAGTGATAATAATAAAATGGAAACGTAAACAGTACATAACTGAGATATGCTTGCCTGCCACGCACGATATATTTTCTCTTATACATGACTAGCAGAATACACGTGCTTCGCTACGGAGTTTCACGTTGTACGTAATGAAAATGTTAGTTTAATTAATAAAGTTTAATTAAAGTAGGTTTCTTAAAAATAAATAGCTGTTGCCCACAACTTTCTTTCGCGTGGTCTTCAATTTAATGCGATAATATATTTAGAACAGAATCTATTCTATTGGGTTGCCATAGTAACCAGATCGAATAGTTTTTTAAGACCGCAAAGGACCCCCCAGAGGATCGTATCGAAAAAACACCTGTCCTATGTTGGTTCTCCCGTTGCGTAAAATATTTGTGCCAAGTTTGGTTGAAATCGGTTTAATGGTTTAGGTGGAGACGTGGAAGACCCCAAAGGATCGTTTCGAAAAAAAAACACTTGTCCTATGTTGGTTCTCCCTTTGCGTAAAATATTTGTGCCAAGTTTGGTTGAAATCGGTCCAGTGGTTTAGGAGGCGATGTGGAAGACCCCAAAGAACCCCCAAAAGGACCCCATCGAAAAAACACCTATCCTATGTTGGTTTTCCCATTGCGTAAAATATTTGTGCCAAGTTTGGTTGAAATCGGTACAGTGGTTTAGGAGGAGATGTGGAAGAAACCTTCGCGGACGTGCGCACAACTCACCGAAGTTTCATCGCAATCGGATGAGTGGTATAGGAACGCATACGGGACAAACAAAGAAACATTCATTTTTATATATAAGATGTAAACTATACCACTTACTTGACATAAACCGTGATAGCTAAGCTAATGTACAACATATATGTATTAATTATACACATAAATGTTCCTCGATAGACACTCTATCTATTGGCGAAAACTTGAATAAAATCCGTTCAGTACTTCCTGAGATTAGCGATTTCAAACACAGAGAGAAAACGGCCCGACTTTACTTTATACTATGTACAGATTTACATTAAAATGAAAAAATTATAATTTTATTGCCTGGCAACAAAATTATTTTATTTTTAACAATTACCATTGTTCCAAAAGTTTAAATGAATTTTCAAGTACTTTACTCTTGTTAAAACGTAAAAGGTTGCAGGTAAACTACCCCTTCCCCTTAACCGATCTTCACCAAAATCAAAAGGCCTTGAGACCTCTACAATTCAGGGACGTATGCAAACAATTATTTGATTCTGTTTGATTTTGCGGCTGTTATCGTTTGCCATAGAAAATACGCTTGATAAAAAAACGTTGCAGGTAAACTACCCCTTCCCCTTAACCGATCTTCACCAAAAACAATAGGTCTTGAGTACTCTACAAATCAGGGCTGCACGCAAAAAATTATTTGATTCTGTTTGAATTTGCGGCTGTTATCGTTTGCCATAGAAAATACCCTTGTTAAAAAAACGTTCCAGGTAAACTACCCCTTTCCCTTAACCGATCTTAACAAAAAACAATAGGTCTTGAGAACTCTACAATTTAGGGCTGTATGCAAATAATCTTTTGATTCTGTTTGAATTTGCGGCTGTTATCGTTTGCCATAGGAAACACCCTTGTTAAAACATAAAACGTTGCAGGTAAACTACCCCTTTCCCTTAACCGATCTTCACCAAAAACAATAGGTCTCGAGAACTCTACAATTCAGGGCTGTATACGAAACATTATTTAATTCTGTTTGAATTTGCGGCTGTTATCGTTTGCCAAAAAAAAAAAAATTCTCTTGATAAAAAAAACCGTTGCAGGTAAACTACCCCTTTCCCTCAACCGATCTTCACCAAAAACAATAGGTCGTGAGTACTCTACAAATCAGGGCTGTATGCAAAAAATTATTTGATTCTGTTTGAATTTGCGGCAGTTATCGTTTGCCATAGAAAAAAAATCTACAGACAGACAGACACACACACAGACACACAGACAGACACTTTTCGAAAAATGACTTTTTTTCATGTTTTAAGTGTAGTACAATCATATTCTGCAATAATCTCGAACACGATTTTTTTTGCCATCACCATACTTCCATTTCCTTAAGGAACATGGAAGTAAATATCGGTATGGAGAACCATACATGACTTCCATATTCTAAGATTTATATTTAAAATCATTTTCAGCCAAACAGCCAGGCTGTGTCTTACCTGCCTTTTTATTGCTGTATTAAATGAAAAATATTATATTACATTAAAATGAAAAAATTATAATTTTATTGCCTGGCAACAAAATTATTTTATTTTTAACAATTACCATTGTTTCAAAAAGTTTAAATAAATTTTCAAGTACTTTACTCTTGTTAAAACGTAAAAGGTTGCAGGTAAACTAACCCTTCCCCTTAACCGATCTTCACCAAAATCGAAAGTCATTGAGACCTCTACAATTCAGGGACGTATGCAAAAAATTATTTGATTCTGTTTGAATTTGCGGCTGTTATCGTTTGCCATAGAAAATACGCTTGATAAAAAAACGTTGCAGGTAAACTACCCCTTCCCCTTAACCGATCTTCACCAAAAACAATAGGTCTTGAGTACTCTACAAATCAGGGCTGTATGCAAAACATTATTTGATTCTGTTTGAATTTGCGGCTGTTATCGTTTGCCATAGAAAATAAAACGTAAAAGGTTGCAGGTAAACTACCCCTTCCCCTTAACCGATCTTCACCAAAAACAATAGGTCTTGAGTACTCTACAAATCAGGACTGTATGCAAAACATTATTTGATTCTGTTTGAATTTGCGGCTGTTATCGTTTGCCATATAAAATACCCTTGTTAAAAAAACGTTGCAGGTAAACTACCCCTTTCCCTCAACCGATCTTCACCAAAAACAATAGGTCTTGAGAAATATACAATTCAGGGCTGTATGCGAAACATTATTTGATTCTGTTTGAATTTGCGGCTGTTATCGTTTGCCAAAAAAAAAAAAAATTTCCCTTGATAAAAAAAACCGTTGCAGGTAAACTACCCCTTCCCCTCAACCGATCTTCACCAAAAACAATAGGTCGCGAGTACTCTACAAATCAGGGCTGTATGCAAAAAATTATTTGATTCTGTTTGAATTTGCGGCAGTTGTCGTTTGCCATAGAAAATACGCATGATAAAAAACGTTGCTGGTAAACTACCCCTTTCCCTCAACCGATCTTCACCAAAAACAATAGGTCTTGAGTACTCTACAAATCAGGGCTGTATGCAGAAAATTATTTGATTCTGTTTGAATTTGCGGCTGTTATCGTTTGCCATAGAAAATACCCTTGTTAAAAAACGTTGTAGGTAAACTACCCCTTTCCCTTAACCGATCTTCACCAAAAACAAAAGGTATTGAGAACTCTACAATTTAGGGCTGTATGCAAATAATCTTTTCATTCTGTTTGAATTTGCGGCTGTTATCGTGTGCCATAGGAAATACCCTTGTTAAAACATAAAACGTTACAGGTAAACTACCCCTTTCCCTTAACCGATCTTCACCAAAAACAATAGGTCTTGAGAACTCTACAATTCAGGGCTGTATGCGAAACATTATTTGATTCTGTTTGAATTTGCGGCTGTTATCGTTTGCCAAACAAACAAAATTTCCCTTGCTAAAAAAAAACCGTTGCAGGTAAACTACCCCTTTCCCTCAACCGATCTTCACCAAAAACAATAGGTCGCGAGAACTCTGCAAAACCGGGCTGTATGCAAAAAATTATTTGATTCTGTTTGAATCTGCGGCAGTTATCGTTTGCCATAGAAAAAAAATCTACAGACAGACAGACAGACAGACAGACAGACAAACACACAGACACACAGACAGACACACAGACACTTTTCGGAAAACGACTTTTTTTCATGTTTTGAGTGTAATAGAATCAGAATCTGCAATAATCTCGAACACGATTTTTTTTGCCATCACCATACTTCCATTCCTTAAGGAATATGGAAGTAAAATTACCCTTGATAAAAAACCGTTGCAGGTAAACTACCCCTTTCCCCTAACCGATCTTCACCAAAAACGATAGGTCTTGAGAACTCTACAATTCAGGGCTGTATGCAAAATATTATATGATTTTGTTTGAATTTGCGGCTGTTATCGTTTGCCATACAAAATACCCTTGATAAAACAAAAAACGTGGCTGGTAAACTACCCCTTTCCCTTAAACGATCTTCACCAAAAACAATAGGTCTTTAGTACTCAAGAAATCAGGGCTGTATGCAAAAACTTATTTGATTCTGTTTGAATTTGCGGCTCTTATCGTTTGCCATAGAAAATACCCTTTTAAAACATAAAACGTTGCAGGTAAACTACCCCTTTCCCTTAACCGATCTTCACCAAAAACAAAAGGTCTTGAGAACTCTACAATTCAGGGCAGTATGCAAAACATTATTTGATTATGTTTAAATTTGCGGCTGTTATTGTTTGCCATTGAAAATACCCTTGTTAATACATAAAACGTTGCAGGTAAACTACCCCTTCCCCTTAACCGAACTTTACCAAAATCATCAGATCTTGAGAACTCTACAATTCAGGGCTGTATGCGGAACATTATTTGATTCTGTTTGAATTTGCGGCTGTTATCGTTTGCCAAACAAACAAAATTACCCTTGATAAAAAAAAACCGTTGCAGGTAAACTACCCCTTTCTCTCAACCGATCTTCACCAAAAACAATAGGTCGCGAGTACTCTACAAATCAGGGCTGTATGCAAAAAATTATTTGATTCAGTTTGAATTTGCGGCTGTTATCGTTTGCCATAGAAAAAATCTACACACACACACACACACACACACACACACACACACACACACACACACACACACACACACACACACACACACACACACACACACACACACACACACACACACACACACACACACACACATTTCGAAAAATGACTTTTTTTCATGTTTTGAGTGTAGTACAATCAGAATCTGCAATAATCTTGAACACGATTTTTTTTGCCATCACCATACTTCCATTTCCTTAAGGAACATGGAAGTAAAACAAATAACTTCAGACACAAGTGCACTGTTTAGGCACAACCACCCACTTTTCACTGTTGCCAACGCTAACAATCATTAAAGTATCTTGTGTTAATTTCAAAAGTCTTGTTTATATATGATCGACCTTTGTTTAAACTATTGTTAAATACTTTCTGTACAAAAGATTGGATTGTTACATCCTCATCAGACTGCATATTTTTTACCAAAAACTACTAAAAAATAAAAATAAATACTTCCACGTTAACTATGTCCTTTTGACCTTCATCTTACTTCGACTACTTCCATGTTGGACAAGAATAATGTTTGATTGTTTTATATCACAAATATAAAAGTACTATAATCCATTCACTGAGGCAACAGTCACTATATATGTAAACAAATAGTTTACGTGATCAGTGCTGTTGGGCTTGGCAATTCAGTATCATTCTAATTCTATGAATGCTGGTCAGCATACAGCGATAAATTATGCAAGTGTAAATCAAAGTGTACTGTATTAATGTTTTTAAGGAATACGGAATGCACATAACTATCATGTGAACAATGCATGTTCAGTTCATCACCCCCTCATTATGTGTTGGGGTTACATTCCTTGGGAGTTAACAAAACAGTGGATAAAAAGACTGACCACTTACAATACTACTTGATTGTTTAAGAGGCATGGTTTATTAATAATGCATTCTGATACAAGTTACACATAAATCAATTAACTACTGTAGATAATGAAATTTAAAAGATTTTTAATTCTTAAAATGTTCAAAACACATAACATAGGTACATGGTACTACATTAGATTACTATAGGTACTGCAATGTAGTAATATTACAGATATAACAATCACAAAATACAGAAAGAGCAACAGTACAATTGAACTCTTTTTCATAGACAAACCTGGAATAATTGAAAGTTTTATATACCTATGGATGGATTTATGTGGTCAGAAGGGTGTACCTGAGTCGTTTCTTTCGCTGTAGTTATTCTAGTATAAACCCCATGCCTAGTATAGGCGATAGGGCATTATTGTTGCTTATTCCAAGGCTTTAACTATGTACAATGTTATATAATACTAACATATTTCCAATCAAAATTCTGTTAATACTGAGCAGTATGCCTGTGTTGTTAATACTGCAATTACTGTAGTGTACTAACATAACTATAATATGTTTTTGATATTACTGATTCTATTATACATGATATGTATGTACACCAGAGACAAGTATCGTTAAGAAATAAATAAAAAAAAATGAGAAATTGCCTGGATATTGGAATCTGCAGATAAAAAATATGCAGTTAATTAGGGATTACTGTATTTGTATCACTCTGTCTCTTAGCTCAATGAATTAAGTGATATTTTCATATAAAGAGCAAATGAATGGTGTGAAAAATGATAGTGTAATTGTTACAAGAAAATAATGTTTTTGGTATTTCAGGACTAGAATGTACATCTAAAACTGAAAGTCTGCAACTTACAAGCACAGACTGGGTAAGAATAGAAGAGTAAATATAATATACTTACATCAGCCACTTCTTGAGCCTTGTACGCAACAAACAAATTATGTTTTATTACCATTTACTTCCTATTTTTATTATTTCTTATATAGAAAACATCTTAAATATATGTACAGAATTCTTTTGACTTAACTGACCTTCAATATACCGTGTGTTTAACACAATAATCATGAACGACAACCAAAATGTTTCTACTAAAAACTTTTTAATCATGACCATGTGCATCTGGCGCTTATTTAATGAGCTTTTATATTTAATGTCAATGTAAAGTGTTCCAGAGGAAAGAACACTATTTTAGGAGGTGATTCTACAGCTAAAAATAACAAAAAAATGTTATATAGAGATACATTTTGTAAATGCTTTGTTTTTCAGTTATGGGCAGGTATAAATTTAATTGATATTCCTTTTCTGAAAGAATAAAGTGCAATATGAATATTTATGGAAGACAAATAACAGTGATTCCGTATGTTGTTTGACCTGAAATGTTAAAAGAAAAGATGCTGTATCTCCATTATCTTTTAAGAAAATTGCTGAAAAAATAAAAAATTAGAGTAAAAAAAAAACAATTTTTAGGTTAGGTGTACAATCATTTTGTCAAGCTCCAAGCAAAAAATAAAATTTTTGAATTGGATTTGCAGAGAATTTCATTCTGAAAACGTTATGTAAATAACATCACTTAATAACAAAAGTTGGAAAATACACCTTTAATTAAAGAATGAGATGGTATAAAATGTTATGTTTCTGAATCAGATTCAAAAGAAATGTTTTATTAAAAAAACACATAATTATAAACCATTTTAATTTTATTTTTTGAAATTGTAAAATTTCATTTTGTAAAATTATGAGCTGGAAGACAAATTATGGGGCAAAATTAGTGATTATTGATACTATCAGGGCACAATGTTGTTTGAACTGACATACGTGTATTCAAAGAAAAGGATTCAAGAGCTCTATAGCTCCAATATTTTTCAAGAAAATTGCTGAAATTTTTAATATTGTTCCCATGTAGTGCAAATATTTTAATAAGAAAGGGCAAATTACCTGATTTCAACTGATTGTAGAATATTTAAAAATTTATCTTCATGCTCAAGTTATTGTTCAGACGAAAAAAAAAACGAAAGACGAGTACCATTCTCATGGAAGTTGTTAAAATCTCTACAAAGTGGGATACGTTATGGCCTAGATCTGTGCATGCAGTATAACAAAGTCAAGATACTGGAACTGAAGCTCTTATATCTCTGTGTTTATATTTTCTTTAACCAATAAAATTAAAAAAATATTTACCTAACTACATCCATTAAAACGTTGGTATTTTTGCATTACATTCAGCAACACTATCACTTACAATTGCTACATTCTTCTTCCGTGTGTGATATATTGATATATCACATACTCCTAACATCGATATAGTTATTGTAGTGTAGATACAGTTATTGGAAAAGTACTGAAAATACCTATATCAATAATAAATAATTACTTAGTATCACTTAAATGAAACCATGTTTTTAATTTTTTTAGAACTAAAAGTAGTTTTGTACCAAAATAAGGGGTTTAGTTCACATTATCAGGTAAAAACAAGTAAAATTCATCTACTTTTTATTTTCTAACAATATTTTATCACTGTGCGACTATGTCAAATTATATAATCTATAAACACAAACACCACATAATACAGTATGATAACAATTGTTTATATTGATTATTTCAAACTAAATATGTTTTCTGTTAGCTGACAGATTGCACAAAATTAGTTAACACAACAAAACCTGTTACAGTTCGATAATCGCATCTAAAATTTGTTTGTTAAATCATCATGTACTTCTTATTGATTAAATATAACATAATGTATAAACAATTCTTCCTTTTTTCAGTTATCTATTTAATTTGAGTCCATTAGTTGAACAATAATTATTACCACGTCTTTACTGGTTGTGTCAACTTTAAGAAAAAAATTGATGTATGAGAGTTCTGTTAAAAAAAAACCAGTGGTACAACTACTACATTATCTCAGATCCGTAAGTTACACTAGGCCGCTGACCTCTTGCTTAAAGACAGTGTTGGTTTGGGAACAATATATTTTATATATGACTGCACACATTCTTTTACAAGAAACACAGTAAAATATTTATCAACAGTATACAACTCACCGCATGTATGTCTTTATTTTTAGCACGAGCTTTCTCAAGATTGCGATTGGCGGTTTCATAGTTTGCAAGGCAGCGAAGGCGTCTGTACAGAAGTCTTTTGGCAGCAAATGAATCTCTCATATAATATCTTAATGTGTCTGACAGTTTTAAGTCTTCATCTGATGCTACTCTACCTTCAATTTTCTGCAAACATTGGATACACTATTTACCTTAATTCTATACTACTGCATACTTAATATAATTACAGTGTTAACTCATTACAATGTGTCAGCAGATAACAAAGCTGCTAAGAAACATAACAATGTGTTATATGATAGAATAAAATATTGAACTCTACTTCTGCCTACTTATGAGTGAAGAGGTTCCCAGCTACCAAGCTGATGTGAATTATCAACTCACAATGAATACTGAGTGCGCGTGTGTGATATTCTGGCATACTATCATGCCATGCATTTAATAAAAATTCTGTTACCAAATCTAATAGTATTTTCATCACTCACAATTGTACCACAGCCCCAATTTTGCATTTAAATCAATAATTAAAATGAAATTTCTAAAACCTGAAGGACAGTCGTATTTGTAAACGGGTTTATCATTTATAACATACATATTTTTTAATTCTAAACTTTTGTAATATTTGGTAAATGAAGATAAAACATAGTCTTCCAAGCCACTGTTTTCATAGTTTATGAACACCTCAACTGGTGAAATTTCTTATCATTAAAAAAAGTATTAAATATGTTTACTTACTCTAGCTTTTTCAAATGTTTCTGCTACTTTTGTTAGGAACTTTTCAAGGTCTCTATGATCTGTAGTAGCTAGCTGAACTAATCCTGAGGAGAGTTTTATGAAAGTATCTGCTACGTCTGGAGACAATACAAAATTACACTTCATACAAATTTGTTACAATTATAATTGTTATTTACAATTGTTTTACAACAACTATTCTACTGCTGTAAATTGTTATAGTACATAAATATTGTCAAACTAGTTGAAAATTGTAGTAATATAATAATAATAACAATAATAATATAACTCTGTGACAGTACACAAATGGGTATAATTATTTTATGTTGTGAAATATTACGATCTATGAGAATCCGAATAAAATATGACTTTCGAAAGTGGGGTGGCATGACTCAGCCAGAGTGATGTAGGAGCCGTAATCTTTGAGCTACAAACCGAGCCATATATAGGCACAAATTTTTATATTAGATCTGATGTCACAACAATATAATGACGTAAATGAATGTTTTATAATAATGAGACGCAATAGAACTTCTACAATGTTCTCGAATCTTCGATAGGATCCGGCCCGCAAGGAAGGGGTACCACGTGTGACCCGCCTTTATAGAGTACGAACAGCAGTCACCATCTTCCTGTTCGATCAACATCTCTGAGACGTACGGGTGTTTAACCCAAGTCCGCGGACAAGGTCGGTTTAGGCTGACAAACGGGTAAAAAATGTATTTAAAACCAGCATAAGTGAACCCCTACTAGTATAAAAGCAAGTATCAAAATTAATAATACCGTTCGAACCAAATATTCAACCCATACGGGTGTGTTTAACCCAAGTCCGCGGACAAAATCAATTCAGGCCTTTAAACAAGTGAAAATGCATATAAAACAGTGCTTAATAAGTTTCTCTGAGTATACGAGTTAATCACCGAAATTAACTAACCGTTTTAACAGTTTAGTGAGTGTTGCAACAAAAGTGAACTACAAGAGATGACTCCACATGTGGATTAACGTATCCAGATAAGTACTTAAATCGACCAGACAGCAATCAACTAATATGAATCCAGCATTAAAACAATAAATTCAGATCGTAATAAGAGCTCAAATCTAAAGGGGGGGGGTTTCAAAGAATGCGTGCGAGTGTAAAAGTTATGATGTTATTATTTCTTTACCATTTTTAATTAATAATAAGGATAAATGCCACACAATAAACTTACCTTGCAGGCCAGGATTCTGCACACGAACTGTGAAAACAAGCGTGATTTAGGTTATTTAACTCAATGACTACACACATTATATAGTTATCTAACTCCCTAAATTTATTTCTTTTTCATTATTCTACCTTTTCTTTTGAATCAACTACAATCATGACTTCTCATTCTATTCTCCAACATTTAGATTAACTATATTCAACATTGAGGTGAAGCCCCGTTTAATCAACAACAAAATTTAGCATATTTTACTCCTTATATCTAAATTACATTATTACCAAATTATATTGTTACCAAATTAATTAAAGACAACCCAGCTTTTGCTCACACACACACACTCATTCCGTTACACCCCATTTATGTTATTGAGCTCATTTAATTAGAACATTTTTATAATCAATTAAAATGGATTTACGGGTAGCTACTTCCTTAATGTGGATCCAGACGCCAAATGTTGTGGTTCTGTTGTTTTGATGGTTCACTGTTTTGTCCAAAAACTTTTCTTAATTAAAATTTAGTCACGTTCTCACTTTAAACTTTCACTGTGTTCTGTCAAAAAAAAATCTGCATTTTAAAATTATTACTTCATTGAATTAGCACTGCTTCTACCTTTATTTGTATCACTCTCTAGTCCATATTTTGGAAGTTTTAATAAGTTTAGGCCCGCGAGCCTTTTATGGAGAACCGCATGGTTCACAAGTTGGGATGCAACAGAACAGTGTTTTGTGCGCACACAGCGCGAAAGTATGTACCTGTTCGTGCCGTTAGCGTGAGAACATTCGCCGCTTGAGTGCGTGTGTAACACGCGTACGCTCCCTCGTTGATAACTGCACATTCCTTTGCCACACCGCAACAATTTCGACTATACAGTCCACTCACCGTATTTGCTTATTCACAATTCCCAATGCGTACTTTCTGATGGTTATTGAACAGTACCAAGACTGGTTTAAAATGATTAAAATTGGTTTCACCCCTTTTGCCCCGTTACAATACCCCCCCCATGAGAGGTTTTCTGCTGAAACAGAAAAACTCTCATTGCTAAACCCTAAGAGGATCGGTGAGTATATGGCGCCAACAACCCCCTTTTAATACTTTACACATCATGGGTAAACTACCCCCCTAGGTCGGCGACCATGGCAGCATCTGAACGACATCACTGGACTTCTCTGTGCGAGATCCCAACACCATAAAGTCGGACATATACTCACCATAGTACCACCTGACCTTGTATCATTTCACCCCAAAAAATCAAAAACTGGCCTTATACCATACCAGATCCTCAACCGATATGTCTCCCCTTACATACATACTGGGTTGCCTTTAGCAAAATACTTGGTGTGTACACATATTCATTATTTATTACACACTATCTGCACATTAATTATTATAAAATAAAATTAATATAAAATTCAAATTTGGTTCCAATGGTTAAATAAATTCACGTACCCTATCAAAATTTAATTGGATGTTACTTTACACTATTTGATTCACTTAATTAAAACCTAATTTTCAAAACTTAAAGTCTTTATGCATTTATTTTCTCTACAACTTCTCTTAATTTTCCGGTTAACCATCTTGTTACACAAAATAAAATAAACAATTTGTCCCTATACACTTATTCAAACACAATTACACATGATTATAAAATACATCATAATACAAACATCATATATCACCTGACACCTTATCTACATATAGTGAACATAAAAATTAAAATAGATTTCTTTACTGCAAAGAACAAAATTTTTTTCCCCCAAAAAAGTTTAATTTCCAAAAAGAATTGTTTCGTCAAATAAATTTATTATTCAATCATTTAATTATATTGATTAAAAAATCTACAAATCAATTATAAAGAACATACTACCTATCTAACATCAGTCATCAGCTGATGTCTAATGATCAGGTGAATGACCTTACCTAGATACACTTCAAAAAATTATACAATGTACAACGCATAACACATGTTTACAATTCTTACACTCTAACATAGTAAAATAATAACATAATAAACAAAACATAATAACCACCTTCTCTCCTCGAATTAATCTTTTGCAAAATCAGTCAAGTCATTTACAAAATATCATAGACAGCATAACATATTTAAAGCAATTACTTCTGAACAAATTATCTGCCTTTAGCATAGTATCTCTTGAATCAAAACAAAATAATTTAATTAGCTTATCAGCTCATTCAGTTTATGTCAGTTCAAGGTTTCAATTCATTACTCCCACGAGTAACCTCCTTACCACACACACTATGGCCCCCCCTGGACTGTGGCGTCCAGTTGCTTCCACAAGAACGGAAGTTTTTTAGGGGGTAGACGCTGCCTACCCCGTTCTTGCTTCGGCCTTACAAAACATTTGGACTTACTGATGTCCAAAGACACCAGTAATCCTACTAAAACTTAGGTATATGCCCTTCCACGGTCTACCATCCCATTCGATGGATAGCCGCTGTTCCATAGTTCTGGTGATTCCCCCGGTTAATTTCTAAATTCACCTCTCACAACAATAACAGCTATGGCCAGTTCCATGGTCAGGGTTTGGTGAGGCCGTGATCACCTGAAAGTTGGGGAATCACAAGTAAAAGATATATTACGAGACATAGTTACATTTAAAATTCACAATTTTCCTTACATGAAATTGATTACGTGCTCTAGCACCATTCATTTGCTTTCTCAACTTTCCTACTTTGACTTTTACTAACATAAAATAGTGAGTGTAACAAAATATTTACTTGTTCATCTAAGCTAATTTATTCCTACGATTGAATCTTTAATTACGACTTAATTGACCATTTAATAAAAAAGATTTACTTTCGTTCACTCCATTAAAATAAACATTTACTTTGCATCTGAATAAAAATTACAAACATTTCAATTTTAGTTTTAGCTTAAAATTCTATTAACTCGTGACCTTGTTACCGTATTTTCTCGCATAATTAACGCCCCCGCATAATTTACGCATCCCATTTCTGGGGGGTCCAAAGTGGGAAAAAAGAAATATTTGCGTATTTGACGCACCCACTTTCTCGATGATTTCATCACGCAGTTCCGGGTGCGTTTCGAAATAAAGATGTCAAGTAGTAGCTTTCCTATTGCGCAACCTCGCATTTCAACCCTCGTGCAACTTCCTGTTATTACTCACTGTGGTATTTCAGTCCGGTGAGTGAATCAGTGAAGACGTGATTAGTGACGATCTATTCCAGTCGGGTAGAAACTCATTTTACGAGTGTTTCGGGTACACGGATGTTTTGTGATCTCAAAGTCGTTCATTAATCCACAATGAGCAAGTATTCGAGTAAAACTGTGTCATATAAACTTGCGGTGATCGCTTACGCCGAAACACACGGGAATAGGGCAGCAGGCCGCAAATATTCTGTGTCCGAGTGTAATGTGCGGTACTGGCGAAAACAGAAAATTGCCATTCAAGAGACCAACAAGTCTCGTAAAGCATTTTGCGGTCCAAAAAGTGGCAAGTTTCCGCAAGTAGAGGAGTATCTTCTGAAATATGTGATTTCATTACGCAATGATGGATATGCCGTTTCTTACAAAATGCTGTATTTTAAAGGACGAGAAATAGCTGCAGCACATGGGATCAGTGTCTCGAATTTTAAGGTTAACCGAGGCTGGGTGATTAAATTTATGAAGAGAAATGGACTCTCTCTTCGAAGAAGAACATTCTTATGTCAAAGAATGCCGAATGATTTCGACCAAAAAGTCATTGATTTTCATCACTTCGTGATTAGGAAACGGAAAGCGAAGAAATATTTGCTTTCCCAGATAAGAAACGCAGATCAGACGCCCATCAGTTTCGATATGCCACAAAGTCGAACAATCGATACGAAAGGAACATTGAGTGTTATTGTGCGCACTACTGGAAGTGATAAACAACGGTGTACAGTAATGCTTGCTGTAACAGCTGATGGCAGAAAGCTTGCACCGTACGTTGTCCTGAAGCGAAAAACAATGCCGAAAGTAAAATTTCCATGTGGGATCCACGTTCGTGTCCAAGAAAAAGGGTGGATGGACACGTCACTCGTAGAAGACTGGATACGAACGGTTTGGGGAAATAGAGTGGGGTCTCTCCTTTGGTGCCCGGCTCTTCTCGTGTTGGACAGTTTTCGTGGCCATCTGACGGAAAACACTAAAAAATTATTGGAAACCATGAAAACCGATTTGGCTGTGATTCCTGGTGGACTGACATCAGTACTTCAACCCTTGGACGTTTCGATAAATAAACCATTCAAGGACAATGTGCGAAAACTCTATCAGTGATGGATGGCAGAAAATGTGCACGAACTTACTCCAACGGGCAAAATTTGGAAACCATCTGTGGAACTCCTTTGTGAGTGGATATTGCGCGCTTGGGACATGATTTCTTCGAAGGTGATTGAAAAGAGCTTCAAAAAGACGGGAATCTCGAATGCGTTAGACAGGACTGAAGATGACTTCTTGTGGAGAGATGTGAGCAGTGATAGCAGCACCAATTCTTCCTGCCGTTCCAGTGGCGACGACCAACTCGGTAGCCTATAAAAGGTAAGATTATTTTTCTTCCTTTTAGCAGGTATGTCATTATTAGTTACGTCGTTAGTACTTTCGTTAATTCATATTTATTTTGCTTCAGGTCGTACTATCAGCTCGTGACGGGAAGAATATTTTCCGGTGTCCGTACTTGAAACTGTGTGTCCAACTTGCCTAATGTACTCTATATTCGTTCAGAAGAAAACTCAACCGTAATTTTACGCCAAATGATGATAACTTCAATGAGTTGAACTGATTTTGTGTATAATATACTTAATGTATCTTTTAAATGTCAATAAATTTCAAATTAAATTTGGGTATATCTGAAATCCTTGAATAATTTACGCACCCGAAATTTTCGCCGGTATTTTTCGTCAAAAAAGTGCGTTAATTATGCGAGAAAATACGGTACATTCTAGTATTACATTTCAATTATGAATTCCTATTAATTATTTTCATTATCAATTGGTTTGGGTGATTCTCAGTTATTCATAATAATTCGATTTATTAAAATGGCATTAAAATATAAACTTACCCCCCTTCATCCCTTCTAACAATCACGAACAGATTTACATCGGGCGCCATCTCAAAATATTTACCTCCATTAACTTCTCTAACTCAACTTAAATCATCCTACCCTTCTAACACACTACCCGCTACCCTCTTTGTAGGTAGGATGTGTGTACCCGACCTACCAGCTCATTCCCTTATTGGTTACTGACCCTTCCAGGTAACCCGTAACCCTCTTTAAATCGTTCACCTCCCGCCATAACGCCTGTCGTTGATGACTCCTTACCACACCACCCTCTTTACAAAATTTCCCCACTATCTATTTATTACCTCAAAACATCACTCTCCTTACTCTACATATAGTCACTCTCTCCACTGTGTCCCTACTACTACTACCCTGTTTGTGTTACTTTTACTCCCAAAATTCTTATTCTCTCTAACACCCATTAAAGTTAACTCTGACTGCCTCAAATGCCTTACTTATATAATTATTGTCACCCAAACTCTATTTTTTACATTTTTCCTTAAGTTAACCATTGATAATTACATTAGAAAACTCATAATTACCTCAAATTAGTTTCATCATTTAATTTAAAACATTTTAAACACATTTAAAATTTATTATTCAAACATTAAAACATTTTATTTGATTTAAACTGCATTATAAACTTCATACTTACAGTACATCACTCAAAACACACGATTCCTGTTATTGACACAAAATTATAAACAATTCATCACCACCAATATCACGTACAACCATATGTACCTTCTGAAACATTATAACAATCATATGATTCCACAACTAAATACATTTTACATTTATTCAATTACTGTTTATTATCAAATTCCAATCATATAAAATCACTTAAATTCATTATCAAAAGCTCTTTATACAACATTTTAAATTAATCAATTACTTCATCTACAATTTATTTCAATTCAATTATTTAAAACACAAATTATTTTAATTACTTTACTCCAAAACAATTACAATTCATTTATTACAAACTCTCATTATTTATTTAGTCTGATAAAATATTATTATTAAATCAATTTCTACTACATACACACATTGTTTACATAAAATACATCTCACAACACAAACACAATTAATTTCACTATAAATTTATTTACAATTTTTTGTCATTATTTTTCTATTTACCACACCTCATTTCATAAGTTAGCCAGGTCATAACCGTAAACTAAAATATTTAAAATGTCCATTCACTGAATTTTTATTTAACCCCCATCATCATATATTAACCTGATGTATTTATAACACAACTCATTCTTATCGACATACATTACATTATAACTATTATTGTAATGACTACTTTCGTTAATTATATCAACATAGTAATTAACTACATATTTGTCTCCCATTATTTCATAGAACCCGTCTACCTTGGTAATTTTCGTCCTGTCTCCGTCAGTATTTTTGATCCACATAAGGTAATTTATGTTATCATATTCTTCTACTATATCTATAACCATACAAGGTAAGTGTTTATCATCTATCTCGGTATCACCAAAATCATCCATCTTTATTTCACAAGGTAAGTCAATTTTCTTACCTCTCTCAATATCTAAACTCTGCACTAACATTTCATAACCTCTATTAATCTCAAAAATCTCTATCTCTCTCTCTCATCACAATACCTCTCACAACACCCCTGAACTATCTCATTCCATGCAAAGGGCAACACAAACTCACTAAAATAGTTCCTGGCTTTACCAGGTACATCACCACAAAAACTTAAAGGACCATTTGGAGACACCATGTCTCCCACATAACCTCTGGAGGAACCTTCGTCCTCATAAAACACATGTGGAGTCTTTACTCCACTTATACCACAGGGGAAATTTGCCCTCTGCCCTCCATACTCACCTAACTTCTCTTCATGCTCTCTCTCAATCTCATTCACAACTACTACCTCATCACTAATTTCTACTCCTACTAAACTCATCGTCACTATCATTATTCAATGTATCACTCTCTGATACCACATTTTCAATTACATCACCATTTTTTATTATATCATTGTTATTAGACTCACTACCGTAATTATCACTTACCTTGTAATTAATTTCTTCACTATTTGTTGTCATATTACCACTGTCACTTACCCTTTTATTCATTATCTGATTTATTTTACTGTCTAATCTTTTATTCATCTCGTTAATTATCTCCTTGCACTTATTACTTATTGACTCTAAAATCTGCTCTTTAATACTATCACAACGTGTATCAATTTCCTTAATATGCTGATTAAAATCAAAACTCTGTTGTTTAATTTCGTTTCTAATTTCATCAAATTTAATGTTTTGTTCATTCAATTTATCATTCATTTTTATGTTTACTTCATCAAGTTTAGCATTCTAATCTCACAAATTTTAATCTTATATGTATTCAGCATTAATTTACTGTTATACTCATTACTTAACTATGGTATAAATATCACATAACCTTTACATAATTTATATGCACTCCTAAATCATGTCTATATTCACTTGTAGGTGTGGTTTTTGTACAAAATTTAATTTGCAAAACTTGTCCGAGTTCAAGCGCCAATTATGATGTTATTATTTCTTTACCATTTTTAATTAATAATAAGGATTAATGCCACACAATAAACTTACCTTCCAGGCCAGGATTCTGCACACAAACTGTGAATACAAGCGTGATTTAGGTTATTTAACTCAATGACTACACACATTATATAGTTTAATATATATATATATATATATATATATATATATATAATATTAAAAAAGTGAACGATGAGGATGTATCAACAAGATGATTATTATATAGTTATCTAACTCCCTAAATTTATTTCTTTTTTATTATTCTCCCTTTTCTTTTGAATCAACTACAATCATGACTTCTCATTCTATTCTCCAACATTTAAATTAACTATATTCAACATTGAGGTGAAGCCCCGTTTAATCAACAACAAAATTTAGCATATTTTACTCCCTATATCTAAATTACATTATTAACAAATTATATTGTTACCAAATTAATTAAAGACAACCCAGCTTTTGCTCACACACACACTCATTCCGTTACACCCCGTTTATGTTATTGAGCTCATTTAATTAGAACATTTTTATAATCAATTAAAATGGATTTACGGGTGGCTACTTCCTTAATGTGGATCCAGACGCCAAATGTTGTGGTTCTGTTGTTTTGATGGTTCACTGTTCATCCAAAAACTTTTCTTAATTAAAATTTAGTCAAATTATTACTTCATTGAATTAGCACTGCTTCCACCTTTATTTGTATCACTCTCTAGTCCATATTTTGGAAGTTTTAATAAGTTTAGGCCCGCGAGCCTTTTACGGAGAGACGTACGGTTCACAAGTTGTGATGCAACAGAACAGTGTTTTGTGCGCACACAGCGTGAAAGTATGTACCTGTTCGTGCCGTTAGCGTGAGAACGTTCGCCGCCTGAGTGCACGTGTGAAGGCGTGTACGCTCCCTCGTTGATAAATGCACATTCCTTTGCCACACCGCAACAATTTCGACTATACAGTCCACTCACCGTATTTGCTTATTCACAATTCCCAATGCGTACTTTCTGACGGTTATTGAACAGTACCAAGACTGGTTTAAAATGATTAAAATTGGTTTCGCCCCTTTTGCCCCGTTACAAAGTGAAGTGCTGGTTTGTCTTGATAGGTTAAGTAAAGTAATGTGTAACGGGGCTTTTTAAGAGAAATGTCCATTTTTTTATTTAATAATAATATTGGGACCAAGCTGTGGGGACACCATTTGCGGTTACGGGGACCTGATTTGTGTAACACCATATGTGCAACTCGGCACCAAGCAGAGACAGGTACGGACGTGATAAAAGCATTGGAATGCGAACCTGTGCGCGCATGCCTGTATTTTCCGTTGGGGAAAAGTCAAAAACTTTGTAGCGAGCCACCAGCACCAAAGGAATGTGGCTGTAAGTGCACGCCCGTGGGCTGCGACAATAATCTCGACACCAAAGTTGATCAGCGGAACTTAACACAACGTGGTTAATTAAACCGGCAATGTGAGCGCCTCAGCCAATCACCGCGCGAGCTGGCGGAAATGAATTTGACCGACGCACCTCGTAGCTTCAATGAGTCGATGACAAACATAGGCCATGCGTGGTCGTCTTCAAAAATCTGTTCGAACTAATTTAAGGTCGGCCGACCAAATATATATATTGTAGCGTGACAGATAAACGCATAATAATGAATGGCATTGATCATTAGAATAATAAGATTATAACATTTAAATCCGAAAAAAGCATTAAAATAATATAAAGAAATAATTCATAGCAACTGTGCAAAACAATCATTATTATTAAAAGTATAAGTTCAAATAAAATAAGTTACTAGTGATGAGTCATCGAAACCAGTATAATAACCCAAGGTTTTTAAAAATATAACCCAGGAAGGTAAGAAGTAAACAAAGAAACACAGAATATGACTAAACCCACAACGAGGATAAATAAATGAAAAAGAAACCCTGAATAAGGCAAGATCCACAATAAAAGGTGATGTATTTCTAGAAACCAGAAGAAGAAGAAGAAATCCCAAGAAACCCGATGGCATCAAGAAGAAGATGGAGAACATACCATTCCAAGAAGACAGAAGAAAAGAAGACACCATTGAAGAAAGAAGAAGAAGACAGCATCCTGAAGAAGAAGGAATGCTCTTATAAAAAACACCCATATCCCCATATCCCAAAATAATTAAAAATCACCATCATAAAAAGTATAACAAAATAGTCTTGAACAGTAACCACATGTACAATAAAATTAAGAGAAAAAAGTGTATAGAGTAAGAGTTGCCAGTGAACCAGGATGAAATAATAATATAATACTAAAAAAACAAATCTTCATTGTAACACACAAAACAATTTATTGATGTTAATAAGACTAAACAACCATTTAGAAATAGCATCAAAAAGTATAAAGTGAACCAGTGCTAGTTTGGGTATTATAAAAAATAAACCTTATGTTTCGTCCTTGGCATCCACAAACTGTGTATCTAATGAAATATACAACTTTAAGTGACTTATAATTTGTACCAGGTGAATGTAATACATGTAGTAATATCAAGCTATAAATCTGTTTGAAGTGACATTTCTTTAAAGAATGAGTAAAAACAGATTTAATCATAAAGTGACAGGGTACAATTACCCAATACCATATTTAAAAGACAGTTTAAAAAACTGCATCGTTCAATTTAATATAAGAGATAGCAAATAAGAATATAGGTATAAGATTTTGTGAATATAGAATAAGGATTTTAAAAATGTATTAGGTATAAGGTCATTTGTTAAGTTTGGGACCACTAACATCCTAACTGTAAATATATTTATTACTTGTATTTATAGTAATAATTAAGTAAGATGTTAGATGGGAAAAAACCTCCTTTGTAAATAATATTTCTATGTTAGTAATAAGTGTTGATTGTAAAAAATGTTGAAGACAACCATCATTTGAAGATATTTCTTATTTGTTTAACCGTTTATAGTATTGAAACCAATACTAATTATTGTTATGTTTAATTAAAAAAAATGTTTAGTTCATATTACCATGTTAAAAAGTCAGAGAGGGTATAACACAGTATGTATTGATTATATAAAAATTTGTAAGAAAAAACTTGTTAAAAAATCTAGGCAAAATGATGAAAAACTAAACCTCATCAAAACAGAGAAATTACTCACTTAAATGCATTTAAGCTAAAGGGATTTAGATAAAATAAACCAGAGATGAAGCCATATAATTACAGATACCACTTAGAAAGATTTTATAAAATTATAGCCAGGATTATAAATAAAAATGGAAATGACAGAACTCAAAAATTTGGAGAGGGGAGTCATATATTCCAACATAATATTTTAAAAATTTAACCAATTCAAATAATTGCAAGAAACTAAGGGAATATAAAACTTTTAATACAATATGAGATTATTAATCATAAATATAACTTAAAAAATGGCAGAATTTGCATAATGACAGCAAGTTAATTTTGAAAATTTACCAAAGACAAAATGAAGGTAAAAATTACCAATTTTAGATAAAAAACATAATAAAACGGCATTATTCGATATTAAAATAAGCCGAATGAACTGAAGGATAAAATTAAGTAACATCTAGCAAATAAATTTGAATAATAACCAAAGTTTAAGCAGTTATATAATGTAATTTAAAACATGCACAGGATGCAAAGTTAAATTTGAACAATGTAAGGAATAATATTGTATTGGCTAAGATTTTAGTCAAAAGTGAAGGAAGTAGAGAGTTGATTATTGAACATTGTACGGTGCACTTGACGAGCGTATTTTAACCAAGTTAACCTAATTTATCGTACCGTAATGGCGAGTCAGTGAACGACACAATTTTGAAAATCACGAGTGGCGAATAAAAACATTTTGTAACATCTACATAGTGACAGAAACAATTACCAGAGACTAAATAACATTGTACAGCACCTAACTACACCAAATAACACTATTAAACACCATAAAACAGTATACATCATAACCATAAATCAATGCCTGAATGACAAAAAGTGAACGGACTTATACATACACCACTATACAAAATACAACACAGAAACTTCACTCAAGACACTAAACAACATCAGAAGGAAGATTTGCTGCCACCAGGACGTGAATACTATAAGAAAATCTCTTTATTGGAACATCACATTTACTAGAGACATTTTACCAACTCGACGGCGGCCATTTGCAATTGTCGTCATCACTCAAGAACACCGCCTTCTAGTATTGTCAGCGATACGGTTCGACAACAAATTATTTTATTTCAATCTCAATTAAATATATGTACCTAGTATTAAGAATTACTTGTTGTAACGTTATACTTTTTTAATATTGGCCCTATTTCTCTCTGACTTTAACCATAATTAGCTGTTAAAAGAACCTGATTGCATTTTATATATCAAAAACTTGTAACATTTCGATACCCTGAGAGTCGATTTTATAATCGACAAGAGTCTTATAACCAATTATCCAATAAAACATTTATACTTTTCATATCAAAATAGTTCTTTCTTTATTAAAACGTAACAATTTACAATTAATATAATTTAAACGGTAAACTACAAGAATTTCACCACATCAGAAGGAAGATGACCTCCAAAACGAAAAGTAAACAAATATCGATTGTCCCTGGAGACAATCTTATAAGTGGTTGGAGTTTATTAAAAATACAAGAACATTAATAAAATTTCCTAGAGAAGTGAGACATTTCAAAACTTCATGAAACACAATTAATTAATTGTTCTTAATTAATTAATCTATAAAAAAGGAAATTTTTTTTATTATAAAATTTTTTTCTCTTCAAACACAATTTTTATTCCTTCCACAAACATTTTTAAAAACATTTTTGTAACACTACTCCTATACAGATTTAACACTATATAACAGGTTTCGTTACAATTGGACTCGATCAACAGTGAAACTAAAGGAAGAGTTTCAGACCAGGCAGACTTAGTAAACAACAGTATATTGAGAATTGAGTTTTATTACAAATTGGCGCACAACTGAGGGGCTTTAATTAGCGATTGAAAGGCTACTACAATCTGCCCAATCACTAATTGAAGTTCGGCAGCAGCTATAAAGCCAGAGAAAGACGGAAAAATGCAACGACGTGCAACTTCAAAGAAACGGGCGGCGGAGGGCGAAAAAGAAGTAGAGATGGACATGGGGAATAAAGAGGCGACGCCAGTAGATGTGGAAAGTTCATTGCCACCAGTATTGTCGAAACAACCTGAACAACCAGAGGAACAACCCGAGATGCCCACACAAACAGGGGAGGTCAATATCCAGGAGAAGGAGGTAGAGAAATCCAAGACTACTGAAGAAACAGATATGGATAAAATAATGGAACTGTTCGTACAGTTGAGTAAGAAAATGGAATCCACAAGTAAGGAATTGAAGGAAGACTTGAGTAAGAAAATGGACAAGAAAATGGACGAAAGTAATAAGGAAAGGAAAGAAGATAGCCAGTCTTTGAAAGAAGATTTGGGAAATAAAATCGAAAGCACAAATAAGAGAATAGAAGAAAATAGTAAGAAGATGGAAGAGAAGGTAGAAGAAAACAGTAAGAAGATGGAAGAGAGGATGGGAGAAAAGTTAGAAGAATTGAAGGAAGACAACCAATCTTTCAAGGAAGAATTCAAGTCGACTAAAGAAGAATTGATTAATAAAATTGAAAACACCAATCAGAAAATCGATGAAACTAGGAAGAAGATAGAAAAGAACAACCGACAGTTGAAGGAAGAGTTGAAGGAGGATAACAAGAAGTTGGAAGAGAAGATGGGGGAGAAGTTGGAAGAATTGAGAGAGGACAACCAAATTTTAAGAGAAGAATTAAGGGAAGTCAATCAGGAGAATCTGGATAAACTTGACGAAAGAATGGAATTGTTAAGAGAAGAACTGAATAAGGAAATCAATGTTAACAAGAAAGCGATAAATAAAAAGATGGAAGAAGAAAACATAATGGTAAATCGACAGATTCGAGAGATTGACGGGAAGTGCAACCAGACCGAAAAAGAGGTACAAGAATTTGAGGAAGTAGTAAACACCAAGTTTACAAATATAGAAGAACATAGCCGCCGGAAAGTGGAGGAACACCGCAAGGAGACGCAAGAAGAATTCGGGAGAGTACGAAGCCAAGTCGCGGAACGGTGTGATGGTATGCAAGAGGCGATGACCAATATCACAGGTCAGGTGCGACAAAGCCAAGAAGATATGGAAGCTTTAAGAAATAGACCGACTCATTTCACCGGATTGCCCATCAATGAAAGCCGAGAATGGCTCAACTTCCGGCAGTACAAGCGGAAACCGATGGAGTTCCTGGCTAGGGTAGATGAATACTTCGCCAAACATAAAATAACGCAATGGAGCCATAACAGGGAAATCTTGGATGAGTCATTCAGGGAGATGACGGATAATTGGTGGATGGCTAACCGGAGCGAGATTCCCGACTACCAGCAGTTCCGGAGAATGTTTAAGTCGAAATACTGGTCTGAAACAACCCAGAACCTGATCCGTGATAACATATGCAACGGACGATACAGGGCACAACTAGGCAGTAGCATGACAGCCTATTTCTTAGGGAAGGTGTGCATGGCAAAACACCTTGAACCGGCTATACCAGAAGAGTGCCTAGTAAATAAAATCTCATATCACTATGACGAAGACATTGTCAGGGCCCGGAGAGGTAGCCAGATCAAGACAGTACAGGCAATGACGGAATTGCTAGAGGGGTATGAAAATGAAGAATATTATCGGCAGAGAAGGAGGAGGAATGAAAGACCAGAGGCAAGGCCGAATCAATACCCTAATAACGGCAATAACCATCCCGGAAACCGAAACCAGCACAGTAATTACGACGGCCATAATAACCCGCCGCGTAATAACAATTTTAACGGCAATGCTAACGGTATTAGGAATAACAACCCCTATCCTAATAATAGGAACAATTATTATCAGCCCCCTAATAGCCCATACAGTCAGAGAAATCCATACCCCAGTAATAATGGTGATAGACATTACCCACCCAACCGAAATTATTACAACAATAATTATAATAATAATAATAATAATAGAGTGTCGCGCCCTAGGGTTAATTTTATAAGAGCAGAAGATCGTGGTCCAAGGTGATACTATCAACCACGGAGAAACAGCTTCCACGGCGCAGACAGAAGATGGAGAAGTGCGGAACGGGACGGTCCACGACACGAACAAGGAAGAAGTACCAGCTTGGAGGATTTTGGCTGACAACAGAACAGGGAGATAAACCTCGAACAGGGTACAGAGCGTCAGGAAACGACCCAGAGTTTCCCGAATGATGCCTCGGTCAATCCTAGTACGAACGATGACCACAATGCTTTAAACGGGAGGAGGCAGTAATTAACGACAACGACCCGTTACTGCTTATACTTCCTGGGTTAAACAACGATGAGTTGCAACAGGCAACCAATTGTAAAAACATCACGATAATTAGTAACCATTACCTGAAAGATATTCGAACTGAACTTTTGGAGGAGAACGAAAAGAGTCTCAACAACAATAATAACGAAATACTATATATAACAGCGGAGGTGGAAGGAATTCCCGCTAAAATAATGATTGACACAGGTGCAAATATTTCAATAATAAACGCCAATGAACTGGAAAGGATACAGAGCGAATGTGGAAAAACTTTGCCAATGTTACCAGTAAACAACATTGTATTAATAGGTGCAACTGGCCGCCAGAATAAAACCATTAGGAAGCAAGTTTCCTTAAGTGTCGTTAGCCGCGATATAGCTTTAGACATGGAATTTTTAATCGCCACCGGATTACCATTTGACATACTAGTCGGTTGCGATATTCTGAGAAGATATTCCGCCATTATCGATCTTAACCTAGAGAGAGTATCACTTTTCCCAGACGGAATAACATGGACCGCAAATTTGGTAGGAGGCGCAAATATACTTCCCAGCCCTATACATCAACAACTTCGTAAAATTAATATCATTAGGAACAGCCCACCTCATAAACCCATTATATACAACCATGGAGGAGAGGATTTATGGTCAGTAAAAATACAAGAAATACGGAGTTCCAGTGCGGAACCAATAACGATAAGATACCTGTACATCTAGCAGAGCGTTTAGTCAGAGTATATGAGAAGTACAAGGCAGTGTTTTCAGATGAACCAGGGAAGGTTAAAAACTATCAGTGCAAACTGGAGTTCAAAGAAAACGTAGAGTTTAACCGGAGGTCATATCCAATCGCACATTCACTTAAAGAGGCCGTGAGAACAGAAATAAATAAAATGATTGAAAATGACATAATTGAGATTAGTCAATCACCTTACACTAGTCCAATTATTGCTGTTCCAAAGAAAGACGGACAAGTCCGGCTCTGTTTAGATGCGCGCGAACTGAACAAAACAATTGTGAATGACAGAACCTCACCCGGTGAAATAGAGGAGATATTAAAACGTTTTCATGGCACGAAGTTTATCAGTACCTGGGACACTGTATGTGGTTATTGGCAAGTGGAGTTGCATCCACAAAGCCGTCAGTACGTGGCGTTCATTTTCGAAGGGCACAATTACCAGTTCAAGAGACTGCCCTTCGGACTTGTAAATTCTGTCGCCATCTTTGTGGCATGTATGGACCAGATTCTTGGATAAGAAGCACTCCAATTTACCACCGTCTATGTAGACGACTTACTCATTACATCAGAAACCTGGGAGGAACACTGCTATAGAGTAGAATATGTACTAAGCAAATTAGCGCAGAACAACATAACTCTGAAGTTGGAGAAATCCAAGTTCATAGCGCGCGAAGTACAATTCTTGGGTTTCAATCTAGACGACAGAGGTATTACCCCGTCAGCAGAGAAAGTGGAGGCAATTCAGAGGTTCCCGCAACCAAGATACAGGAAACAATTACAATCTTTCCTCGGACTCTGTAACTATTACAGAAAGTTTCAGAATCGATATTCCGAGTTGACAGCCAAGTTTCAACCACAGTTATCTGCTAAGAACAAATGGACCTGGGGTGAGGAACAAGATCTTACTTTCCGCTTGATAAAAGAAACATTTCTGGAGAGCGTTATACTTCGTCACCCAGATTTTAAGAAACCATTCTTTTTAAACTGCGATGCTAGCGACCTAAGCTTAGGAACGACATTATACCAGGAAGATGAGGAGGGACAACATCTGGTAATAAGCTTCGCTAGTCGCACGCTGAATCAGTGCGAAAAGAACTACAGTGTAACAGAAAAGGAATTGCTTAGCGTGGTGTTTGCATGTAGCAAGTTCCGAACGTACATTCTCGGGTATCAAGTCACTGTTCGTACTGATCATAAATCCATCTCGTTCCTATGTAGGTGCAAATTGAGTCACGGCCGATTGGCTAGGTGGGTACTCGCCCTACAAGAATATGATCTAAAATGGGAATATATTCCGGGAAAAAAGAACGTGGTAGCAGATGTATTATCACGAATAAATCTGGAAGATCAGACCTTCGAGGGAGAGAAGGAAAGCTTGGTTAAAATTTATAACATATTTAAGACCAGAGCCGATCTACAAGCTCTACTAATAAATATCCGTATCCACCAACAGTCTGATCCTAAACTGAAAAACATCATGAGTCGATTGGAAGCCGACGATGACACCATTTCCAAATATTACCAACTAAACAAAGGAATATTATTCATAAAAACGGCTTTCGATGAAGAGACATGGAAGGTGATAATTCCACACCAAATCGAAAAGGAGGTCATCATCGATTATCATGTCAGGTATGGCCACATGGGAGCGCTAAAAGTGATACAGGCTTTAGAGGAAAACTGCAAGATAAAGAATATCAACCGAAAGGTGAGAACTTGCATCAAGTCCTGTAATATCTGCCAATGCGTCAAGATAAACAATGAGAAGAAAGAGGGTATAATGATACCTATTACCTCAAATGCAAAACTGGAAAAAGTGTTCTTGGATATCTGCGGGCCATTTACCCGTAGCAGCAGTCGACACAGGTATAAGTACCTGGTAATAATCATGGACCACTATGCCAAATATATAAAGCTATATCCGGTTAATCGGGCAACAACAGCGAAAGTTCTGGTGGTGATCATCGATTTGTATGTGCCAGAGATCGGTAGACCATCTTCCATTATTACCGACCATGGTACGCAATTTAAGGGGAGGAGATGGCGAGACACATTATTAGCACTTGGGATCAAAACCTATAAGACGTCAGTCTACCACCCAAGTAGTAATCCGGCTGAGAGAGTACTGAGAGAAGTGGGTAGGATCTTGCGGACGTACTGTCACAACCAACAACGAAAGTGGCAAGAGTACTTAGCAGCAACAGAGACATTCCTAAATTTCGCCCACCACCCAGCTATAGGAATTACACCATACTCCGCCATGTATGAGAAGCCGACTCCCCGAGAAATTGAACAAATCATCGAGTTTCCACCAAACAATGATCGCAAATTCAACCAGTTGAGATTTTACAACAAGGTGGCTGAAGACCAAGAAAAACGGCAAGCCAAATACCAAAAGGCAATAGGGCGTATAATAACAAAGAGGGTGAGAAAGTTCTCCTAAAAAATCGAGAGCTGCCCAGCCCCCTAGAAGGTATAACCAAAAAATTATTATTACTTTATACAGGACCATATGTTGTGGTAAAGGATAAACATAACAATACTTATGAACTGAGGGAAATCGTTTCCGGAAGAGTCAAAGGTGTGTACAATCAAGCATCTATGAAAAAGTATTATGAAGAATGAGTTTGGAATTTAGAATTTTAACCAACAAATTCTAAAATAAATGTAAGTACATCTTACTACCTATGATTTAGAAGAAAAAACTTTATGGCAATTTAATAAAAGAAAGGAATTTTGGAATTTAATTTACAAAAAATTTAAAAATGAAGTAAGACCAACTTACTATAACTAATTTTGTGAAAAAACTATTATGGTAAATAATTAAGAAGAATTTGAATTTAGAGGAATACCAACAAATTCAAAAGATAATTGTAAGATCACCTTACTATAAACCATTTTGAAGGAAACAATTTTGGGAATAAATGAATTAAACAGAATTTGAATTTTGATAAAACGTCAAAACTCTGAAACGAAATAAGCTCAACTTATTACAATGATTTACGAGAAATGTTATGCCATTAGATGAAAAGAAGAGTTTGAATTTTGCATAAAACTAACAAAGTTCTAAAAATAAATATGTTCCATTTATAATTAAATTTAGAAGAAAATAAAATGATTAATTCAGAAAAGAGAATTAACTATAATCCAGAATAAATGTGAATATCTAGCATTTGAAGGAGTAGAGAAGAAAAACAAAAAAGAGTGTGATATACAAGAGAAGAAAAAAAAAATTTGGAAACAAAGAGAAGAATCTGTTATTATAATCAAATTATATAAAAATCCAAGGAAGAAAAACAATAAAATAATAATGAGAACAACCTATGATTAATTACTTATGAAACAATAATGGAAACAGTTAATCAAGAAAAAGGAATACAATATTACTCAGTTCTGAAGAAGAAAAGAAGAACAACTCATACCCAAACATATGGAGAAGGTGATTTTGAACCAATAATAATAATAAGACCTATATGAAATGCAAAGAGAAGAAGTACCACATGAAATATTATATAAATGAATTAATGTTAATGAATGCGAAGGCGGATTAATAACTTTCTAAGAGAAAGGAAAGAACAAAATGTTTAGATAAAATGATCAAAATAACAACATGAATATCTAATATAAAGATACAAATTTAAAAATTAAATATAATATAATAAGACCATTCAAATAATGAATAAGAAAATGCTATATATAGAGACCATGCTAACACTGTAAGTAACCAGAAGGAAGTATAAGGAGAATTCAGATGGAGAAGAAAAAGAGTTACACTATAACCAGTAACAAGAATTATTAAGAAAAGTTTTCACCCATAATTAAAATAAATATATCAGACAAGTTAAGAGTTCAGAAAAATATATATATATAATGAGTATAATAATAATTATGAAGATTTATTAAGATAGAAAATGTGAGATAATCTGAGAAACTACGAAGTGAAGAATCCCAAAGATATTTTTATTAGTCGAAAATGAGACTACTTTTTATTTATTTATTCGATGACTGACTGAAGATAATTCCAGCAGCATTATGTTTTTTTTTGAGCAGAGATGAATGTGCCTCTGGACTCAAATTGTAGAAGTGGTGTATGGCCAGCAGAGATTGTGTAGCCTACAGTGCCCCTCTGAACTGCCCCAGCCCACGTGATAGGGAATGTTAGGGAATTAATATCCCAAGGATGCAACACGAAGTATATAAAGAAAGAAAATGTATAATAATAATAATAATATATCTCAGAAGACACTAACTATCCAAGAAGGATCAAAAGTAAAATAAGTAACTATATATATAAAATGTATTAAACTCAAATATAAAAAGTCGATATAGAAATGGAGAGGAAAATTAAATATAAGAAATAATTAAATTATCATAAGAAATTATTTCATCCATAAACATGTCTGAAATAATTACTTCTGGAGGAGAGCAATCTGTAGCGTGACAGATAAACGCATAATAATAAATGGCATTGATCATTAGAATAATAAGATTATAACATTTAAATCCGAAAAAAGCATTAAAATAATATAAAGAAATAATTCATAGCAACTGTGCAGAACAATCATTATTATTAAAAGTATAAGTTCAAATAAAATAAGTTACTAGTGATGAGTCATCGAAACCAGTATAATAACCCAAGGTTTTTAAAAATACAACCCAGGAAGGTAAGAAGTAAACAAAGAAACACAGAATATGACTAAACCCACAACGAGGATAAATAAATGAAAAAGAAACCCTGAATAAGGCAAGATCCACAATAAAAGGTGATGTATTTCTAGAAACCAGATGAAGATGAAGAAATCCCAAGAAACCCGATGGCATCAAGAAGAAGATGGAGAACATACCATTCCAAGAAGACAGAAGAAAAGAAGACACCATTGAAGAAAGAAGAAGAAGACAGCATCCTGAAGAAGAAGGAATGCTCTTATAAAAAACACCCATATCCCCATATCCCAAAATAATTAAAAATCACTATCATAAAAAGTATAACGAAATAGTCTTGAACAGTAACCACATGTACAATAAAATTAAGAAAAAAAAGTGTATAGAGTAAGAGTTGACAGTGAACCAGGATGAAATAATAATATAATACCCAAAGAACAAATCTTCATTGTAACACACAAAACAATTTATTGATGTTAATAAGACTAAACAACCATTTAGAAATAGCATCAAAAAGTATAAAGTGAACCAGTGCTAGTTTGGGTATTATAAAAAATAAACCTTATGTTTCGTCCTTGGCATCCACAAACTGTGTATCTAATGAAATATACAACTTTAAGTGACTTATAATTTGTACCAGGTGAATGTAATACATGTAGTAATATCAAGCTATAAATCTGTTTGAAGTGACATTTCTTTAAAGAATGAGTAAAAACAGATTTAATCATAAAGTGACAGGGTACAATTACCCAATACCATATTTAAAAGACAGTTTAAAAAACTGCATCGTTCAATTTAATATAAGAGATAGCAAATAAGAATATAGGTATAAGATTTTGTGAATATAGAATAAGGATTTTAAAAATGTATTAGGTATAAGGTCATTTGTTAAGTTTGGGACCACTAACATCCTAACTGTAAATATATTTATTACTTGTATTTATAGTAATAATTAAGTAAGATGTTAGATGGGAAAAAACCTCCTTTGTAAATAATATTTCTATGTTAGTAATAAGTGTTGATTGTAAAAAATGTTGAAGACAACCATCATTTGAAGATATTTCTTATTTGTTTAACCGTTTATAGTATTGAAACCAATACTAATTATTGTTATGTTTAATTAAAAAAAATGTTTAGTTCATATTACCATGTTAAAAAGTCAGAGAGGGTATAACACAGTATGTATTGATTATATAAAAATTTGTAAGAAAAAACTTGTTAAAAAATCTAGGCAAAATGATGAAAAACTAAACCTCATCAAAACAGAGAAATTACTCACTTAAATGCATTTAAGCTAAAGGGATTTAGATAAAATAAACCAGAGATGAAGCCATATAATTACAGATACCACTTAGAAAGATTTTATAAAATTATAGCCAGGATTATAAATAAAAATGGAAATGACAGAACTCAAAAATTTGGAGAGGGGAGTCATATATTCCAACATAATATTTTAAAAATTTAACCAATTCAAATAATTGCAAGAAACTAAGGGAATATAAAACTTTTAATACAATATGAGATTATTAATCATAAATATAACTTAAAAAATGGCAGAATTTGCATAATGACAGCAAGTTAATTTTGAAAATTTACCAAAGACAAAATGAAGGTAAAAATTACCAATTTTAGATAAAAAACATAATAAAACGGCATTATTCGATATTAAAATAAGCCGAATGAACTGAAGGATAAAATTAAGTAACATCTAGCAAATAAATTTGAATAATAACCAAAGTTTAAGCAGTTATATAATGTAATTTAAAACATGCACAGGATGCAAAGTTAAATTTGAACAATGTAAGGAATAATATTGTATTGGCTAAGATTTTAGTCAAAAGTGAAGGAAGTAGAGAGTTGATTATTGAACATTGTACGGTGCACTTGACGAGCGTATTTTAACCAAGTTAACCTAATTTATCGTACCGTAATGGCGAGTCAGTGAACGACACAATTTTGAAAATCGCGAGTGGCGAATAAAAACATTTTGTAACATCTACATAGTGACAGAAACAATTACCAGAGACTAAATAACATTGTACAGCACCTAACTACACCAAATAACACTATTAAACACCATAAAACAGTATACATCATAACCATAAATCAGTGCCTGAATGACAAAAAGTGAACGGACTTATACATACACCACTATACAAAATACAACACAGAAACTTCACTCAAGACACTAAACAACATCAGAAGGAAGATTTGCTGCCACCAGGACGTGAATACTATAAGAAAATCTCTTTATTGGAACGTCACATTTACTAGAGACATTTTACCAACTCGACGGCGGCCATTTGCAATTGTCGTCATCACTCAAGAACACCGCCTTCTAGTATTGTCAGCGATACGGTTCGACAACAAATTATTTTATTTCAATCTCAATTAAATATATGTACCTAGTATTAAGAATTACTTGTTGTAACGTTATACTTTTTTAATATTGGCCCGATTTCTCTCTGACTTTAACCATAATTAGCTGTTAAAAGAACCTGATTGCATTTTATATATCAAAAACTTGTAACATTTCGATACCCTGAGAGTCGATTTTATAATCGACAAGAGTCTTATAACCAATTATCCAATAAAACATTTATACTTTTCATATCAAAATTGTTCTTTCTTTATTAAAACGTAACAATTTACAATTAATATAATTTAAACGGTAAACTACAAGAATTTCACCACATCAGAAGGAAGATAACCTCCAAAACGAAAAGTAAACAAATATCGATTGTCCCTGGAGACAATCTTATAAGTGGTTGGAGTTTATTAAAAATACAAGAACATTAATAAAATTTCCTAGAGAAGTGAGACGTTTCAAAACTTCATGAAACACAATTAATTAATTGTTCTTAATTAATTAATCTATAAAAAAGGAAATTTTTTTTTTATTATAAATTTTTTTTTCTTCAAACACAATTTTTATTCCTTCCACAAACATTTTTGTAACACTACTCCTATACAGATTTAACACTATATAACAGGTATCGTTACAATTGGACTCGATCAACAGTGAAACTAAAGGAAGAGTTTCAGACCAGGCAGACTTAGTAAACAACAGTATATTGAGAATTGAGTTTTATTACAATATATATATATATATATATAAATATATATATTGCGACAGTACAAATAAGTGATGTACTGAGCATGAAATATAAAAATTTAAATTTACTTAATAAACTGTAAATAATTAATAATATATTAGAAATAAGCATGTTATGGATTGCAAGCTTGACTCAGACAAAAATATGAACAGGTGTTTCGACCTGAATCAACGTGCACACACACACAAATGTAACTGAAAGTGTGTACACCAGTATTTTGCTAGTGTGTGTGAACGCAGGTCTCTGCAGGCAAGTTTGCCACCCCAGTATGAATAATTGCACAATGACTGTTTTTCCGTAATTATTCATAAACTAGAATTAAGAATTAAAATCCAAAAGCACCATAAAATGTAAATAAATTTAATAAATACTGTGTGCGAAAACCACGCGAAAGTGGCACGCCGCACAAGTGCAACAGTGAAATAACTGTGTACAAATCAAAAGGGTTAAGTTGCAATGTCCAAAATTACAATGAACATGTGTTGTAAAATTAGTTATAAGATAAGTATAAAAAAATACTTACAGGACTCTGCAATTCGCAGAAATATAAAAAATAGTAAATTTGACAAAGAGTGGGGGAACTGACGCCAAAGACAGTTTCTAACATGTCGATTTTGTATCACTGAAGGGTGTCGACCAAGACATGGGTATAAATAGGACACGCAAGCTTCAGTGGTTCTCTTTCTTGAATCATCCACGATGGAGAGGGAGCTTATGCCCGTCAGCACGGCATATTTATTAATATTTTTATAAACAGTTTAAATTGCCAGTTATGTACAAATACGTAACCAAGCTATAAGACAAACATTGTAATTAATAACAGCACTACTGAAGAAGTCCATAGCGATACGACGCTGGACAAGAGAAGAAGTTCTATAGCGATACGACGCTGGACAAGAGAAGAAGTTCCATAGCGATACGACGCTGGACAAGAGAAGCAGTTCCATAGCGATACGACGCTGGACAAGAGGAGGGGACGAGAGAGTGAGAGACAGCCGACGCTGGAGGCGAGACGAAGATGAACACCGATGGAACAAAAAATGATCGAGTATGATTGACGACAATAAGGTGATAGACAACTTATTCATATCTTAATCATACACAGTATACAAAGAAAGTTAAAGACATTAATATTTTATTTAAAAATAAGAGTAATATTTCTTGTATAGTAGAGTTAAAAATCATAGATGTTTTAGAAATACGATTAACGTAACAAGAGCTCAAATTAATGTGATATAAAATGATTACAAAGAATATAAATAAAAACAATTAGTATTTGAGAAAACAGTACTGAGAAGTAATAACTATTAATATTTTGAGTACGTACCATATATAGAAAAAAGATTTAAAAATTGATTTTGAAACATATTGTTACGACGGTCTACTCGATCGTCGTAGGTACAGTGGAAACAAAATAAGTACAAGACACCAATTAAGTCACTAATCACACCTTTAATTGTTATAGTAAAACAGTTCATAATTAATAACACAGTGTCTACAACAAATCAAATGAAATTGTTCATACGCAATAAAATGTCCACTAATATTAAAACTCAACTGTATTACAATTATACCGTCCGAATATAAAACGCAACACTTCACTAATAATTACTTGAACGTACACCGTAATAACCCGAACCGCTCTGTAAATATATCGCACTAATACTCTCGAACCGCACAGTCAAAAATCTCGCATTGAACTGAAAACTAAGGCCGCGACGCGATGTATTTATAGTTACGCTCCGACACCAGAAGCTTCCAAACTGCGTCTTATCTCTCGCGAACTACGTAATTGCTGCGGCCTTGACACAGTCCGAGCGCCCGAGCGAAGGCTGGCAAAGTGCGAGAAAATTCTCGCAACATGCGTTTAGTAGCACGTACACCACACGCTTACGTCGAGATCTTTCTGGGACATTCGATAAACGCCTAGATTGTTCTACGCTGTCGTAGCAATATTAATAGACTGAATAGTCTAAAAAATGAGATTTTTCTTTTATATACTATTTAGTAGCATAGAATGTTTAGTTAGTAAGGATGTATATATCTTAAGCCTTACGGCATTATAACAAATAATAACTAATGTTTTTTAAATCGAAGTCAGTGCCATGTGCACATATTTTTTTTTATAGTGTCAAATAAATTTTAATTACTGTTTCAAGTTCCGTAGAGTTCTTATTGCAGATACACCTGACCCCCTATTTATGTATATGTAACGTTGTTTAAATTTGGTGCTCCAAGATCGAGGGACTACACAAATTTAAATTAAATTAAATTTGCCAAATTGTCACGTTATATAAATTTTTCGCCCTAGACGTGAGGCACGAGATGCCTAAATTTACGTACAAAAATTTGTACACATACAATATAATATTATGCAACTTTTGCAATGTTGTAATGTTGGAATATATATATATATATATATATATATATATATATTTAGTCACTTTTTGCTACAGTCCGTTTCTTGATATATATAATACATTTAATATTTATAATTAAATTTACCTCAAGATGTTATTTTTATCCTTTATTGGAACATGTTTCTGGCACTATTTTGGGTGATGGGTGCAAAATAGTGCCCGAAACATGTTCCAATAAAGGATAAAAATAACATGTTGAGGTAAATTTAATTATAAATATTAAATGTAATATATATATATATATATATATATTGCAACATTACAACATTGCAAAAGTTGCATAATATTATATTGTATGTATACAAATTTTTGTACGTAAATTTAGGCATCTCGTGCCTCACGTCTAGGGCGACAAATTTTTATAACGTGACAATTTGGCAGATTTAATTTAATTTAAATTTGTGAAGTCCTTCGATCTTGGAGCACCAAATTTAAACAACGTTACATATACATAAATAGGTGTGAACGGTCTCACGTTCAAGATTGACAAATTCTTTAAACATATAACATTTAAATAGGGGGTCAGGTGTATCTGCAATAAGAACTCTACGGAACTTGAAACAGTAATTAAAATTTATTTGATACTATAAAAAAAAATATGTGCACATGGCACTGACTTCCATTTAAAAAACATTAGTTATTATTTGTTATAATGCCGTAAGGCTTAAGATATATACATCCTTACTAACTAAACATTCTATGCTACTAAATAGTATATAAAAGAAAAATCTCATTTTTTAGACTACTCAGTCTATTAATATGTTTCAAAATCAATTTTTAAATCTTTTTTCTATATATGGTACGTACTCAAAATATTAATAGTTATTACTTCTCAGTACTGTTTTCTCAAATACTAATTGTTTTTATTTATATTCTTTGTAATCATTTTATATCATATTAATTTGATACTTGTTACGTTAATCGTATTTCTAAACATCTATGATTTTTAACTCTACTATACAAGAAATATTACTCTTATTTTTAAATAAAATATTAATGTCTTTAACTGTCTTTGTATACTGTGTATGATTAAGATATGAATAAGTTGTCTATCACCTTATTGTCGTCAATCATATTCGATCATTTTTGTTCCATCGGTGTTCATCTTCGTCTCGCCTCCAGCGTCGGCTGTCTCTCTTCTCCTCTTGTCCAGCGTCGGCTGTCTCTCACTCTCTCGTCCTCTCCTCTTGCCCAGCGTCGTATCGCTATGGAAATGCTTCTCTTGTCCAGCGTCGTATCGCTATAGAACTTCTTCTCTTGTCCAGCGTCGTATCGCTATGGAACTTCTTCTCTTGTCCAGCGTCGTATCGCTATGGAACTTCTTCTCTTGTCCAGCGTCGAATCGCTATGGAACTTCTTCAGTAGTGCTGTTATTAATTACAATGTTTGTCTTATAGCTTGGTTACGTATTTGTACATAACTGGCAATTTAAACTGTTTATAAAAATATTAATAAATATGCCGTGCTGACGGGCATAAGCTCCCGCTGCATCGTGGATGATTCAAGAAAGAGAACCACTGAAGCTTGCGTGTCCTATTTATACCCATGTCTTGGTCGACACCCTTCAGTGATACAAATCGACATGTTAGAAACTGTCTTTGGTGTCAGTTCCCCCACTCTTTGTCAAATTCACTATTTTTTATATTTCTGCGAATTGCAGAGTCCTGTAAGTATTTTTTTATACTTATCTTATAACTAATTTTACAACACATGTTCATTGTAATTTTGGACATTGCAACTTAACCCTTTTGATTTGTACACAGTTATTTCACTATTGCACTTGTACGGTGTGTCACTTTCGCGTGGTTTTCGCACACAGTATTTATTAAATTTATTTACATTTTATGGTGCTTTTGGATTTTAATTCTTAATTCTAGTTTATAAATAATTATGGAAAAACAGTCATTGTGCAATTATTCATACTGGGGTGGCAAACTTGCCTGCAGAGACCTGCGTTCACACACACTAGCAAAATACTGGTGTACACACTTTCAGTTACATTTGTGTGTGTGTGCACGTTGATTCAGGTCGAAACACCTGTTCATATTTTTGTCTGAGTCAAGCTTGCAATCCATAACATGCTTATTTCTAATATATTATTAATTATTTACAGTTTATTAAGTAAATTTAAATTTATATACTTCATGCTCAGTACATCACTTATTTGTACTGTCGCAATATATATATATATATATATATATATATATATTGTTACAACACAAATAAGCCAACCCAATACCAGGGATGAACAAGATAATATTGAATCTAAAATAATACTTCATATTAAATAAAATGATTAATTTAAATAAAATATAATAACTATGACTCGACAAACGATGACATGACCTAACCCAAGTGATTGACCCAACAAAAAAAAACAAAAGAAGAAGGGAACCACGAAAAACAAACAAGAATAAAACCAAAGAAGAGAAGAAAGTGATTGATGAAACCAAAGGAAGAAGGGAAAAAACCAAAACCCAAACAAAAATGAAACAAGTTCATGGAATTAAATGACTCACAAAAATGAAACAAGTTCATGGAATTAAATGACTCAATGTAACACGTTGAAATGTACCCAAAGGAGAAGGTGGAAAACCCAAGATATTAACCAAATACAATGAAAATGAAGAAGGAGGGAAATAGATAAAAATGAAAACCAATAATGATACACAAACAAGTAATAAAGCATAGGAGAAGGAGAAATAATGCACTCAAAAGTAATATTGGAACCATGACCAATAATTAACCTATGAGAAAGGAAAAAGTAAATGTCATTATCCATTAATGGACAATCGTAATTTAGGGAAGAAACCCTATTAAACAATGTTAAAGATAAAAATGATAAAAAAGCAAACTAAACCCCAATTTAGAATTAGATGTAAGAATAGTATTGTAAGGACATAAAATTGTTAATAGTATTAAGGAAATATTGTAATGAAAGAGAAAAAATGAATAGTGAGATAGTAATTAGAGGGATTACCCATTCAGAAACACTTAAAAAACAAAAACATTTGTGAAGTGCAAAACGAAAGTGTAAAAACCCCAAAGTGTAGTGATAAAGAAGGTACACTAATTAAATTATAATTAACTATAAATAATTTAAAAGTGAAGGTGATGATTGAATGAAAATAGTGTAAAGTATAGAATGGAAATATAGTGAAAAATAATGAATGATAAAATCATTAACAATTAATAAATCCTAAAGAACGCTAAAGGTTTAACAGTGAAAAATAATAGTGAATAAGTATGTTGTGAAAAATAGTATTAAGTATAAACTATAAAGAGGTATTGAACACTGGAAAGTGATAATCACCATAATAAACAAAACAAAAAATATAATTAAGGAGTTTTAAAAGCAAGTAATCATAGTTGAAAGGGAGAATCCCAGGAAAGAGTAAATTGAAGGTGTTAACATGGAGGGAGAGTAAAGATTGTTTAGAAAGTTAAGGAGTTGGATACAAATCAAAAAACACCCATGTTATAAGGGATCATTACGGGTTTTACGTCGATGACCTCCTCACCGGTTCCGATAGCTCACCCGTTCTAATCCAATTGAATACCGACATTTCTGAGTTGCTAAGCCGCTACGGCTTCACTCTTCACAAATGATCGTCTAACGACCGGAATATAACATCTTCGTACACTAACTCGTCCTTAGACTTTAACAAGGACAAAACAGTCCGCACTTTGGGCATTCAGTGGGACGTTATAGCGGACAGCTTCGTATACAATATACAAAAAAATTTTAAAATTGATCATTTCAATAAAAGAAAGGTGTTATCTGTTATCACTGGTATTTATGATCCATTGGGTTTAATTGGGCCTATCACGTTTTGGTGCAAGTACTTTATGCAAACACTTTGGTCTTCGGGTACAAACTGGGACGACCTGCTTTCTGATTCCTTATCTATTAAATGGACTGAGCTCTATGCTCAATTAATTTCAGACACTCATTTTAGGATCCCGAGGGCTGTAAAAGATTCAGGTAGTTCATCAATCATCTCATTCCAATTACACGGGTTCACCGACGCGTCTGTAAAAGGTTACGCATGCTGTATCTATGCGCGCACGGTATATTCCGATAATAGTATTTCGTCTCATTTATTGTGCTCTAAATCAAGAGTTGCCCCGTTAAGGCAAATTTCCTTACCTCGTCTCGAGCTGTGCGCCTGTATGTTATTATCGCAGTTGGTTTCTAAGGTCATCAATGCCGTGGCCTACGAGTTCAGCGAGTTATATTTTTACTCTGATTCGACGATTGCCCTTCACTGGATTCATCAAACGCCGTCCAGGTGGAAGGTATTCGTAGCGAACCGTGTTTCTGAAATTCAGCAGCTCACTAGTCTGGGCAATATCATGTCTCGTCTCATGATAATCCCGCGGACATTCTATCCCGCGGTTGTTTACCCCGTTTGTTACACAACCACAGGCAATGGTGGCATGGTCCTTATTGGCTACTAAAGAAGCCTTCGGACTGGCCTACTCGTCCCTTCGATCCCAATTCCGCTTACGCTCATCCGGAGTTGGACAAGGAAGAACGTAAACAGGCCCTGCTCGCATTGGCTACCGCTTCGCACTTTCCAAACTATGTTGAAAATTACTCTTCTCTCACTAGGCTTCTACGCGTTTTTGCTTACTGCCTGCGTTTTATTCATAACGCTAAGTCTCCCGCTTCCAGTAGAAGCACCTCCTTTTTATCGGCGCATGAGTTAAACAGCGCGCTCTTGGTTTTTATTCACCAAGCCCAGTTTTCGCATTTCAATGTTGAAATTAAGCAATTACAGGCACATCGCCCTATACCTACTGATAGTAAAACATTCTCACTTAATCCTTTTCTTGATAACGCTGGTATATTGCGTGTTGGCGGTCGCCTTCAGCAGTCTCAGCTAAGTTACAGTAACAAGCATCAAATCATACTACATCCGGAGGCTCATCTTACTTGATTAATTATTGAATATGAACACATTCGACTACTCCACAGTGGAGTACAACTTACGCAATGTTTGCTGCGCCAAAAGTATTGGATTATAAATGACAAGTCGTACATACGCTCGGTCATTCACAAATGTATCACTTGTTTTCGCTTTCGCGCGTCTGGTTCCAGCCAACTGTTGGGTCAATTACCCGCGCCTAGGGTCACCCCTTCCAAGCCATTCTCACAGTGCGCCGTGGACTACACCGGTCCTATGTTGTTACGCCAGGGCGGGCAGAGGTCCAAATCCTTTACTAAGGCCTACATTTCTCTGTTCATCTGCTTGTCCACCAAGGCTATTCACCTTGAATTGGTTTCAGATTTGTCAGCAGACACCTTTTTGGCCGCCTTGAAACGTTTCATATCCCGGAGGGGCACCCCCGAACAAATATTCTCCGATAACGGTACTAATTTCCATTACGGGCTGGCACTATATTACACCAGCTATACAAGCTCTTCCAGCGGGACGAATTTCAAAGGGCCGCTCAGGACTTCGCTATTCCACGCGGAATTAAGTGGTCATTCATACCTCCCTCAGCCCCCCATTTTGGTGGTCTGTGGGAAAGTGGCGTCAAGAGTGTTGAGTTCCATCTGCGGCGCGCCATAGGCAATACGATCCTGAACTTCGAAGAGTTCTCCACTGTCCTAACCCAGGTTGAAGCCTGTTTAAACTCGCGTCCCTTGTTTTCCATTTCAAATGACGCCGGGGATCCTGAGCCGTTGACTCCAGCTCACTTTTTGGTTGGCTCCCCCCTTACTGCTCTTCCGGAACCCAATTATTCGGATACAAATTTGGGTCGCTTGGGGAGATGGCAGCTTTTGCAAAGGTTTACTCGTTCCATTTGGAAGAGTTGGTCCCGAGACTATCTGCACCAGTTGCAGCAGCGAAACAAGTGGAAAAAGCAGTCGAAAAATTTATCGGTAGGACAATTGGTCCTCATTCTGGATGACAATGCCCCACCATTGGTTTGGAAGCGTGGCATTGTCACTCAGACATATCTTGGGCAGGATTCGTTGGTACGTGTTGCGGACGTCCGTACTGCCAACGGCATTCTGCGTAGACCCATTCATAAGCTGTGCCCACTTCCGGTGGCAACAGACTGATTGCGCCTCGGTGTTTCATGCCCGGGACATTGCCGGTCGAGCACATGCTCTTCCATACACATTTTATTGACTACAATGTTGTTTATGTAACTTATATCATGTAACTTATGTAAGGTATACCATTTGTGCACTTGTATGTATTGTATCATTAATGGACGCCATGTAGCGGTGCATTGGTGAACATTTAAACTTTTTTTTTCTTAGTGTGATGTCAATTATGGTGAACGGTGTGGGGCAGTGTATAGTGTTATACTAAATTTTTGTGTATTTTCATTATATTATTATATTAAATTTTTGGGTATTTTCATTATATTATTGTACTAAATTTTTGGGTATTTTTATTGTACATTATTATCAATATTTGTGGCATACTTCTACTGTATATTGTCATAGTGAATTTTACAGATATATTACCTTGTATTGCTGCGCAATGCTGTTTATTACATGCTAAGTGTCACGCTGTTATTTTTTAAATTGGTTGTATTTCTTTAATGTTTGTGCAAGGCCACCCACGGTGTCCTTATTGCCATGTATTATTGTTATTATTGTTCATGGTTTATCGCATATTCAAGCCTTTGGATTATTGTTACATATTACCTATGGAGCATTGATTAATGATGTACTCGTTTATATTATATTTTGTAACGTGTCAAAATTGGGTACTTATATTTATAGCATTTATGGGGTATTTGTATTTTATTTTATTCCAGTTTTCGGGGTTTCATAAAAATATTATGCAAGTTAATTCCATTGTAACAGACCATGTGTTGACTGAAACCGTTTGGAACAAAGCAGCAACGTAATATTCCGTTGCGAAACCAGGCAAAGAATTTGTACCACCCTTGATTTCTCAGAACTTTGTTTAAATGTGACCGCGCACGCACGCGCAACACAGGCCTACGCTCGGAGGGATGCCGCCGTCCAAAAACCAAGATGCCAGGAGACAATTCTATTCACAGTCTCCTTTACTGAGATGGAGGAAACGTAGCTAAGGACCGCCTCCTTTTAGTGACGTCAGAATGGCAGTGCCTAATATCGTCGGCACTCACTACCGAAATAACCACTATGTATCATGGTCATAGCTAACAAACTGCATCAAATCAGCTATGAACGGCGACAAAATCTGTTGGCAGTGGGTATGAACTTCCTACCGCCCGCAAGAGACGCTGCCGCAGTCTTCCTCTGTTCGTGTCGGCCGACACCGAGCCCAGTTAGGCTCCTTACCAAAATTCATATTTTTACCGGTAATAAAGTGATATAACAATAACAAAGTATGTGACTGCGGTCAAGTAAAAGTGCAGAACATATTTATATATATATTTTTCGGAGACTAAAAAGAAATATAACGGAATGAGGAGTGCACGCGAGGACCACGTTGCCGACCGTGAGGGATATAAAAAAAAAATGTTAAGGGTTGTATAATTTTTTGTGTGTTTGTGTGTGTGCACAATTGCAGGCTGGGCAGTCTTGTGTGTGTGTATGTAAAATAAGGTAAGCTGTAGTATAAAATAGAATAAGAGTGATAATTATGTAACCCAAGCAAAGGATCAATTCTTACGAAAGTATTTCATATGTAGTAAAGTTTGTAAAAAAAGTTTAAATGATTCAAAACTAAATTAAAATGATAATTCTCTTCATAAAAATGTGTGGTGTAAATCATTCACACAACCTTAAAAATTACACCTGATCCTAACGTTCGTATGACGCAACCCTGAATCCGAGGCTACTGATTGACGGTAAGTGGAAGTTTCTTCAATTTTATTTTGTATTTTTATTATGTAATTAATTAATAACAGTTCAATGGTGCCGCGAAATGGAACGAATTTAATAAAGTAATGAAATTCCATACCTACAAATAAGATACAAGCGTAATTTAGAGGTTAAGTGAAAATACGTAATGTAAAATATAGTCAAAGAATTACGACAGGAGATTTGGTAAATAAGTATATAACAACCAATAATAAAGTTATAAAAAAGAGATAATGTAAAATTTCAAAAATTGGAAAATACAGAGAATAAAGTCATTTTGTCCGACTTAAATGTTATGAGCGAAATAGCTGAATTTGATGAATCAGCTGTTATGAGCAGTCTTGAAGTACATTCAACACCGAATGTAGGTCAAGATGACAGAACTATAGATATAAGCAACACGAATAGTACAGATGATTCGGCGATCCAAACGACCCAAACATCGAATAGAGAAAGCAAAATCAATAATAACGAAGTCAGCTTCACTGACGATAAAACAGAAAGTCCGTCAACACCTATCCAAAATAAACAAGAGGTAGATAGTAATGAGAAAGTTATGAATATGTTGCAATTAATTTTGGAGCAACAAAGTATTAAATTTAATGAAGTACAAAGTAGTTTTGACGCCAAATTTGACGAACAAAAAAGTAATTTTAACAATAAATTCGAAGCACAGAATAACAAATTTGATGAGTTAACAAACCATATTAGTGAGATCAATAAATGTTTTGAAAATAATAATGAAATAGTAAGAACTAGTCTGAATAAATTAGAACAGAGTGTGGAGAAAATGGGAGTAGTTGTAATGAATCCAAATAAGCATAATACAAATGAGAATTATAATGATAAGTGTAACAACGTGATACCAGATAAAGAGTTAACAAATGATAACAATAATGTCGAAAATAATGAATGTAATATTGAGAATAGTAGTGTGTTTGAAGAGTCGGTATCAGAGACTGATACGGTAAAAATAAATAATGAGAGTACTAATGAAATTGCAGAATGTAGTGATAATGAAATGTTAATGTGTGTGTATGAGTTGGAGAGAGAGAGAAAAAATAGCATAGTGGTAGAGTGGGGACAGAGGGTAAATTTTCCCCTTATTATTTATGATGATGATTTAAGGTGTTCACAAGTATTGTTTAAGAAGGGCAAGAGTCCCGTGTTGGTAGATGAATTGAAGTATTTATTTTTGTTGTATAATTTTGTACCCTCTGTCTGGAGTAATTTTGAGAGTGTGATATGGTGTTATAATGAGAGAGATTTAAAGAAAGAATTGTATGCTGAGAAACAGAATTGTATGAATTGAATAGAAAGTATGATGAGTGGAAAATAAGGTTAGAAGTGTGTCTACATAATAATGATTTAATTGATGAGACAAAAGTAAATAACCCGATAATGAATATAATTACTGATGGAGACTTAACAAATATACTTAACGTTGACTGGTTTAATGATTATTTTGGTAGAATGAATGAATTTGGTTTTTATGATTACAACACACAAAACAGTAATTTGTGGGGTAATGAAATTGAACAATGTTATATAAAACCAAGGTTAATCTGGGACGATGGGGGGTAGGCTATAAAACAATAAAAGACAAGTATAAACAATTATGTATTGTGGTTTTGACATGGCAGATTTGGACAATGAAGTGCGGAAAAACTGAACAGTTAATAACAAAAGTTTGTAAATAATTGTAGTAAATTTATTTGTGCACATTGTAGAATGTTAAGTAGACAAGTGTGTGTAGAGGGTTGTAATAATAATAGTAATTGTTGCAATTTAAATAAATATCAAAATCAATTTTGAAGACAGTAACTGATGAGTTGTAATTGTTTTGATAGCTAGGTAATTTGTATTTTCAGTAATTAATTTAATTAAACCAATTTGATATGTTTTAAATATTTTGATTGATTATTTAAATATGAATTAATTAAACTTTCTCATGAATTTAAATTATTTTATGAGATTTGTGAATTTGGTAATTAAATGTTAAATTGTTTGATTTAAACTAATATTTGTGTTAAATGTTTCAGAGGTGAGGTGAAAGTATTGGGGTGTAGGGGGTAGATGTTTTGTGTATATCAATTTAAATGGACTGTAAGTATAGAAATTTTATAGTACGAATCAAGTATAATAAAAATGTTTATTTGAAATAATGGTGTTAAATAAAAATGATAATTAAAAATTTTAATAATAATTGAACGATGATATATGATAATTATTAATAATGCATTTGAAAATTTTAAGTAATCCAATTGTAGAAAGTTATGGAGGAGTTAAATGATTAATGATGGATGAAAGTTTCATATTATGATGTTGTACATTTAATTTCGTATTTAGTTATTAGATATTAACAAGTTAATATAAATTATTAATTTTAGTTTTACAAAAGGTATTTTACTTGTGATTCCCCAACTTTTCGGGCGGTCACGGCCTCACCGAACCCTGACCGTGGAATTGGTTTAGCTTTAACAGCTATGGTTGGGGCACATTGCGTCACGTTCTGCCTTAACTGACCATAGCTGTTATCATTGTCAAGGTGAATTTTGAAATTGACAGGGAGGAATTAAGGGGAATCACCAAACTAGGGAACAGCGGCTACCACTCTGTCCGCATGGGGGCAGCAAAGCCAGGTGGTAGACCCGTTTAAGGGCGTTTAATTATAAACAAGAATATGTTGATATTCATAACGTTAAAGTATAACTGCCGAAGCAAAGACACGGAGAGGTCAAACTACTCCAAAATATGCAGTCTTTGTGGAAGTGAAAAGGCACCACAGTCTTACATAGCTTGCAATAGAGTGTGTGGATGGGAGGTGGCTCAGAGGAACCACGAATTTAAATTTTATAACATAAAAATTTGCGAACTCAAATTTTGATCCAATAAAAATGCTTGTGTTCTGTATAAATAACTAGATGCTCATACATTTACTATAAGGTGTTCATCCCATAATTTTAAATGTAATATCTTATTATAGTAGGTTAGAGATAAGAATTGATAGAAAGTATGTGTTTCATATAATGTGTGTATTTTTAAACTAAGCAAATAATTAAACCGACTGGCAGGCGGTTTGCATATTATCAGAGTTAAAAAAAGGGGAAACAAGGAGGTTAGAAGTAAGGATTGATAAATATATATATTTCATGTAATTTGTTCAATGTTGAGATGTGTTTTCATGGTGTTAGGAATATCAGCTGATCAGCAATAAAATGTCACTGTTATATTGGTTGTAAATGTTCCAGGTAATCAATGTTTAATGCAATATTTCAATGTATTACAGATGCTATTTAAAGTAATGAGAAGAGTAATTTAATGTGGTAAGATTTTAAAGGAATTGTGAAAGTTAATAAAAGATAGTTTTGGGGTGATGAATATTTTGTGGGACATATAGATCAGTCCAAGTTGAAGTTAAAGGGGTAGTAGAGAGAAAAATATTGTTTTGAGTTAATGTAATGTTGTTTTGCTTTGAGAAGTATTGATGTTGACACAGTAGTTGTGGAGAATATATGTAGAGTTTTGAGTGATATTGATATTATTAATTGATGATGTTATTTTGTTGTAGTTGAAGTGAGGTAATTAGATTGAGATTTTGGGGATGGCAATTTTGTAGTAGGGGGTAGTGTAATGTAGGAGTCCGTAACAAGGTTGGGACGGGATGGGACCGATTTAGTGGGAAGGGGTCGCCTCAGGTAGAATCCAGCGACCAGATAATGGGAAATGAGTTTTTTGGGGGGGGGAACACGTATCCCAAGTACAAAGGGTTAGAGAGTATTTTTTTTATATATCGAGAGAAGGTGGCGATTTGAGTTTATTAGTAAGTTGAGGTTTAGAGAGTGTTTTGATAGATATTTTGATAGAGATGGGTGTCATGTGAGTTACAGTTGTTAGAGGTTAGAGTCAGAGGGAGAAAGATTATATATGTATACAGATCAAGTAGTACAGTCAATGAGAATAAATAATTTAAAATCACCCACAGTAAGGGAGAATAAGATTGTCAAATAAAGAAAGAGATTTATAAGAAAAATATAAAATATTTTTAATTGAAACCAGTGACAAATTTTTGATAGAATTTGGAAATGTATAGAAAGTGTTTATCTTGAATAATTTAAATGTCAACATGCTTGTTATTTATAATAATATTTTGTTATTTTAAATATTTTATTTTATTATGTTTTGTGTTTCAAGTTAGATTTTTACAGATGTTAAGTGTATTTTCAGACATAACCGGTATATAACGTATGTAGGTCAAGGTTGTGGACTTGACCTAGTTTTGATCAGGTGATGGTAAGGTCATATAAATTAATAGTAAGGAAGTTAATTCAACTTTTGTTTTTTTTTTGATCAATTTAAACGAATTTTAAATAATTTCTATATGTAAAGGAAACATTTTAATAAATTTAAATTTTTTTGAATTTTAAAATTTTTTGGAAAATATTTTTTTGAAAAAAAGAAAAAAAATCTTGATTTTTCGCCTGCCAACTAATGGATATTTTAAGCCTTGATTATTTTATTGTTTGTGTATTTAACCATGTTTATTATTATTGATTTATTGTATTGACTTGTACTGTTAGACTCTAGTATTCACATGTTAGGTTAAGGATGTTCTTATTTGTAAGAGATGTTTAAATTGGCTTATTTTAACTAACGGAAATAACAGAAAAACCTAATGAAGAGAATAATTCAAAATAAATACAAAATTTTGATTTGATTTTAAATGAAAACAACCAATGGGTTGTAACTTAAATAAATTTTAAAGAAGTTTTCAATTTATAACATGTAATGTGAGTGTGTGTGAGCCCAGTATCTGCCAGAGGCAGCCCAGCTTGCATACAAGGGGAAACATATCGGTGGAGGATCTGGCATAATCTAAGCCAGGGATTGAGGAGTTTTGGGGGTAGCATGGTAGAAGGCGAGGTGTGCTACGGTACGGGTCTGTTCGATTTTTCGGTGTTGGGATCTCTTATGGAGAAGTCCAGTGATCTCGTTCAGATGCGTCCATGGTTGCCGAGCCAGGGGGGTCGTGTACCCATGAAGAGTAAGAACAAAGGGGGGTTGTTGGCACCAGTTCCTCACCGGTCCTCTTAGGGGTTTTATCAATGAGATTTCTTCTGTTTTGGGACAGAAGAATTCTCATTGGGGGGGTATTGTAACGTGTCAAAATTGGGTACTTATATTTATAGCATTTATGGGGTATTTGTATTTTATTTTATTCCAGTTTTCGGGGTTTCATAAAAATATTGTGCAAGTTAATTCCATTGTAACAGACCATGTGTTGACTGAAACCGTTTGGAACAAAGCAGCAACGTAATATTCCGTTGCGAAACCAGGCAAAGAATTTGTACCACCCTCGATTTCTCAGAACTTTGTTTAAATGTGACCGCGCACGCACGCGCAACACAGGCCTACGCTCGGAGGGACGCCGCCGTCCAAAAACCAAGATGCCAGGCGACAATTCTATTCACAGTCTCCTTTACTCAGATGGAGGAAACGTAGCTAAGGACCGCCTCCTTTTAGTGACATCAGAATGGCAGTGCCTAATATCGTCGGCACTCACTACCGAAATAACCACTATGTATCATGGTCATAGCTAACAAACTGCATCAAATCAGCTATGAACGGCGACAAAATCTGTTGGCAGTGGGTATGAACTTCCTACCGCCCGCAAGAGACGCTGCCGCAGTCTTCCTCTGTTCGTGTCGGCCGACACCGAGCCCAGTTAGGCTCCTTACCAAAATTCATATTTTTACTGGTAATAAAGTGATATAACAATAACAAAGTATGTGACCGCGGTCAAGTAAAAGTGCAGAACATATTTATATATATATTTTTTGGACACTAAAAAGAAATATAACGGAATGAGGAGTGCACGCGAGGACCACGTTGCCGACCGTGAGGGATATAAAAAAAAAATGTTAAGGGTTGTTTAATTTTTGTGTGTGTTTGTGTGTGTGCACAATTGCAGGCTGGGCAGCCTTGTGTGTGTGTACGTAAAATAAGGTAAGCTGTAGTATAAAATAGAATAAGAGTGATAATTATGTAACCCAAGCAAAGGATCAATTCTTACGAAAGTATTTCAGATGTAGTAAAGTTTGTAAAAAAAGTTTAAATGATTCAAAACTAAATTAAAATGATAATTCTCTTCATAAAAATGTGTGGTTTAAATCATTCACACAACCTTAAAAATTACGCCTGTATCCTAACGTTCGTATGACGCAACCCTGAATCCGAGGCTACTGATTGACGGCAAGCGGAAGTTTCTTCAATTTTATTTTGTATTTTTATTATGTAATTTATTAATAACAGTTCAATTTGTATGTTTGCCAGTATTCATGTATACTTGTATGCGCTAAATAATTTGTTCTTTTTTTACTGCAAACTATGTCAAAATCGCCGATTTTGAGGCGGGCAGTATGTTAAGACATTGTACATTGTACTTGCTTACGCGCAACCTGCCTAGCGCACTTATGTCACCGTGGCGGTGTTCCACATGGTCACCCCGCTGCGACTAATCAGTCTACACTCAATCTTTGAACAGTGTGTTTGCACCCTTGTTTTCTAGCCAAGCTGCGGCAACCTAAATTTGCTATGTTCATCTTATTTCTGATCTAGCTTCAATGCTACACATTACGTAGCCTTACATTCATCTTATATTTGGCTATGAGCCAAGACGTAATTGCGTAGGCCTGCGCTTCTAAATGCTTTCAATAAACGTTACTTAATCATAATTTACAGTCCACTCATTAATGTAATACACTTTCTGACTTCCTACCAGCTTCCTTAAACTTGCAAAACTAACTCAAGATGATTTCGAGAGTGTTAAGCACGCAACAACTGTTTTAAAAGCATAAATGATAATTGGTGGTCAGCGGTCCGAAACGAAACAAGTAATTATGAAGATTTTAAGAAGGCTTTTAGGTCAAAATACTGGTCGGATTCTGTACAGAACATGATTAGGGACAACATTACCAATGGTAGATTCAACATTAATCAAGAGCAGTCCCCAACTACCTACTTTTTGGGAAAGGTGTGTTTGGCGCGTCATTTGAAACCGCGAATACCAGAGGAATGTTTAGTGAATAAACTATCCTACCATTTCGAAGAAGAAATAGTTCGTGCCAGACGCAGTGGACAAGTGAAGACAGTAGGAGCAATGGAAACCTTATTAGCCAGCTATGAAATGGAAGACTATTATCAGAGGTCTCGAAGACAAAGTGACTATTCAAACAATAGGAGAGAGGAGCAGAATCAAGAGTCGTGTCAGGGAATGAATAGATATAACAACAATAATTATAACCGAAATGTTAATGACCATTACATGAATAATCGCTACCGCAATAATCATTACCAAAACAATCATTATAATAACTCTAATAATAACCGATACAGCACAGGCCGCAGGAATTTTGATAACGGGAGAGACTATTGGAATAGTAACCGAGGGAACGATGATGGAGGAAATCAAAACAGAAATAGGAGCGTCGAGAATGATGGAGGAAGCAGGGAACAAAGGAGAGACATACCCTCGGAAAATCAACCAAGTAATGACCAGGGAACCCATGTAGCTCGAGTAAACTATATCATGGCTGATGAGAGGAATAACCAAGAGGACCATCGTGGAAACTGTAAACCTAATCCCGATTCTGGGAATGCTGAGGGAAGGAATAGACGGAACGAAGAGGACATAGAACCGTATGTGTATGATCCATACTGCGACGATGCCATTGAAAGATTTACAACTGCATATAATCTACGGAATCCACCGGAAAACCATATTGGTAGAGCAGCCCGAACAGTGGCCAATACAAAATAGTTAAGATAAATTATTTGGAATCAATTAAAAAACCACAAAATTCAAAAAATGAAGTAAGTTCACCTTACAAACAAGTATTTAAGAAAACAATTTATGAGCTATATAAAAAAGAGAATTTTGAAGATAAAAACCACAAAATTCAAAAATAAGTAAGAACACCTTACTATATAATTCAGAAGAAATTATTTTAAACTAATGAACATAAAAAAAGAGAAAGAAGGGTTAGAAATGAGTTAGACGAAGGAAGAATATGCCATACAATTTATGATAAGGAGGAGATTCAGTGTTTAATTGCAGAAGTAAATGGGAGTGAATTAAAAATAGTAAAATACGTATGCTAAAGAATAATTAATTGACAACACGGAACTAAGAAGAATTTAAAATAAATATTGAACAGCTTTAACTAATATACTGGTGAATAATATGATAAATGGAACTACAGAACAACGAGATAAATAATTTACGAAAAGTATTAGGATACCTCAGAAATAATAGTAATCATCCCTTGAATATAAGTTTGTAGCGAAGGAGCTACCTCATAGATAATAATTATGTGTATTGTGTTGTGATAGTCCAACTTTTATTTTTTTCTGGACAGAGATGAAGTTCCTCTGATCTCAGAAGATATAGTTAGGGAAACGGCAGAGTAATGGAAGCCCATAGTGCCCCTCTGATTCCGTACCAGCTATGATATTAGGGAAAAATGTTAGGGAAATATAGTATTTTAGGGATTATACACCAAGAGAGGTAATTAAATATAAAAATGATAATAAGAAATGATAGCGTAAAAAGCTAGAAGAATTTAATTACCTTGTAACCGTCAGCGACTTCGTTCTAGCGTTTTTTAAATAGACACGTTTCGTGACATGTGTCACATCATCAGTAATCCTCGTCAAATGTTAAAATTCACATAAACACATAAAAACACATTTGCACATATTTACTAAATCACAATAACGACACACACATAACACGATGTAAGTTCGGCTCCGTTGGACCGGTCCGACCGCGCGTGCAGTTGCCGAGCCACTCAACTACACGCGCAACTATTTACTGTGATTTAGTATGGTTTTTGTCACGAAACGCGTCTATATATAAAAAACGCTAGAACGAAGTCACTGACGGATACAAGGTAATTAAATTATTGTGAAAAGGTGACTTGGATACTATATAAAAACAAAATAGCTAGAAGAAGTTACGAGTTCCAGAGAAAAGGACAGGTCTACAACTGAGGGAGGTACCAGTAGAGAATTAATGACCAGATACACAAGGAGTGTCAACACAATTTTCCGGTGCAATTAAAGTTTAAAGAATAGAAAGAATTAATGCTTGATGCCTTTACTTGGTGAAAATCCATTGTAAATTATAGTAAAAAATAAAACCATAAAATAGTTTTTGTGATTTCCACTCGTCAATTTATTAAAATTATAAAACCATGACAGCTGTTTCGGCAACACAGTGCCTTCATCAGATGGTATGAGCTGACTAATTTTCGTACAAACAATACCGAAAGAAAGAGAAATAGAAAACAAACGTACGAATAGAAAGAGAAAATAAACCCCAAAGAACCCATTGAATTGCGAATTAAAACAGAAACAATGAAAAACTGACACCATTATAAATTAATAATTTTATTAAATAAATATTCCAAAGTATGAAGAAACTATAAGTTTATTTTAACTAAACTTTATTCAGCCAAAATAAACTTCTTTCGGAGGGGAGTATTATGTAACGTAAGAAAATTAAAGTTCCCGACGTTACATAAAAAACTTTGTCAAAATAACTGAAACAATGCCCAAGGTATGCCATAATTAAGTACAAGAGGGCCAATCTCACCTAAAAAATGCATTGATGATACCTAGTAAGGTTACTAGGTAATAAAATATTGAAGGTGTACTTACACATAAAATATGAAATGAGCAGTGTAAGATGTAAACTATAAACACTGTGTCTAATGGAATGAGTTTACTGTGTAGGAGTTTGAAATGATATACTGTTCAATTAATATTTAATGTTTTATAAAATGTACTTGTTGTTGTACTTTATCATGATATAGTGTTTACATGATATTTATTTTATGTTTTGTATGTAGTAGGGGTGGAGCCATTGCTTTAAGAAAGTACTAAGTAATGGGTACTCATTTCATTCATGTTAAACTTGTATTTAAATAATTAAATACAAGTATATTTATTATGTATGGTATTATGTTAAGTGTATTTACTTTAAATGATTAATGAAGATGTTTAAAATAATATTTGTAAACTTGGCCAGGAAGACAATAAGTGTTAATAAGTTGGCAAGTGGTCATTATAATTATGTTAAAAACCAATGAAGGGTTCAATGATGAACTAAATAATAATAATGAATTGAAATCAGGAAATTAAAATTGATATAATTGGCCATAAGCCAGTGACTCTTTGTACAGTAGGTCAGGTAAGAAAAATTAAATTAAAAACAAAAAATTATAAAACCTGTCATAAAACTAATAGGCTACAAAGATTCTAATTGGGGATTAATTATGCCAACAATAATTAATTAATTATGTGATTATACTAATTTGCAAAATGAGATCGTGTAATCACTCAATTAGGTTACTCATATCAACTGATTGAAGCTAAGTGATACGTTAGTTCTTGTATGTTAGCATAATTACTGCATGGAGACTCTAATTATTGTATGAATTAATAAAAACTACTATAAATCATTCAAGTGCCATTACTTTCTTGTTCTGAGGTAACTTTGACAATAATGAACGCATATATTCTGGATAAAATAAACACTTATTTATTAACATCATTAAATAAAGAGACTTCAATATATAAATATGGATGATTCCCTGTAAATACATTCATAAAAAGAACACATGTATATATTGTAATAGAACACAAGTTTTCTACAAGTACAAGTACAAGTGTTGATATATAGTTTGTTGTGTGATTATTGTAGATTCGTAGATAGTATGATAATATCTTATAACTCTTCTTAGTGGATCTTCACTCACTTCTGCTACAAGTGTAGATTTATAGTGATGTAGTGTGAGTGCAGATACGCACCGGTATCTACGATGATGTTGTTTGTTATAAAATGTTTTGATTATAACTATTATGGTTATTAGTGTGATTGTATTGTTTAATGGGTGCGTATTAATAATCCACTTTTTTGATTTAAAATGTTTCGCGCACTCTGTTATATACCTCCCTCACTTACCACACGTGGATATTTCAGTCCTGTTCAGTGACGGTTCCGCTGAAATACTTACACTTTATATACAGATAGATATTCAGGTTGAATATTTAATATAGTTATCACACACAATATAAATGAAATAATATCTAAATAATATTCTGAATTATTAGATCTATTTAAATTCTTCCGCCACCTTTGTAGAACTGATTAAAAATAAATGAACTAATTTAGAATTGAAATGATACTCTTTTCACTGGTAATAAAAGTGGAGGTTTATTAACAATTCGAGATATTATAAAATCTTTGAACAATGAACAATCAATAGCTAACAACCTTTTAGATAATAATTACAATTAAAAATTCAAAATAAAACTCTGTTCAGCCTCAAGGCTGGTAAACCTGTTAGTTGTAAAATAAGTTAATTTCAAGAGGTTATGTTCTCTTGTATCAGTGAATTACCATATTCGTAAGGTTCTTTTAGGTAGCATGATACCAGGTACAAGATGTAATATTAATAACGATATAAAATGAACAATAATTAATAATAAACAAACAAATATAAAAATCGAAAATTAATACCATATATCTGATAGTTATGGTACTATCGTACGCGGGAATGCGCACGCAACTCTGAGTACTCGTCTGACAATTATCAAGCTCGTTGGCTTGTACAGTTCAAATGTATCACTTTATTTTAATAATTCGCTTTGAGAATTATCTATTTGCAAGAGAAAAAATTATTAAAAAACTCTTGTTATTATTTCCATCTGGTTTGGATTTTACTTGAGAACAGACTGGTAACAGTGAAATTGGCAAGTTACCGTTACGATTCTAAGGTTATGTTATAACGGGTATTGTTATAATGGTTAATTATTTCTTAATATTTATTATTTCTTAATCTAAATATAAACACATTATTCGTAATATATTTATGTGTTATTATCAGGATTACATTTATTCTTTCGTATGAAAGCTAATAATGTTTACTTTAAAACATCGAAAAATTAAGAAAACAATTTTAGTCAATTGAGTGACTATTGTTATTACTCGTATTTAGTAATAAATGCTTCAAACATAATTTTTTAATAATGATAAATAATTAAAATATTTTTTCAATATTTTAATAATTGTGAATTAATATTTCTTTTAATTCTGATAATTCAATCATAGTTTTTGATACTTCGCCTTTTCTGACTTGCGTAGTATCAAAATTAGTTGTTTACGAAATTATTATTTCTGTTTCAATATTATTTAAATAAAAATTGTACTCCCTGTTTTTTATCTTTCACAACACTCGCGAGTACGATTGACATTATACACTAATCGTACTTGTTTAAATAAATAACTCCGCACATTTCACTCGTATATATTGGTGTAGTGTTAAGGTTATGTATGTTGGTTTACTTAATGTCACTGCCGCGCACAAATTCAAAATTAAAACTTTTTCATGTTGGCGAGTGGCGTGGCCTCTCCGTCGAAAGACTGATTGTGAACTGTGGTGCTTCCTCGAAGCGTCTCTTTCTCGTCTGCCTAAGGTTCATTCATTCTATTTGTTGAAAAAACTATACTCTCTGACCCAAAAGCCTTTTTTTCTTAAAATATTTAATTTTTTAACAAATTCAGTTTTGAGTTTGAGGCTTTGTGACGTCAGCACTGGTACAAAAATTTAATTGAAAAGTTTAAAATCACAATAACTTTCTTAATCTATGTCCTATCGTTAAATGGTTGATGTCAGTGAATTGCGGACATCCTGTGCTTTAATTTAAGTCTAAGAATGATTATTTTCCGTCCATCACTTCTATCACTAGAACGATTTTATTAATTATCTGTGGTGTATCTTATTTTTATAAGTCTATTACACCAAATTTTACTTATTTATATTAAAACACTTTTTAAATAAACACTCTGAGTCCATATCTCAATCGGTTTGATTCAAAATTTGGGAATAATTGTTCCCTAAACAATATCTCGTTATGGCGTCTTTAGGCGTCCATATTTGATTTTTCATAAATGTGCTTAAAACTAATTTTTCTTATTTAAAACAGTAATATTGCAATCTAATAATACTAGTAACGTCTATTTACATAATTTTACACTAGAATATTAGTATATGACTGTGTTTAATCTACTATTTACATTGTTTTAGTCCCCTCCTATCTCTTATATACAATTGTTACCTTATTTCTGGTTTTCTCTATATAAATTGTATCACGTACTAATTGTAATTAGTGTACACACATTGTACCTAATTCATTATTCATAATGGTTAGCTTTTAGCTAGTTCAGAACCCTTCAATCTTTCAGTAATGGGTCTGTTTATGTTGTGTCATATCATAGTAGTCATTTATTTTTGTTAATACAATAACTAAGTTGTTATTGTTACACTTGGTTTGGGTTTCCAAAGTAGTATTAGACATTATTCTGACTCTTGATAATGTTTTCATTTACTTTTAAACAAGTTTACATGTTATATTTTTCATAAATAACTTGCTCCTCATGGTTTGTTTACATCTGGGTTCTTTCATTATAGTCATTTGGTTTTTAATTATTTGTATATAAAATGACTGTTTTTATGGTCATAGTCTGTTCTCAAAGTAGCATTGGGATTCCCTCTTACTACTGGTAACAACCTTAACAATCTGTGTTCAATCTTTGATACAGTATTTTTCTTAGCTAGTTAGTTATACAATGGTTCAGCTTACTTCTGGTTATATGTACATAGTTAGTTAGTTTACAATATTTTGGTTACAATGCTGTTATTATTATGTTCAGAATCTGTTCTCAAGGTAGTACCAGATATTTATCTCACTACTGGTAATACTTTTATTAACATTGGTATTTGTTTTCATATTGTATTTTGTCTAACTAAATTGGCATACTTGTTCCATCTCTACTATCTCTGTGTCATCATATTTGCTTTGTTTTATTTGCATTGTGCTGCAATATAATACATTGTCTCTTAGGATTTATTATTATTTATAACAAATTCTTGATTGATATCATAGTTGATGATCAATTATTTATATTAACATGTATGATTTTCTGTTTCCTAGGTGTCTTCCCTATGGGGTTATGTAACAAATGTACCACATGTTTTAATGCAGTATTTTCCTACTACTAACATGACTTCAGTATGGTATCTTACTATAATATTTTAATTATTTTGTTACACACGTTTATACAACTCCTTCTTAAACAATAACACAAATCTTTTTGCATTAATTACAATATTTTTCTGGTCATTGGTTGAATTCAATTCCTGTCATTTTGTTTGATACATAACAAAGGTTTTTTATTTGTTGTCAGTTCTCTATGAACAATAACATAATTGTTCTATTTTATTCTATTCTGGTGGTCTTATGATTATCTGTATTGATCACAACCTTTATTAAATTAGTCACACTCATTGTCTGTGTTTATTTGACTATTTTAATTCTTGCTGTTTCATTATGAAATTAACATATTTTATTACACTATAAACTTCATCACTGGGATTGTTTGTGTGGTTTATTCAGTTGAAATTAGTTAACTATTCACAGGTTTCACATCTATGTTAAGTACTCACTGTAATTGTTTGTGGTTCCTTAAATGTTAAACACTGGTTTTCTTTTCATATTTGATAATCATCACTTCTTTTGGTCACTTATATAGTCTTTAGTACACGTGGTTTATGTTGAGTCCTTGCATGATCCATCCATCTTCTTCTCTCTTCATGGTACGCTTCCTTGTCCTTCTTCTTTCTTCTTCTTCAATATTTTCGTTGTAGTCACTATCTTTATTTATTTCCCTCGCTGTTGGAGTTTGTTGGTCCTTATTTTGTCGGTTCCCCTCACTGTTGGATCCTATTGGGTCTGGTTACTGATATTTTGTTTTGGCTCATGGCATTTTCTTTCTTCATTTTGTATTTGATGTTGCTATGTTAATATTATCTTCTTCATCGTTGGATTTTTATATTAATATATTTGTAGATACACACTTTTATACACTTAGGTTTATTTATCTAAACATACTTCCATGCTTTTCTCTTACTTGACGTTATATTAGCTTATATTATGTAACTACCATATTTGGTAACGTTACAATACATCAAATTACAATGCGAATCCAATACGTTGTTTGCTGGAAAACATATACATACATATATAATACAATCGATTATAGAAAAACACAAATATTCAAACAATAAATCTTATACTAATGCGTTCATTGCTTGCCTCAGATGAATAGCGTTAATTATATTTATCATATTTAATTTAAATACTCAAGGGGTGTTTCTTGAAAAGAGACAGGACAGTAGAGTTCTTATGATAAGAATAGCATAAAGATTACTTTTAAAGCGATTTATCCGATATTTCCATCGGTGTAACTCCTTCTCGTTGGTGGTCCATCTGTGTGAAGTTGCATAGCTGTGACGTCACTAACACTCAACACCCGTGGATCAGATTCACTCGCGCTGTGTGTATTTTCTGTTGATACGGCTGTTACTGTTAGAGTCTATGAAATCATGTGTCGTGTGGGTAAGTTCATCATTAACTATGGTGTGTATATCTGACTGTCTATTGTTGAACTTCTTGTGTGTACATTAATGTATAGTGTCTTTGATACCGTGGTGTAATTGTTCCAAATTATATTGTATCGCTTCGCACTGTACAACGTTACGATTTCGTTGTCCGGTAAAACATTAACAATAGTTCTGCGCATCGGTTATTGATGAAACTGCGATTGGTTAGTTCAGTTCTGAATTTGAGTATAATAAAGAACTCTAGAGTTATTAAGCACTGGCGTATGTCGCATGATTTAGTCATTGTAGGTACACTATTACCGGATACTCGCCAATATCGAAATGTTAAGCCACTTAATTATATACCGCATAGCAGAGTTTCAAAGTCCCACTGCTGTCCGTATGTTAATCAAACTGTATTAAGACTTAGAAGAATGTATGAAGACTGTTTAAAGTATACGATTGAGAAATTTATAAAAAAGACTGTTGAAAATTATAAGTAGACTGTCCTCCCACGTGCTCTGCAAACAGTTTTTATCAAGCATCGTTTACCACAATGCACTCTTCTGGGAGACACGCCTCAGGTCGAACATGATAGGACAGAAGAACTCCTACCCTTATGCAAGACTATCGTTCTTCACTTCTCATTCGACGTTCCCGTTGCCACGATGACGACGGTCCTCTCCACCTGTTCTCTGGGTAGATGCTGGGTTGTGATTGGGTATCCTGTCTCCCCACAAGTTCGCGTCGAAAGCCTCCGTACTCTTTTCCTGGAACAAGAGCAATTTCTCGGCTGTCGATCAGGTCTTTGTCTAAGCGTACTCCGGACCCTGCTGCAGTTCTCACGCGAACAATGTGTCGTATTTCGTTATTGTTTCACTATCCTTGACCCTTTTCCGATAGCTATCCTGACGCAGCGTGACGTCGTTTCAAAAACGGCACTCCTTCTCCCTGTCGTAAATATCAGTTGTCGCCAGTAAGACGTTCCCCCGCTGTGCACAAGGTCGATTCCATTCTTTAGATATCGATGTCAGTTCTCATACAGGGTAAATACCATTGTGTACTTACGCCCTTTTCTTACTACTGGTACCCTTCAAATTAACCTTGCAGTGTGTCCGTCACAGTTTCTCTGTAAATTGGTACTTGACATAGTTTCTTTTATCTTGCATGTTCCCGGCTGTAAATCTCGGTTGAGTCGAGTCTGTCACGGCCAACCTTATTTCCCATTGTAAAGTTATGTGAAGCGTATTCGTATTGTCCGAAGCAAACGTTCAGTTGACACATCGTAAAACTGTTCTTTATTTATTGCTCGTGGCTCGTGTAGGGGTGTCTTGCTGTATGTAACGTCTTTTCGGTCATAATATTAAAAAATTTTAATTCTTGGTTGTTACATAGTCCCCAAATCGGATTGGATGTTGGATCAGCAGAAGACATTCTAATCCGATTTCTGCGCTCTGTGTTTGTTGTGGGAGTCCCCTCTGATAAGGTCACGGTCATTGACCCACTTTCCTCTGCTTGGGGTATACGGGTATATATTCCCTATATTTTGTTGTAAACTAACTCTGGGAATTTATTGCCGTGCATCTGAGGAAGGATGAACGCATTTTCACACATTGTGCATATCTAATTAGATATGGGATTATTTTACAATAATAATAATAACTGTGGATGGCTGTGTCATCCGCTTATAACCTAATACATGAAATAATGGCTTTCGACATGAAATGTAATTATTCACGTATCGTTTAAATATCGTTACGATAGTTAATGTCCTTAGTCTATCTTGAACATTTAAAACACAATTTACGAACCTGTAAATACATATTGATACATTCATTATTTGTTATTGAGTATCACTCATAATACGTATTACTAACATTTATACTGATTATATTGATTATAAATTTATATACATTATTTAGGAACAATTAACAATTCATTTGAAATCATTATGATTATAGATGACTTCGCTTTATACCACTCAGATTTGATTAATTAATCTTACATCATCGTGTGTCTATAAAAAGCTCGTTATAACGTCTTTAGCAATTTATTGCTGCACATCCGATCGAACTTTTCGCATCATAAGTGTCCTTTCTATTGAAATTTTCATTAACATTGGTTATACACATGTAATTAATGTCATTAGACTGTCACATCGTGACTTAAGAACTCCATGTACAAAAAAAAATCTTTAAATTACACGCTAATAAATTATACATCATATCGTTTAGCTAGTTGGACCGGTTTTCGCGGCACATTCGCCCTATGCGTTGGCCCGTCCCCTGTAGTCCACTAGTCTAACTAATTGTCGATGCAACTTTCGCTTTCCTGTAAGACTTGTACTTTCGTTTCGTAGTATCTCTTTAGCAGACGTACATTAAATTTTCCTCTCACTTTGCCACTGCTATCGCACTCAGTGAGCTCGTATGTTGCATCACCAAGGACGCGATTAACCTTGTATGGTCCGGTGTACAACTCGAAAAACTTGTCGATCCTTTTCATTGCGGCGTCAGATTGGTGGTAGCTCCTTAACAGCACCTTATCGCCGATAGCAAATTTAGTAATTTCCTTACTATCATTGATGCGCTTAGCATACTTCTCTCTTTTTTCCTTTATTTTTACAAATACGTTGATATTTGAACTGTATTTACTGTTGAGGACATCTTTGTCCAGCCACTTCTCCCATGCGCGGGTCGGCTTCTTTCCTAATTGCGCCTCGTGGGGGGTTATTTCTATTGTTTCGTGGTATGTTTCATTGATACATGTCTCAATCAATCCGACGTATCTTGACCACTTACTATGCTGGTCGTGTACCAAGATCCTGAATAGATTTCCAAGTTGGCGGTTAATCCTTTCTGCTAAGTTCGCGCGAGGATTCCTTATCGCCGTATATCTCGGTTGTATACCCAGCTCCTCAAGACCTTTAATCCATCTTTCCGCGGTAAATTGCGTGCCGTTATCAGTTAAAATGACTTTCGGTCGTCCAAACTTCGCACAGTAGTCGTTGATTCGCCGTAATGTCGTGGTGGTTGTCGCTCTTCTTAATGTGAATAACTTGACAAACTTTGTGAAGTTGTCCACCATGACAAGTAAGTATTTGACGCCTCCTGTACCAGTTGGTAAGGGTCCATAGTAATCGACGCTCACGATGTCACCTCTAGCTGATGGTATCATAGCCTTTGTTCCGCCAAACAGCATCCTGTTGTTCGTGTCCTTGTATCTTTGACATGAGTCACAAGTCTGGATATATATACTTTCACTTTCTTGAACAAGCTGTCAATCGTGAAGTGCTCCTGTAACATTTTTATACACCTTTTCGGGCCTAGGTGTCCGTACATTTGGTGTATCTCTGCAATTAGGTCCTTCGACACGCTGTCAGGAATGTATAGTTTCCATTCGCCACGTTGTCGTCGGTATAACTTATTGTTAACAACTTTATAAAATTTGCTTAAATTATTATCTACATCGTTATTCTTAATCTTATCTGTAAGTGTTCCGAGTTTGGCATCTTCTCTCTGGTATTTGCCGATATCTCTAATTATTTTACCTATTTGTTGACTCATTTTAATAACTAGGTGATTAATCAAATACTCGTGCGTTTCCTCGTTTGTCTCCTGTTGTTCGGCGTCAGCCGGGTATCTACTCAGTATGTCCGCAACTACATTATCCTTTCCTTTACAGTGGATAATGTCGAAATTGTATTCCTGTATGGCGAGAATCCATCTTGTAATTCTCGAGTTGTTTAAGTGGCACTTGTGCATGAATGTTAATGCTTTATTGTCCGTGATTATCGTTAGGGGCTGGCCAAGTATGTACATTCGAAACTTATCCAGACATCTAACGATACTTAGGAGCTCTTTCTCCATCGTGAAATAATTGCGTTCTGCGCCTTTAAATGTTTTGCTTGTAAAAGCGATCACGCCAATTTCTCCTTCTTCATCGATCTGGTAAAGCTGCCCACCATATGCAAAATTACTAGCGTCACACTGAATATAGTATCTTTGGTTCGGCCGTGGGAACCGTAGAGTTACTGTGTTTATAAATAAATTCTTGACTCTCTGGAAACACTCGTCCACTTCTCTTGTCCATGAAAACTTTCGTCCTCCTTTCAGCAGTTCGTGTAAGGGTTGCGTCGTGTCCGCATATTTACTCGTGAGTCTATTATAAAAATTGGTGAGGCCAAGGAAACCCTAGAGTTGTTTTGTATTCTTCGGTGGTGGGAAATCCATAATTGCCTTTACCTTGTCATCGGTTACTTGTATCCCTTTTGTTGTAAGGCGATAACCAAGGAATGAGATTTCTCGTCTAAAGAACTGTGACTTGGTGAGGTTGACAGTGATATTTGCCTTATTGAGGTTGTTTAGCAATGTTTCTAAATGATTTAAGTGTGTTTGTATATTGTTGGAGTAACACAAGCAGTCGTCCACGTAGATGATCGTGTTCTTCTTGACTTCCTCCTCGAGAGCCACATCCAATCCACGTGTCAACGCCGCAGAGCTGGTGCTAAGTCCAAATGGTGTCACTGTGAATCGGTAGCACCTCCCTTCATGCATAAACGCAGTGAAATCCCTACATTCTTGTTTTAATGGGACTTGCCAGAAGCTACTGGATAAATCGACTGTCGACAAGTACTGCATATCACCACATCTAGCCAATATCTCATTTACCGGGGACACTCCTTCGTAATTGGGTACAGTCACGCTGTTCACTTTCCTTGCGTCAAGGCACAGGCGAACCCTCCCATCCTTCTTGATTACTGTCACGATTGGATTGACGTACGGGCTGGCACAACGTTCGATTACTCCATATCGTAACATCCGGTTAATCTCCTCGTTCACCTTGTCTCTGTAAGCAAGCGGCACAGGCCACCCTCGTTGAAAGTAAGGTGTCCTGTCCGTAACGTGAAACTCATGCGTGTAACCCTCTATTCTTCCCGGGCACTCCCTAAAAACATTCCTGTTCCTTACCAAAATCTCCTTCAGGCATTGCAGTATTGCTTCATCCACGCAGTCTATGCTTCCAATCTTTTCATCGATGCATCGCAGTACTTCCTCTTCTTCTTCACTGGTTATCACGTCAATGTTCATGATTGGTATAATGTGCTCCTCTTCATCAGTGTTGCTTTTTAAATTAATTACTTTGTTTCCGATGTCGATGTGACACCCAACTTCTTGTAGAAAACTAATTCCTAGTATGCACGGTTTCACTAATTCTGGTATTATCAAAAACACACATTCATATCGGATACTATCAATCTCAATGTCACACAATATTTGTCTCTTAACTAATTTGGATTTATTTCCTACAGCACTTATTATAAATGTATTCGTTACGGGTAGTGTCTCATATGGTCCTATACTCTTCTTATGATTATTAAACCACGTCTCCGATAATCCATTCACGAGACATCCTGTATCAAGCAAAGCTTGCACAATTACATCATTATTAAATTTGATAGTAATTTCGGGACATTTCAATACTTGTTTATTAATAATTTCGTCGTCCTCTTGTAGTAGGTCCTTTCGTAAATCCGGTAGTAATATATTTACATTCTCACTCGGAAGTAAGTCGCTTAAAAATTCTATTTTATTCTCTAGTTTGACATTTTTGTTGTTGTTGTTGTCGCTGTTACCGCTCGCTCTCGGGGTGGTGTCATTGACCGTTCTACTGGGGCCCGCTTCTGCTGGCGTAAACTGCACCGTATTGATGTATTGCTTGTTGTCAAAACGACCCCTTGGCTGTCGGTCGCTTTCACTTTTGTTATACTGTCCCTCCCTCTCTCTCGGGTTGTTTTTTCCCTCGTTGTAGGGTCTATAATGCGGCCTGCGATTGTTCTCTCCGCTTGACTGTATACTCGTAAATTCCGTAATTAATGCTTCAAAATTCGGTATACTTGTGATACCACGTGTGACCACGGCGAGCTGCAAATCCTTTCCAATGTGACGGGCTAATTTTCGGATCAGCTGCGTATCGGTCAATGCTGGCGACAGTTGCCGGCTTTCCAGTAATATTCTTTCTACATACTGGACGGCTGTGATTGGCCCATTCCACTCATATCTGCCGTACTCAAGATTGTCGCGTATATTGTCCTGGCGTTCTTGACCCCAGTACTTCAAGGTGAAGGCTTCTTTAAACTCTTCGTACGTGGAGATTTGATTCCGTATGACACGCCACCATATCCCAGCATCCATCTCCAAGTGTCTCCCGACCCATTTAATGTCATTGTTGTTATAGTATTGTTCTTGGATCTCTGACAATTCCTTCAGGAATTCCATTGGGAACCTGTCAGTGCCGTTGTACTTTAATTCTGTATGTGTGTGTCCGTTAATCCTACTGATTATCCCCGACTCACCTTCAATTAGCTGACGCTGTAGTCGTTCTATTTGGGACTTTAATTCGTTGATACGAGTGGTTTTCTCTCTGGTGCTCTCATCCAGTTTTAGTTCCGCCGACTTCTGTCTCCCATCTACCTCATTGATCTTCTGCTGTATTGTGCTGTTTACGTCTCCCTGTTCCTGTTGTAATTGTCTTACTGTTTGGAATAGTTCGACTCTCAATTCCTCCTGCTTCTTATGATTTTCTTTTACGTGTGTTTCTACTCTATTGTGGATCTTCTTGATGCTTGTTTGAGTATTTTGGGCAACACTCTTTAGTTCCTGTCGGTCTAATCTCTAGTTTCTCGTACCTCTTCGAATTTCTTGTCAGTGTCGTCCTTTAACTCTTTTATGATCTCGTTCTGCTGCTTCTGGACCTCGTCTATCTTCTTGTCACAATTATTTATGTATTCACCCATTTCTGCGCGTATTTGTGTGACTTCCTCCTTCTGCTTGTCTAACTTTTCTTCTAGTTTCTCGAATTTTCCATTCACTTCTCTTCTAATCTCTATAAAATTTTCATTAATTTCTTCCTGTTGCTTCTCGAATTTTTCATTAAAATTTTCATTAATCTCTTCCTTTTGCTTTTCAAATTTCCTACTCATGAAGTCCATTAATGCGCGCAACGTCACCTCTTCCTGCGGTTGTTGTTGGGACTCCTGTCCCCGCGCTCTGACGTCTGACGTCTCCTCGGTCATTTGTGAATAGGTTGGTGATTCCTCTCGTTCGACATCAGGTACACCCTGTTGGTTATTAATATCGAAATTCATGGAATCGGAACTACTGGTCGTCATTTTTGCAGCCTTACTCCGCGTTAACATTCAGTCCAACTAGCTTCAAACTAATAATATTTGTTCTTACAACTAACATGAAATATATATACGCTTATCCTATCTACTGCCTGCTCTTTGCCGTGCGATGGGCGCCAAATACAAAGATTCTAATTGGGGATTAATTATGCCAACAATAATTAATTAATTATGTGATTATACTAATTTGCAAAATGAGATCGTGTAATCACTCAATTAGGTTACTCATATCAACTGATTGAAGCTAAGTGATACGTTAGTTCTTGTATGTTAGCATAATTACTGCATGGAGACTCTAATTATTGTATGAATTAATAAAAACTACTATAAATCATTCAAGTGCCATTACTTTCTTGTTCTGAGGTAACTTTGACAATAATGAACGCATATATTCTGGATAAAATAAACACTTATTTATTAACATCATTAAATAAAGAGACTTCAATATATAAATATGGATGATTCCCTGTAAATACATTCATAAAAAGAACACATGTATATATATATCAAATTACAATGCGAATCCAATACGTTTGCTGGAAAACATACACATACATATATAATACAATCGATATATAGAAAAACACAAATATTCAAACAATAAATCTTATACTAATGCGTTCATTGCTTGCCTCAGATGAATAGCGTTAATTATATTTATCATATTTAATTTAAATACTCAAGGGGTGTTTCTTGAAAAGAGACAGGACAGTAGAGTTCTTATGATAAGAATAGCATAAAGATTACTTGTAAAGCGATTTATCCGATATTTCCATCGGTGTAACTCCTTCTCGTTGGTGGTCCATCTGTGTGAAGTTGCGTAGCTGTGACGTCACTAACACTCAACACCCGCGGATCAGATTCACTCACGCTGTGTGTATTTTCTGTTGATACGGCTGTTACTGTTAGAGTCTATGAAATCATATGTCGTGTGGGTAAGTTCATCATTAACTATGGTGTGTATATCTGACTGTCTATTGTTGAACTTCTTGTGTGTGCATTAATGTATAGTGTCTTTGATACCGTGGTGTAATTGTTCCAAATTATATTGTATCGCTTCGCACTGTACAACGTTACGATTTTGTTGTCCGGTAAAACATTAACAATAGTTCTGCGCGTCGGTTATTGATGAAACTGCGATTGGTTAGTTCAGTTCTGAATTTGAGTATAATAAAGAACTCTAGAGTTATTAAGCACTGGTGTATGTCGCATGATTTAGTCGTTGTAGGTACACTATTACCGGATACTCGCCAATATCGAAATGTTAAGTCACTTAATTATATACTGCATAGCAGAGTTTCAAAGTCCCACTGCTGTCCGTATGTTAATCAAACTGTATTAAGACTTAGAAGAATGTATGAAGACTGTTTAAAGTATACGATTGAGAAATTTATAAAAAAGACTGTTGAAAATTATAAGTAGACTGTCCTCCCGCGTGCTCTGCAAACAGTTTTTATCAAGCATCGTTTACCACAATGCACTCTTCTGGGAGACACGCCTCAGGTCGAACATGATAGGACAGAAGAACTCCTACCCTTATGCAAGACTATCGTTCTTCACTTCTCATTCGACGTTCCCGTTGCCACGATGACGACGGTCCTCTCCACTTGTTCTCTGGGTAGATGCTGGGTTGTGATTGGGTATCCTGTCTCCCCACAAGTTCGCGTCGAAAGCCTCCGTACTCTTTTCCTGGAACAAGAGCAATTTCTCGGCTGTCGATCAGGTCTTTGTCTAAGCGTACTCCGGACCCTGCTGCAGTTCTCACGCGAACAATGTGTCGTATTTCGTTATTGTTTCACTATCCTTGACCCTTTTCCGATAGCTATCCTGACGCAGCGTGACGTCGTTTCCAAAACGGCACTCCTTCTCCCTGTCGTAAATATCAGTTGTCGCCAGTAAGACATTCCCCCGCTGTGCAAAAGTTCGATTCCATTCTTTAGATATCGATGTCAGTTCTCATACAGGGTAAATACCATTGTGTACTTACGCCCTTTTCTTACTACTGGTACCCTTCAAATTAACCTTGCAGTGTGTCCGTCACAGTTTCTCTGTAAATTGGTACTTGACATAGTTTCTTTTATCTTGCATGTTGCCGGCTGTAAATCTCGGTTGAGTCGAGTCTGTCACGGCCAACCTTATTTCCCATTGTAAAGTTATGTGAAGCGTATTCGTATTGTCCGAAGCAAACGTTCAGTTGACACATCGTAAAACTGTTCTTTATTTATTGCTCGTGGCTCGTGTAGGGGTGTCTTGCTGTATGTAACGTCTTTTCGGTCATAATATTAAAAAATTTTAATTCTTGGTTGTTACAAGGCCTAAAAAAATTGTGTTTTGTAAAAGGAAATTAATACCTTTTAAAATAAGTCAATTAAGAAGAAAATGTAGTAAAATGTATACGGTTTAATAAGGCAGATTAAGTGAAAGTTTTATGTGATTTAATGTAATTCCAAGCAGGGAGTATTTTATTAAATAAGTGTAAGAATATTTCCTAATTCTGGCTCTAGGATAACAGATATTATCCAATGACAGAAGAAGCAATGGTTCTTAAGGCAACAAAATGCAGGAAATCTTGTTGATTTAGACATTCAATTGTTATATGTAAACGAGGACAGTTCAGTCATTAAAAATTGCCAGAAAACCACAAAACCTCATGAATAAAATTATTACAAATCAATGTTAAAATATAAACACTAATTAAAAAGACGGACTGGACGACTTCCTAAATTATCACTTTGAGAATAAACAACCTATCTACAAAATTCAAATCAAAAACCTTAAGAAAAATGAACTAAACTTACCACCAAATGAGTTATACAAGAAACCATAAATAAATGCAGATAATCCAGACCGGAGAAGTTGAATTGAATAAATAACATACAACAAAAATTAAAGAGAATTAAATTTACCTACTGAACCTCATTTTTGACTGCAGAGCAAGAACTTAATACTACACTAATTCCATCGGGACCTGTGACCACCAGAAACGAAAAAATCAGTGAAGATCAAGAACTGAACTTTCTATTACATCCTGGGACACTAACAACAACTTTATTGAGAAGCTGGAGGTGAATAAATTCTAGCCATTCTTCATCACCCGTCGATCCCACATCGTTAGTGGAACACGGCCTGAATGAGTATCTGGTGAACGCTTGGTAAAAACCTGCTTATGTTAATACTTTATATAATAAGATTTTAATTTAAATTGTAATACCTAGTAACCTGAATTTGCATTACCTGGCCTTACTAATAGTTAAAAGAATTACATGTACCCTGGGATAAGAGATAAACTGAAAATTATAATTAAATTGTAACATAAACCACGAGTTCAATAATAAATCGATTCGGTATTGTATGATCGATATGATGCTTTAATAACCGAAGAAAGCAACTGTTGGAAATTTAAAATAATATAAAATAAAGAATCCTTCTTGTATTTGACGAGTCTGTGTTATTGTAGAATAGTTATTGTATTTCGAATAAGGTGTAATTTACAGGGAAAGAAAGTGATAAAAGCGTCAAGTGGAACAACTTAACCTATAAGAACGGGTCATTCGCTAATAACAGCGCTCGACTGCAGACAGCTGGTGAATACGGGAGAATAGAGAACTAACTTATTCTCTTCACACTCCGCTCTTTTCAATTTAGATAATACATAGTGACTAGGGTTGGAGAAAAATACTGAATTATTCATTATAATAACCGTAGTATAGCGTTTTTCTCTGGTAAGACCCTTGATAATTAATTAACACAGGTCTATAATCAACAACCAAATAATATCCACAACATAATAAATATTTTTCCTTATGAACAGATTGAATTGGTAACAAATTGGTGAATTCAACGTGGGCTGAATTAACGATAAACCCGTAACGGTGTTGCACTAGATAAAGTAATCTTTTTATTTAGATTACAAATTGACGTTCACAACGTGGGGCTTAATGTTGATACATGGGAGTCACATATAAAGAAATAAACGTAATCTTTTATTTAGATTACAATATATAAATGGTATAAAGTAGTGTAAAACAGTAAAAACTAGTGGACGAAGTGCAGTTTTTAAAAATAAATGGAACAATAATCTTTTCTCACATTAAAACAGTGGACTGGGTGTGACGCGCCATGCGGTCGACGGGGACGCCTCTACAATACGTAACCGTATCTATGTAAATTCATTCTTATTTCCTATAAAAACAAAAAAAAGGGGGCAGTTTGTATGTGTGCATGCGTATGGCAAACTGGGTCATCTTGAATAATAATTAGTATTATAAGTTAGTCGAAGTTTTTTTGTTTTCAATATATATATCTTAGTACTTGAAAAAGGTAATACACCATATAATGAGTTGCAGCTATCATGATTAAGAAAGAATAGAAAAAGCAATGTAATCAAAGTAGATTTCACAGAAAGTTTTAAATACAACATTGAGTAAAGAATTTGATAAAAAATTATAAAGGGAGAACAAAGAATGTCGCAATATAAAAGAATAAATCCATTACATTATTTTATTTGATAAATGTGTAAATGATTATTTCAAATACCTCATTTCATTTGCTGCACTGATCAGTTCGTCGTACGAACGGGGTTAGTCCAACACTAGAGATCACATACAACGACCAACACAAAAGCAGTAAAGGTAGGTGAAAGTTTTATTTATTATATGCTATGCAAAATAAATATAGTTACAATGGTGCCGAGACCGTAGGATGTAATAAAATAAATAAGAAAATAGAGTTACAAATGTTATGCAAAATTGATTATACATATGTTCAATGTGGGGTGATTTACCAATCACCATATATATATATATATATATATATATATATATATATATATATATAGAGAGAGAGAGAGAGAGAGAGAGGGGGGGGGCAACGCCCGTTTGAAATTTAAAACAAAATGAAAATAAAAACCCATTTCTATATCACAAAGACCACGTGTTGAATGTAATTATTTGTACTGAAACCTAGTCTGTTTACGACATCCAATTCTCGCCTAACGAATTCTAGAGTCTTCTGAGGGAATAAAGCGTTTAAATCATACAGATGGTGTTTAATGAAAAGTGTGGAATAGTTGCATATTAGCTACAAATATGCTGATGGCCCTATGACGTACTGTTAAATTATAAGGTAGGTGAGAAGAGATCGCCAAGGTAGGTGATATTTGGGGGGGGGGGGTATTTGCAAGGTATTTGGGTAGGTGATATTTGCAAAAAATATAGACAATTACAACTCCTATATTTTTTAGCAACATCACCATCTTTCTTATTAATTCTATAGAGCATTTACATAAGTTCTTCTCTTCCTTCTGTTTCTCTGGTTTCTATTATCTCCATTCCAACAAAATTAAGTTGGTTTCTAAATTAACACCTTTAGCTTCTAAACTGTCATCAAATTCTTTCAGCTTTGTTGTTCAAACTCAGTTTTCACCTTCAATTTATCAAACATTAAACTAATATTTTTCTCTAATTTTATAACTGTATATGACTGCTCTTTAGTACATTAACACTTAAATATATTGCAACAATACATATATTTGCATATTTACCCAGGGCAGTATTTTGTAAATAATTAGTTTAAGGATAGTATGAGCAATAGGTTTAAATTATTCAATGGAAAACAGTCCTAAAACAAAAGATTTAAACAATCTCGACGGAATTGTATACAAGTGTAATTCACTGTTTGTGTGTCTGTGTGTGTATGCCAGTTCTGACAGGCATTCTACTATGTATGAATTTTGGTTTTTATTACTAAATCAGGTATTAACAGGATTAAAATAAATAAATAACTATGTTTTTTTTACCTGTTTTCGAAGAGATATCAATTCTAAAAACACCACTAGAATAAGGACATTTAAACTAGTGCTGTCGATCGATCAAAATATTTAATCAGTTAATCAAGAAGGTTTAATCGATTAATAGAGTTTGGGTACTAAAAAATTATCATACTAATGGCTTACAAATTTAATTTTAATAGATGTATCTAATTGTTACTTTTTGTTTTTACTTCCATATTCCTTAAGGAATGGAAGTATGGTGATGGCAAAAAAAAATCGTGTTCGAGATTATTGCAGATTCTGATTCTACTACACTCAAAACATGAAAAAAAGTCGTTTTCCGAAAAGTGTCTGTGTGTGTGTCTGTCTGTCTGTCTGTGTGTGTGTCTGTAGATTTTTTTTCTATGGCAAACGATAACTGCCGCAAATTCAAACAGAATCAAATAATTTTTTGCATACAGCCCTGATTTGTAGAGTACTCGCGACCTATTGTTTTTGGTGAAGATCGGTTGAGGGAAAGGGGTAGTTTACCTGCAACGGTTTTTTTTTAGCAAGGGTAATTTTGTTTGTTTGGCAAACGATAACAGCCGCAAATTCAAACAGAATCAAATAATGTTTCGCATACATCCCTGAATTGTAGAGTTCTCAAGATCTGTTGATTTTGGTGAAGATCGGTTAAGGGAAAGGGGTAGTTTACCTGTAACGTTTTATGTTTTAACAAGGGTATTTCCTATGGCAAACGATAACAGCCGCAAATTCAAACAGAATCAAAAGATTATTTGCATACAGCCCTAAATTGTAGAGTTCTCAAGACCTATTGTTTTTGGTGAAGTTCGGTTGAGGGAAAGGGGTAGTTTACCTGCAACGTTTTTTTAACAAGGGTATTTTTTATGGCAAACGATAACAGCCGCAAATTCAAACAGAATCAAATAATGTTTTGCATACAGCCCTGATTTGTAGAGTACTCAAGACCTATTGTTTTTGGTGAAGATCGGTTAAGGGAAAGGGGTAGTTTACCTGTAACGTTTTATGTTTTAACAAGGGTATTTCCTATGGCAAACGATAACAGCCGCAAATTCAAACAGAATCAAAAGATTATTTGCATACAGCCCTAAATTGTAGAGTTCTCAAGACCTATTGTTTTTGGTGAAGTTCGGTTGAGGGGAAGGGGTAGTTTACCTGCAACGTTTTTTTAACAAGGGTATTTTCTATGGCAAACGATAACAGCCGCAAATTCAAACAGAATCAAATAATGTTTTGCATACAGCCCTGATTTGTAGAGTACTCAAGACCTATTGTTTTTGGTGAAGATCGGTTAAGGGGAAGGGGTAGTTTACCTGCAACATTTTTTTATCAAGCGTATTTTCTATGGCAAACGATAACGGCCGCAAATTCAAACAGAATCAAGTAATTTTTTGCATACGTCCCTGATTGTAGAGGTCTCAATGACTTTCGATTTTGGTGAAGATCGGTTAAGGGGAAGGGGTAGTTTACCTGCAACCTTTTACGTTTTAACAAGAGTAAAGTACTTGAAAATTTATTTAAACTTTTTGAAACAATGGTAATTGTTAAAAATAAAATAATTTTGTTGCCAGGCAATAAAATTATAATTTTTTCATTTTAATGTAATATAATATTTTTCATTTAATACAGCAATAAAAAGGCAGGTAAGACACAGCCTGGCTGTTTGGCTGAAAATGATTTTAAATATAAATCTTAGAATATGGAAGTCATGTATGGTTCTCCATACCGATATTTTACTTCCATATTCCTTAAGGAATGGAAGTATGGTGATGGCAAAAAAAATCGTGTTCGAGATTATTGCAGATTCTGATTCTACTACACTCAAAACATGAAAAAAAGTCGTTTTCCGAAAAGTGTCTGTGTGTGTGTCTGTCTGTAGATTTTTTTTCTATGGCAAACGATAACTGCCGCAAATTCAAACAGAATCAAATAATTTTTTGCATACAGCCCTGATTTGTAGAGTACTCGCGACCTATTGTTTTTGGTGAAGATCGGTTGAGGGAAAGGGGTAGTTTACCTGCAACAGTTTTTTTTTATCAAGGGAAATTTTTTTTTTGGCAAACGATAACAGCCGCAAATTCAAACAGAATCAAATAATGTTTCGCATACAGCCCTGAATTGTAGAGTTCTCAAGACCTATTGTTTTTGGTGAAGATCGGTTAAGGGAAAGGGGTAGTTTACCTACAACGTTTTTTTTGACAAGGGTATTTTTTATGGCAAACGATAACAGCCGCAAATTCAAACAGAATCAAATAATTTTCTGCATACAGCCCTGATTTGTAGAGTACTCAAGACCTATTGTTTTTGGTGACGATCAGTTGAGGGGAAGGGGTAGTTTACCTGCAACGTTTTTTTATCAAGCGTATTTTCTATGGCAAACGATAACAGCCGCAAATTCAAACAAAATCAAATAAGTTTTTGCATACGTCCCTGAATTGTAGAGGTCTCAAGGTCTTTAGATTTTGGTGAAGATCGGTTAAGGGGAAGGGGTAGTTTACCTGCAACCTTTTACGTTTTAACAAGAGTAAAGTACTTGAAAATTTATTTAAACTTTTTGAAACAATGGTAATTGTTGAAAATAAAATAATTTTGTTGCCAGGTAACAAAAATAAAGTCATTTTGATTATAAAATATAAATATTTACAACAAGAAAAGAATTTTCAGTTTTCAAAATTTAAATATATTTTTATAAAACAATGGGTTCTTCATTGAGGTGGGGACCATGTCACTCACTCCATCTCAAGCCTCTCCCATTTTGCAGAAAAAGAGGACCCTGTCAAGGCTGATACTTTGACGACAGTGACAGGGCTTTCCACCAAATTCAGCAGAGTGACAGGTAGGCCCAACTCTGATTGGCTCCTCAGATTTCCCCAGCGTTAGTAGGTTCTATGAAAATATTTTATTTCAAAAATGATTTTAAATATAAATCTTAGATATGTTTTATAAATCTCATGTTTTATGTTTTAACATGGGTAATTTTTTATATGACGAACCATAGCTGCTGTAAATTCAAACAGAATCAAATAATTTTTTACATATGTGCCTGAGCTATAGAGAACTCAATGTCTGTTGATTTTGGTGAAGATCGGTTACGGGGAAAGGGCAGTTTACCTGAAACATTTTTTGTTGTAACATGAGTAAAGTACTTAATTTTGATAAAGTATCCTGATAAGATCTTAATAATCCACTGTAGAAACGTAGATGAAATATCTATAAATGAAGAGGCTAGTTGAACGGGCTGGGGGTAATTTTCTATAAATCAAAATTATAGTTGAAGGGGGAGGGGATAATTTTTTTTTATATGTGTACTATGTTATTGGCAACAAAGAAGTATTTTTTTGTTAAAATTCCTTCCCTGGCTGTTTGGCTGAAAATGATTTTAAATATAAATCTTAGAATATGGAAGTCATGTATGGTTCTCCATACCGATATTTACTTCCATGTTCCTTAAGGAAATGGAAGTATGGTGATAGCAAAAAAAAATCGTATTCGAGATTATTGCAGATTCTGGTTTTGTACTACACTCAAAACATGAAAAAAGTCATTTTTCGAAAAGTGTGTGTGTGTGTGTGTCTGTAGATTTTTTGTCTATGGCAAACAATAACAGCCGCAAATTCAAACAGAATCAAATAATTTTTTGCATACAGCCTTGACTTGTAGAGTACTCAAGACCTATTGTTTTTGGTGAAGATCGGTTAAGGGAAAGGGGTAGTTTACCTGTAACGTTTTATGTTTTAACAAGGGTATTTCCTATGGCAAACGATAACAGCCGCAAATTCAAACAGAATCAAAAGATTATTTGCATACAGCCCTAAATTGTAGAGTTCTCAAGACCTATTGTTTTTGGTGAAGTTCGGTTGAGGGGAAGGGGTAGTTTACCTGCAACGTTTTTTTAACAAGGGTATTTTCTATGGCAAACGATAACAGCCGCAAATTCAAACAGAATCAAATAATGTTTTGCATACAGCCCTGATTTGTAGAGTACTCAAGACCTATTGTTTTTGGTGAAGATCGGTTAAGGGGAAGGGGTAGTTTACCTGCAACATTTTTTTATCAAGCGTATTTTCTATGGCAAACGATAACGGCCGCAAATTCAAACAGAATCAAGTAATTTTTTGCATACGTCCCTGATTGTAGAGGTCTCAATGACTTTCGATTTTGGTGAAGATCGGTTAAGGGGAAGGGGTAGTTTACCTGCAACCTTTTACGTTTTAACAAGAGTAAAGTACTTGAAAATTTATTTAAACTTTTTGAAACAATGGTAATTGTTAAAAATAAAATAATTTTGTTGCCAGGCAATAAAATTATAATTTTTTCATTTTAATGTAATATAATATTTTTCATTTAATACAGCAATAAAAAGGCAGGTAAGACACAGCCTGGCTGTTTGGCTGAAAATGATTTTAAATATAAATCTTAGAATATGGAAGTCATGTATGGTTCTCCATACCGATATTTTACTTCCATATTCCTTAAGGAATGGAAGTATGGTGATGGCAAAAAAAATCGTGTTCGAGATTATTGCAGATTCTGATTCTACTACACTCAAAACATGAAAAAAAGTCGTTTTCCGAAAAGTGTCTGTGTGTGTGTCTGTCTGTAGATTTTTTTTCTATGGCAAACGATAACTGCCGCAAATTCAAACAGAATCAAATAATTTTTTGCATACAGCCCTGATTTGTAGAGTACTCGCGACCTATTGTTTTTGGTGAAGATCGGTTGAGGGAAAGGGGTAGTTTACCTGCAACAGTTTTTTTTTATCAAGGGAAATTTTTTTTTTGGCAAACGATAACAGCCGCAAATTCAAACAGAATCAAATAATGTTTCGCATACAGCCCTGAATTGTAGAGTTCTCAAGACCTATTGTTTTTGGTGAAGATCGGTTAAGGGAAAGGGGTAGTTTACCTACAACGTTTTTTTTGACAAGGGTATTTTTTATGGCAAACGATAACAGCCGCAAATTCAAACAGAATCAAATAATTTTCTGCATACAGCCCTGATTTGTAGAGTACTCAAGACCTATTGTTTTTGGTGACGATCAGTTGAGGGGAAGGGGTAGTTTACCTGCAACGTTTTTTTATCAAGCGTATTTTCTATGGCAAACGATAACAGCCGCAAATTCAAACAAAATCAAATAAGTTTTTGCATACGTCCCTGAATTGTAGAGGTCTCAAGGTCTTTAGATTTTGGTGAAGATCGGTTAAGGGGAAGGGGTAGTTTACCTGCAACCTTTTACGTTTTAACAAGAGTAAAGTACTTGAAAATTTATTTAAACTTTTTGAAACAATGGTAATTGTTGAAAATAAAATAATTTTGTTGCCAGGTAACAAAAATAAAGTCATTTTGATTATAAAATATAAATATTTACAACAAGAAAAGAATTTTCAGTTTTCAAAATTTAAATATATTTTTATAAAACAATGGGTTCTTCATTGAGGTGGGGACCATGTCACTCACTCCATCTCAAGCCTCTCCCATTTTGCAGAAAAAGAGGACCCTGTCAAGGCTGATACTTTGACGACAGTGACAGGGCTTTCCACCAAATTCAGCAGAGTGACAGGTAGGCCCAACTCTGATTGGCTCCTCAGATTTCCCCAGCGTTAGTAGGTCTATGAAAATATTTTATTTCAAAAATGATTTTAAATATAAATCTTAGATATGTTTTATAAATCTCATGTTTTATGTTTTAACATGGGTAATTTTTTATATGACGAACCATAGCTGCCGTAAATTCAAACAGAATCAAATAATTTTTTACATATGTGCCTGAGCTATAGAGAACTCAATGTCTGTTGATTTTGGTGAAGATCGGTTACGGGGAAAGGGCAGTTTACCTGAAACATTTTTTGTTGTAACATGAGTAAAGTACTTAATTTTGATAAAGTATCCTGATAAGATCTTAATAATCCACTGTAGAAACGTAGATGAAATATCTATAAATGAAGAGGCTAGTTGAACGGGCTGGGGGTAATTTTCTATAAATCAAAATTATAGTTGAAGGGGGAGGGGATAATTTTTTTTTATATGTGTACTATGTTATTGGCAACAAAGAAGTATTTTTTTGTTAAAATTCCTTCCCTGGCTGTTTGGCTGAAAATGATTTTAAATATAAATCTTAGAATATGGAAGTCATGTATGGTTCTCCATACCGATATTTACTTCCATGTTCCTTAAGGAAATGGAAGTATGGTGATAGCAAAAAAAAATCGTATTCGAGATTATTGCAGATTCTGGTTTTGTACTACACTCAAAACATGAAAAAAGTCATTTTTCGAAAAGTGTGTGTGTGTGTGTGTCTGTAGATTTTTTGTCTATGGCAAACAATAACAGCCGCAAATTCAAACAGAATCAAATAATTTTTTGCATACAGCCTTGACTTGTAGAGTACTCAAGACCTATTGTTTTTGGTGAAGATCGGTTAAGGGAAAGGGGTAGTTTACCTGCAACAGTTTTTTTTTAATCAAGGGTAATTTTTTCTATGTCAAACGATAACAGCCGCAAATTCAAACAGAATCTACTACGCTTTTGCATACAGCCCTGATTTGTAGAGTTCTCAAAACCTATTGTTTTTGGTGAAGATCGGTTAAGGGAAAGAGGTAGTTTACCTGAAACGTTTTATGTTTTAACAAGGGTATTTTCTATGGCAAACGATAACAGCTGCAAATTCAAACAGAATCAAATAATTTTTTGCATACGTCCCTGAATTGTAGAGAACTCAAGGCCTTTTGATTTTGGTGAAGATCGGTTAAGGGGAAGGGGTAGTTTACCAGCACCTTTTACGTTTTAACAACAGTAAAGTACTTGAAAATTCATTTAAACTTTTTCAAACAATGGTGATCGTTAAAAATAAAATAATTTTGTTGTCAGGCAATAACATTATAATTTTTTCATTTTAATGTAAATCATGTATGAAAGAAAATATATCGTTCGTGGCAGGCAAGCATATCTCAGTTATGTAATGTTTACGTTTCCATTTTATTATTATGACTACCGCAATAAAAAGGCAGGGAAGACCTGGCTTTGTTAAAATTCCTTCCCGGGATATTTGGCTGTAGTCCAATGTTTTCTACAAAACCAGACGTTTCGGCAATGCCATCGACTTCCATCATCATTGAAAATCGAGTGCGATAACGTGAGGTGGTATATGTTAGTGACCACAGTACTGTAGTTAAGGCTGAAGCAGTAAGTAGAAAGAAGTAGTTTCTATGGTAATATTTCATTTCGAAAAAAATGATTTTAAATATAAATCTTAGAATATGGAAGTCATGTATGTTTCTCCATACCGATATTGTTTTTTTGCAAACGATAACAGCCGCAAATTCAAACAGAATCAAATAATGTTTTGCATACAGCCCTGAATTGTAGAGTTCTCATGACCTTTTGGTTTTGGTGACGATCGGTTAAGGGAATAGGGTAGTTTACCAGCAACGGTTTTTTTTAATCAAGGGTAATTTTTTTCTATGTCAAACGATAACAGCCGCAAATTCAAACAGAATCAAATAATTTTTTGCATACAGCATTGATTTGTAGAGTACTCAAGACTTATTGTTTTGGTGAAGATCGGTTAAAGGAAAGGGGTAGTTTACCTGCAACTTTTTTTTTTTTAATCGGGCAATTATTTTCTATGGCAAACGATAACAGCCGCAAATTCAAACAAAATCAAATAATTTTTTGCACGCAGCCCTGAATTGTAGAGTACTCAATACCTATTGTTTTTGGTGAAGATCGGTTAAGAGAAATGGGTAGTTTACCTGCAACGTTTTATGTTTTAACAAGGGAATTTTATATGGCAAACGATAACAGCCGCAAATTCAAACAGAATCAAATAATGTTTTGCATACAGTCCTGATCTGTAGAGTACTCAAGACCTATTGTTTTTGGTGAAGATCGGTTAAGAGAAATGGGTAGTTTACCTGCAACATTTTATGTTTTAACAAGGGTAATTCTTTCTATGACGAACGATAACTGCCGTAAATTCAAACCGAATCAACTACTCTTTTGCATACCTTTTTGAGTTTTGAGTTATACAGAACTCAGGGTTTGTTGATTTTGTTGAAGATCGATTAAGGGAAAGGAGTAGTTTACCTGCAACGTTTTATATTTTAACAAGGGTATTTATTATGGAAAACGATCAGAGCCGAAAATTCAAACAGAATCAAATAATGTTTTGCATACAGCCCTGAATAGTACAGTACTGAAGGTCTGTTGATTTTGGTGAAGATCGGTTTAGAGAAAGGGGTAGTTTACCTGCAACTTTTTATGTTTTAACAAGGGTATATTTTTCTATGACGAACGATAACTGCCGTAAATTCAAACCGAATCAACTACTCTTTTGCATACCTTTTTGAGTTTTGAGTTATACAGAACTCAAGGTTTGTTGATTTTGTTGAAGATCGATTAAAGGAAAGGGGTAGTTTACCTGCAACGTTTTATATTTTAACAAGGGTATTTATTATGGAAAACGATCAGAGCCGAAAATTCAAACAGAATCAAATAATGTTTTGCATACAGCCCTGAATAGTACAGTACTGAAGGTCTGTTGATTTTGGTGAAGATCGGTTTAGAGAAAGGGGTAGTTTACCTGCAACTTTTTATGTTTTAACAAGGGTAATTTTTTCTATGACGAACGATAACTGCCGAAAATGCAAAGAAAATCAAATAATTTTTTGCATACGCTCCTAAATTGTAGAGAACTCAAGGCCTGTTGATTTTGGTGAAGATCGGTAAAGGGAAAGAGGTAGTTTACCTGAAACATGTTATGTTGTAACAAGAGAAATGTTTTCATGACGAACGATAACTGCTGCAAATTGAAACAGAATCAAATATTTTGTTGCATGCATCCCTGCATTGTAGAGGACTGAAGGTCTATTGATTTTAGTGAAGATCGGTTTAGAGAAATGGGTAGTTTACCTGCAACATTTATGTTTTAACAAGAGTAAAGTACTTAATTTTTATAAATAAAGTATCTTGATAAGAAACTCATAATAATCCACTGTAGAAACGTAGATGAAATATCTATAAATGAAGAGGTTAGGTGAACGGGGCTGGGGTAATTTTCTATTATTAAAAATTATAGTTGAAGGTGGAGGGGAGAATTTTTTATGTGTACTACGTTATCGGCAACAAAGAAGTAGTTATTTGTTAAAATTCTTCCCGGGCTGTTTAGCCATAGTACAATGTTTTCTGAAAAAACAGATGTTTCGGCAGTACCATCGACAAACATCATCAGTGACAATCGAGTGCGAAAACGTTAGGTGGTACACGTTAGTGACCACAGTACTGTGGTTAAGGATGAAGCAATAAGTAGAAAGAAGTAGTTTCTAAGGAAATTTTTCATTTCGAATATGATTTTTACTTCCATGTTCCTTAAGGAAATGGAAGTACGGTGATGGCAAAAAAAATCGTGTTCGAGATTATTGCAGATTCTGATTGTACTACACTCAAAACATGAAAAAAAGTCATTTTTCGAAAAGTGTCTGTGTGTCTATCTGTAGATTTTTTTTCTATGGCAAACGATAACAGCCGCAAATTCAAACTGAATCAAATCATTTTTTGCATACAGCCCTGATTTGTAGAGTACTCACGACCTATTGTTTTTGGTGAAGATCGGTTGAGGGAAAGGGGTAGTTTACCTGCAACGGTTTTTTTAAAATCAAGGGTAATTGTTTTATATGGCAAACGATAACAGCCGCAAATTCAAACAGAATCAACTACTCTTTTGCATACAGCCCTGAATTGTAGAGTTCTCAAGGTCTGTTGATTTTGGTGAACATCGGTTAAGGGAAAGGGGTAGTTTACCTGCAACATTTTATATTGTAACAAGAGAAATGTTTTAATGACGAACGATAACTGCCGCACATTCAAACAGAATCAAATATTTTTTTGCATGCATCCCTGCATTGTAGAGGACTGAAGGTCTATTGATTTTGGTGAAGATCGGTTTAGAGAAATGGGTAGTTTACCTGCAACGTTTATGTTTTAACAAGAGTAAAGTACTTAATTTTTATAAATAAAGTATCTTGATAAGAAGCTCATAATAATCCACTGTAGAAACGTAGATGAAATATCTATAAATGAAGAGGTTAGGTGAACGGGGCCGGGGTAATTTTCTATTATTAAAAATTATAGTTGAAGGTGGAGGGGAGAATTTTTTATGTGTACTACGTTATCGGCAACAAAGAAGTAGTTATTTGTTAAAATTCTTCCCGGGCTGTTTAGCCATAGTACAATGTTTTCTGACAAAACAGATGTTTCGGCAGTGCCATCGACTAACATCATCAGTGACAATCGAGTGCGAAAACGTGAGGTGGTATACGTTAGTGACCACAGTACCGCGGTTAAGGCTGAAGCAATAAGTAGAAAGAAGTAGTTTCTAAGGAAATATTTCATTTCGAATATGATTTTAAATATAAATCTTAGAACATGGAAGTCATGTATGGTTCTCCATACCGATATTTTATATGTGTACTACGTTATCGGCACCAAAGAAGTAGTTCTTTGTTAAAATTCCTTCCTGGGCTGTTTAGCCGTAGTCCAAAGTTTTCTGCAAAACCAGACTTTTCGGCAGTCCATCGACTGCCATCATCAGTGAAAATCGAGTGCGAAAACGTCAGGTGGTATACGTTAGTGACCACAGTACCGTGGTTAAGGCTGAAGCAATAAGTAGAAAGAAGTAGTTTCTATGGGAATATTTCATTTCGAATATGATTTTAAATATAAATCTTAGAACATGGAACTCATATATGGTTCTCCATACTGATATTTATATAAATCTTAGAACGTGGAAGTCATGTATGGTTCTCCATACCGATTTTTTTTCTATGGCAAACGATAACAGCCGCAGATTCAAACAAAATCAAATATTTTTTTGCATGCTGTCCTGATTTGTAGAGTGGTCACGACCTATTGTTTTTGGTGAAGATCGGTTAAGGGAAAGGGGTAGTTTACCTGCAACATTTTTACTTCCATATTCCTTAAGGAAATGGAAGTATGGTGATGGCAAAAAAAAATCGTGTTCGAGATTATTGCAGATTCTGATTGTACTACACTCAAAACATGAAAAAAAGTCGTTTTTCGAAAAGTGTCTGTGTGTGTGTCTGTCTGTCTGTAGATTTTTTTCTATGGCAAACGATAACAGCCGCAAATTCAAACAGAATCAAATAATTTTTTGCATACAGCCCTGATTTGTAGAGTACTCACGACCTATTGTTTTTGGTGAAGATCGGTTGAGGGAAAGGGGTAGTTTACCTGCAACGGTTTTTTTTATCAAGGGTAATTTTTTTTGCAAACGATAACAGCCCCAAATTCAAACAGAATCAAATAATGTTTCGCATACAGCCCTAAATTGTAGAGTTCTCAAGACCTATTGGTTTTTGGTGAAGATCGGTTAAGGGAAAGGGGTAGTTTACCTGCAACATTTTAAGTTTTAACAAGGGTATTTTCTATGGCAAACGATAACAGCCGCAAATTCAAACAGAATCAAATAATTTTTTGCATGCAACTCTGAATTGTAGAGTTTTCAAGACCTATTGTTTTTGGTGAAGATCGGTTAAGGGAAAGGGGTAGTTTACCTGCAACATTTTATGTTTTAACAAGGGTAATTTTTTCTATGACGAATGATAACTGCCGCATATTCAAACAGAATCAAATAATTTTTTGCATATGTCACTGAATTGTTGAGAACTCAAGGCCTTTTGTTTTGGTGAAGATCGGTTAAGGGGAAGGGGTAGTTTACCTGCAACCTTTTACGTTTTAACAACAGTAAAGTACTTGAAACTTCATTTAAACTTTTTCAAACAATGGTAATTGTTAAAAAAAAATAATTTTGTTGCCAGGCAATAAAATTATAATTTTTTCGTTTTAATGTAATTAATGTATGAGAGAAAATATATCGTTCGTGGCAGGCAAGCATATCTCAGTTATGTAATGTTTATGTTTGCATTTTATGATTATGACTACCGCAATAAAAAGGCAGGGAACACACACACACACACACACACACACACACACACACACACACACACACACACACACACACACACACAATTTGAGTTACTTCTGGCCTCATTCATGTTTATTTTCTTACATTTACATGCTTTTTAAATAGAAAGTGCCGAAACCCATACCAACATAACGCATGCAAGCCGAAAAAGTGTCTAGCGTGGATAGCGATTTGCTTCCTGTGGATCGCTGGGCAGTGTAACTGCACGTGTTTACAGAGGAACAATTCATAGACAGACTTTTCGTCTTTAGGGAATGAACCCTCTGCAAGATGCTGAGGGTCCATGAGTGACTTCGGAGCGCTCCTTCTTTTCCGTGTTTGTTCTATGAAACGTACACTGTAGATTCGCAGCTTTACTCCAAGCAACGCTCAATCGGAAATGTTGAAAATTTTTGTCCACGGTGTATTTTAATTACAGACATCATAATATTAAAACTTAGGAAACTTGAGCACTACTTAATGGAGATCAATCATTAACTTATACAAGCCATTAATTTTATATATATATATATATATGTGTACAACGCTATCGGCAACAAAAAAGTAGTTTTTGTTAAAATTCCTTCCCGGGATATTTGGCCGTAGTCCAATGTTTTCTACAAAACTAGACGTTTCGGCAATGCCATCGACTTCCATCATCAGTGAAAATCGATGCGATAATGTGAGGTGGTATACGTTAGTGACCACAGTACTGTGGTTAAGGCTGAAGCAGTAAGTAGAAAGAAATAGTTTCTATGGTAATATTTCATTTCAAAAATGATTTTAAATATAAATCTTAGAATATGGAAGTCATGTATGGTTCTCCATACCGATATTTTGTTTTAACAAGGGCATTTTCTGTGGCAAACGATAACAGCCGGAAATTCAAACAGAATCAAATGATTATTTGCATATAGGCCTGAATTGTAGAGTTCTCAAGATCTTTTGTTTTTGGTGAAGATCGGTTAAGGGGAAGGGGTAGTTTATCTGAAACGTTTTTTTATCAAGGGTAATTTTACTTCCATGTTCCTTAAGGAAATGGAAGTATGGTGATGGAAAAAAAATCGTGTTCGAGATTATTGCAGATTCTGATTGTACTACAGTCAAAACATGAAAAAAAGTAATTTTTCGAAAAGTTTGTGTGTGTGTGTCTGTCTGTAGATTTTTTCTCTATGGCAAACAATTACAGCCGGAAATTCAAACTCAATCAAATCATTTTTTGCATACATCCCTGATTTGTAGAGTACTCACGACCTATTGTTTTAGGTGACGATCGGTTGAGGGAAAGGGGTAGTTTACCTGCAACGGTTTATGTTTTAACAAGGGAATTTTATATGGCAAACGATAACAGCCGCAAATTCAAACAGAATCAACTAATCTTTTGCATACAGCCCTGAATTGTAGAGTTCTCAAGACCTAATGTTGTTGGTGAAGATCGGTTAAGGGAAAGGGGTAGTTTACCTGCAACGTTTTATGTTTTAACAAGGGAATTTTATATGGCAAACGATAACAGCCGCAAATTCAAACAGAATCAAATAATGTTTTGCATACAGTCCTGATCTGTAGAGTACTCAAGACCTATTATTTTAGGTGAAGATCGGTTAAGGGAAAGGGGTAGTTTACCTGCAACGTTTTATGTTTTAAATGGTATTTTTTATGGCAAACTATAAGAGTCGCAAATTCAAACAGAATCAAATAATTTTTTGCATGTAGCTCTGATTTGTAGAGTACTCAAGACCTATTGATTTTGGTGAAGATAGGTTAAGGGAAAGGGGTAGTTTACCTGCAACGGCTTTTTTTAAAACAAGTTAATTATTTTCTATGGCAAACGATAACAGCCGCAAATTCAAACAGAATCAACTACTCTTTTGCATACAGCCCTGAATTATAGAGTTCTCAAGACCTATTGGTTTTGGTGAAGATCGGTTAAGGGGAAGGGGTAGTTTACCTGCAACGTTTTTTTATCGGGGGTAATTTTGTCTATGGCAAATGATAACAGCCGGAAATTCAAACAGAATCAAATAATGGTTTTCATACAGCCCTGAATTGTAGAGTTCTCTAGTCCTCTTGGTGTTGGTGAAGATCAGTTAAGGGAAAGGGGTAGTTTACCTGCAACATTTTATGTTTTAACAAGGGTAATTTTTTATGTGACGAACGATAACTGCCGCAAATTCAAACAGAATCGACTACGTTTTTGCATACCTTTTTGAATTAAAGAGAACTCAAGGTGGTGTTGATATTGTTGAAGATCGGTTAAGGGAAAGGGGTAGTTTACCAGCAACATTTTATGTTTAAAAGGAATAATTCCAAATATTTAGTACCAAGCCACGTGTTGTTCAATCAAATATATTGCAACTTACCGTCTGCAGCTTCCAGACGGTAATAATAATAATATTATTTATTATGAAATAAATAATACTATTTTTTAGTATTGCTTAATACTAAACAATACTAAACACTGGAAGCCGCAGACGGTAAGTTGCAATATATTTGATTGAACATTTTATGTTTTAAGAAGGGTAATTTTTTTTACGAAATATAACTGCCGCAAATTCAAACAGAATCAAATAATGTTCTGCATACACCCCTGATTTGTAGAGTTCGCAAGATCTGTTGTTTTTTGTTGAAGATCGGTTAAGGGAGAGGGGTAGTTTACCTGCAACATTTTATGTTTTAACAAGGGTATTTGTTTATATGATGAACGATAACTGTCGCACATTCAAATAGAATCAAATATTTTTTTGCATGCATCCCTGAATTCTAGAGGACTGAAGGTCTATTGATTTTGGTGAAGATCGGTTAAGAGAAAGGGGTAGTTTACCTGCAATGTTTTATGTTTTAACAAGAGTAAAGTACTTAATTTGGATACATAGTGTATCCTAATAAGAAGCTCATAATAATCCACTGTAGAAACGTAGATGAAATATCTATAAATGAAGAGGTTAGGTGAACGGGGTGGGAGTAATTTTCTATTAATGAAAATTATAGTTGATTGGGGAGGGGAGAATTTTTTATATGTGTACTACGTTATCGGCACCAAAGAAGTAGTTCTTTGTTAAAATTCCTTCCCGGGCTGTTTAGCCGTAGTCCAATGTTTTCTGCAAAACCAGACTTTTCGGCAGTCCATCGACTGCCATCATCAGTGCAAATCGAGTGCAAAAACGTCTGGTGGTATACGTTAGTGACCACAGTACCGTGGTTAAGGCTGAAGCAATAGAAGTAGTTTCTATGGTAATATTTCATTTCGAATATGATTTTAAATATAAATCTTAGAACATGGAAGTCATGTATGGTTCTCCATACCGATATTTTACTTTTTCTATGGTAAACGATAACAGCCGCAAATTCAAAGAAAATCAAATAATTTTTTGCATGCAGCCCTGATTTGTAGAGTACTCAAGACCTATTGTTTTTGGTGAAGATCGATTAAGGGAAAGGGGTAGTTTACCAGCAACGTTTTTTTTATCAAGGGTAATTTTTACTTCCATGTTTCTTAAGGAAATAGAAGTATGGTGATGGCAAAAAAAATCATGTTTGAGATTATTGCAGATTCTGATTGTACTACACTCAAAACGTGAAAAAAAGTCATTTTACTTCCATGTTCCTTAAGGAAATGAAAGTATGGTGATGGCAAAAAAAATCGTGTTCGAGATTATTGCAGATTCTGATTGTACTACACTCAAAACATGAAAAAAGTAATTTTTCGAAAAGTGTCTGTGTGTATCTGCCTGTAGATTTTTTTTCTATGGCAAACGATAACAGCCGCAAATTTAAACAAAATCAAATAATTTATTGCATGCAGCCCTGATTTGTAGAGTACTCAAGACCTATTGTTTTTGGTGAAGATCGGTTAAGGGAAAGGGGCAGTTTACCTGCAACTTTTTTTTTTTATCAAGGGTAATTATTTTCTATGGCAAATGATAACTGCCGCAAATTCAAACAAAATCAAATACTTTTTTGCATGCAGTCCTGATTTGTAGAGTGCTCAAGACCTATTGTTTTTGGTGAAGATCGGTTAAGGGAAAGGGGTAGTTTACCTGCAACATTTTTTGTTTTAATAAGGGTATTTTCTGTGGCAAATGATAGCAACTGCAAATTCAAACAGAATCAAATGATTATTTGCATATACGCCTGAATTGTAGAGTTCTCAAGATCTTTTGTTTTTGGTGAAGATCGGTTAAGGGGAAGGGGTAGTTTATCTGCAACGTTTTTTTATCAAGGGTAATTTTACTTCATGTTCCTTAAGGAAATGGAAGTATGGTGATGGAAAAAAAATCGTGTTCGAGATTATTGCAGATTCTGATTGTACTACACTCAAAACATGAAAAAAAGTAATTTTTCGAAAAGTGTGTGTGTGTGTGTGTCTGTCTGTAGATTTTTTCTCTATGGCACACAATTACAGCCGCAAATTCAAACTCAATCAAATCATTTTTTGCATACATCCCTGATTTGTA